>VNJO01010053.1:0-661208 GCA_008042535.1 Drosophila tani | reverse complement strand
ACATCAGTCGCCAAACATGGCCTAACGTTGACACCAAACGCACAAAAATGCTCTTTAGTCTTCACCGCACACAGTGCGCAGCTGTGATTAGAGCAATCACAGGCCACTGGCTCGTAGGAGTCCACGCATCCCGACTAAACGTCCCCAACAACGACTTCTGTAGAAGTTGCCAAAACGAGGAAGAAGTAGAATCAGTAGAGCATTTCTTCTGCTCCTGTGTGGCCCTAATCAGGCGCAGGAAAAAGTATATAGGTGAATACTTTCTCAACAACCTAGCTGAATTAGCAGCTATCCCCCCGAAGAAAATAGCAGGTTTCATAAGAGAAACGGGCTGGGAGTCTTTCTAACCTTGCGGTGTGAGGGTATAAAAGATCCATTGCGGTATCACAATGGGCCAGTAATGGCCTAAGTGGGCTGACCTTTGTGTCAGCCGCCGCCCTAACCTAACCTAACC
This sequence comes from Drosophila tani, assembly GCA_008042535.1. NCBI lineage: Eukaryota > Metazoa > Arthropoda > Insecta > Diptera > Drosophilidae > Drosophila > Drosophila tani. The sequence continues at coordinate 660,754 of VNJO01010053.1, read as the reverse complement.
TAGTGCTAAATGTTGCCTTAATTAATCAATCGACTTCCAGCATTTATTTTTCCATTTGTCGGCCTATTTGGACATTCATTCATCTCTTGCTAAACAACTTAAATGTCCATTGAGTGCGCAGAGCAAAGCAAACGTAATCGAATACTCTCCGTATTTGTTTGGTCTTAGCTGCTCGGCTCACTCCTGGCTTAAATACTCTTAACTGATTCCTGGGAGTGGCCACCGGCCGGCCGCCAACCCCAAAGCTCTGACAAATAGTCGGCCATCAGGAGCGGGGCAAAAGCATTTTTTGTTTGCCGAAATTTTATCTATGCATGCCTCTGACCCAAGACCAAATAACGACCATCAAACAAACTTTGATTTATGACAATCTAGTTCATTTGATTATTGCTGCCAACAACTGGACACACGCAGGCAGAAAGGAGGCGAGTTTCTGGGAACTGGGAGCGTGGAAAACATTTTCATTTTCCATTCAAATTCAATGCTAATCTACTTGCACAACAAGCCACATTTCCTGCAAGGCCTACGACTCGCTCAAGCATCATTTATCAAGGAACTGGGGACCGTTGTCCCTTTTCTTTTTTCCCTATTTTTTCCTTACCCGGGCAGTTGGCCTACGGGCGTTTTTGTGCGGGGCATTATCAACACACATCGGGTTCATTATTTTTATCGCACAAGTGTCTGATACTCCCTTCTATCCCTGCTTTATATCACTGCAGCCAACACGCGCCGCACATTAAGCAGCGAACCGTATTTTAAAAGGGCCAACTTGAGCATTAACTCTGTGCAACTGTGCGTATACGTAATCTAAGGACTCGCTACTTCCGAATGGGTCAAACGAAATGATACCTTTTGAGGTTCCCTAAGGGTGTGTAACTTCCCCTCTTCCTACTTTGACCCATTTTCAACTTATAGAGTTTATCTTTAATTGCATTTTTTTGGTAAAATGCTTAATAGTGGAAACTATAACGCAACTAAGATTCCCGATGTCCAACTCGGTTGTAAATAAAAAGCTCAAGACCTGTATAAATAATTATATAGATCAAAACTTCAGTCTCGCTAATTTCATTCAATTTAATTAACTAGAAACTTTTTAAAAGGCGCTGAACTGAGTTGCATTTTAGGAAACATTTCTAAAGCTCGCTGTTGGCCCGGCTTTTGACGAGTGCTTAGAACGGCAGCCAGTGAAGCCTTTGAGTCAACTCTCGCACTTCCCATTTCTATGCGCCTGTGCCGTCTGAGTCTGTTTTTAATTTACTCCGGCTTCTGATGGCAGTTGAGTCTGTCTTGGAATCAGAGGAATCAGAGGCTGTCAGCTTCATTGCCGGCGGCTGCAGGTTAAGCATCTACTTGAACCTCCAAGTGTTGACGTTACATGAGCTGAGGTGTTTGTTTGGCATCTGCCTTTGACATCTGCACTCGCATATACCACACGCACACACCCATTAGTTGGAGGAGTGTCTGGTCCTCCATATGTGGGAGGCCTGCTATACCCTGTAGTCATAGGAAAATAAAGGTATCCTGCCTGTGAGCCCCTTTCGGACCCTGAAAAATTATCAAATTAGGCGAAATATGAAAAGATTTCTTTACAATTTTCTTGTATTATTAATTCTAATGCAAGGGATGGTTTTATTACTTGAACTTGAACCTAAAATCTATAAAACGGCCAAAAATGTTGTGCAATTAAGATTTCACCCTTAAAGTAACTTGGACTTAAAATTCTTCCTTTTATTTTACAAAATCTCGTAGGGTATTTCCCAGTCAGGGCAATCGTCTCTGGCATTCCCTTACTGGTTTTTGTCTACGACCTCGGGGAAGCGTTGGGCATGTCCGCTTTTGGTTTCTTTGGCAGTCCTTCTGGCTACAAAATGCAATGCGAAAGGATTTGTAAATCGTTGGCAGCCTTCTAGGAAGAAGAGAACTGGCGTGAACATAATTTTAAGTGCTCGAGGTCAAGCGAGAACTAGACTGGGATATGGAAAACCTTCTTTAAGGGAACCAGAAACTTTCAAAGTCAAAAAAAGTAAACATATAATTAAATAAAGTACAGACATAAATCAAATGGAGAACAACAATTAATTAGCTTATTGTATTTTCCCACAGATAAACTTTACTGCACACGCATGCTGTGATAGATCTTTCCAAGAACAATTTGTTTAATGCGTCCACGCCATAAAACGCCCTACTATGGAAACTAATCCTTCGGCGGAAAATTTCACTTCCACCACCGGCAAAAGGCTTAGTCCGCAAGGACTTTTCTATAATTCCGTGTGTGTGCGCGCCGAGAGCTGTCAGCGGGTGTCGCTGCCCCGCGCCCAGCAATCAAAGTTTTGGGCCCAGAAGCTCGCTGGCCGGGCTTTCGGATCCAAAAGCCTAATGAAGCAATTTCGGGGCCGGACCGGGCCGGGCCGCAAGCAGCGGACCGATGATGGAGCTCCGGCGAACAGCTAATTATGTACGACCCGAAAAGAGGGCTCTATGGCAAAGCCGCTTTAATTGGCGCACGCACACAATTACGCCAAAGATTTTCTATATATACTTGTATATCTATCAGTCACATGTGCGTGGGTGACATTAGCAGCGATTTCCCGCGAAAGAGGGCCATCACCAGGTGGACTCTATGGATTTTTAGATCCACCAAAAAAGGGAAAAACTAATTACGCTCAAAGCGAGTAAAGTAGCAAAAAAGATGGCAGTCGAGAATTAAAAAAAAAAGCTTTTTTTAAACTGCTTTCGTGTTCTAGAAAGCTAGAGAGAGACCCAAAAGAATACTATGATTTTTTCTACTATGGTGGAGACTTTTGAAAGCAGCACTCTTTTTTCGGTGGCTTAAAAACAAATATGTTATCACTACACTTTTTATAAATTTTATTCTATGTATATTTAATTAATATATACGATAAATATGAATTTTACATCCTTAAAATATTAAAAAATTATAGTTCTGTTAAATAACATATTAGTTTCTGCTACAAATGCTGGCAAGACTTTTGTTACCCTTATAACTCCGGGCATTACACCAAGATGATTTTCCAAAAAATATTAATTAGCATTCGGGTGTCTCCAAGGGATATAATTTTCCAAATAATTTCTCAATTAATCCGTGCCTTCAATCAGGTGAAAAAGGTATATGTGAAATGCGGAAACAACATATTTTTGGGCCAGAACTTTCACCTCGGCCTTCTTCATGCGCTGCGTAATTAATTATTTGCGTCACTAAGTTGTGCCATTTCCATTCCAGCCGCATATTTTCGCCAGCCTCAATCTTCTGTCGTCGTCTGATGGCTTTTTGCATAATTCAGCCATGGCCAGGCTGGTCACGTATCGAGCGCAAACGGCGTGATTAGGGTTTCTCGGTTTTGGTCGGGGCGGTGTCGGTCTCGGTCTCAGCCAGTGAAAGGATCCTGGCGAAAAACCGCAACACGCGTGTGTGTGTGTATAGGGTATAGTAGTGCTCCTTTGTGTTTTTGTTCCTTCTCATTAAATACCCAAATCAAAGTCGCTCTCTGCTCCTCTCTTCGCCGGCTTGGAGCAATTTTAATTGTTTACGTTTATTGATATTTGTGTGGCACTAATTTTCAATTATGTAAATGATACTAGCAACCATTTTAATGAATGTAATTTGATGTCTCACGCTACCATAACCCATTTCACATTTTTGGCAACATTTTAAGAACTTTTCCTTGGCGTTTTTTGGGCTCCTCATTAGGGGACTTCACGAGCCAGACATAAATAATCTCAGCACCGCACATATTAATTGCATGTATTTCTCAACAATGTACCCCAGCTTCGGCTTCGAGTACCCGTGTCTAAGGCTTCATTAGTCTCGAAAGCAGCCGAAAACTTCTTAATTGTTTCATTAATGCAGCGCAATCCGTTTGCTCGCTACTTAATTTAATTTTATTTGCTGTCGTTGCTGTTACACTTGGGCTGCCGCTGCTGTTGTAGTTTTTTAAATAATTGTGCACAATTATTTCACCCAATTTAACAGTTCTTTTTCGTGAGCATTTTATGTCCGCCGTACACATTTAAATGACGTCATTTATATTCCAGCGGGATAAGCACTTAATGCAAAATTACATCCAAAGCGAAACGAGACGAGCTGAGACGGGTTGAGCTGGGATGAGTGCCTGCCAGAATAAAAATAAAATATTCAATTAAACCCGTTCCCGCCCAGATCCGTTGACAGCGATATTAATCTGGCGTCATTTTTATTCGCCGCTTTCCTCTGCCATTTCTGTTTGCTCGCTGTACAAATTAATTAATATAATTGTTGCTACCACAACGGGGGCGCCCATCGTTCCCCCTTTGCCTAATAAAATTTGTATACCTGCACGCTGACACAGAGGCAGCCAATTTATTATTTTCCCCGGGGCAGAGGAGCCACTCCACTACGGAAATAGAGTTGGCAGGGGGTATTTTAGAGCCCTATATCTTTTTATCACTATATTTGCTCTATGCATTTAAGTTTAGTTTCAGCTCGGCACGGAATGCTCTTAGTTATTTGGGTTGATTCGAAATTGAGAGTGCTCTTGAATTGGGAATAATGGGAAGTAAATGAAGAAATATTCCTTTCGAGTATTGTTTTTATTTAGCAATAAAGGCAATAATTGTATAATAACAATAGTTAAATAAGAAAGAAATAGAACAATAAGCATTCCAAGGAAACGAATAATGGGGAATATAGAAATTTAAACTTGTAAAATTTTTATTTATAATATAAATAGCTTGTTTCCCTATCGGGAGTATATAAAACTTCGTTTATGAACTAAACATCCGCTTTATTTTCTAATTTGTAATTTTTTTGGCATTTAGAGTAAGAAGTCTTTAATTTGTTGAAATATATATTTATAGGGCTTCATTATTTATTATAAATTATAAAAGTATTCAAGTTCCTATATCCCCTTAAAATTTTCGGTTAGAATACACCAAAAACTACTCCCTTTTTGATATTAACCCCTTCAGGCTCTTTGTCAGCCTTTTATGCATTCGCGTACATACTTTTTCGGCTTGCGGAGCGCGAAATTTGTGCTTCCCCCCAAAAAAACAAACGAAAAAAGCCCAAATAAATACCGTAAAAAGCGAGTGAGTGAGTGACTGAGTGAATGACTGCAGTGTAAATGCAAACTGCCAGTCAGTCAAATATAGTGAGTGCGGACTGTGAAAAATAAAATAAAAGGCATTGCCTACTTTTTAGCTGAAGTGCTGCGGTTTACGGGGAATGTGAATGCGGCGGCTTTTTGTTGCCGCTGCCGCCGCCACCGCCAGCGCCGCAGGGCGCATTCACAAATGGTTAAAGTCATTTATTTCGAACAAATCATTTGCCACAGCCAACAAACGGAGCCAAACAGACGCCTTCAAAATAAAAACTAACAACTTAAAGCAAGAGCCAGGACCCAGGACAGGCCAGGCCCATCCCCAAATGATTGGATCCCGATGCCGAAGGGCAATTTTTCAAAACAGATAGGGGATGAGGCGAAAAAAACTTTGACTGACGCTTGTCGTTGTCGTGCGAGATAAACTTGGTTCGATGCCCAAAGTTATTGAGGCGCAAACAGTTGGCTCGGCTTAGCCCCGTCTTTTTGAGCTGCACTCTAAAAAAGAAATACTGAAAATATCTGCCATATTAGGAGACGTTTCTGAAGATATATTTTCAGATATATTTTTAAGAATTTATTGACATAACTGGTTAGAAAATAAACAATATATAATTAAAGTTGCATCAAGTTTCAGGACATTTCAAAACGACGAGAGCTAAGCTTTCTAAAAGTACTCTCTAAATATATTGTTTGTTGTTTTAAATATTAACTTCCACTTAAAATGTTTGTTAAATTATATATTGAAATATAATTACCTCCTAATATTGTATAATTATATTTTTTTAAGTGCTCAGACTCATTCTTTTCTCAGCTCGCCCCCACACACTAGGAGCAAACAAATGTCTGTCGCTTTATATGCAGACATAATAAGACCCCCCCTCACTGTCTTTGTTGTTTGACTCACGCCCCTGACAAAGAAGCCAACCCCCGTCCAGAGACACCCTCATTGCCGCCGCTCGGAGCTTGCCATTGTATGATAAACTTTTCTAATTGTCAGTTTCAGCAAGTGACAAACGACAGAAATTATGTTATCTTATCAGAGTTGGCGATACTTTTGCTTCCCTTTCTCCTTTTTTGTGCATAGCCCTTCCCTGCTGGTTGGGAAATTTAAGGAAATTATCCTCAAGTCGCTGTGCTTTCGTTGTCGTGCTCTTTGCTCGTCTATTACCTATTAACATTACAAAGCTCATGTGAGCGTCGCATTGTGGCTGGAATTGAGTTGTGCCAAATTGACTTCCTTCCTTCGCAGCAACCCCCCGGCTCGAATGGAGAAAGTTTATTAAAATGCAGACAGTTTCCGTTTCTGTTTGGCTTGGCTTTGTTTTCGGGTATTTATTCGGTTTTCCTTTGGCTGGCAGGCACTTAGCCAGAGACAGCTGCTGCATTTCCCAGGCCTACATTTTCCCATTCGACCTCCGGTTCCACACGTTGTCGGGTCCTGGCTGCAGTGGCTGGCGAATGTTTTCCTGATTGATAACCATTGGCCGAATGTTTATTTAATAAATGAAATAGAATACCCAATACACTTTAAAAATGAAAGGCTTTAGTTATCATATTATTAATTTAATTATTTAAAAATAAAATATTTCCCTATTTAATTTAATTTCCTTTTTCTTTATACCTCCAAGGCTTTATCTTTTAATTCCCATCCCCTGAAAGGGAACCCCAGCGGATTTTGTCTTAGTTCAGTCTGCTGTCTAATGAAATTCTTAAGGGTAAGCGAGATACTGTGGGTTCCGGAAAGCTTTTCTTAAATAACAGTCCAACCAGCGAGCATATAGAGTGGATATCCTCCTTACTCCTCATCCGGACTTTCTTTTCTTTTCCCCTGCAAAAATACTGTCAGAAATGAAAGGAAAAGGTCTCACGTAGCCAAGGATCCAAACTGAAGTAGTAATAATATAAAATAAACTTCTTCTTCGTTTTAGCCATCATATTCCACTGCTTCTGCAATTTTTGTGTAGCGCTCTTTATGGCGTGAAGCGGAATAATTCAATCAGCGCCGAAGTGAGGAAAAAGTGCCAAAAGCTCAGCTTGATGTGGGAAAGTCGGGAAACTGTGGGGGGGGGCGGTAGAAGAGTACGAATTGTCCCGTACGAAATCCGAGCAATTTAAACTCAAAACGCTTGCACTGAGCGGGGCGCGTGCAACTTAAACAAGCCGGAAAAGCAAACACAAGGCAGCGACACAGTTAAGGAGGAACTTCCTGTTTGCGAAACAACAGTAACAGCAGCAGCAGCAGCCAGGGCCAAGGAAGTGACAGACATAGCCGGCGTACGACTGTAGTGCTTACGATAACGTTACGCACTGCACTCCGTGGGTTGGAGTCGGAGGAATTGGCCAAGGACATGTGCGTTGGCAGCTTAATTTCATTTATTTACCTGAAAGCTGTTTATGTGCTTGCGAAATTACGAATTAAATTTTTAATTTGTCAAAAAGAACAACAGCTCGGCAGCAGGAAGTGATGGGCATATGCGTGTGTGTGTTTGTGTTTGTGTGTGTATGGCGGAGCATCCTGTATCCTGGCGGCTGTCGTTCCATTTCTAGATGATTAACTGCTGCTAGCACTCCGATAGCGGGGCAATTTAATGAGGTGGCTTTAAGAAAAATTATAAATGAACTTCTGAGATGTACTAACTTTAATTTGGGGAAGAAAATAAATAAAGGGATAAATCATATAAGTTAACTTGATAAATAATTATATTTATAAACATTTCCCTAAATATATTTAATATTAATTTGGACTACTATGATAATTAAGTTGTATTTCTCACTTTGCAAATGAAATTCTGGACATTTTTTATTAAAAAACAAACTCAAGATCTACCATTTGCCTCCTCGAAAAGATTAAAACCATTTATCATGACCTTTAAGCCACGCTTAAACCATAAATAACATCATTAAAAATAGCCTTCAAATATTATATTCGTATAAATTTCGAAAAACATAGTTAAGATCAGATAAAGCCTTCACTACTCCGTTATTTCTTGAAGGCTTCTGCACCATTAATTTTTCGTCCTGTCCCGTTTACGCTTGTGTAGGTGCCAAAGGAGGACACAGCCCCATCGCCAGGATCTCCAATATATATTTATATATATATGGATGTCCCTGCTCTCGGCTGCTCGTGGACCATAAGAAATAATGTTGTTTATGTTGTGCAAACATAAAATTCTTTCTTATTCCGCGAGACGGCGTACAAACCTACACTCCCCGCTGACTTTCACGTACATATTTATACAGATATACTTATATATGTGTGGGCCTATATACATTGGAAATTTTTGTCGTGTTTCCCCCGTGCGGCTCGTATTTTTTTCTGGGGCAATAAAGTTGTTGGAATTTAGCTGAACCGAAAATAGTTTATGGCGGAAGTCATTAAGTGGCTCGGTTTACAGCAGCCGCAACATGAAAAACAGAAGTGCCCGCCCCTGGGCTCTGAGCCAGGATCAGGAGCATCCCCCTCTCTCTCTCTTTCTCCTTTTGGGGTTGCTCCCGTTTTCTGGGCCGCCTTTTTTACGAGATTTTTATAGACGAATTATGGTTTTTATTTGCCGCTCTACATGTGACCCTTTATGCAGCAGTTCTTTCACCATTTTACCCAGTTCCACACACATATGCAGGCAGGCCCATATTTCTCTGCTCCTTTTTGATATTTTTTTGTGGGTAAATTTAATTATTTTAAAATGATTTGCGCACATATAAATAAAAAATAAATGCTAGCAAAATGCGCAGTGCAAGCAAATTGCTTTTTTATTGGGTTAGGAGCACGCTGCAATGGCATTCAATTAGGACTTCTTTATGGCTTAGTAATTGAGTTAGCCTTCATAATTCGGGGCGGTGGCATGATAAACCGCAGGCTTACGGCGGCCAAGTTTTGTCACACTTTAAATTCTAATTTCATGCATTTTGCACATCAATAAAATGCCTTGACTTTTGCCTAGCCAGAGTCTCCTCCGGACATGATTTGCTTTTATGGCTTGGCCGTGCAAAACGTGAGGAAACTTTCGAAATTTCGGGGCCCGGGGCCTCTTATTTGGTAATAGGTGAACGGACGGTGAGCAGAGCTTTTGATGTATTTATTTTTGGGTCGAGTTGCTGGCGAAGAAACTTAATTTATAGCTGGCAGGAGGAGCACAGCGTTTTATAATTTGCTTGTTGGATTAGAAAGTTTTTGGGACGGGCTAATAAAATGTGCGAACTTCATTCGACACGTCTTTAATTTCCTTTATCCGAATGGATTAAAGTTGCTTTGGAACAATTAAATAATGGTGATTAAAAGAAAATACTTTCTGATGTTATTTTTCCTTATTTTATAAATTTCTACTAGAACTTTAAGAGTTGCCAGGGCAAAACAAAATTTATTTTTAAAGAAAATTAATATTCACTTCCCTTCATAGTTCTGCTCTGGCACACTAGCCAGTTAATTTAGTAAAATAACCAGCGGAAGCCATAAAAAGCAGTAGCAGAATTTCCTGCTCGAAATTCCCGCTCAAGCAGAAATTATAGAGATTATTTGCCGAGCTGCTGCCGACTGCAAAAGCTGATTGATAGCTCTAATTAAATCTGCTGCAGCGGCATAAAAACTTTTATTGGAAGCCGTAAAAGCGGTAACCATGGCGAATGCCTCTTCCTGTGCAATAAGGCCAAGAATTCAGCAGAATTCTTTGTTTAAAGTTAAAGTTTTACCAACCGCAAATGGCTTTAAATGCTCCGAAGAGTTCACCAGAAGGGTCGGTCGATTTCGTCCTTCGATGCCCTGGTGTTGTTGTGGCCTTATCTGCGAAGTTGGGCGACGATTTATGATTGCACACTCAGCATAATCAATTCTTATAAATTATTGTTATTGTCGGAGGTTAGCCAAAGGGACAACTCCGCCGCTCCTGCGGGCAGCTGCTGACAACATTAAACAATCCCCGTGAGTTATGGGCTCGATGAACTGCCTTCGTCGATTTATATGGTGCCAGTTCCGAATTAAAAGCAACTTTTAAAGCGGGCCGATGGGGTTGAATAGCCGGCCGCCGTAAACAAAGTCTGGCTCACAAGATCAATGACTCCATTTTGGTTTAAACACGAAAAAAATTGTCCTCGGCCACGCTAGACTTCCTAAAAAATGAAGGTGCAGCACAGTCTGGACCGAATCCTGCCCACATCCATAGAAGTGCTCGCAGACGGGATGCAAAAATACTCGCAAAAAGAATTGGCGCTCGCCAATAACTGCGGCAGACTCAAAGAGCATTGTATGCATAAATAATGCGCTCAACAGGACGAGACACAATGCCCCATTCCCGTCTCTTTTCCTAGCCTGGCTTGTGCAATATCACGTTTTTTGTTTAAAATAGTTCGTTAAGAATCAATGAAAATGGGAGAAATGCAGCCACATTGTGTTATTTGAAAATAGTTGGTTTTTTAAAGGATATAATCTATATAATAATCCATTAAAATAATAATAAATATTGACCAAACAATTTGCTAAAAAAATCTTAATTGTATTTACACTTTCCCAATGCAAAAAGATTCCCTCTTTATTTTATACCTTAAAATTTTCTTTTTTAACTCCAAACTAAACATAAAAATCCTTTTAAGTTCAAAAGAACATTTCCAACTCTATCCAGAACCAACCCCTTTTTTCAGGGTATCCCGTGGATTTGGTTAGCGTCACTGCCACTACCAGACGATAAGAAGGATGACGACAATGCAAATAAAACATGTCGCAAAGGACTGCCGTTTTTTTGGTTGCCTCCCCTTCTACTGCGGCCATTTTCAAAAGGTAATTTTTTAGCCACAGCAGGTGGCAGGCGGAAAAGGCGTCCGAAGTCGAACTGAGCTTAGTTTCCCGATATTGATTTCCTTGCGGTGCCTTTCTAAAACACAGAAGCGTAAACGCTGGTGAAATTGATAATTGAATTAAGCAGGAAAATGTCAATTGTTTGGTTCCGCTGATTGAATTTGCTTAAGCTTACGGCAACACCAGTTTTTGTTTAAATTCCAATCGCATTTTTAATTGGCTTTCGACAGATGTCAAGTAATCAATAATTTAAACAGAAAATACTTATGTCCCCACTACAATAATTACTCTGAAAGAATTTATAAAAAGGATAAAGAAATACAAATACATCAAGAAGCAAAAGCACTCCTTAGTTTACAAGACCAATCACGACCTAACCTTTAACCCAACCCTTGTCCGATTGTGCCACATACAAGGGTCATTAAAAAAAAAGGGAGCCAAGCCCCCAGTTGAGACAACCTGGTGGTAACGCCCAGAATGATATATGATTGCCGACGTTGGCCCACCCGGTGGCAAAAGTGCAAATTCAAAATCAGCAACAATGAATGCAGGATACCGCTGTGGTGGCCAAACACGCAGCAAATCAGCTAAGCGGGCTGAAAGGGGCTGGGCGAGATTGGCCAAGTACTTGGCAAGTGCCAAGGCGCTGTCAGCATAAAGTTAAGCCGGGCTAAGCAGATGCCAGTTTGCGGAGTTGGCCAATAGAAGCTCCCATCGCCCAGTTCCAAGTTCCAAGTTCCGAGCTCCAAGCTCCACTTGCAGCACCTCTGCGGCTGCACATCATCAATCTTCCAAGACAGCCGCACGCTTTCCGAGGCGGCTCCTCCGCAGCTCCTCCGATCCACCGGAGTTGCATCGGTTTTGTGTACCGAACGTGCCTGCAGCAAAGGGGTAGTGCGGATTGGAGGGGAAAAGGGGAGAGTGCACTGGAAAAAGTATAGTTCCTGCAATAAAAATTATATTAGTTTAAATATAAATAAAGACAGCCTATTAAGTTGCTATATTTTTGATTAAGACAAGGTTTTAGCTTTAAGAAAAAAAGTATATAAAGTTCTCATTCTCCAAACAGATAATACATTTTAAATTATTTTTTTCAGTTTGCATAGAGGAGTGCGAAAGGTTCCGAGTCCTGGCACTCGTTGACTCGGTGCCTCACAATTTTTGTCATCGCCGGCATGTCTAACCTTTTTGAGTTATGCTCCCCGGGCCACCCCGACTCAACCTGGTGGCCCGGAATACCCGGAATCCTTCTCGTCTACTGCTCCTGCTGCTGAGTCGTTGACTTCTCCTCCTGGCACTGGCTGGCTGCCGGCTGCATCTATTTTGCAAGTATTTTATTGCCGAGCTCTCTCCCCAAACCGCCGCGACGGCACTACTCCAGAGCGGTCTGCACTTTGTTATTAATGCGCATTTAAGTTTTTTCTTTTCCTTTTCCCTTGCTCAGTCAATTTTTATACATATTTCTTTTTATTTTCTGCTGGCCCTCGTCGGAGGGCAGGGCGACACGACTTCACCTTTTTGGCTGGCGCTTTTGTGTGCCTTCTAATTGAGGAAACATTAAAAGTCAAGTTCTGCTTGCCGCATTGTTATAACCCAGAAAAACACGAGTGCACTGCAGTCTTCTGCTCCTGACTCCTGATTCTCCTGCCGGGCTTCCCTTTGTCTGCCTTTTTTAGGGCGGGACCCCGGGTCCTTGGTCCTTTTTTAATGAAGTTTCGGCTGCCATTTGTTGGCTTTGACTTTTTGACATGCAGTTGGGTGTTCGTTTTTTAGTTAGACTTGCCACCGCCACCACCACCACTGCAATTGAAAGCCATTGAAAAGGCGTTGTCACAAAAATGGACGGCCGGAGGAGGAGCCCTGCCGTGCCTGGCCTGGCCGGGCGCATCAAGCGCTCAATTAACTGGCTACAAGTTGGCACCCCGATGGAGTAAGACCCTCGGATGTCTGGGTCTTGGTCTGGGATTGTCTGAGGCACATTAATCATCTTTTGCATACAATGAAATCTGCCCGGCAGTCGGCACAAAACACTGAGAGCAACTTACTTCGGAAGCGACGAAGCGGAATCCCAGTTGGGAACTTCAAGAGGACAAGTGGATTGCAACTGCAGTTAAAAAGTATTTATTAAGGTTTTATGGGGGTAAAACAATATAAAGTAATGTAATATTGTTTTCTAGATTCGTCTGCGATTTCTTACTGATAATTTGGATTGTGTTCGCCTTTAAACATAAATTAAGCAAAGCCTTGGTACGTTTTTGTTCTCCATTTAATAAAGTTGAAGTAAAACTCTCATTATACTATACTTTTAAAATAATTACAATATATCTTCCTTTTTTTTCGAGGCATCCTTTTCTGCCAGTGACTACAACTATCCGCTAACGAGGCAGCTAAGCAACTCCCAACAAGTTCAATGGGGGCTGGGCCATGGGAAAGCGCTTCGACCCAGAGCCAAATGCGCAGCGATTATGTGAGTTTATAATAAAGCCGACGAGGCGCATGCTAAAGGGTCCTCCGATTACGTAAGGGATGCACAGGAGCACATCCTTGTCTGGGGCCCATTTGTCAAAGTAGTTCGCCGCCGTAACTTCGTCACTATCCCTCATTCAGGACCGCAGTCATTTATCATTTATGCGTTGCATATCGCATGTGGCACACATATCCCCATGTCTACCTACATATATATAGCAACTCTATCTGGAAGGAACAGAAGGAGAATGTCTCTGACCCGCAGTCATCATTGTCAGGCGATGCGTGCCTGACACTTCTTTGAGCTGCGATCCTTGAAACGAAGCCACCGCACACAGTTGATTTGCAAAGCTCGGGGCCACTCGACCGTTTGATGTTTTAGTTGTGTGACATTTGAGACTTTCGAAGGACACCGAAACCGCCCACCGCCCGCACCACCAAAAAACACTCGGGGAAACCACACGCAGCCACAGGGGAAAGTTGCAGAAGGGGAGCGTTCTTTGCATTCACACATTTCACGCGGATTTCACGCATGTCACACACAAATTTATCAGGATAACAAAGGAAGCTAGGCCATGGAGAGCGAATATTAAAATGCCCTTGCGGAGAGTCATTTTCAGTGGTTGCCCGAAGGAAGTTTTAGCAAATTAAATTTCATTTTGGAAAGGAAATTGCGGAATTTATGTCGGGCATTAGATAAGTATTTAAATTTAAATTCAGAGGCTTACTGATAGTTTTTTAAAATAAATCACAAAAGAAGTTACCAAGGGATATGCATTTTATCCAAGTTTATCCGGATGTATCATAACAGCAAATTTACTTAAACAACCTTTAGAATTCGTAGCTAATTAATTAAACTTAATTAAACTTCAACACTTATGTATTATTTATTATTATTTTTGTTATTCCCCCCGAAAGTCTCAAGCCCTGTGTAATAAATACAATACCCTCGAGAAGTGTACATCCTTTGTATTCGGGACCAGATGAAATATGGCCCACTCTTAATAAGCACACTCAGCCAAGGAGATGCTAGAGCTGAAGACGAGAGGGTGAATCGATGGTCATGCATGTCTATTAGTTGCCAAGTGACTTTGGGGGAAGAAACTGCTATGGGTGGCTTGATTGATAGCCTGGGAAAATGGATTTTTCATATTTTCCCCGCTCTAGTATAGTTTTCCTAATACTGATGTCGCCGGCGCACTCGGCACGTGTAACCGATATGCCCACACGTGGCAGGAGCCAATATATACAGAGGCCCATAATTACGTAGGCCTTCGACAAGCAGGATCTGCTTGCCTGTGTGTATTGGTTGGGTAACTAAGACGTTTGCCAAATTAATTTTCATCTCCGCAAATCAGAAGCCCCAAAATAGAGCCAAGTGGTAAATTGTGGAATTCGGAAAAGGCCAAAAACTTTAGAATGGGTAATATTAATACAGCAAACAGTTTAATTGGCAAACATTCTGGAATATGCAGGGCTTCTCTCGTAGGTTTCTAAGCAGCTGAGCAGCTTTCCCATTGGGCACTCGCCTCCTTGTGCGTGCCAAAGCCAAGTTTACGGAGCGGAAGTCAGTTTACGGTATTTGTGTACATGGCCCAGACGTTATGGCATTTAGTATTTGCTTGTAAAATGTGTTAATAGATTTGCCCAGATGCCGTGTTTACTGCACTGCTCATAATTCCCCCATATATATATATGGGCACATGCTCGGACATTAAAATACCTTTAACAAATTATGTCGCATTATTTGTACATTACTGGCCACAAACAATATGCCGGGGCTTTTGTGTGTCGCACATGGCCATTTGCCTGAAGGGAAATCTCCATAGCAGTATAAATCCTTAAAATGTTTTCCGTTTGCAGCATTGAACATTTCTTAAGCTGGTAGCCAGCTCGTCAAAGAACATTAAAGATGCCGGAAGCCGGTATAAAAATTCCTGCATCATTGTTCAATATGGAAACTTTATCCTCTGGTCATTGTTTCGATCGGATGCCGGGACAAGTGTAAAAATTGCATCTTTGAATGCGATATGGGGACAAACTTAACTGAAGATATTTCCCTGCCGGCAGAAATCTATTTTCCGCCCAACTTCAGCACCGAATATACGGCCAGGCCAATGTGTGAAACATGAGCAATTTCCAAAAGTTGCAACTCAAAAGCATAAATCGGGGCTGCCTCCCTGGGCAGGTTTTCCACCCAGCAGCAGCAGAAGCGGCAGCAGCAGTTTTCCCAAGTCGAAAACTAAACTTCAAAAGCCAAGGAAAGCCGGCACCGAGCGAACTTGCTGAAAATCGTAAACGGAATAGGAAAATGGGGAAAATCGGTTGGGGCAAAGTGGGTGAAGTTGGGCGACTGTTGCAATGAGCTTACTTATATGTTGCCGGCCACTTGCAATGCGAATGTCTTTTTTGAGGGCAGCCCGGCCTTTTTGCAGCCAGTTGCATTTACAGAAAACCAATAAACTTAAATGGAAAATCCGTACACCATAAATCATGGCTTAAGTCCATTTCCTTCGTTGTCAATACGTTTCCGTTTTGTTGTGGGTTTGGAAATGAAACAGTCCCACGCCCAGGGAAACCCCAAAAACTAGCTCTAGCCAGGCCTCCCGTGTCCCGCTCCCGTTCCCGTTCCCATTCCCCTCGATTCGTTAACGAAAGGGAAAAAGTGCAACAAGGATCGAGTTGAGAAATGGTCGTGATTGGACGGACGCCACTCCATCCAGAGCGGCCCAGGCAGCCGGACTGCTTTACATTTTTTTGGCATGTCCATTTGCAAAGTCATTTACCCATACCCACATGGCACACACACACTCACACACGGCACTCACTCAATTTCCAAGTCAACGTTCAAAAGTCGCATAGTGTCCTCGTCCTCGTTCCCGTCCTCGTCCTTGTAACTTGCCTCCGTCCGTTCATAGGTCCTGGTTGGATTTGACAGTGCTGCCTGTCAGTCAATATATTTGCAGCGTGCTTGTTGTGCAGCGTTTTCGACAACTCATTTTATTAGACCGCACTTACAGCAGCGGTGAGTGGTCTAGGGTATCAGAAAGGTAGCTTAAAAATTCTTTAACAATTCTGTAAAATTTCGCAAAAAAGAAATTATTTTCAATAGTTTAACTTGTTCCTATCGGTTTTTCAACCCACAAAAAATGATAAATGTTCAGCTCGAGGTATCTTAACTCAAAAAACTGCACAGAATAATAAATTAAAAAAGAAAAAATTATCTAAATTAAGCCTCAAAAATAAATTTAATTTTACCCATAATATTTGTATGCCACATTTATTTAATGAAAGGAATAAAACTAGAATTCTTTTATATTTTCAGTACATCGTTCCCATAAATTTGACCCAAGCTGTGGACGCTCTCTTCCACTGATGGACTGATGCACTCGGCGTCCTCACACGTTTGCGGTCAGTCCTAGAAAATTGATGTGACTTTTTATCACCCTGGGTCGGGGCAGTCGATGAACTATGTTTCTTGATTTCGGCTTTCATCTGTTTCATCTGTGGCCGTTGACATTGTTGCCATTGCAGGACACAAGCGAAGCAACAAAACAAGCAAGAACAGACCGAAAAACTAGGCAAAGCCTTTTCTTTTTTTTCAGCAGGAAAAATTACTCATGAGGAAATCCGTTATATACTCATAAATAAGCCTTCTCTACTTTTTAATCAACTAATATGCGTTCCCGTTTTTACGATCCAATTTAATTAGGAGTGACAAACAGAATAAAATATATTAAATTAAAGGGAAATCATGCAAACAACGCATAAATTATGTATTCCTAATCAAAATCAAGACATGCCAGGCCGTGCCCGTGCTCCACTTCCAATCAGAGTCATAACTCAGCTAATAATGCCAAACAAATTGTTGACAGGCAAAGGCAAATTCGTGATACATAAATTATCTGCGAGCATTTTTTATGACTGTCACTGTGTCAGCGGATAAAACACACACAAAAAGCAGGGCAACATGAGAACTAAACATTAAACATTTACGGAGCGTAGATTAACCGAATTGGGATTGGTTTTGATAGCATGTAGCATTGGCATCGGCATGCCCGTAAAGCTGGTAATGGAAATGAGAGCTTTTCTCGGGGTCCGGGCCCCACCTTAATGCGGTCAGCAATCCGTATAATAAGAACGGCCAATGTTATTAATAACACTCCTAGGGGCTTGGGTCCCCGGCACCGCTAAGTAGCTGGCCATTTCAATGCCTTATGCATAAGCCATGGCCAGCCGCAGTCTTAACCCGGCTGGCTGTGGGTTGTGTATAAATACCACAAAGCAAATAAACACGCGCAGCTCACGGCCAAACAATATGAGATATATTGAAAACGTGCATAGCGACCAGGCCACTTAAGGCGACCCGGCGACAACACGAAATGAAAGGCAAACTTTACACGCTAATAAAATCCGTGCGGAAGGCTCTGAAAGGATGGAAGACGTGATACCTAGGAGGAGAGATGATAATTACATCTCTAAATAAATTTAAAATATCGGAAGTCTTGGTATATTATGGGATATCTTGGCAATCATTGGCATGTATTCACTTTTCTGGTAAATAATTTTTATTTAGACATAGAAAAAGATTATAAATAAAACTTACTTCCCAAATATTTATTCTTTCACTCAACCCCGCAATATCTTACCACAGCATCCTTAATGATCAGTCTTAACCACCCACAGAAAAATTTCCCACGTACACCGCAAGAAAAAGGACTAAGGACAACTAAAGGAAGAGGTATGAGGTGGCGCAGCTGGGCACTTTGGCATTTTATGTGGCAATGGGCGGCTCGACACAAAAGGCTTGGCCAAATGTGGGTTTATGGCTTGTAAAAATCCATGTTAATAACATCAACAAAGGACGGGGCCGGCGGAAAAGGGTAACTAGCGAACAGGAGCCAGTCAATGTCCTATCTGATGCCCAAGGCTGTACAGCAACTTAAAACTCTGGCCAGGCATCCTTTCTTAGAGTTTTTTTTTTCGCATTCTTGGCCACACACAAAGGCGTTTGAAAATAGGGGAAAAGCCGAGCTTTGCGTTGAGTTGGGACTCCGGGAAAGAAAAGGTAAAACGTCAAAGCCGGCGCCGCATCATTAGTGTCATATGTGAGCGAGATGGTGAGCTATTTATATTATTCACATGGCATAATAAATCAAAATTGTTGCCAATAAATTTATTATTGTAGATTATCTGCTCCCACCTCGGCACAAAGGTAGAGCGAGGCGTCGTCTGCTGCTCTCACCTTGACAAAAGCTAAAAACTGCCTGCCTGCCGGATGCCGAGTTAACCCTTGGCATCCAGCAATTTATCAACATCAACACAAGAGGAGCTACTATAAATTACCAAAAAAAAATATACAACAAAAATTATATCTGGGGGAGAAGGCAAAGACATACCCACTGAGTTGGTGTTTTGCACGAGACTTTAAGATATATGAACTGAAATTGGATACGATATCATCTCTTTTATAATTGCTAGCCATTACGTATCTGAAAAGATTTCCCAAAGAGTTGATTTATTCACACATTTCATTTGATAAATGCAGGTCGGCTCTGGCAAATATTTGTTAATAATTTCTTTCCTTTCATGATCTAATAAATTGTTGTTCTCAAATAAAACTGGGAGAGTGTGAGATAGCCCAAAGTCGGTCACTTAATATGACAAGTTTTCCAGCTATCTGAATTATATATAATTTATAATGTATGCATTCAATTTAATTCCTTTTTGGTTTTTAATTCAAGCAGCTCTCTTTTCCCCATTGATTTCCATTTGCGAACTTCTGTTTGCTCTGCTCTCGCATTGCCATTACATAATCAAAGGCAAATTAACGGTCCCAATTCCCAGTCTACTCTCCGCCTTTTTCCCAATCTCTGGCCTGGTTTAGTTTCCCCCATTTTTCCCTTTTTTCCTATGGAAAAGTCCGCACTGCCACGCCTCTTTCTACTCGCTGCCTCCTGCCGCATTGCAACTGTTGACAAATCTCTTTTTAAGAGCGCGCTTAAAACGTCATTTGAGCGGGGTTTGTTCGGGTTTCGCTATATACTCTATGAACAAGGGTGTACTCAATTTATTGAAGAATGTGTTAGAGTTTCAATAAAATGCATTTAAGTATGAGCCAGATAAAGCCTACCAGCAGCTAAAAAGGCTTAGATTGTAGACACTGCAAAAACTGTTTTTTTTTTTTTTTTTTTTTTTTTTCCTGTCATTTTTTCTTATTAATCCAAATTAATTTATACTTGTAAATAAAATATTTTTCATCTACCCGCATTTTATCCTATCTCTTAGGAGAGCAACCTCACTAGAGCATTATTTTCTGGGTTTTTTGTGTTGTATTCCTTTGTTACCCCGCATCGGTTGTGTAACCAGCCGGGGGTGCTCACATCCACGGGGCTAAACCAATCAATATTTAACACATTTAACCCTTTGACGACACCAACAACGCCACGCCTGCGACTCGCTGATCGTTCTGCGTAAAATTAGCATAAAATTTGAATTTTACAGCCAAGTGAAGCGTATGCAGCGCGTGATTGACAGCAGTCAAATTCAATTGAAGTCGAAGAGGGGCGCGCCCGCCCTCAATCCGAGGGGCATGGAATGAAATAAAATAAAATTTAATTCAAATAAAACCAATTTTAGAAGCCTCCTGGCCCAAAAACCATCTCCCTCTCTCTCTCACTCAACCCCGTTGGCTATGAGCTAACCTTTTAGCTCTAGGTCGAGCGACCTTGCGGCAAAACTTTCCACAGGGCGTCAAGTTTTTCCTCTTATTTTCATGTTATTCCTCCTGTTGTTGTTGCTGTTGTGCTAAAAGGATGCATAGCGAGTTGTCAACGTGTCGGCGGGGCTCCAGGATATTTTTTGACTTAGCCCGAGGTTACCCGGCGCGTGTCCTGGCGGGAAATTGCGATTGCAAAGGGGGAAAATCCTGGCGACCTGACACAAATCAATGACGCTTGCTTTTGAAGATTTTTCCTAGGGAAATTTAATTTTGGCAATCGCAATATATATATCTTTTCAGGGTTTATTTTTACCGAATTTATAAGCTATAGTTTTTTAAGTTGTATGTAAGGAAAAATAATTTGTATGATATTTAAAATATATTTAATAATTTTAAAGAAGTTTATAGATTACTAAACTCGTATTCTTGGTATAACCAAATTTTCCTTGCAATTCGCTTTGTAATATTCACAGGGGAAATACCATATAAATATATTACAAAAAGTTTCCATTGCTTCGCTGCGAATAGGTTGTCCCGATGATCCGTTTTATAATTCAATTTAGACAGAGTACAGGGCACATATGAGCAACAGGCTGGCCCATAACACTTTAGCCATAACAATGAAAATGAAAATAAAAAATAATCATATAATATAGTTGAGAATACGCAGCGCGCCGAAAGCAAATTGAGACAAGCACGCCACACAGCCGTACTCATACTCGCAAAGAGCCAACTACAATGATATTTCTGCCATTGTTTGAGGACGCAACAGTTGACTTTTATGCTCGACATGACGCAGCGCGGCTTTTCCACTTTTTCCCCTGCATAATTCCAAACTGATATGAATTGCAGTTGAGCGGGCGCACAACGCGGCGTATGAGTAATATTCGCAACAATGCCCATAATTGTCAGTGCTCGGAGCAGGTGGTGGCAGGTGAGAGCGCCCACTGGGCACTGTCGTAGTTTCAGTTTACCTCACTGGGACAAAAAGTACCAGGTTATTTCAAAGATAATTCGTTAAGGAAATAACTTGTGTTTAAAATAAAATAAATGAATAAATAAAAGAATATAAAAATGAAACTTTTTGGTTTGTAATTTCTTTTAAAATAATGCTACATTACCCCTTTTGTTACAAATACACCCCTTTAAAACCGGAAAACTTTCCGAATATATGTATTTTTTGATCCCACACACTTATTATGTAAAAACCAAATAAACACTCGACCACAAATAAATTCGTTGTCTAGACTGGCCGCAATTGTTGTGTAACCCTTGGCACTGTTTTAGCAACTGCGATATATCATTTTGCATGTGGCATGGCATATTAGCGCTGCTTTTTCCAACATTTTCACACATTTTCATTTCTGAACAAATTACGTACATTATTGCGGAAGAGGAGGCAGCACGGCAGCAACGGCAACAATGGCTGAACCCTTTTCGCTGAGGGATTTCGAGAGAGGGTTTTTCGGGCTTTGGCATTATGAAAACGCTTTAAGCAGAAAATTGGATTTTTTCATCTTGAATGGAAAACAAAACACACAAAAAAATGCCAAACCGGAGGCAAGACGAGGCGGAGCAATAACAGTAAAGCCCCCCCGGCAGCTACAAAAAATAATAAGTATTAAACATCACCCGAAAGAGCAGCGAAACAAAAAATAAATGTTAGATATGCTGACAAAGGTAATACAATAAATACGAAATGACGTTGCCGCCACGGCTGCTGTTAATGTTAAATTTAACGTAGCCTGCTTTCGGGCACCCCTGAGGTGGAAAACCAGGCGAGGGGCGGTGGGCGGTGAGAAGGTGAACACTCTCCCTTTTTGTTAGTTCGCAATCGTGCTGATTGTTCCTTTTTTTGTTTGGTTTGGCCTGGTTTGGGTTCTTTAATTTCATTCCGGGCTATTCTTATTTATTTAACATTAGTTTTTATTTTATGAGCCATAAAGCGGCAGCACTCGAAGTGTACTATGCTGAAGCACAAAAAAAAAAAAAATGAAAACGAGGCGAAAGTGCAAGGCCCAGCATAAGGCAAACAAAATTAAATTAAAGTCAAACTGAAAATTGAATTTTATACGGATTTTATAGCAAAGCATAAATCAAGAAACTTACTGCGCCTAATTGTTTAATCAAGAGTGTAAACGACGATAAACCTTGGCCATAAAAGATAACCCAGTGATAAGCCGCCGCCTTACGAGACCCGCTCGCCTGACTCAGAGTCCATATACACACACCGAAATTCCAGCCCGGCCGGCCGTGTGTTTACCAACTATAAAACCCGAACCGAAATCACTAAAGATAACGAGCTGGCGAGTGCCACTGGAATTGCAATGGCAGTGCAACTGGGAAATCGGACCAGAATCACATCAGAATCCAATTGGCTGCACGTTTGTGTGGCAGACCACACCGAAAAGCTCTTACACCGCCGGCCATTTTGTTGCAGCTCGTACATATTGGCATTAGACTAATCCGGAGTGCCGCACGCAACAACTTAGTTATTGGCCTGGCCATGGCCGAAGGCAGTCGGCATAAGTCCGGGGAAAATACAAGGGACAGTGCACTGAGCGAGAAGACGGGGCTTTGAACTAGAAAATCAGTACTTAAGTAATTTAAGCTCAAAATAAAATGAAAACCTACACTAAAAGAGGTTTATTTTAATTTTATAAGACAATAAATATCCCGAAGTTATATACAGATTTTTAGGTAGTTTTAAATCTTCAAATAATAACTTTTTCCATATTTTAACTGCTTTAAGGTTCAATATCACACTTTTTCTGATAGTTACCTAATCATTTATCCAAAATAAAAGTATTTTCCCACAGTGTGGCAACTTTTGTTTGTTGCAACTCTGTTTTTTGGCCCCAAGCAGACGGAATGGTGACGCACATTAGCCGATAGTGCCAGTCCATGCATTGCATACCATACTTTGCCACCAGGACGCCTCCCGATTTAATGGGCAACAGCGAAAAGTTGAACGTGCTGGCAGCCAAAATTCCACTTTTTTTTTCCATCCTCTCAACTTGGCAACAAACACACTCGCACACACACACTCGCCAACTGATGGCCATTATCAGCGTCATTATGTGGCATTAGGAGCCGCTCCTCTGTGACGATGATGATGTTGCGCAGCTTATAGTTGTATGCGATTTATTCGCGGTCGCCCCTCGCTTTGCATCCGCCCCGAGGGTGTGTGAAAAAGTGCATTTGAGCTCATTTAAATAGCATAAATTAAGATGCTTAAGCTCATTAGGTGGAAATTTTTAATTAGCCAAAAACTGGACCAAAGCCTTGTAATGACCGTCGACTGGCAGGTGGCCGCTTATCATAAGGGGGAACTAAAGGAAAAAGGGCGGATTATCAGTCAAGTGGAGGCAAAAAATTATACTAATTATACAGTTAATGCCTTTCGTACGAAAGTGCGTCATCTGGAGAGTTATCATTCCAATGAAATGACGTGGTTAGATAAACAAACCCTTTTCCTAGTAATGTAATCTTGCTAATTGACGCAGAGCAAACAAATATTACTAGAAATTACGGATAAATACTTTGTTAATATTATTTAATACCTGAATTCATTTAGACGCCATTACAGATGACAGATTTCCGGGAAAGCTAGTGCTTTTCCATGGTATATATAAAATGTAGCCCATGACAAAACAGTTTCCTGCCCAAATCCACTCGGGTTTTTTTCTATACTTATACCCTCAGACAAGATAATCGAATAGCTCATAAAAACGCTAAGGGCAAGAGATTACCCGCAGAGAAAGAACTCCATTTGCCTTGAATGTGCGTCCTATTGCCTGGCAATAGTTTAATATCAGAGATTTATGGTGCCATAAAATGGAGAGTGAATTTGCGAATAATTTTTAATGAATCATGTGCTCCGGTAATCAAGCGTTGCCATATCAACCAGAGCACGTGACTCGCGATAAGGCCGGCGTACTTAAGACGGTTTCCATAGAACGAGCCCCGATAAACAAAGCACTTGACTCTCGGGCTAATACCAATTGAGCAGACATAGGCCTGCCAGCCAGCCAGCCTTCCCTTCACACGTCTTGGCCCAAATCCTTGAGTAATCCTCGCATATTACACAAAGGTAGAGTGCTTGTTTTGAGTTGTGCCGCTCCCAGCAGGAGATAAGCACGCTAAGGCAGAGAGAAATTATTACGGTTGGCACTTGGTGGAGTCCTTGAAAAGGATTGAATCTCTCGCGTTTGAGTGTCTTTTTTATTACCATAAGAAACGGATTTTAGGGAACAACATTAAGATCTTTCTGTAAAATCTTTTATGTATTTTAAAACTTAATAAAGGAACGTTTGTTGTAATTAATATATTTAATATTCCCTTTGAAAAATGTTGGGGCTCCACTGGGTTTAATACTTGAAAGTCTTGGCTATATAGAATTTTAAATTGCTTATTGTATTCATAATATATATTTTTAGGTTTAATTCTAAAGCATTTATATGTAAAAACTTAGTAAATGTCTCCATAAAATACATCTAATTAATGCATTATAGAAAAAGCAAACTGAAAAATAAATAACCGTAAATAGATTTTGTTTCTAAGTAAATTTATTGTATGAAGAATAGTGTCGGAAACCGAAAATAAATTTCAAAAGGATTAAGTTCGAGTATTTAAAATTTTTCCAAAGCATATAAAAATATTCCTTAGCTTTATTTCCGTGCTAAGAACTTTCAAATAAGCCCTTGTTCAGGACCTTAATATCTCATTTAACTGGGGATATCACCACATGTTATGTCCACCTGTCCATTCCACGATGATTGATTGATCACTTCGTCCATCAATTGGTGGACCCTTAATAAACACTGCAGCAGTGCCATATCAGCGGGTGTCATATTGTTGCAACAGAACGGCCAACGGACCCACCCGAACGAGTGTCAATCAGGTAATGGAACTGTGGGACGTTGGCCAACCCGTGCTTACACTCAATCATTAATAATGCCCCAATAGCTATAAGAAAAGTGACCAGTGGGCTGCCATAATTGTGTTTTTGTCCCGGTTATTCGCCGATTACCTTTCCTGACCGGCGATAAGCCAACGCCAGCGCCTATCAAAGGCGTTCTGTTCCGCGGCCTGTGTTGGCTTGTTCAGCAATCCACAATCGCAAAGTGGTTCCGAGCGTGTGATAAAAAATGTAGGCACAAAGATTATAGCCAGCTCTCTCATACACAGAGCAAAAAATTTAAGCTCAAAAGGTGGTATCTATCAGTAGAAAGTAGAGCTCATAATGTGGTTAATTTATTTATTTTACTTCGCATTTAAATATGACTTAAATGGACATAAAAATGTATTGTTAACGATTGAAAAAAACACCTCTAATTTTTTACCTACACCAATAAAAAAGTTGTCATAGGAACATTAGTATTGTTAGAAATATTCTATAGTTTGGAGTATTAAAAATTTCGGAATAAAATCCATTTTTATTTAAAAGTATGAAAATAATAGTTTTAAATACACAATTGAAACAAAAAAGTATAAAAACTAAACTACTAAGTATTAATTTTATATTATTAAGTTTTAAATATAAGCTCGAAACACAGTTTTTGGGGTATTTTTAAAATTTATTTTTATCTGAGACCATCTTGCTATAATTTCTAAATTTCCATAAAATATATTACATTTGTTTCTGTGTATTATTTTACCTCGTTCGTCGAGTGTACGTATATAGAGGTGTAGTGTTTAGATTAGCCCCAGTCTAATTGGCCATAGAGCTCAACAGGTCTTAGGCGATCGCACAGTTCTTTCTGCACCGCTGAGGTGGCAGGTCGCGAAAAATTAGTAACTCTCCCTCTGGAAATTTAGTCTTTGCTGCCGCTGTGTGTAAGTGCTGTGATCCTTGAATAATCGTAATGACTAAAGTGCGCTCAAGAGTTGAGTGTACGGTTTCCATAAATTATTATTGGAACCCCTTGTGATTAATTTTATGACCCAATAATGTGTGTGTGCTATTTCGATACTCATACGCCACGTTGGCAATCATGGTTGCTAATAAGCGTGTTAGCTTAATTCCCAAGCGTTTTTTCTTGGCCACTATCAGTGCTCGCAGGGTTAATATTACGAGGTTATCAATGTTGTCCGAGATAAGCGGCTAACTGGCCGTAAATTAGGTATTCAGCCGTGCTAGGGAACTGCTTCGCACGCAATTATTTTAAAATTCCTGACAATTGCGTTAGACTTAATGGTAATTCGGTAATTCGGGCCACGATTAGATATCTTAATTGATTCTTGATAATTACTCGCTAACATGCGTTAAACTTCGATTTTGCCACTATACACACAGCTATAAAGCACTATATGTGTGCTCTATATGGCGCCATCATTGCCCTGTGACGTCAGAGCACGTGATGGATCATATGAGGGTAGCAATTAGAACCACTCAAACGTCAAGTTGAAAGTTGCCACACAAAAAACGATTGCGACGTCGATAATATTTTTACGGCCCACGAACGGATTTCTTAATGAGCCCCGTAACACCGGCGAGCAATCCGAACCAATCCCCCAATGAACCCGTAATTGCCGACATAAACCAGCGGGGAATTGAACTCCAAGCCCGGGACTTTGCTATCCGGTAATCAGACATTTGCGTGAAGTTCGCCCACGAAGATTTATGGGCAACTTAAAGGCAATTGTCTGGTCTGTGCAGATTTATGGCTAAGTCTGATGTACAAAACCTGAAACCGATAAGCACAGCCTGGCTTTGATTTATCCATCTATGACCACGGACTAGGCTTAGGCAGCTGCACTGAATTATTTGCGGCAATTATAGGGAAATATTTTCATTCCTCATTGTGGGAAATATAAAGGGATCAGGTTGGTTTGCTAATAAAATTTGCATTACCTTACTAGAGTTGAAGAGTATTTAATAAAACAGCATAAACGTCAAAATAAGTAGTTTTAAGGATGTAAAATAAAGTCCTTCGGAAATAATATTAGTTAATAATAATAAATAAGGCACAAGTACTTAAAAATAAATTTCTAAATATTTTAGGACAGTTTACTTAAGAATTTAGCAATGCCATGCAGTATTTATTTGAATAAAAAAATATTTGTAAATAATTTTGAGCTCCTTGTTTGGAACATAAATATTTTATATATAATGTTTTTATTTTATATATATTTTAAGAATCTTTGATTCAATTTCTTAATAACAAAAGAGCTTTAATTTGTCATAAAAATAACTTTAAATTACCACGAATATCCTGTAGCTGTTCTGAAAATATTTTATTTAATTTTATCCTTTGCAATTTTAATTAACATAATCTATTAGTTGTTCCTATAACTAATTAATCAATTCCAAACCGTAGCCCTATTATTCCTCTTTAAGAACTATTAAGTTTTCATAATAATAAATGAAAAACTCCTTCTGAACTTAAAAAATTTTCCATTTCGGCTATTCAGCAATTTATTGAGCAATTCGGAAATCAACAAGCATTGAATTAAATTCCATTTCTATGAAGTAACTTCCCGCCGCTGTAAATCAAATCTCTCGTATCTCAGAC
Source organism: Drosophila tani (assembly GCA_008042535.1). NCBI lineage: Eukaryota > Metazoa > Arthropoda > Insecta > Diptera > Drosophilidae > Drosophila > Drosophila tani. Next base: position 633,166 of record VNJO01010053.1, on the reverse strand, counting down.
AAGCACGGAAACTATCGAAAAAAACCAAAGTGAGGCCACAGACAGCGCGTCTCTTTATCGGCCAGTCAAGAGCGAGAGTCAATCATCGTTTTATGGCCAGACAGGCGGAGCGAAATCACAGCCCGGCACTGAGCCAATCATAAATATCTACAATCTGGCATGCCCGAAACGGTTATCAGAAGACACCGCCTAGCACCGCCGAATCGCGCAGGTCCTGGACGCGTGGTAATAAGCATTTAATGCAATAAACGACTTTTGGGGGCTTATTTATAAACCAACTGATTGGCGGTAATTGTTAATAATTTCAAATTATTAATGCGCTCAGCGCTCAACGCCCACTCCAGATACGGTCCGAATGCGGCCAGCAGATAACCACCGATGCGATCGAGAGGCTACCTCCAATCTAATCTCCTCGGTTCGCTTCGGTTCGGCTCGATTCTGTGGTGTTCTGTGGAGTTCCACTTAGGTGATTGATTGCGACATTGGCAGCGACTGCATTGAAGTGGACGCGACCATAAACAATGTGCGTCAGATGGATCAACAATGTTTAGACCCCATGACAGACGGCAGGCCCATTAAAGCTCGTCAAAACAGCTCATTATCCGAGCTGATTACACTAATATGAACGGAAGCAATGACCGAAAAAAGTGTTAAATAGAGGGATATATTCAAAATAATTATTTAAATATTTTAACTGAACATATTTTCTTAATTTTCGGTATATAACAAATTATAAAAACCTCGAAGCAGTATTTTATACTTCGCTTGAATCCTAATAAAGTTCCAGTTCTGCTAATTTTAAAGTTCACATTTAGCGTCACTTTAAAATTATGCAATATATAAATTTTACTATTATTGGGCCATAATTATCATTAGTGGAAATATTGATGACTATCACCCTGCTTGTTCCCACGTCTAACTTGGTTATAAAATGGGTAAATAAGGCGCACACGTTTTTATTTGCTAATAAATTAGTCATAAATGGAACTGATTACAATTTTTATCAATGGTTATACATAGTTGTAGTCTAAACTATTTATTTAGTTAAAAAGTGACTGCATTTTACATTATCTCAATTATTTATTGATTTATTACATTAAGTTAGTACGGAAATTATAAAGCATATTCAAAGGTTTAATAATTTGTATTTATTAGGTATAAAATTAAATTTTTCGCACTATTTAAATTACCTCGTTACTCATTACCTTTTCCCATTTAATTTTTTCCAGTTATAGACCCTTGACTTCCATCATGGGTGACATGTTCCGCAGCGAACTGATGGCCCTGTGCCAGCTGTTTATTCAGCCGGAGGCCGCCTACGCCTCCATTGCCGAACTGGGCGAGAGTGGCTGCGTCCAGTTTCGCGACCTAAACGAGGAGGTCAGTGCCTTCCAGCGCAAGTACGTTAACGAGGTGCGAAGGTGCGATGACATGGAGCGCCGCCTGCGGTACATGGAGTCCGAGATGAAGAAAGACGAGCTGAAGCTGCCCGTGCTGAAGGCCGAGGAGGAGCCGAGTGCCCCGAATCCCCGCGAGATCGTGGATCTCGAGGCTCAGCTGGAGAAGACCGACAACGAGCTGCGCGAAATGTCCGCCAATGGTGCGAGTCTGAATGCCAACTTCCGGCACATGCAGGAACTCAAGAGCGTGCTGGAGAACACCGAGGGCTTCTTGTCCGACCAGGAGGTCATCAATCTGGACTCCAACCGCAAGCTGGACCCCAACGATCCGGCCCAGCTCCAGGGAGGAGCGCAGCGGGGTCAACTGGCCTTCGTGGCCGGCGTGATCAAGCTGGAGCGATTCTTCAGTTTCGAGCGCATGCTGTGGCGCATCTCCAGGGGAAACATCTTCCTGCGCAGAGCCGACATCGATGGACTGGTGGACGACGAGGAGACGGGACGGCCAGTGCTGAAGACCGTGTTCGTGGCCTTCTTCCAGGGCGAGCAGCTGAAGCAGAGGATCAAGAAGGTCTGCACTGGCTACCATGCCTCCGTCTATCCCTGTCCCAGCTCCCATGCCGAGCGGGAGGAGATGATCAAGGATGTGAACGTCCGGCTAGAGGACCTCAAGCTGGTCCTCAGCCAGAGTGCCGACCATCGCAGCCGGGTGCTGAACTCCGCCTCGAAGCACCTGCCCCGCTGGACGATCATGGTGAAGAAGATGAAGGCCATCTACCACATCCTCAACTACTTCAATCCAGACGTGACGGGCAAGTGCCTGATTGGCGAGGGCTGGGTGCCCACCAACGACATCCAGACGGTGCAGAATGCTCTGGCCCGCGCTTCCAAGACCTCGGAGAGCAGCATTCCGGCCTTCATGAACGTGATCGAGACGAACGAGCAGCCGCCGACCTATACGAGGACCAATAAGTTCACCAGTGGCTTCCAGAACCTGGTGGACTCGTACGGCATGGCCTCTTACCGGGAGGTGAATCCCGCCCTGTATGCCTGCATCTCGTTTCCCTTCCTGTTCGCCGTGATGTTCGGCGACTTGGGACACGGCCTGATCCTGGTGCTCTTCGCCGCCTGGCTGATCATCAAGGAGAAGCAGTTGGCGGCTATCAAGGAGGAAATCTTCAACATATTCTTCAGCGGCCGCTACATCATCTTCCTCATGGGCATCTTCTCCATCTACACGGGCTTCATCTACAACGATGTGTTCTCCAAGTCGATGAACATCTTCGGCTCCGGCTGGCACATGAACTACACGAGGGCCAATGTCGAGGATCCCTATCTGAAGGACATAACCCTGAGGCCGAACGACACGGTATTCAAGACCTATCCCTTCGGCATGGACCCCATTTGGCAGCTGGCCGACAACAAGATCATCTTCCTCAACACCTTCAAGATGAAGCTGTCCATTATTGTGGGCGTGCTGCACATGATCTTCGGCGTGTCCATGTCGGTGGTTAACTTTGTTTACTACCGCAAGTACGCCAGCATCTTCCTGGAGTTCCTACCGCAGGTGCTCTTCCTTCTCCTGCTCTTCGGCTACATGGTCTTCATGATGTTCTTCAAGTGGGTTGTGTACAACGACACTGTCGAAGGACCTCTCTCGCCGGCGTGTGCTCCCTCCATTCTGATCCTGTTCATCAACATGATTTTGCAAGGCTCAAATGATGCACCCGAGCCCTGCAAGGAGTTTATGTTCGAGGGCCAGAAGCCACTGCAGGCGGTCTTCGTCGTCATTGCCGTCATCTGTATTCCCTGGATGCTCCTGGGAAAGCCGCTGTACATCATGCTCCAGCGCAAAATGAAAGGAGCTCCGCCGCCAAAGCCAGCGGGCGAAGGAGGCGGTGGTCACGGCGAGGACGAGCCCATGGGCGAAATCTTCATCCACCAGGCCATCCACACGATTGAGTACGTGCTGAGTACGGTGTCCCACACGGCCTCCTATCTGCGATTGTGGGCCCTGTCGCTGGCCCATGCACGTAAGTTTATTATTTTTCACTCACGTTTTAAATAATATTTTTAACATTTTCAATATTGATTGAACTCTTTGCAGAGCTCTCCGAAGTGCTGTGGAACATGGTGTTCTCCATGGGCTTCAATTCCGACAGCTACATCGGCTCCATCCTCATCTATGTGTTCTTTGGGGCCTGGGCCCTGCTCACCGTTGGCATCCTGGTGCTCATCGAAGGACTCTCGGCCTTCCTTCACACCCTGCGCTTGCACTGGTGAGTTTTGACTTTATGATTTCATTTTTTTTTAATGGAATATAAACCCGAATCTCTCGTTGCAGGGTGGAGTTCATGAGCAAGTTCTATGAGGGCGCTGGTTACGCCTTTGAGCCCTTCGCCTTCAAGACCATACTCGATGTCAGCGAGGAGGACTAGGAAGGAGTCGGGAGAGAATGAGAATGCGCAGGACGCACTTCCCCAAAAAGCATTTTCCGTTTATTTCGTTTCGCATCCTTCGTGCTTTTTTTCACGGAAAAATAAATTTCGTTTGATATGCATATTGAATATTCCTCGTTTCTTGCCTTGTTTCTGGTCCTGTCAGCCGACGACAAATGTTTGTCATATGCTTTCTGACAGTCTCGCTCCGGTCATCCAAGTGACAACTGCAGACAAGCCCACACACAGGACTGCATATATCCGAAACAATCTCAAAGCAAATGGCAGGCTATCCTCAAAAGCAGGATGTGTGTGTGCGCTCTCCTATGGCTATTTTTTCTCATTAGAAAAGTTGTCATATGCTGAAATTATGTTGTCAGTTCGACTGTCCGTAGAGCATTGAGTTGTGAAATTGGACACTCACAATTTAAATAATAATACTATGGCAGATGTGATGGCCAGGAAGTGGCCATAGTTTTTTTGCCAGATTAGATTTAAGAATTTATTTAAGGTTAAACTTTAACTAAGCCCCAAAAACCCTTAACTCGAACGCAATAGAACCAAAATGGAAAACACCTTTTGAGTTTGAGTTTGCTCTTATTCTATAACTGTTAAATGGCGCGAAATTCTTTTCAATTTCAATTCTGAGTTTCGGATCGAGGCTTTGTTGCCTTTATTTGTAGCCCTTTACCTTCTGCTTTTGTGGTTGTTGCTGGACTGCCCTCTCTACACGCTGCCAAATATTTGCATTCGAACTCAATTGGTTGCGTTTTGTGTTTATTGCCATTGCTTGCTGGCAAAAATGGAACGTGTTCTAGGGTGCATCTATCTTTTTTAGGTTTTCATTTTCGTTTTCGTTGCCCCAGCCGCTGTCGATGTCGATGTCGTTATCGTTGCCATTGCCCTCCTGCCAAAAATATTTTCGCGAGCATCGGGGTGTTGACAACTACGCAGCGGGCGCATTGGGCATTGCCCAGGTGAATCGTCGAAGTGGGCGGGCAGGTGATCCGGGCCAAAACACACGCAATGCAAATACGAATTCAAACAGGCTGCCAAACGCTTTGAACCCGCATGTCAAATGCTGTTTTCCCAACAACCGAAAAACAACAAAAGCAGCTAAAAGGACAAAAGTTAGCTGTCCTTAGGAGATAGAATATGGGAATACTCTTTCCTAGCCAGATAAATTAATAAAAAGCGTTGTTTTAAATTAAATTCCAAAAGTTAAATTTAAAGAAAACATAAGAAAGGCAGTGTTTTAATATTTGCCAAATGATCCATTAATTGTTAAACTTTAAATTTTATAGGTAATCTGTAATGATTTAATACTACAAATATTGTTTAAATATTTTTTAAAATTGTATAAATACAAAGTTTTTTTTTAAAACCGTTAGTAAGGATATATATTTATATATATATATATATATTTTTATAACTTATTGCAAACCTCTACGCTCGTTCCGAATCCCTAATATTAGGTAGAAAGCACCTCCTAGGGTATTCTAGGAAAAACTATCAACTATTTGGAAATTTCCCCTGCTCCCGGGACCATTTGTGAGCTCTGACCCAGCGGCAGCGATGGTTTAGGCTTGTTTGTGCAGCTGACATACTGGTCAAGTTTTGTGCGCTGCAAAAAATAAAGAACATTTCACATTACGTATACGCCACGTATCGGCAGCAGCATCGGAAACAAATGCCGCCCAAAAAACAACAACTGCAGCAGCAGCAGCAGCCATCCAGACGATCGGCATATAAATATGGCTACAAAATGCATTAAACAAATAAATGTTTGTGCATCGCATAGACAGTCGGACTGTGTGGCAGTTGGTCGTAAATTATGTGCGCTGGCCTAATGCATTTGGCCTCGTATTAATCAATGTTTGTGCTGGTCTATGTGTGTGTTTGTGTGGCGTCCGTCTTTTTTTTACGCTGGACAACTGCGGCATTTGCTCTTGCATTTGTTTTAATTTATTTGCTCGGCGCAATTATTTGCATTCGGTTTGGCTTCGAGTTTCCTTGGCATTTACTATTATTTTTTTGTTGTTTTTTTTTGGCAGTTGTCGTTTGATTTTTTACGCCTGCCGCAACAGCATAAATATAAATCAAACTGCATTTGTTTCGGTGTCGCTGATTTGCATTGGGATTTGTTTATAAATCCGCAAACACATTGGAAATCGAAATAATAGCTACGCTCCATGTATCCCATAGATATTGCTTTTTAATTGTTCGAAACGTGCATATTTTCCTTTTAATTTTTTATGATTTCGAATGGCATATGCAGCCAACGGACGTCTAATTGAATACCAAAGCAAAATGGTTCAACTAAATGCTTTTTTTTGTACTGACCCCATTTGTTTTAGCTTTTATTTCGGGCTATTAAATAAATATGCAATTTGTTCAATTGCTTTGATATAAAATTAATGAAATATGACCTATTGAGGTCTGCTAGTTCTTTATTTTCATTCCGGCTCTAAATACTTTGGAGGCTGCTTTTATAACCATCGAAAATCAAAGCATAGGCTCAGATCTAGATCAACTTCTTGGTGTCCCAATTTTATTATCACTTGCCCACAAAAGCCAGGACCAAATCACCGAAACCCAAATTACCCCGGCATAGGCTTTACCAGATTTTACGACACCGTCGCCGTCCAACAAAGTCCGTAAATCAAAAGCAGATAATTTTCCAACAGCTTCACTTTCTTGCGGCCTCACCTATCCCGGCCAGCCGAAGGATACGAAGGAATAAAATAATTGTTCAGTGAGAGAGAGCCACAAATTATAACATTTTTACGCTTCTTTTTCCCTTCTCGGTGGAGGCTACTAAATTTACATACTCCGTGACGAGCCGCCGCCCACTCAGCTGGACGCACGTTCCAACTTTTACTGTATTTATGCCAGCGAAAGGAACGAAATCGAGCGCCCTCGGGGACGGCGGGAAGTCGGGGGTTAGGCAGGAAAAGTGTGTGAGCACAATTGCGCGTCATAAATTTGAATTATTGTGCTCTTTGCATTTGACAACGACTTAAAAGCACTTGCAGCGATTTGGGCCAGCTCCGTCCAGTTCAGCTCAGTGAAAACTCCGAGGCAGTCAGCCATGAACATGTCCTTGAGACATGTACGAGAGACTGGTGGTACACTTGGGGAAAACTAAGAATTTACTCATAAAAGAGTTTTCACTGTTAATGCTGCCTTATATTTCTATGGCAATTTTTTCCTGACTAACCGATCTAGGGATCTGTACGTATCCGGCTCGAATGACCAACATGATAATTTAGCGATGTTGCTGCAAGCCCCATTTTCCTAATATTAAATATTTCATTTTAAACACTTTCTCGTAGATATACAATTGTTAGTGATGTTAGCATAAATTAAATGTGTATGATTAAATAAATAATGAACTAACTAATTATGCAAATTTATTTATAATTTAATTTAGGCTCCAAATCCTATTTAGTTAATATTTCAAGTGTACAAACGCATCGCACTCCGCCACCGCCATCTTTTTGTTCGCTCTGCCTGGCTGCACAGTGCTGCCACGCCCACAAGGACAGCAACAACAATGCCAGGGACATTTTTAGTGGACATTTATTTTATGCTCGAATCGCATTGAAATTTACGCCGAAGGCGCCAGCTTTGTTGATGATGAAGTCGGTCAGCCCTGTGCGGTGGCCTGCCTTTTGTCGGACCATAAAATATTCCCTCCGTCCAACGGATGGGCTGCCAGCTTCCTTTCAGCATCAGCATCAGGATCAGGAGCAGGAGCCGGAGCTGTAAAGTGCATTAGCCATTTTAGCACTTGACGCACATTCATCCGCAAAACGGTCCTGAAATCCCTTGCACTAATTAGCCAGAACTGCAAGGCCGAGCAGCTGCAGCTCGGTTGTCTTAAAGTGTTAAAGTATTTCAGTATTCCAGACTTCATCTCCGTCTATCAGATGGCAAATGACAGACAGCTGAAAACGGATTAATTTGTCACTGAATGCGAGCTGTGCTGACAGCCAAGCCAAAGCCACAAATTGCTCAAGATATACATTCTTGAGTCGCATCAAAAGAAAGCCAAGTAATTTGATATTTCCACAAATGTATATATATTCGCATGTGTGGTCTCCCTTATGGGGGGTAGAGGCGGAAGCAAGGGTGGCGTTGAATTGACCATGTTAACAATAAACAATTGACCACATGACATGACAAGTAACGAGTGTGCGGGCCAAGAATGTTTCCATCAAAATTTTAAAGTAAATAAAATATAAATCGAAGCCTGAGTACTCTGCACTTGTAAAAGGGTAGAGAAAATGGATGAAAAATTGTATTTAAAAAGATATTATATATTGTATTAATTTATTTTATAGGACATTTATTTTTAAAACTAAAAACTGTAATACTTTGCTATATCAAGAAAATTACGGAATTATTTTTAATACGCTTTATGGTAGCTTTAAAAATGAGATGTTTCTTTTATTCTATTCATATTTATTTAGCCAACATTAAATTATATTTTCTTTTAATTTGAGATTTGTCATGAAAATATATTTTCTAATAGAAGTGTGTTTTTATAACTTTGCTTTTATTTCCAGAATTTTTTTTTATTATTTTTTTTTTGTTATTAAACAATTAAATCAGTACTCCCCCCAGTGACGTTGATTGCTGAGTAGCAAAAAACGCTTGTGGGCTGCAATAAAACTATTAAACGTTCCGGCATCCAGACTCTCTCACACACACACACATGACAGGCCTCTTTGTACTCGTTCAATTGTAGAGCAATTTTATTTGTACGTTTTTTGGTTCATTTTGGCTGCTTTTTTTTGACTCTGGGCCATGTCTGCACAAATGTTGCATAGCAATTGCTTTGTGTGTTCAATTTTTGGCATAACAACAAACAAGTGCACACACAACCCAAGCCGTCGCCCACATAGACACTCACACACACACACACACTGCGCACACACACATACACACAGTCAGCTGGACAGCAACAATGGGCAGTCAAACAAATGAACAAGAGCGCACAAATTTTGCAGCTGTCAGTAGCACAAGCCAGGACACGAACCAGGCACAACAGGAGGCACAAAGCAAAATTTTTATTTGCCAAAAAAAAAAAACGAAAGAAAAACGAAGCCCGAAATTGTGGCTTAAAATTATTTTTTTTTCGTCTTATTTTTTTAGTTTAGTTTTCCTGAGAACTGCAATGGCCGGCAGCCAAAAGGGGGGTCCAAGCAATCGTTTTTGTCCGAGTGGGCGTGGTCGCAAATTGTTAAATGCTTAGATGTCTGCAAAGAATTTGTCGCCAAGAGGCGTTCGGAATGGATTTTCCATTTCCAGCTGCCGTCACGTATACGTAATATGGCCGACGGCAGCCCCCGAAAGTATGCACCACAAAAAGAGGAGTTCTTTCACGCGAATAGATGTTGATAAATGTTTTTAGTTCGCTCACTCTACTCTACTCCACGCCACTTCACTCCACTCCAGCCGAGTTGCATGAAAAATGGGTTATTGATAAATGGCATATTGTTTTAGTTACCGACAAGTTTTTTCCAAGTCTAGCGAACAAATTATGACGAATGCCAAGCATTTATTTTACCAATCTTCTGCCTGCTCTATGCTTTCATGGCAAAGATGACTTTGTTAAATAAATAAAATAATTGTAAACAATAAATTTGCTATTATAAAGGCATTGACAATTTTTTTATATAATGCTTAAAATTAAAACTCAATTCTAAAAATCTTTTAAATAGTATATTAGGTAAATAAGAAAAAACTGAAAAAACTTCAAAAATGACTGAAGTTTCAAAATTGAATACATTTGATTGCGAAAATGTACATAGGGCTAATATATATTTAATTTAATTTATTTTAAATATTATAATTAAATAAGTAATTCTTTCTAAATAAAAATAAAATGCCCTAAAATCTTTTCGATAGCTTTAAGCTTTATCCCTGAGGCCCTTAAGTGAGCCGCACTATTTAAGCAGCCTAGGCCAATCTAATTACGCTTGCAATAAGCAGCTAATAAACCTCAAAGCAGCAATTAAACGCAACGACTGCTTAAAGGCGCTGAGCTCTGCCGCCGCCTTAAACACACCCGCAGAGATATGGCCACGTTATCCTTTGTTGTTATTGCCGGCAACGCTCCTTTGGCCAGGGTCGCATTTAATTGTGCGCCATGTTCAACAGGCCATTGTACATGCGTATTAAATGTAATTAACTCATTATAAATGATAACGTGGTCGCAGGGAGTCGCATTCAGGTATGTCTCTATGTCTCAAGCCGCCAAGAAGACGTCCTCGATGGCGTCCACGGCCAGGACCTCTCTTACCCAACGCGGCGGCTGTCACAGCTAATTTAGTCGGGCAGTTGGCAGAACGAACGTGTTGGGTTGCCACCACGCCAGGGGTAAATGCGAAATTATTACCGGAAAAGGACAATGAGACGCACTGGCTATTATTCAGTCGGTGGCCAAACGGGACTAGAAGTAGTGCTGCCAACATCTTGTTTTAACAACTGGAAAAATTGGCAAAAAGAAATTGCTAGAAATATCACTTCCATAAGGACAATTGAACAAGAAAGATGTGGAAATTATATTATATTAAAAAAGGTTTAATTACTTTAAAAATAATTCAAAACGAAAAAATATTGGGTAACATTTCTTGAGAAAAGCTTTAAGAAATTAAAATATATTTCGTAAGAAATATCTGTAAATCTTGCTGAATCCCTTCAAAAGGACAGCTCTGACCGGAAACGGACAAATTGGCAGCACTATGCAGAGAAGTCCCAGTCCTCTCCGAAAGCAGGTAATAAAAACTCCTTTATGCGCTCGAGTGTGCCGCTCCCTGTGATATTTGGCCCCTTGCATTCCGTCGGCTCTTGGTTTATTTTATAGTTTGTCTCTGGCCTTATTTTCACGCTCTTGCCACCTCGAGTCAGCCTTTTAATTATGTAACACGCTCCGACACAGGAGTGTTGCCTTACGCACCTCGGCATTGAAGCGGAGGTGGCTCTCCCATTTATCCCCACCTGGTCTACGGGAATTTTCCACATTTCCGCATTGCCGCTGGCCAGTTGCGTGTGCTCCTCCACGTGTGGACTTAATTCAGATAAAGCGAAATTGCTGATAAGTTTAATTGGTGGCCAGGCACTGGCCTAAATGGTGACAAAACGTTTATTTTCACCAGAAGTATATATATTTATACTCTTGCAAGGGTGTTCTAATTGTAGGTGGAAGTTTGAAACGAAGTAAATGAGCCATATCAAAAATATTATTTTAATTTTAAAAATAAATAAATAATACAAATTCTAATATAGATAATATCAACAAATATATAATATATACAACATAAATTTTAAAATAAAAGCTAACAAAGAGTGTACATTTTTCTTCTTAGTTTATCTCGGCACAGACATAAATCAATTAGTTACGAATTTTTAAATCTACAAACACTTGAAGCACTTAAAGTATCCATTTAAATCTGAGAAGTTTAGTCTAAATATTAAAATTTGTATCGCCTTGAAGGTAATGCTTGGAGCTGGCCTTGCTCTCACCCGTAACCAAAGTGAGTGTTTCAATAAAGTAATTATTTTCAAGTTACTAATATCGTATTGTAATAGGGCCCTCAATTGTAAGTGTTAAAGGATAATTGTTAAAATAATACAATTTAAATTATTAGTACAAATAATAATCATAATAATAAGACCCATTTATTATCTTTGTATCATCTTTATTTTTATATTTGCAATAAAATGACTGAATGAGTCAAAGTCTAAAATTAGTTAACATGGTAACAATCAGATTAACATCTTTATTTGCATTGCGGTTTCAAAATATATAATTACAATTGACCCCCCTTGTGTAGGCAAGGGATATTTGCGAAAACATTACGATAATAAAAATATTGATTATAATAAGAGGGTATTGTTAATATGATTATAATTTGTAATTGCAATAAAAATCCGGAACTAAAATGACGTATTGTATATTATTAACGAGTGAAAGTCATAAATAAGTAAACTGTTACTAAACTGTTACTAAAATACTTTTTTAACCATTAAAAACCAAGACTAATTAAACTGGAACAGTTACAACAAATAAAAACACTTTATTTGCGGTGCGGATTTGAAAGATATAAATTCAAATTAATTGGGGAAATAGGGGGAACTCATTTTAAAAGATGGGAGTAAGGATACCCGATCAAAAATGCAGAAAATTATTATTTGTAGTCATAAAATGATATATTGTGATAAGAGATTCAGAGTCTATTAAGTAAATATTTATAATGCTAAACTGAACATTTTATTATTTACTTACATATATTCATTCCCTTAGGATACTTTCTTTTATATATATTCAATTTATATATCAAAAACCTTATTGTCATTCTCGTCTTCTATTCTTTTTACTGCCTCATAAAGAGCTTTAAAGACTCCTGAAGGCGTCATTCAAACTTTAAGGCAATTACAGATAAGTTTAATTGGCGGAGTGCTTCGCATAAATGGTGACAAAGCACTTTCATTTTTCGCAATCAAATCATTTGCGATTGCCTTCGTTAAAGACCGCAATTCTGCGGGTGTTTGACTTTAAAAAAAATCTTGAAAATTCAATTTAAATCTTGAAACGAGCGCAGAAGAGGCGGCGCAAAGAGCCGAGAGAGAAGACTAACTGCCAACATTTACCATCAATAGCCGCATTTGCTTATATCAAGTGAAAACTTTCTTATCGGCGGCACAGCGGCAACTTCAATGACAAATTGAGACAGCGATGTGCAGCAGAGGGGCGAAAAGGAGCCAAAAGTTGGCTAACACACACACTCGCAATCACACTCACACTGATATAGATTGGCTTGTCGCTGTGACAACTTGCCACTTTGAGCACGTAAATTTTTGTCGTCTCTCTCGCCTTTTGAATTGATAAGAAAATTCATAAAATTTCTTGCAATGGCAGAGCGAAGGATAGAAGGCGAACGAGCGGGGCCGGAGGCAGAAAACGCAAAACGCAATCCAACTCAAGTGTGTCAGCAGCCGTGAAAGTGGCATTTGAGCCGGGCTGCAAACTTTTGCTGCCAACTTGCTAATCTAATGAACAATTGTGGCTGCAGGCCACCTTTAACACCTCCGTGCCCCGAGGACGAACTCTGGCTGCCTGGCTGGCACCTGTGCTCCCGAACTTTCCGGCACTCTGCAAATGCAGGAGATTAAAACGAAAATTAAGCTCCCATTCGGCATGTCAAACGAGTGCGTTTTTTCTTGGTCCTTCAACTAATTGAATTTGCCGTCAACGGTTTCGGCAGGAATTTAATGCAATTCGCCGAGTTGAGCTTTTTAAATTGCAAGCAAAGTTTGCAGACGTCGACAAACTCAAACAAGTCAACAGTCAACTTAATTGTCATAATTTGTGTTTACAAGCCTGACGAATTTGCTAAAAAAAAATGTAAGAAAGAAAAAAAATAGAAAAAGGCTGAGAAAAAATAAAAAACAGAAAGAAAGAGGAGGAAGCCGGTTTGAAAGGATGCGATGGCGGGCATATGTGGCCAGCTGGCTGAGCAAAGTTTTCTGCGGAAAACAAACTAACAAAAGGCCAAAGCAAATAGAACAGAAGCGGCAGCCAGCAACAAGGATTCTGCTGTGCCAGGCGAAAGCCGAACACAAAACGAAGCCGTCCAAAGGGAAAAGGGCTAGCGAAACTGGTACTTATCCTTGGGATTTATAATACGCTGCCATCTCTATGTCCTACATTAAAAACTAGGATCTACTTGATCTCACTACCTGAAGTACTCTGATAAAATGGGATCACTCTTACGAACTATGCCACTACAATCTCAGTTTTTTGCACTATCATCAAGCATTATCCAAACTTAAATCATTAGGAACAAATTTTAAGTTATAGCTTTAAACTCTAGACAAACCCATCAGCTGCTGGGTAACAAAACATTATCTCCCCGAAAATGGCCGAGTGCCAGCGAAGCCCTGAACTAAAATTGGACACTTAATGCTGGGTGGAAGGAAGACGACGGCAAAAGACAAATAAGGACTAAGCAAATAAAATCTAATAAAACCAAGGACACAAAAACTTGAGCCAAGCCGGCGAAAATGAGCTAAATGCTGCAAGGGGAGTGTGGACGGTTAGATGGAGGCGAGAGAGCAAATGAAATAAAGTGCCAGAAGTATGTTTCATTAGCGGCAGCGGCAGGAGCAGCAGCAAACCAGACAACAAACAAAGCTAAGGACAATGGTCGGCCAAGGACACATGCTCCAGTGGAGCTGCTTGATGAACTTCATCCAGCCAGCAAACAAGCGGGGAAAAAATAACACGAAGCAAACTGCTGGGGACGGCAATGTGTATTTACACTCCAATTGGAGTGGTCTTTAATTTATAAGAGGCAGTGAAAAAAAAGTTACGAGTTCTCCCTATTTTATTTACTTACAATAATTAAGATATCATGCGGTGATTTATTCACATAAAAAAATGTAACTAATAATGTTTTTATTTCTGTATTTAGATTATTATTATTATTCTTCATCTTCTTTGTGACTGTTTCTGTTTTCGTTCAAGCAGATCCTAACGCAAGCGTCTTCCTGTTGAAAAAATCCACACGGCTCCTTTTCCTGAGTAACAGGATAACATTTTTTAACCACCTCATCGAAGGCCCAAGTAGAGTTCTGTTTGCACATTATTTCAATATCATCACGCTTGCATAGCGCTGAAAAAAAAACCTATTTACGTAGTGCCCTGTAAATTTAATAATTTCACTTACTGTCTTGGAGTGAATTAGCCGATGCATGAAAAATCAGCAAACTGCTTATGAGAAAAATAACAGGTTGGCTTGAGATCTGCATACTAAAATGTTTAAGCCCTTGAATTACTTTTAATGAATTCAACAGTTGAATACGTGCTTAATTTTAATCTGGACTGCCATAAATATAATTATTAATTAATATATTTACTATTTCAAATGAAAATCAATTCTACACTAAAAATAATTAGCACTCAATCGGGGAAACTATATTTCACATTATCCAACCATACATCCCGGGTCTTCACAAGAATATATAAGCTCTATGAAGTTCGGAAACACCTGATTCGCTCAGTTACATAATTAAAGCAGTATAATTTTAATTTAGCAAGACGGTCATGCGCCATTTACACGCATAAACTAAAGTCAAACTACTTCAGTTTAACAGAAAAGCTCCAACAAAATGAAGGTACTTTTCGTTTCTTCACTTCTCTTGGTATGCATTAATGCCGGTCAAGACATTCTGCAGTGTAAGTTTGCTTATATGATCACGGGGCACGTTGTTGTATTAATATATATTCCTATTTATAGTTGTATGCTATGAACCATGGGGAGGGCCTGTATGCAAAAAAATGCATACCTATTATTGGAGCATGAGGGATAAAAAATGTATGTCCAGCAAGTATTTATCAACGCCCTGTGGCTTCTTCTACGATAAAGAAAGATGCAATTCCATTTGCACAAAACCTTCTTGGAGTTTACAAGAGGCTGAAGAATTTGTGAAAAATATGACTAAGTGATATGTGTGTCATAAAAAAAATATACCAAATTATATATTTTTGGTCCCCAAAAGGTAATAAGTGCGGTTTAGTTCGGGTGTGTTGTATCTATTTATTTATCTATAATCAGGGTGCATTGTTAGGGCTTATCCCCAGGGACTGAGGCAGAAGTCCTTGCATCCCTTTTCGCCATCGAAGAAGCCGCATGCCTCAATATTTATTAGAACAGGATAGCATTTTCGAGTCACCTCATTGAAGCCCCAAGTGTTGTTTTGATAACAAGTAATTGAGCCGCCAGCTCGCTTACAAATGGCTTTCAAAATTAGGCATATATTTCAGTATATATTTTTCATTATTTTTTACAAATTACTCACTGTTGTAGATTGGACTTGGGACCCTGGCCACACAAACCGAAAAATATAAAACGGCCATGAGGATTGTGAGTTTCATGGTGACTGCTAACACAAAGGGAAATATGAAATAGGAATCTTAAGTGAATTCGACATGCAAATCACATTTAAAATACCTTAAAGCAAGGTTAATTTGTATACTTTCTATAACAATGTTGCTGACAAATATTCCTAGCCAGGTACAGAATAAATTTAATTAGGTAAGGCCCGATTTTTTAATGTCAGGGTAACTTTTGTCATTGAAATAAATTGTTATACGGAGTAATTTAGTCGACCAAAATCATGTCTGTGCTTATCTAACTGACAGATTTCCAACAAAAATAGTAAAAATAGTATCTTTACTTATGAAAAGTCAAAGCGTGGTGTATCTAAATTTATGTAAGTGCGTTCTGCGATGAGTGAAAATATATCTTTATGTCCAACAATTCACATTTGTCGAACCATTGCCAACACAACAATAGCAATGTAATCTTATTGCCGACACGCAAAATTCGAAAATTGAACAATGCGAAAAGAGGCGGCGAAATAAATAAATAAAATAGAACGCGAAATGCCGCAAGTGCTCTCATAAATTTTAAGCGATTTTATAATGGCCGCTACTTCTAGTTGTCGTATTGTGCTCGCTCTTCTGGCTCCCTGCGTTTTAATAACATTTTATATATGGACGCAACGCCGAGTCACGATTTTTCAATTATGCCGAGCCGGCATGGTATGAATTGTGTGACGAAAACCATTTGCTCATAACTTTTTCCCAGCAATGAGAAATCATTTTTAAAATTAAATTAAAATTGTCAGGAATAGGGAAACTTTCGGGAGATTTTAAAAGAAAAAGCCTTCAATTACTAAAATAATCATAGACCCATAAACGCGATTGGGCACAATTCACTTAATTAAATCGAATCATTGGCTATAACATTTTGGGACAAGGACAATCTACTCAAGCAAATAAACTGTCAGGCCCAAATCACTCTCAGAGCACATCAAACTAACCTTTTACAGATCGGTAACAATTTTCCTCCTTATTAATCTTCATTAATCAAAAGCATACACGCTCACAAAACTATAAACACATCTTGAATGGGCGATTAAAATGAACTTTTAGGGCTTAGCCAGAATAATGGGCTGGAGGAGCAGGCAAAAACTAAAACTCGACATAATTATGCAAGAGACATTGGGGATAATTTTGATAATAACTCAGGCAAGGGAAACTTTGTGTGTGTGTGTCTCTGGGTAGGCTTATTATGAATGCTTGAATAAATTTCTGCTTATTATTTATGCTGTGAACTCGTAATTCGAAAATTATATGTGTGGCTTTAATTGCTCAGTCATTCAGTTGGACTGAAATGTAGGCCGTAAATATATCCCTGGAAATCAGTTAATATTTACTGAAAGGTCTTGTTTTAGTTTTCCATTTGATTAGCACTTAAAATGATAATTAAATAATAACTTTTTAGATGATATCTCTTGGAATTATTTTCATATTCGTCATAGACTTGTGAGATGAGCCCAAAAAAGATTTTAATGGCTATCTGCATACAATAGTTTATGGCTAATGGTAACTATTTTATTTGGCTGATAATAATTATTGATAATAATAGAATAAGCAAACCAGCTATATAAGTAGGAATAATGTATTAATGTATTACGATAAAGAGAGATAACCAAATAATAAAGTTACGGAAATAATTAGTTTTGTGGTTACTAATTGTAAACTCCCTAAAACGATGCTCATTACATTTGTGAACAAAATTTATAGGCAAGCATACTAACATATTAACATGAAGTTATCACATACAAAACTCTTAATTTAATTCATTAGAGTTAATGATTTTAATTAATTTTAATGTTAATGAATAGCAAATAAACTAATAGAAAGGGAGAAGGGTAATCGATCCTTGAACTAACACTAATTTGAAAAACCAAATAATTTATATTATATTAGTTTATATTAATTAGTTTATGTACTTGCACTATAATTTTTTCGGACTCAAAACTAGTTTAAATTTTAAACCTGCCGGTAGGCTGATCAAAAATTACTGGCTTTGCTGTTTAAATATTTATACAGTCTGCCAGTCAGAGGTACTCCCTTATCCTGACGAAAACACAAAAACCAAGCCTACAGGACACTCATGCATGGAGGCACGCATACATACATGCACTCATGCTGGTATGACATGTTTTTACAGTTACGTAACAAACAACAACAGCAGCAGCAGCCAGGAAGGCCTTAAAACATAGGGGTGGGTGGCAAGGCCGAAAAGGCTGCAGGCAAATGTAGTGACAGTTAACATTAACACCAATACAAGCGTAAACATATGCTAGAACGGGTGTGTGTGTGTGAGTGTGTTGAATGGGATAGGCAGGACCTCCTAATTGGTCGCCAGTGCAACTGGCTGCTGTAGCTGCCAATTTTAATTGAATTAGAAAACGCATAGAAGAGGCGCCGTGACACTGCTCAGAAAATATAATAAACATTAAAAAATGTATGCCTTGGAGTAAATATTTATTTTTAACCGATTTTATGAGCTTAAAGCATATTTTTAATGAAGGAAATTTATTATTTGAAAATTAGTAAATAATTATTTTGAATAAAAACATTGCTCAAAATAAAAGATATAGATATTTTTGCACATTATATATTTTCTTACTTTCCTTTAATTTAATTTTTATAAATTTATAGGTTTATAGCCAGACTAAAAATATAAAACACAATCGGAATTAGTTTCGACATTAAGGCTTATTATAATTACAGGATACTCATCTTCTAAAAATTAATATTTATTTAAATACAGAAAGTACTTATTTATTTTTTACTTTATAAAAATGTGGATAACTGTTTGCTGTGCACATCAAATCCTCATGGACAGGAACACGACTATTCCAGCATGCAAACACACTTCAGCGAGCATCCTGTTTTCGGCCTACACCATCCGCTTCCACACACTCACATACACCCGCAGCCTATGCCACAATGTCACTCAAGCAGGTACTAAAGTTAATTACTGCAATTTCCGTGGAAAATTGTTTTATGCATTGACAACGTGTGGGTCGAACCATGGATTTTCCATCTGTTTTTCCCCACCGAGTATGTCTGTGTGTGCTTGGGGCATGCCACGCGCTTATTTTATTAAGTGCCGCTATTTTTCGGTTACAGCTACTTTTACGGCCCCTGCACATGCGTTGGTGTGAGTGCATTCCAGACGCCCCTTTGCTCCCTCACATCCCAAATTCCATTACAATATGCGAAGGTTTCCAGTCTTTATTGTTTTTGTGGGGCTTCGTTCGAAAATCCTCCAAAAGGGTAACAACTGAATTAGCGGCTATTCTGTTGGTGAAGCTTTTAAAATTATTTGCCAGGGCCGGATTAAATTAATTTAGAAACTATTTTACATTTCAATATTATTTCAGGTTGGGAAGGCAGCCTTAGCCAGGGTTATTATGGTCTTATTAAATTATTATGTATTAAGTTTATGGGCATCAAACTTTAGGAAAGCGGAACTGCAGAATAAATATTCTAGTCATAATTTTAAAAATAATTTTTAAGAGTCTTTCTGTGTTAAATTTAAAATTAAATCCATAAAAAACATTAAAGTTACTTAAAGCAATTTAAAGAGCTTCTTACGAGCCCCTGCTAGGGGGTTTCTATCGATAGTTGAATGAACCAATAAAATGCAGCGATGATCCTTGCTTGCGATGGAGGAATCATATCCAAAACCCACACAAAAGGGCATCCAACCTGCGGCTTTTCACTCAATTTCACTGCCATGCCTGTTTTTGTTTTATTTGCCGCTGTTTAGTTAATGGTTTAGCGTGTTACCCGGCGCACTGTGGCAACAATTCTTGTTTATGCGCCGCAAACATTTTTACCGCTCTCCTCGCGTCCTGCTCCTGCTGCTGATGGCATTAAATTTTATTTCACTCAAAACCGCGCAGCCATAGAATTGTTTGTGGGTGTATGGTGTATGGTGTATGGCCCTCTATATACGGTATGTTTGGCCGTTGCCAGGGCCAACATTGTTAACTTTGACGAGGGACTGCTGACGGCTGCACATGGCGTTGTATTTAAATAAATTGCAGCCCCTTCGCCATTGCAATTGTGGCGCAAATTGCGCTAATTTTGCTGATTGTGTAGTTTCGTTGTTATTATTTTTTTTTTCTATTCCATTTTCTCCTTTTTTTGTTGCTGTTGATAAGCTGGTAGCTTTTATGGCATTTGGCGCAGCCAACTTTTGATAGATATTGGCCAGACAGCTTTGGTTGGCCAGCCATCACAATGGATTAGAAGCCATTGAAATACAATTAAATTGTCAGTTTTGTATCAGCAAAAATGCTTGACGTTTGACGGAAAGAGTCCAATTGAATGTTAAACGGGGACTCAACGGTATTTATTATTTACAAATTCTTCGATACCCCTAACTACATTTTAAAGTTTAGAAGTTTATCTCTCTTACAAGAATGTCCCTGGCATCTTCTCCCCTAAAATATGAACTTTTATTTTATTAATACAATACACTTCTAAAGACCCAGCCAAGTTTATTTCCTTCTATCTTTTTCCTAAATAAATGTTAGCTTCTGAGCTTCTTAGTGTGATGTCATCCCCTAATATTGCAACCGAAATGTTGCAATATCTTGGCACAAGCTCGCACTCTAACCAAGTTTGTTGGCCGAAACTCAAGCAAAGTTATCCTGTGTCCAGTTTGTGAATTCTCACGCCTTTTAACTCAAGTTCCTCGAGTAATTGACCTTCTTGGTGGGAGATGGGTCGGGGGGTTAGGACAGCCAACATTTGGAGCTTAGCAACTTTCACATCACTAAACCACTGAAAGTTGTTGACTTTATGCAACTTTTTCGTGGCCACAGACAACTACGTGAGGGTCTCTGGCAACACTTCAAGAGCAGCCCCCGAAAAACATCACCCCCCTAGCACCACCCAACGGTGCCTCCCTCTGAAGGTTGACAAACAAGTTTGTTGTTCCTTGCATTTTTTGCACTCCAGCGACATTTCTTTTTGCACAAATATAACCCGATAAAGTGGGCGGGGCTGGCCAGTGCCCGAAACTGCTGGCGTCAGTTGCTTTTAACATACCAACACTCTCGCAGACTAGAGGCTTACGCATACAGAGAGAGAAAAAGGCGGCACATTAAAGCGAAATTATTGTTAGATATTTTTATAGACTTTAAGCATATGATTTTTGTATATTAAAACATTTTATAATTCATGTCAGAAATTTATTTGCAGGCTTAATAACATTTTACAATCAGACTTTTGGACTTTAAAAAATCTTTTGTTACTTTATAAACATTATTCATTATTCATTATTCATAATTATAATTACATAAAGCATTCGTTGTTTCAATAAATATTCTGTCAGAGAATAAGTGCTATTTTATTTAAAAATAAATCTTAGAAATATT
The DNA here is from genome assembly GCA_008042535.1 of Drosophila tani. Classification (NCBI taxonomy): domain Eukaryota; kingdom Metazoa; phylum Arthropoda; class Insecta; order Diptera; family Drosophilidae; genus Drosophila; species Drosophila tani. The sequence continues at coordinate 612,009 of VNJO01010053.1, read as the reverse complement.
ATGAAATATGTATTTAAAAATTTAATAAATCCCTTACATTCACTTTAATTTTAAAACTTATCAAAGCTTTGGTTTTTCCTGTGTTAAAATATATACAAAAGACATGCTCTCACATAACTTTGTGTACATGGCCAACGACACGTGCTGCAATTGAATTTGTTCGAAAAACGCAATAGAAAACACCCACAGAAGCCGAACGGAAAGGAACAGAAATGGCAGACGACTAGAAATTATTGCCCCTGAGGAGGACACGAATTTCTGATGATCCTTAGAGTCAACTTCCGAGCATATTTCATTTGTTTGTTTTCGGATTTGTCTATTGAAGAAACAAACCATATTTGTTTCAATTAATTGTTTTAATTGAATGTTGCCGAGGTTTTCAGAACTTATTGAGTCAAGCAGAGTTCTTAACTAATTTTAAATTTTAACTAAGTAGAACATTTAATTAAGTTTAATGTTTGTTTTATCATAAAAATAGTAGTTCTATCTACAAATGCACCACAAGTGCACTTAAAATTAAAAAAAAAAAAAACATTAAGCTTAAATGATGGGTCAATGAATATAATATCATCCGATTACTAAATGTTTTATCTAATATATTATATTTCTGTTACTATTTTTAAAAATAATTGATAATGAGAAAAATATTTATTAAAATCATAAGTTAATTTAATAAAACGTTCCTTACCATTCCTTACCATCCTTACCATTAATTGCCACTCGTTAAATTTTTAAATCTTCAATATTCTAAATTACAAACTCTCTCAATTTTCTAAAAATCAGTTGGTGCTTGCAGTCCCTTAAAATCCTGACACATTTTAAAATATTAAAGTGCCAATATGCCTCGTTTTCGCTGTGGTTACGCCCACTCGCACACACACACACGATGGCATGGAAGGCAAAAATACACAAACGCTGCAAATTCTTGTTGAAAAATCTAATGCCACTTGCCGGGCAGAGCAAGAGGATGGTGATGGGAGATGGGAAAAGGGTAAAAGGGAGACACGTAACGCGCTGAAAATTCTGCAGTTTGTCGTCCTTGCACGCACGCATGCTTCCGCAGGAACAACATGGCAGAAGGCTTGTGGCAAGCACTTTTTGGTCATGTCCTCGAGTGAAGCTGTTTTTGGCCAGGTCACCGCCTTCGCAGAATCAGCTATTAATATGCCGTGAAAACTTTCACGTGGCCAAGACTGTCGGCAAGTGCATTTCATTAGCGTTTTTAACAACATAAAACTATTAATATTTAGTGCACAGCTTCTGCCACCATAAACAAAACATAAGCAGCAGCAGCAAAGCAGCCAGGCAGAAGCAAAAGCAAAAGCAGTTGAAGAAGCAGGCCAAGTCAACACCAAGTTAGACAGAGCCGAAAACTTTTGGCTAAGCGAAAACTTTTGCCCGACTGCTGAAATTATTTTGAAATTAAGTTTCTCGTTGCCCGTTGCCGTTGGCGTTGGCATTGCTTATTTATGGCTGGCAATGCGTATCGATCGATCTTGAACCGCCAGCAGCAACACAGAGCCCATTCAGGGCGAGTAACTTTTCCTTAAATGTAATTAAAAATGTCGTCGAACTTATTTACGAGTGTTGTTTGCATAGTTGCGCCAAGTTTTCAACAGCCGAAAGTAGGCCGCCGCCGCCGAGGAAGGGCCGGCAGCCCTTGGAGTTCCTTAAAAATCGCTGGATATAAAAATGCATTTAGCACATAGTTAAGCCGAAATCAAATTAAGTTTTTATGGTCCTCGGATGATGGTGCTGCAGTTGCAACAGCTTAAGCGGGTTCAGCTCAATGAATCGGAAGTAAACTGTTAATAAAAGCTACTTTGAGTGGCCAGTAAAAAGGGAATGGCAAAACATTATCCTTGAACTGCACTCGAAAAATATGTATCTTCTAAGCAAGAGAATTAATAAAAAATATATAATTAATGGCAATAATTTATATATAAATAATATAAATAATATAATATATGGTTTTTAATATCAATAAATGCTTAACAATCTTTAGGTTAAACTTACATATACACAAATACCCATTGTTTGCCTCTAAAGGGGGAGGGAAATAATACCTCCAATATTTTTCTCCCCCTGTACAGGCGAACAATCTGAAATCCTCAATTATCTTTCAGATACAGATAAAATCCCCCCTCAAAAACGAGATGGGAATCTCCTTTGACGTCAGCTGAGTTGCAATATCAAGGATATGTTCGAAAACGAATACGCTTCGCTTGACATCTGTGTGACATTAGATCTGAGGGGGGGGGCGAAATCCACGAGAAGATTCTATTTGTTCGCTTTCAATCACATTTTCAGATTTCCGACGTGCGTTGACCTTGAAAGTGGGCGTGGGCGTGGAAAATGGGGAAAATGGAACTGAAACGGAACTCAAAGTTCCATCAAAGTTCTGCCAAAGCGCCCGTCATTCATGGCAACGTTTCGCATTCATTGCAACTTCGGTCCGAAATTGCTTCTCAGCGTTTTACTCAACCAAAAAACCGTTTTACTTTGCGGTCAAATGTAGCATGTACATATGCACCTCTCCTACAGCACCTCCCCCGTGCTTTTCCAGCCGTTTTCCACCGTTGCCACCACCACCCTTCAGTCAGAACCAGGTCACGCCCACTAAACAAACGCTCTGCGGTATGCTGTGAAAAAAAAACAAGTTTGATAGTTCTTCTTGTTGTTTGAGGCTACCCAACTTCCAGCGGGTCCCACCCCAGATCCTCTGCCCTCCGATCCCACCGTACCCATCCAGAGCTACCCCCCTGTGTAATTTATGTGTAGTAAATAACATTTTTCCGTAGTTTTTATACTCTTTGCCAAGCTGAGACTACTTCAGTTAAGCCTTATAGTTTGTAATCCCCAAAAACAAAAAGTATTTCTGTTTGCAATAATGTATTTCCACTTAAGCGGCTTTAAGTTATGATGTAAAAAGTATAAATAATACTAAATAGAATAAAAAGTATTACTAATGTAAAGGATAATAAATACTTAATCCTTTGCAACTTCATTTCGGGTTTAAAATAATTTTAATATTTAATAAAAAAGAGTATTTAATAAATCGAGCATCGACAACACATTTTTTTCTCCTTTTTTGAACCCCACTCGCTTTGCGCGAGTTGCAGCTGTAGTTGTTGTAGTGGATTTTGACCTTGTGCGGAAATAAAACTGAAAATAATGGCAGTTAGCGCTAAATGGAAGCAAAGTTGCAGCCAGCATTAGCGCTGAAATGCTGATATGCGATATGATGAAATGAGGCAGAAGCTGGGGAAAAGGAAGTTTTTGCCAGGGTTAAAATGTGCGATAAAATTCGAGCTTATGTTTGATAGTTTAATGAGTTGGCGGAATGGCTAAGTTAAAGCACCAAATCTATTGCAGAACACTAATAATGTGCATAGAATAAAGGCCACATTTATGTCAATCGGAAATATTAAAAAACCACAAACAAAATACTTAAACACATATTAATAGAGCCATCATAAATATAGTTTAATAAATAAGTATTTTTAATTTTTTACCATCATAAACTTAAAATTATTTGTTTCCTGCAAATATAGAATGACAGGATAATTAACTTCCTGTAACCCGCAAATGGAAATAACATCCAATGATCCGCTGTCACTCCTGCTGCACATCCTCAGCGACTCACCGACTAAAAATCAATCATTTAAATGGCCATTAGTGAATAATTTATAAACGTTACCATCATCCTAACACTTTTTCACAGTAAATCCCGCTGCGAACCCTTTTCAAGTTCATTTGCTGTTGGCAAACATAAAATGTTGTTAAAAACCGGCAAGCTGACAGCAATTAATATGCCATTTGGTGCATGTTTTTCTTCTCGACCTCGCCAAAACACACACACACACACATGGGCACCGTGTTCTGGGGCTTCTGGGTCTTCTGGGGTCTTCTGTGGTTCCACTAATGTTGATTAAATGGCGTCGGAGTCACGCATGCAGGCGCAGATTGCACTCGTTGCGGTGGCCCTGAAAATCTCCTGGGATAGCTGAATTTAACTACGTGGCGCAGAAACTGAAGCCAGCAGCATGGAGATGAGCTTGAACTAGGAGCAGGAAGGGGACTCAAACTAAGGATAACAGAACAGGCTTTCAGTTAATGCTGAAAAAACTAGAAGAATAATAAGAATATTAATAATTTTAATATTTTTATGGTAATTTTTTTGTAGTATTTTTGAAATGTTTTAAAAGTCTTTTAAAGTAATTGATTAACTTATTTTAACATTGATTTTTTTCTTAATCTTATTGATTATCTGATATAACTCAAAATTCTACCTCTTTCAGTCAAGAAACCACTAATAATATGCAACGTTATCCCATTTTTTCAGAGAAATTCTTTGTTTTCCCCTTTGAAACTCTTTTACCAAAAATAGATCAAAGTGTTTGGTTTATTAAATTCTTATACCGTTGGCTACATTCTCTTCAGCCAACAGATTTTCTCTCTGGCAGTCTACCGTTTAAGAAGAATTACAACGAAAATGGTTGTGAAAAATGTTATAGCCAAATTCATGATACTCGTATGGTTTACCTTACCAGCATCTCCATCCATCCCCTCTCGCTCCCAAACTGGCTATGATATAAGCTGTCCAGGCTCAGTTGCCAGATGAGTCAGTGGCTAAGTTGGTAAGCATTTGTTATGCCCACACACACACACACACCCACCAGGTCCTGGCCAAGGGGAGGCGAAGACACCGCGCACATTTTCTTTACAGCCATTTACCAGGCGATTTACGTAAATCTTTTATTTATACAGAGAACGTATAAGTTGCAATTTATCAAAATCTAAAATGTTTACCCGCACAAGTTATTCACTTGAAATCTCTACACTGCAGCGGGGTCTCTATATGTGTTATACATCCGTATATCCATAAGGATACACATATATACATATGTGTGTGTAGATCCTAGACGTATTGTAGTTGGCTGCGTTACGTATACGCGATGTGAGCCAAAGGCGGTGGAACAACGTCCCACGAGTCTGATGCCAGGCAGCAGCTGAACAACAGTGCCATGCATATGCTTATTTGTGAGGAGAGGGCTCCTATAAATATGTATGTGCACTACAACACGGGGAGCAAAAAGGTTCAAAATTTAAGGGCTTATATCTTAAATAAAGAAAAAATAGTGGAAAACCCCTCACATAGGCATTGCTTTTAACTTAAACGGAATTAAGACCATTTATGTTAAAAGCTACAAGTTTATTGGTTATATTATAAGCATCAAATTTTATTTAAAATAAAAACATTCCCTAATACTGAATAAACAATTAATATGCCTCCTTTTCAGGCGTCAAAAATTCCTATAAATTTAGGCAGAAGATTGTTAAGCAATTTCTTAAATCTCACCATTTGCCAGTGTAATTATCAGTATTTGTTCTTAGCCATTCTTTTTCTCAGTGAACCCGTTTGAGTGTGTATTATTTTGTGTTTTGCGCGCACAAATTGTCTTGTGACAGACAGTGAAAACTACAGAAGCGGCGCCGGGGATTTTGTGGCTGCCTCCTTTTGAAACCCACACCACACCCTTCCTGCCATCCCATGTGTGGCCCCTTTGGGCATGGTTTTAGTCAATTTGCGGTCGGTGGCGGTGCAATGTGTTCTGCATTCGCATTTGTTGGGATGTGTGTATCGCACACATACTGCTCACTAAAAGTAGTTTATTTCCATCTTATCTCTTAAAGCCAATAATACGCTCGCAAGCTCACTTAAATGCGCTGCCACGTTATTATTTTTTTCTTGTTGTATGTTGGTTTGTGTGGGAAAATGCCATCGCTGGAGTACTTTGTTCAACTATTTACGTATATATATGTATACAAAAGAAAAAAGATTATACAAAAGATAAAAATATATATTGTTAAAATATATTATGATTATATTAAGTGTTCAACTTAAATGTAAAGAAATTTAACATGACTTTTAATAGTCAAATATATAAAACATATATCAATTACGTTTTGGTTTATTTGTTCACTTACATTTACAACAGAATTACACAAATTGATATTATTATTTAATAAAATCACAAATCAATTAATGCATTGGCCTGCATTTTTTAATCTCTTTCCTTTTTTATTTCTTTCCCAATATTTCCAAGTAGAAAAATAAATATTTGACTTAAAAAACTAGGGAATTTTCTTAAAAAAAACATCAGTTCATGATTTGTTTTCATTTGCTTTTTATAGCTGCCATATTCATACGCTTATAAATGTCCTCATATAAATATTAATGTAGTCTGCACTTTTTACAAGTATTATTCTTAATAAATGTATATAATAAAGGCAATAATAATTGGAAATAAAACACAGACTTGATCTTGTTTATTTCTGGCTCTTTTTTTCGTTGCCGAAATGTCAAGCGTGGGTGGTTCCAATGAAAAGCAAAAGTCCATAGCCAACGGCAAAAGGGCAAACACATCCGCTTACCTGCTTCCAACGGATGTTTGGATATTCCTGGAAATTTTATCTAACTTGAGGACCGTCTCAAATATTTAATTATTTTTTTGTTATAAGTGAAGACCAAAGAAATTCCAAAGATTAAAAATGTTGGCCAGGTAAGAGACAACGTATTTGATTCTTGGGTTTGGTCAGGCATCAGCTGTTCTTAGTAGTTGACTTGCCCTCACCGCAGCAAACCTAAATTCATGCAGCTTTGCTCACAGAGCTTTTACTCCCAAATCATTGTATAATGAGGCTGGGAGAGTATTCGGGTTAAAAAGAGCGAGAGAGCTTTTAAGGCTTAGCCGCAGAAGTATAAGAGTTTATAATTATACTATGATTTGGGGTCTACAAGGGGAAGTTTTATAGTGGGAACAGTTTGGTTTTATGATTATGCTAAGTACTCAAGGGTTACGAGGAGTCAGTTCACTAATTAAAAACTATAAAAAATTAATATCAAAGGTATTCTTATTTTTACAGAGTTTTTTTTTATTAAATATTAAGATTCTTGTGATTATAACACTCGCTTGCTTATAAAATCCCCAAAAGAATGGGATTGAATAAATACATATACTTACTTAGAAACTATTTTATTATCAGTGAAAATTGTAACTGTATTTTATGTTATTTAGATCGAATATAAATAGAAAACTTTCCTGCGTGGCATATAAAAATATATATAAATATTAGCAAGTCTCCTTTTCGAAACCTAATATTAATATCCTAAATAACATCAAGGATGCACTAAATTATATTCACGCACTGATCCGAAACATACATCTATATGCACCCATTCACCATATATTAATATCAATTAAATCCATTTCCGTTATTGCTGAATATTCCCAAAATAAATTATGTGCCAAAAAAGATAATTATTCAATAGGGAAAAATAAATTCCATTTGGGGCGATAATAATTATACACACGGCCACGAAAAATGTGTTAACAAACTAAATAACATTTAAGTCCGCCTAAATGTGTACATCAGAAAATAATTTGGCCTATTATTAAGGGATGAGTTTTTCCACAACGCGCATATTATCATAAATGCAATAAATGTAATTTGCTAATGCCAAAAATTCCAAACGTTTCTAATTAAACGTTTTGAAGGTTAAAGCTTTGGTCACAAGTAAACATAATTGTAATGCAAATGTGATATGAGCTAACAGAAAAAGCAAAAGGTATGAGAAATTTTGATGAGAGCAACGAACGGGAAATACCTAGCATTCTGTTTTTAAGAAATATGCAAACTTTTGCTTGAAAATTATAAAATTAAAAGCTATAAAATTTACAAATTAAATCTAAATCAATTTAGATTATTTATTTGTAATGCCATCTCCCAAAATAAAACTGTCAGCCCCAGTTTAAGCCTCTAAAAACAATGGGCATCAACAGAAAATTAGAAATACGCTTGGCATACAGTAACAGGTCCAAACCGCAGCCGCAAATATAAGCAGCTCAACGGGCGGGAAATCGACAAAACTGTGATAGTTAAAAAATAATTATAAAGCTCATTTGACAAAGCCAGGGGGGCAATGACATACACACACCCGCACACCGCCGGGAATACAAATAGAAAATTGCTGGCACACGCACACAGCGAGAGGAGAAACACACGTAATCAGCATCTAATAACTAAAATCCAAATTAGCTAATTCAGAAATCAACACGCACAATTGACAAATTATGCCGCAGCAACATTTCCGGCCAATTGGCTGCGTGAGAGAGCAGATCGATGGGTCCTCCTGGTCCTCCTGGTCCCCGTGCTCTATGTATATGTATAGGTGTATATATTTTGGGGGCCGCCTCGGATGTTTGGAGGCACGTGCGGAAATATTGTCAAATTATTGCCAATACACTGATGTAGTTGTTGGCCCTGTAAATTGCCTCGTCTGTTGCTGAGTTATTCATTAAGTGGCATTATTCGCAGACATTTTCCACTCATAAATAAGAGCCGCAAACTGCCAGCGATTTAAACTCGATGAGCAGGAAGCACTGGCTGTGCCGATGGGGAAGCAGGTGAGGAGTACAACGCCCTCCGTTGCCATCTGACATTTCCACCTCATTTACAGTTCAAACACGTCGCATGCATTAACCCCAGGCTGCCTGGTTAAGTGCGCGACGCTGTTGATGCGACGACTACTGCTGCCGACGCTGCTGCTGCCTCACTCGGCTTCTAATTATTAACTAATAACATCAAATTGATTTGCAACAACATCCAGATCAGGGGGCCCACATGGCTCACTCGCTTCGGTGCCCTTGCACTGCCAAAAAAAAATAATAGATCAACTTTCTAAATCTTTACCTGTGAGATGGTATCAAAACTTGACTTTATATATTATTTAAATTTATATCTATTCAATGAGATTGAAGATTTGTATTTAAGAAGGATTATTTAACAAACTTGGACTTTTTTAATCAATTGTGGCTCTTACAATTTAAGTTTTTCTAGTCAAGATCTATGACTCAAATATATTTTTATCTAAATCTTTTTATATCTATAATTTTCATTCAAAATTTGGAAAAAGAAAATATAAAATTCCTAGACTTTTTTTGAATAAGTTTCGGGCTTTTATAATTATTTTAAAGTTATTTCCAATACCTAATACCACTTATAATTATTTATATTATGGCAAAACGTGATGAGTTGTCAACTTGAGTGACACATCTTTTTTTTTCTGTGTCGCTCCGCTTCATTTCGTTTCATTTCGGTTGGTCTCGTTCGCTGTACTATAATTAACATGCATTCCACATGATTGCCCCGCTGGCGCATAAATCTCTAGCACTCTCGTACCAGCGCCACACTTGGCCCGCAAAAAGCAGCCCTAAGCCAGCCCCTCCGACTCAGCAATCAGTTTTAAGCAGAGTCTAGACCAAAGGCCCAAGGAGGAAATTAACATTGTAACATAAAACGTGGCCCAAACTGGCCATTGAACGGGCACTTAACTTGCTGCCAACTAACCGGCGGAAACAGAAAGCCGAGCGGACGGACAAGCGGACAGGCGGACGGACGGCGCTCTAATGCACGATGATAGATGGCATACGATACGTTTCAGCATTTGTCAGCTTGTCTTCGGCGAAGCGCAACACAAAGCCAACGCCCATTGCCCACGAGAATCTTGGAGGAGAACCAGGAGCGAGAGGGGCGAGAGGGCGTGGTCGTGGGCGACAGCGAAACGAAAAACCATTTTCACGCTCACGCGAATGCTTGTAGCAAGTTTTCGTTCCTTCCGCTTTGGTTTTTTCTATTTTTTTCCAACAGCCACTGCCACAACTATCAACTGACTCACACCTGGCAATCCACCAAGTCGCTCGTCTCGCCTCGACTGGCCACTTTCTTGGCCCCAGAGATAAGCACCCAGCACGACCGCTCAAAGGCGTTCTGCATTTTCTTTTCGAACTTGAAACTGTAAAGAAGCCAGCTACTTGATACCTCTTTAAAGGAAATTCTTTGGAAAACAATGTTTATAAAGGAATTTTATTATTTGTATAATTATTCGAATAAGCCAGCTGCTTAGCTCCTATTTAAAGCAGACGCTCTTAACTTCCAAAACCATCTACAGGGTAGCACCTTAAAAGGCAAACTTCGAGCTCAGCCAACGGCCAAGCGGAGACTGAGAACCACCGTCATCATCAGCGCCACCTTCTCAGCCGTCTCAAGTCGCACGTCGCGCGGCATAATTTATGTGGCGCTGTCTACGCCGGAAATGGGTTAATTTGCTATGATTTAAGCGTAAAATTATTGAATTATTGGCGCTCAAGATTTAGTGGCGTTTTTCGCGCTTCGCTTAAGCCCCCAAACTAGGTGCAGCCAAAGTCCAGACAAAGCAGAAAAATATATATAATATGGCAACACCCCAAACACTGAATCACATTTCGTGCTGATGTTTATGGGGCGTATGAGTAATCCTTTGTGCATGTGACGTGCCAGATAAATGCATTTAGCAAATTGCTGATATTTCTCTGCCACAAAATTATGGGTCTGGCGTTTGTCTTAGCTTTTCGGCAAGCCCAAGAATGCCGTGACCAGAGGGCATTAGATTTTATATCATTAAAATGTGGTTAAATTGTCAGGTTGCGGCCGATCTGTGGAATGCAATGGCTCAATATTCATGCGATTTTCATTAAATCAAATATCCTTTGGCTGGCCAAAAATATTTGAGTCTTAATAACGGCTTACTAAAGATTCTAGTGGTTATTAAAAAGCTCTTGCCTTCCGAGTGCATACAATATTTAACATTTTATAGCACATTTTAATTAATTATTTGTAAGCTCGGCACTTCGTCAAAATGTTAATGCTTTCACAATGCAGACTTCACTTCAATTTACTGCGAGAGCTGATTAAGGCTCTAGCAGGGCGTGGCAGATCCAATTCAGGTTGTGTTTGAAAAAGCAAAGTGGACACAGACTAACTGAAAACAAATGCAACGAAAGCCCAGCCAGGCTCTCCGAGCCACTTCGCTTTGTTGATGCATTTCGCATGCAAAAAATATGCAAAACTCTGAAGTAAGCTTTTAGAAAATTACAAGTCCAGAGCTTGATAGGGATTTGTCTGTGCACAAACACAACACTCTCTGGTGTGCGTATATATACTTTCTTGCATTATATTTATGGGCGATGGGCAGAAATTTTGTGCGCTTTAGTTTTTGGCATACGCAATGAAGATAAACGACATTCAACGAAAAAATGTCGCCAAATTTAAAGTGCAATAAATCAGTCGGCCAGTGGAGCCGTCGAGAGCGAAGTCTGGTCGTCCGCCGCTTTTTAGTTGTCAAGTCTCGAGCGGAAGTTACGCCATTTTGCGCTGCGTGACGGTTTCCGGCATGAAGTCTGAGCCGTAACTATCCAAGCAGGCATATTTCAGCCATCTCTTTAGCGACTGTTCAGACAAATACTTAGCGGGGAAGGCAATTAGCAATGGAGGAAGTAACAGTACGAGCTTAAAGCTTTTTTTTTAAACTTTAAAATCCCAAACATTTGGAAAAAATAGTAAAGTAGTACAAGTTTCCCTAATAAATAATCGAATAAAATCCTTAAATTCTTTAAGCATATGTTTATTAAATTTAAAAGAAGGTTTAGCTTTATAAGCCACAGCTCTTAAGCCCTTAAGGGATAAGCATTTGAATCTGCATCTGTATCCTGTTTTTGTCGCAATTTCCGAGGACTTCTTTGTACTTCTTATGGCTTTTTACGACGGCCATCATTGGCGTGTCGTAAAATGCGAGTGACGACACTCCCAGCACATGGCGTCAAATATTTCATAAGCTCGTGCTTGAATTTTTTACATGCCCTGCATGATGAGAAGCAGTGACGGGATGAGGCCAGCCGCCAGCTGTGCGGATTGTAAACACGTGATTCAAGCCTGCAGTTGTTTATCGGGCGGCTGGCAATTTGCCACCTAGGGGTACCTTTCGGTTAATTATTGGGGAAGCCCAGACATCTGCATCTGAATCAGCCTAGACTGGATATTCAAAAATACCTGTCACAAAGAGTTGATTGATACTCCCGCTGTGACTCATGAGGACAGGTGCGGTGAAGGGAAAGCCTACGGGGGGATTTCGCTGTTTTTCAAATGGATGAACGGTGGCCATTTATCATATAATCATCACGCTTAATGCGTGAATACCCCGGAAAGTATGCTAAAATGTCTACAGTGTCAGCGGGAGGGAAAGTGCACTAAAAAAATTATGCACAGTAAGAGTTAATTAAGGATTATTTTATTTAAGAACAACTCATTAAATTAAATAATTCAATTGAATATTTGCCTAATATATACACTTTTCCAATAGTTATATTTTTAAAGTAGAAGGAATTTAATTGAAATAAAAACATTTCCAACAATGTTTACATTTTTACGTAATAAATAAACTGAAATTTTGATAATACAAATTTGAATTTATTTTAATCAAATTTTTCAAGCTCAGAGTATTTTTTTGTATTTCTCCTAATATATTTTTAATTGTTATTATTTTTCATAAATATTGTTTGTAAATTTGGTATGAACTTAAATCAAATTAAATCTTTCTTTAAATTTAAATGCTTTTAAAAATTATATTTCTTATTATTATTATGTTGAATTCATTATTAATTTATTTATTATAGTTTTTTGTTGTGCACCCCAGAGAGGACCATCTCCCATATAGCTTAGTGTGCTTCTGTCTGCAGTCGATGTCAGCAACAGGCATCTTGTTTTCCACTGCAGCCAAAGCAATAGCAAAAGCAACAACCAACAGCAACACCAACACCAGAAGCTATTCATTATGCGTGAAACATCGGGGGAAAACCACAAAACCGAACGAGAACTTCATCAATGCGGTTTTTCGCATGTATTGCGTTCTCGATTTGATTCGTTGGCAATTTCGCTTTGCCAGGAATTTTGTAATCACGCACGCATATGTATACCATATATTTGGCAATGGCAATGCCATCGAACAATCCCCAAATTTATGGCCAGCTTAAATAGAAATGCAGCTGCAAGTCAAACACGGTAAACTGCACAATCTATTTTTGATATCCCCAAAACAGCGCAACGGCGTTTTACCCCCGAAAATAAACTCTCGCATTTGGCTTAGTCGAAAAGGGAAAGCTCAATACGAAAAAAAGCAGTCGAAATAGAGTACTAGAGCAATCCGGTTGCTGCATCAACTAATCCATTTTGGCCAGCTAATGACATTACTTAAGTTATTATTTTCAATGCTGAAATGTTATGCTCCCGCCCAAGGACAAACTGGCAACGGCAGGAGCCGGCTGCAAATGCTACAAACGCCAACAACAAAATCGAGTGAAAGGGCGAAATTTTCTTCTTTTAACTTACAGTTGCAGTTGCCTCAATGCTGCACTTGCTTGAGTTCCCTTGCTACCGTGGATTTTTTACTTTGTGGTGGAATATCGGTAGTGATGTAAGGGATTTTAAGAATGTTTTAAATTAATTTAAAAAATAATTAAATCTTCAAGTCGGGCTTAGACAAGAAAAGCTACTCTTAACGAAGTATAAGCACCTTCTTGCTTTAAAGCAGAGCTGCTCACACTGGACCTTTGAGTTCCCGAACCCTTCGGCAAGCTTCGTGCGCTTTCTCTGTGAGCAGCTCTGCTTTCAACTTCTGATGCCTTAATTCGTTTTATTACATATTAATTTCTGTAAATTTTTAAGATTAAAGTTAAATCAGCAATAAGTCCAGGAAATCCTCCATTCGTCACCTGGCCACCTCTTTGATTCCCCTTTCGCTTGTGTGTGTGTGTGAGTAAGTTTCCGCGAAGCGCATATCATGTAATGGACTTTAATGGAATTACAGTTTTATATACATTTCTGTAGACCTTTGTACACACTTACACTTAAATACCAAATATATACATATATATTTTTTTGCTGTGTGTGTGCTCGAGTGCATGGCATAAGCACGAAAAAGGGCGCTCGTATTTAGTTACAAAGTTTACTCGAGCTTGGGCTATTATATTATTTTTAAGTGCCAACCATGTGCGCACTTAACAACACCGGAAGCAACTGCCAAAGCGGCTGCTTTGCGCTGCTTCTTGTGCTGCTTCTTTTGCGCTTGCTACTTTCTTCTTATATTTTCTGTCCGCCAAGCAATTTGGCTAAAATGCAACCGAGCCAAGCCAAGCGTCGGGGTCGAGGGCCAGCTATTGACACTTTGAAGCTCCATTCGAGTGGCATAAATCAATGGCCAGCCAATGGCGAGCACGTAAAATATTTCACAACTCTCCTTGAGGTCAGCACGTGCCACTTGGCCACGCTTAATCTTCGTTAGTTTTGGCACTTTTCTCGGGCTTTGCATGCCAAGCAAACACGCTGCTGCTGCACCACCCACACACTCTCCGCAAGGACGATAGGTGGGCGGCGGTTGGAGCGAGGGCGTGGCTGCAAGCCAAACTCATCAAAACCGGGTGACAGGTCCTGTGGGCAGCGTCTTGACACCGGCTTGGCTCCAGCTGAACCCAAAGAGAGTGCAGGGAAAATATTTTGAGAAGGAAATGAGTTTGCGGTAAGGAATCATTTTGCTCGCTTCATGGTTTCGGTAAGAAAATGCAACGAAAGAAAATAAAGCGAAACATTTTCTTAGATTTAAAAAAGCACTATATACTTTTACATTGAATAAGGCCTTTCCTTTATGGATATTATGTCCTTATTCTTTATTTTTTTGTCAATTTGAGATGAAGAAAATAGTTCAAGATGAGTTTGAATAATAAACTTGAAGTGCTTCTCTTATTTTTTATACTTTAAACTCTGACTATTATTTACAAATAAAATACTTTGTTAATCTCATTAAGAATGAATAACAAATTTATTCCTCAATCCTTCACCAGAAAATAAAGCGCATGTATCCATAAGCTCTCTGATGATGCTCTGGCAAAATCAGGGCTATTTTATTCATATTTTATGGGAAACAGCTACGATTGCGTGTGCGTAATTTGAATGTATGTAACTGCTGTCAACGCGAAAAAGCCAAGCGGGCTCTGTTTAAAATGCAACAGCGGGAAAAAGTCAGCGAGGGCTGTGGGCTGTGGGCCGTGGTACAGGGGTCGATCCATGTTCCATGGCGATGTATGTTCGCCGTTTGCCCCGCACAAAAATTGCATGCGTGGTGATGTTTTTTTTTTTTCGTTTTTTTTCTGCTGCATGTTTGCCACATTGGCAACATTATAAATGCAGGAGTAACAGCAGCAGCAGCAGCAGGCAGAATGCAGCCGCAAACTATGCAAATCAGACAAATGCATCGCTCGAACCAACTTTCTCCTCCTACTTGTCGCTCAGCATGTCCCTTTCATCTACAGGGCTGCTCCTCATCCCGCTCTGAAGTCACCCATACCTTGTTTTGTTTTTTGTCCAAAAACAAGGGAATCGTACACAATAAAAAAGTAACTGAATTTAAACTAAAAAGAATGCAACTAAAGTACTATGCTTGAATATCTCAATTTCTCTTTGCAGTAAAAGTTATTTATAAATTATAAATCAAGAACCTCCTATAAAGCAAACCTAATCCTTTATTCATTTACTATTTTCAACAGTGCAGGGAAACCTTAAGAAGTTTTATAATATTCACATGGTGTAAAATTGGCTGCCTTTCAGCAGCGTTTGCATTGCATTTTCTTGGAAAACTGTTCGCCTTGTCTTGGCCAAAAGAGCCTCCTGCTCCTTTCTCCCTTTCTGGCCACCTCCCGCACTGCGCTGCATATGTGGCCAAATGGGTATTATCTATAAAATGCCCGCAGGTACTTTTCCACTGTTTTGGCCATATTTCAATGCAGCCCGACTGCTGATAGCAAACTGCTGCTCCCGCCTCTGCTTCTGCTGCCACAGCCACTTCGCATTGTTGTAAATTTTGATAATTCAGAAGGGAGGAGCGGCCTGGCTGGCGGGTGGAACTCGTGGTGGTGGCAAAAACTTTGAAGTGGCATTAATACGCCGAATTCAGGCACACTCACTCGAACACACACACACACACTCTTTCGGTTGCAGGACTGGCGGCGGCCTTTATCGCCGGGCGGCGTTTCCGCTCTCGCCACCATTGTTTCTGGGTTATGGTGCACAATGGTGCCGTTTAAATTAGTTAGCTTTTCGGCCCATGTTACTCCGACGGCTCGTTGGCTGGGTGTGTGTGTGTGTGTTTGTGGCTGACACAATTCCCGATGCCTGTAGCCTGCCATTGAATGGGTCCTCGTTACTATCCCTTATCCCCTAGCCGAATCCGACATCATTCCCGGTTTTCAGCCTCAAGTCCTCGTGACTTGCAGCAGCGCTACTGTTCATGGTTTAAGTTTTTGATGTGTGAGAGAGATTTTAGCTGCTAGAAAAGGGTAGAAAGTGGTATATATATTTTATTTGTCCGTCAATTAATGTATTTTTGATCATTAATATTTATTTATGTTTAAAAACATCATTAATCTAAATGTATATATTTACTTAAGCACTCATAGGTAAGCCCAGCATATTAACCTCATTAATATTCAAAGGTAGGGAGCTCCCAATTCGACTTCCTCATTTCTGCTGTCAATCTTAACCCCTGTCCTCGCCATGTACATATTAGTAATATGTTGTGGCACAAGTTTCTCGGGCCATCGAAAGTTTTTGGCCATTGTTTGGCTTCCGCCCACCGCATGCTGTGCATTTAATAACATTTAATGTTTGGCTACCTCAGCGGTTTCCCATTGTGTTTGCATAGAGAGCGGGGCCTGCCTGCGGGCCAGCCAGCATCTTACTTTTTTTTGTATCTTATAAATATAAATGAAGTGGCTCCATTGTGTTGCACTTACCGCATTGTTTGCCTTTGACTTGAACTGCAGCTTGTGGGGAAAAGTTTGCAACAAAGAATATGCATGTGGCGTGTGCATATTGATTGATTGTCAAATTATATTCCTTTGAGAAGGGATTGAAAGGAAGCCACAGGAAGTCTAATTGGATTGGCTTCAGTTAGCCAAACGGAGCTGAGATGGGGATGATAAAATATAATCTGCTTAGATAGTTGATTGCGCTGTTTTAACAATAAAATTGGGGAAAGGAAATTAAACTCTTAGAAAATACAGCTTAAACTTTATTTTTTGCAATACAAAAGTTGCTCAAAAAAAAAATTAAGTATATATTTAAAGATAATGCAACAATGACAATATGAAGTAAAGTTGTACTTTAATTTTTAACTAAAAATTTAAGTTTGCTAAGACCTTATCTTCTCTTTAAAATGTTTATATTACAACTAACTTCCATCGTTCTGTAAAATGCCCTTTACACGCCTCTTTCAAGCAGCTTTCGCCTTGTAATTCCCATTTAAATGTTCAACTCGACTTGGCCCTTTTTAAATCGTAATCCCTCCACTTGGGCAGTGAGCAATTTAAGGCTCTACTTATTTACCTGAGAGCGTGTTGTCCAATTCACTAAACCAACGCATCAGACTCAACCCTGGAATCCCTCCAGAGGGCCTTTTGGCCAGGACAGCCCTCCTCGAGGACTCCTTCCTCCTCTTTTTCTGTCTGCCAGAGGCTGCTCCTCTTCCTTTTTCCTGGCAGAGATGCTGCAGCCCGGCTAGAGCAACATTTCTTGATTGCATTTTGAAAGAATAATGAAAATTAGCTGCCACAACTACACAACACACACACACACTCACTCACAGGAGGGACTGCAAACGGTTAGCATTGGGTTTTCATTTTCATTTTTCCTCCTCATTTTTTTGTTGTATTTTTTGTATTTTCTTGACTGGAGGGCCTGGGCTGGGTGTATTGTTTTTACGTATTCCGCGCAGCTATCAAATTGCTTTTGCCGGCGCATTTTTTAGCAGCACGCGCAGCACACAAAGCCAGGCTCCGAGCTGCAAGTTCCACTTGGCCGCCAGCAACCAGATAGTAAAATTAAATAAAAATGTAACACAAAGTTTGCCACGCTGGGGGTTCTCGCTTTTGGATTATTTGAATTTGAATTATGCTGAATTAAGAATGTTTGTGTTGCCTTGCCTGTGTCTTTGCATTTATTTACACTGTAAAAAATATGTATTCAATTCAAAATTCTGATCTAGAAAACTTTGAAGGATCTTTTAAGTAATATAGGGAACTTCTTTGAGAAAAGTGTATATACAAACAATGTTTAAATTAACCTAGATTTAAATTTAGCCAATATATTATATTTAAAATAAACTAGATAAAGAATAATTAATGATCGAGTACTGATGACAATACTGGCAATGTCTGAAGCAGCTGTATTTACAAACCTCAAGGCTCAATTGGTACTTAACTAATTTGTATTAATTACCTTTTTCTATATCCTTTTTCTAAATAATTTATTTAAGATACTAATATATTTTGTTGTTAAATTTATTTATTATATAATTGTCTTCCTGCATTTCCTATAAGTATTTTTTCCCAGTGCCTCTGTTTTTGTATTTGTATCTTTTCTGAACTCCCGTCTTTGCTTCATTTCGATATGCAGAACTTGATTAAAGTTTGCCATAAAGACAATGGGGGAATACACAGTGCTGGCAAATGCATAATTCATTGCAGTTTGCCTTACAATTAGCGCACAACCTAAAAAATGCATTAAACTTTCATCAACAATACAGAGCGCACAATGTCTGGGGCAGTTAAAGTTTAAAGAATACAAATTCCCAGGGCGCGCTGGCGTCTCGAGTTGGCCTTCATAAATCTTCATTAGTGCACAGGCGATGGCGGCGAGGTGGAAAGCGTTGAAAAGTGAAAATTCAGCGCTCTTAATGAGCATCGTTGAGTAATTAGCCAACATTGTGGTTGCCAGACCTTATCCCAGCTCCGTCCAGCTGCATTCGCCATCCTTGCGCGCACAATTCCTTTAACTATGCTTAATCAATTATTTATTGAAGTCGCATTCGTTTTTTTTTCTTGGCCCCTGGACTTACTTGCGGCCAAAGCTGGTCGGGAAAAATAGCCAAAGTTATTTGGATTTGGTTTCCCTTTATTTCTTGCCAGCGACCTACTCAATGGCTGTCGGGGAATATTTACTGCATTGAGGTTGCAGGATAAGTGGACTACAAATGAGCTCATCAATTAACGCTCAACTCGCGCCACAAGAACATCCTCTTCGTTGTGCATTTAGCTGTGTGTTAATTATTAATGGAGAGCCCTAAATCGAATTATATAGAATTCACTATAATTGCCTTAAAATAAATTTTGAACTTTAAAACAAATTAAATTTATATTAAAATAAGGTAACTTATCCTTAAATATTACATTTAATTCTTTTTAATTGAGTTTTATATTAGTAACAAACCCGGCAAATAGGATTAACTTCAAATGAACTGAATACAATAACCTTTAATAACTTATATAATTTCTCACAACATTTCTTGTCTTATTCACCTATATCTGCACCTTTTTGTACACAATTTCCATGCCATCTTAGCCCAGAACTTGTCTAGTCCAAATCTGGTGATTAAAGTAAGCCACATTCTATTGGATTTCAATGGCTTGCGGGTGGCTTTCCCTTTTAATGGATACCTGGTGTGTCTGTGTTGGCTGCTAAAAACACAACAACGCACTTTAGTGCCCCACAAAACATTTAATTGGCCGCTCAACTGTAAATTCACTCGACTGCATCAAAGATTTACAGCTTGGTCCTGCATTCGACCATCAAAGGAGGGATCCGGGGCGGAGTAATGGGCGTGGGATTTTCCAATTGCTTGGACCCCAGCGTAGAGATGGGCAGATGTTTTTGGGAACCATGCAGGCGGTTTGCATTTGGCATTTATTGCCCCCCACCCGCCATGCCAGCAAGGGTAATGGGGGAACTCCAGCTCCAAGCCCGGCTCCGTTACTCGAAATTCATCCGACTTCCTCGATTTCGGTTGCTGCTCCTGTTTCCCTCTTCCTGTTCCTGTTTCTGTTGGGCTTAACCATGAGCAGCTGCACTTGGCTTTTGTGCTGTTTGCTGATTGTCCTTGCTCGGCTCTAAGTCGGCAAATTCAAATTCAAATTGTGTTTAGCGTAAGACCGTGATGAACGGCCATTCTGGCCAGGCAATAAATTTGCAAATAGTTAGCTCTGACACTGACTTTGATTACTTTTACAGGGCTTCAGTTTTGATAATTGAAATTAAAGTAAGTTTCTTAGGTCATGTTTTGGGTTTCTTAAGGAAAAATCGCCAAAATCGCTCACAATTTAAAATTAATTTAAATTAGGCCTAAAGGTTAGCTTCAAAATGTTAGTCCTTAGAAAAACATTGAATTTTACACAAAAAACAAAAAAGTTTCCACTCTCTTTTCGACGCATGAAAAATACATAACATACTTTTAGACACCGTATTTATTGATTTAAAATCCATAAAGATTTCTGTGTTACCCGTAATTATTAATTAAATTTGAATACATACCATATATATAGCTTACCAAGTTGCAAGATTTTAAATTATTTTCCTTTATCTTATAATTATTTTATTAACCCTTAAGAACCATCTCCAGTTTGCATTACCTTCAACAAGCCATTAATTATTGGAATTTAAATCATTGGCATTTTCAGTCATATTCCTTTTTTGCTTCGGCAATTAATTTAATAAAGCGGTCGCTGAACTGACGCTTAAAAATTGTTGATTCCATGTATCATCTACGTAATGATTGCAATCCTTTCGCAGAAGGACCAACCTTTAATAGCTCACACTCCAGATAGACAATCGTTCAGCTGTAAATTTGTATTCAATTAAAAATCATTTCTTTGTCAATTATTCATTCGTTGTGCAACGAGACCTGGCAAATGGGGCGCCGTTCTGGCTCAGCCAGTCAGACAACCAGTCAGCCGTTCATTAAATTTATGAAAATAAAAAAAGAAATCAATTTTTATTTATACATTTTAAGCGAGCAGCAACAGCTCTCTGCACATTGCCATACAAAAACTCTCTGTGCCAGAAGTAAAACCATATTTATTATATTTCTATTTTATTTTTTTATTTGCCGACTTTTCTTTCGTGTGCGTGTGCATGTGCGTTGTGCATTTTGCATTTTTACTTGACTGAAAGTTGCATAAATCAAAATTGTTAATCAATACACAGTGCCTATAAACAAAATCAAAGAGGGGAAAAAATGAAACTTTATATAAACTCTCGAGAGCTTCAAGGGGAGTCGGTAAATATACATATATTCATTTGTCACTGTGGAACTTTTTTGCGATTGAGTTTGAATCAGAACCAGGCAAGTTGAACATTTTTTCTATGACAAATTAATTAGCCCATTATGATTGAAAAAAAAAGTTATCTAAAAACAATGTACACACGTAAATGATTTAATTAATTGCTTTAAACTAACGATGCCTGATTAAAAATGGTCATAGAAAAAAAGCTGAAGCTCACATCCAATTACCATAGTTAATAATAGACTAAAAAGGAATATTAAGATGTCAAAACAAACCAAAAGTTACGTTGAAGCCTGTGCTCTGGATTATCAAACTTAATCTGTTGAGTAAAACTAATAATAAACAGTGGATAATCTGGAAAATCTCTCTGCCAACTGCCGTGGCAAGTGTTTTCCTTGGCATCGAAGGGGATTCTGAGCTACACGAGAAGGCAATCTCGTGTGCCTCTCTTGTGGTCGTCGTCCTCGCCCTCGCCCTTCGCAGGGGTACACACATTGTGCCAAGTGTGTAAGCCCCATAATATATATATCGATAATATTTCATTACACCCCCTTTGCGCCATTTACTCCCTGCCTCTGACTCCGCCCCCCTGTGAGTGCGTCGAAGTGCACACATAA
Organism: Drosophila tani; assembly: GCA_008042535.1. Taxonomy (NCBI): domain Eukaryota; kingdom Metazoa; phylum Arthropoda; class Insecta; order Diptera; family Drosophilidae; genus Drosophila; species Drosophila tani. The sequence goes on along the minus strand of VNJO01010053.1, from coordinate 590,348 downwards.
ATTTGGCAAAAGTAAATGCACTGGCATATTGGGCGAAATGTTGGGTGCCAGGGGTCTTCAGGTCCAGTCGGGGCGGCTGCCTCAAAAGATGTTTTCGGGGCAAGGGCAACGCAGTTTGCTTGTAATGGAGCTTAATGCAATTTCCGCCCACAGCCGGCACCCACAATCCTTCGATAAGGTAGCAAACGCCAACACAATTTCTCCCAGCAAACATATTTTCACTTTGTCGTGGAAACCTTTGGTCAGTCGCTCAGCCAGCAAGCTGAAGCTAAGATAAATTTGTGTCGGCCAAGTAGCCCAACCTTAAGGTAACCGGGAATGTTTTAAAAATCTATTCAAAATAAAAAAACTTCCAGGAAAAAAACCTTAAACAGTCAACATAACAAGAAAACAGCAACTTCATAAAGAAATTTAATATATTTCCCTTGCATTCTTATCCATACTTCATGCTCAAATTATAACAAGCCCTTCAAGGGTCTAAAAATATCGAATAACTGAAGGAAAACCAGCTTCAACACAAAGAAAAACACAGAGGGAAAAATGCAATTTGTTTGGCACTTGTTACTGGGCGTATACATTATGTCGACATTTGCCACTCCGAAGTCCGGAGTCCGGACTCGGGGAGTCCCGCTAATTAGCTGCTGGCAGATTTGCAACCGAAGAAGAACCAAGAAAAAGCCACCCCGGTAACATCTGAGCCAAGCTGGGGAGCATGAATGGCATATTATTCCAACTCCTCCGCTGGCCGCATAAAAAATCGCTTAAGTTAAGCGAAGCGTCAAGTCGTTTGCTTGTCTGTGTCCACCACAAAGGATTTGGCCAGTTAGCCAGCCAACACTCGAGTGGCTGCCCCTGAAAGTCCCGGTCTAGAGATGTGCAGGGCTCCCAATGGAGTTGAAACTTTGTTTGGCAGCACTCTTCGGGCTGATATTACCAAAGCTGCTGTTGGTGTCGGTGTCGGGGGCAATGCAAAAGTATTTTTTTTAGCAGATTGCAAACACAGAAAAAACTTATTCATATTGGCACTTGACATTATATTTTTATGGATTTTTTCAGGCTAAAAATGTAAGTAATTTTCCGGTTCTTTAATGTTGTTATTCTTTGTTGAAATTGTTAATGGTTAGTTTAAGTGAGGAGTAATCTTTATTAAAGCATTTGTAACTATTTATTAATGTATAGAATCTGAAATTATAATTATGGTAATCAAGGTCCTGAATGGTTTGATTTCTAAGAGCTTTAAAAAAGTTTTTCCTTTCTCCTTTTAACTTGAAATATTTTTTAAAAATCCCCTAAAGTTTTCTGAAATTTTCTTCTCAATTCCGGATGTTCTTGGTATTTTTCTAACCCCCAGTCGTGGCTAGGACGACCATCTCTAGTCGCAGACCAGTGCAGAACTAACCAACTGAAATGTTGTCTTTGACATGGCTGTCGGTTTATCGCGCCGCTTGTCAGCACAGCTTCTCAGCCCCGCCCCTCTCCGTTTTTCCTTTTTCCACTGATCTCCATACTTTTTTTTTATCCTTGGAGAACAGCTTTTGCTGCATGTCATTTGGCGGGGAGCCGAAGGGTTGGCAGTTACGGGAGGTTCACTGGGGCTAATCGAAAGGAGGGGGAATGGGGTGAGCAAGTAACCGGAACAGCCTCAATTTATTTGCACTTAGGTTGCCGAGGACAAGAGGTTAACAATGCAAGTGGCAGCTGCTTTGGTTTCGCTTCTGCTTCGGCTCCTGTTCCTCTTCCTTGCAGTTCCCTTCATCCGGCTTATCTCCGCCAAATGGCCTGATGGGCCACACACCTGTGGCCAAGGTGAGCCCCGGCGCCACTTAATTGCTTAAAAATGCGAAAATAATTGCAGCAAACGCACTCGAGCCAGTTCACCAAAAAGGACCAAGCAGCCAGCCAGTCGGCAGCTGCACAAAGAGCCATTCAAGCGATTCTCGACTGAAATCGCTGGCCGAAAAACGTCATGCATTTTCATTACGTTAACGTTAACGGGAGGGGGGAAAAGCACACGGAAAATGCAATGCCATTTCGGCCAATGAGCGACAATTGCCATCCTGGCCGTCTCCGTCTCCGACTCCATTTCCATTTGCATGTCCATCTCCCGATCCTTTGGCCGCTTAACGCTGGCCTTAGCCTTCAGCCATGCAAATTCAATTTGGCCAAAGGACCGGGGTTGGAAAAACGCTCGAAAAAACAAGGCGACATGCGTTCAAAAGTCGCGAGTCGCAAAGTGAGTGGCAGGTGAGGAGAGCGACAAAAAGTAGCCAGGAGACGAAAATTGATTTCCCGAAAAACTTGTACCCTTTCACGGAGACCCTGCTTTCCCAAGACTTGAGTAAATCATCTGAAGAATAAATTGTATAAAGATTATTTTATCTCAAAGGTTTTGAATATGTAAATGGTTATGATATTGGTAAAGGATAATAGCTTAATTCATAAATAATTACTGATCTACCCATAGTTCTGTGGAAATATGGAAATTATTATTTAGTCCTCTTTTAAAGAAGTTATTTTTCCTTTAATAAACTCAAACTCATTCCTCTTGACCAGTTAAAAATAAACTGACAGAGTGATCTGATTTACTTTGATTGAATTACAATTTTTGAAGGGTATAAAGAGCACACATAAGACCGTTCAAGAGTCTTGAGTCTTTATGTCCTTCTCTTTCCAGGAATGTCGACAGAAAAAAGGGCCGACAAATGACAAGTGCAATTGGGACATCTGCCTTTCTCTGTCCCTCCTTTCGGCAGTTGAACACCGTGCCGGCTTCGCGGCTTCAAGGACCAAACATCTGCTGACTTTTGCCTTATCTACGCAAAGCGATTTCGAGCAGCTTCTTTTTTGCCTTTGAGTCCCATTGTGGCAGGATTCGCTATCGTTTATCGTAGGGCTTTGAGGGTAACTGTTGCCATGCTTTTGGTTGTAATCATTTTAACCTTTGACAACTACACACACAATCAATTTTAATTGTTATAATTGATTTACAAAACTAAATTTTTAAAGTTTTTGATTTTCTAGAGACTTTAGGTTTCAGATTTTATCCTAATACGATTTAAGTCTTAAAAATGATTTAATATTATATTGTTTTCTTTAATCCAAAACTTTAAATCTTGGATAAGCCCGAGACAATCCTTAAACACTCTTATTTCTTGCAAAAAAATTTAAAATAAAAAGCGATGTATGCACACACATTTGCATATTCTCCTTTAGATCTCCATCCTCCCGCTCTCTCTTTGCCTTTCTCGCTTTAATCGCTGTCCAAATATATGTGGTATAAATTTCCTTGAACAATTTACAAGCACGCTGTAAAAAAGCCAGTGTTGCCACCCACTTTAGTGGTGCAAAAATTATGCTATAATTCAAAAACAGCGCCAACAACACACACACTAGTACCCATGTGCCGTTCATTAGCACAAAACCCACACATTAATTCCTTGTCTGTGTGTGTGAGAGGGAACTGGTGCTAATCTTGAGGGAGTAAAAATGCAGCCCTGTGTGTGTGTCAGCTCGTGTGTGCTGCCTTTGTCGCCATAAAGGATATAAGCCGTGTTTTTAGCACGCCCAGCGCAAGCGTGCTTGTGTTAGTTACTTTATGCAGTGCCAATGTAGACAAAAACAGGAAGAACTCAATGATAGGGAGTCCCGACTTCGAGATACCCGGCAACTAGTGCCACAAAAAATGTTCCATACCCGAATGGCGCTTGCCTAAGTTTATTAACAGAGTTGAGAATTTTGGATAATGCATCATACCCTTTTAGCTTAAATTTTAATAAAATCATGACATATAATAAAAGTATGCTAAGAAATTCACTGCAAATAAGATAAGTTTAGTCTCAGTGCAAAATTCAGAATCAATAATTAATGCCTAATTTTAGAAAATAAGCATACCCCTTACCCGTCAATTTATAACCAGAATTAAAGCAGTTTTAGCTTTTGGCCTCCCTTCGCCCTTGGCTTGGGGATTCTCCAGCAGCTTTGGCTTAAACGACGACACGCTAGCCAGGAGTCTGGGCCAATTTCAGTTTCGGTGATAAATTTCGTATAATAAAGAAGACATTAAGCAAACGCCAGCGACTGACGCTGCGAATGGCGAATGGAGAATAGCGAGTAAGAATGACAAGGACACCGACAACGACAACAAGGACCGCCCGCTGCCTGGACCCATTTTACACCTTGCTGGAGTAGCACTAAAAAATTTTATATTTTACCTCGTTTTGGCTTCTCAAAAAAGAAAAAAAAGAAAACGTGTATTTTATAGTGTAAACGTTTTAGGGCTTGCCCGTATACAGTGCCAACTAATTGCGCTTTCAAACGCGTCCTGCGGCATCCGCGGGTCGGAGCACGGAGAACAGTGTCAGTTAAGCAGCAAAAATATTGAATCAAGGCGAATGGACTTTAAAAGACCACTAAAAGTGAGTAAATGCACATTAAATTGCACCACGCCCAAAATCATCTGTTTAAGTATCGACATGCTTTGTGATGAAAGGCTAATGGCATTTGATATTTATGCAAATTAATTATTCATTATGATTATTCAGCTATATGGGTCCTGCACCTGTAATGCCTATCGGCTATTTGCACAAATGTATGCAAATCATAAGCATAAAAATCGGCATACAAAATTAAGCATTCAATGGCCGAAAATTAAATTAAAAATATATAGTTCTTTTAATTGCAGTTGTATTTAAGTGTTTATGCATAAGTTAACCTAATTCACTAAAACAACACATGTTTATGTGTTGTTTATAAACCATTAGTTTTTATTTGTTTATTATTTATTTGTTTTTATAATGAAGTCATAATAAAACGATTTAAAACGAAGTCTTTTTCATATGTTAGTCCAATTAAAGGACTGAAAAGAGATAACTTCTGCTTATTTCTTATAATCAATTTTTAAACAGTTTAAGGAGGGAGAATTATTTATAGAAATCTTCCTAAACTAACCCAAGTCCATATCCCACCTAAAGCGACCAAAAGAAAGTAAAGTATAAAGCTGGACATTGGAAATTCGCTTCTTCACCTGAGTTCCTCCTCCTCGAGTGCTCCCCAGGCGGCTTGTAGTTGCGTTTGACACTTTTCCTCGTCAGCGGAAGGAGGCTGCAGTGGAGCAATCAAAGTGCACCAAGACAGGGACTTGAGATTGGCACATTAAAGGCAGACAGCAGGGGCGGAAAAAATGGGAGCTGAAGCTGCTGAAGGCCATAGCAGCCGCCCGACAACAACCACAAGCCAAACAAGCGGCAACAGCAGGAAGAAGAAATTACATGCAAGCAACAAGACAACATAGTTGTCAATGTCGATGTTGACGTTGTTTGGCTTGCAGAAAAAAAAATTCCATGTATCCCCTATGCAGGGGTGGGTATTCCAAGGGGAGCCTTTTCGGGGGCATTAAAGATGAGGCTTGCATTTTGGCAAGTTTCAAGGTCTGCCAAGAGATTAAAGTAACTCACAGCAATCTCACCATTTTATAAATTATAAAGGCAGACTTCGTTACCCTTAACAATACAATTTAGAAATTCTCTTTAGAATATGTTAATATTTTAAATTCTTAGATATGTTAACTATTTCATTTTCTAAGATAATTATATCTATTTGCCTAATCAGTTTCCTCGATCTTGTGATTTATGTTTTCAAATTAATATTAAAACAAGAATTCTTATTTTAGTTCAGCTAAATAATTTAATTAAGCATTTTAGCCTTCTAAAATAAATTTTAATTTAATGTTAAACGTGAAAACTTGGGAAAAAATCATAATTATTTGCAGCTTTACTTACTAATCAATAAAGAAATCACTCAAAAAGTTTAAGATCTCTCAATTAACCCCAAAAAACTTTACCTTCCTGCACTCAGCCCCTCTTCACCACACCCCTGCAGTTCCAGCTAAAGCCAAGGTTTAGATAACAGTCTCTAGGACCCACCTCCTGCTCCCAGATATTAGCTGTTAAACAAGTTTTGCCATTGTTGCCGCTCTTGCTGCCAAAATCTACAATTACATATGCAATGCTAAAAAGCAAAACGAACAGGACGAGAATTAAGCTCAAATAGAGAGAACGGGATGGAGAGACGAAAACAACAAAAAATTGACATAAAATGCAGCAGAAAAATGGAAATGGAAATGCAACAAGCAACAAAAAATGTGTTGCTTCGTTAAGTTTTTGGCGTGCATGCGCAAACAGCAACAATAAAGTGTTAATGTGTGCAAACACACAATCACACAGACAGAAGGAAGCCACCGCAGAAAATGCAAAACACATTTTGTGCGAAAATTCGCTCCATTGAAAAGCGTAGGATGTGACGAAAGGACGCACCGGATGTTGGACTGCATTCGAAGGATCACGATGCAAGGCTTGAGGACACAGACAAAACGTTGTCAGCTCCGAGAAAATGTAAATGCAATAAAACGAAATAAAATGCAATTTGAATAGCGCGCCGCAAGCTGACAAAACGGGTGTTTCTGATGGGCGATGACATACGGATTTATTGATCGAGAAATCCTATGTTATAATTATTTTGCAAATCAGAGAACATATCTAAAAATTAATTTTGGATTTGCTTTATTACTAAAATATCGTATGTCCAACAGAATTCAATTTTAGAAATCAAATTTTCACAGAAAATATATTTAAAACTATGCTAGAAAAATACCATCATAAGAAGATACAAATAAACACGTAATTCGGAACCTCAAACATATTATTGCATACTTTTAGGCTCCTTTCTTATAGATTTCAAAACCCCAGTGATTTTTGTACCAATCCCGTATAAATTCCTCACAAAACAGTCTCTTCAGTCTGAATATTTCTGGTTTTTCTATAGATATCCGTTCCTCAAATCGGATAAATTAATTTCCCAAAAAGCACACACACTCGTATCTCCCAATACACATATTTCGCATTCATGGCCGGCTAATCAAACACAACTCAACTACCCGAAAGCGGAAATAAAAGCGGGCAAGGAAACGAAATTTGCAACAATGAGGAGCACACACACACACACAAACACATTTATTTCGCCCCATGCACACACATGCATGCCGCTGGGGTCTAGAGGGGGGGTTTTGCACTGCACACAAGCATAAATATAAGCATATGCACACACGCACGCATACACACACATGACATACATTAGTTGTGGCCCCGGCATTCATTTCATTTTTATTTTGCACTCACTTTTCACTGTTAGTTATGTCTGCTTGCGGTTTCCTTCTTTTCACGTTATTTATGTTTATTTGCATATATTTTATTTTATTTTATTTTAGCTTGCATGCAAAAAGAACCGGGAGGAAGTGCAGCTAAAACACGCTCATTTATCTCAGCATACACCACGCGAAATTTGTGGCTAAACCAGATGAAACATAGCAAACATCTAAGCTCTCCCCGCGGCGAATCTACAACTGGATTTGGATTTAAAACGCAGAGGTGTTGCTAAGGGGTTGCTTGGTGGCTACCACATTCTTTAGGTGCTGTCTATAGTTTATTTAATCAATGTTTAAAAATATTTTCAACACTTTTTCAGCGTTTTGTAATCAAAGGTTCACGCTTAAAAGGAATATTTAATATATTTTTAGCAATACAAATTAATTATTCAATATATTAAATTGCAACACATTTTTTAAATTTAATAAATAAGTATACCAATTAAAACCCTATTTTACCTGAAATTCGATCCCTTCCCTTAATTCTCTCTACGTCCTTGCCTGTATACCTGAGATAAATAAGTACACAAATATCTGTAATGGTCAGAACGTGAAGAGGTGCAAATTTAAAGGTCCAGAGTTCCTTGAACTGCTAAAATAAATAGCAGCAAATGCCAAAGGCAAGCCGATACAAACTGCTGTGTCTTTACGTACATTTACGCTTATGTGTGTAACGTATGAACTTGTTTACGATAATGGCGCTCAGGTATGTATGGAAATGCACCTGCGGTTCATAACCAACCTACCATTTGACCAGCCCACAAATTCCAATTAATGGTAAAACAATTAAGTGAGATAAACACAAGCAACGTGAATAAAGTAAAGTCATTTTAATCGACCAAAGAATGTGAATAAAAGAAAATTTTAATGTATTTTAAGGTATTTCGTAAGCATAAATTCCTCTTAAATACTTCTAGGATAAAATGGATTAACATCACGAACTTCAGGCTAACTTTGTTTAAAACAACATACTTTTAAATCATATACAAACTTTTTTTAATCACATAAATCATATACAAACTTTTTTTAATCACATAAGTCTGTTTGGGTATTTAAAGGAAATACACTGGTTATTAAAAAATTCACATGAAAATCGTACTAAAAACTCGACAACCACCAGGCGTACATGAACCAAAAAAGGGCTACAATTTATGCATAAATATAGTTGGGGAAAAATATTAAAAACCCTTTCACTTGCACACAGTTCGAACCTGCTGGCAACAGCTGTGCACGATAAACGACAAACGGAGAATGCAGCATTCCCATCTCCATTAGTGAAATTTTCTAACCATTTTGTTGCCATTTGTAAACAGAACACCCAGATTTCACCACCCAGAATCGAGTGTGTTCCATAGTCATGTTTGATTTGCAATTTTGTACAATCAAACTCTTGCCAGGGCTCGCAGGAGGAAGGAGCTGGAAATGGAAATGGCACTGGAACTTGGGTTAGGATGCAGGAGCCAAGAGGAGCGTCTGCAAATCTCCAAAAATGCCAATAAATTTGTGCTATTGACTATGTCTGGCAACAAATTTGTTGCTTGCATATTTTATTTGTGTAGCGTATGTTGGTGAAAATGCAAATGCAAATACTAAAATCTTGTTGTGGGCGTTTGAAACTTGCAAAAAGCTTTAGTTATATGTATGAACATGCATATATAGGCGGTGATTCCTTAAGTCTTGTATGAGAAAATTAAAACTATTGGCTTATATTTCGAAAGATATTTTATTTACCGAACAAATTTTTAAACCATTTAAATACGATTAAAATGTTAGTTGGGAGGATATTATGTCTTGCAATAGCTCACATTCGGCACAATCATTTATTTATTTTCATTGCAGGATGTCTGCAGTTTTGAATTCAAACAATATTTGAGAGATTATAGAGGATTTTGTATGGAAAATATGTTTAAAATAAATAAAAAGTGTAGAAAGCACATAAATCCTTTCCGCAAATCCATTCTGAGCATACATGACTTAACAGTTAATATTATTTAAGCCATAAACTGAATATCGTTGAAAAATATTTAAGAAATAGTCTTTATTAGCTAGTTTTTGTTGAAGTATTTTGGCATTCGAATAAAATTAAAATGTAAGATGGAAATTACCTTAAGAAAGTCTTAATCATATTTGTAATATTTGTAAGATCATATTTTTTACTTTTCCAAAAGCAAAAATTATATATGTATAATTTTCTCCTAATATTTTCCAAAAATGGAGGTACAAAGTCGCGTAAAATGCACAATACAAACCCCCTCAAAGGCTTTGGCACAATGAGGAAATGATCGAAGCGTAAAATTAATGTTGTGTAAGGTATTTCCAAATCATTGATTATGCCAGCTTGGGCCTTTAAGCAGACCTGTGCCAATGGCCGTTTATCGGCCAACTCGGCGTATGAGTGTTGCGCGAATATTTCGGCAGCAGCAGCAGCAGCAGCAGCAGTCACGCAGCACTTAGAACTGGGCGTGGCCAAGGTACAACCAGTATGTGTGTGCAGTCGTGTGTTATTTGGTGTAAATTATATGGCCGAAAGATGCAAAATTAGCCAAATAATGGCTGCCTAATGTGCCGGAAAGCTGGCGAGCAAAAGTTAATGGCGAAAATCCTTTAGTCCCCCGATGAAAATGAAAACATAAAACGAAGCCACTAAAAGCAAATCGAGGGCGGCACACTCACACCCATACACATATTTGCTAATCAAATGAGTGTTAGCTGCTTCACTGCCTGCGAAGGGGCAAATAAAGGGTTAAAGTGAGGGCGCAAATTTCGGTGTAAATTTATCCGCAGTCCAGGGGACTTAAGGTCTTGCCGTTGGGCATTCGTTTCCTTTATTTTTGTGCTGTCAAACTTGTTTCGCGGTAATTGAACGGACTTTAAATGCCAGCCAACAAAAAATTGCACAAAATGCGGGCTAACACAAACGGCTTTGGTCGACGTTATTTTTTTTATTTTTTATTTATTTGCATTTGATGTGCGACTAAAGCTGAGGTTAAAGCGGGTCGCCGAGGGTGAGGCGGACCCGAATGCAGTTGGGACTGCATGGCGACTCTTATGCAAAAGAAGCAACGCCCGCCAACGCGACGACATCGAAACTTTTGCAGCATTTTCGTGCTTTTCATTTTTGCGGCATTTGTTTTATTTTCATTGCTTGCTGGCTTGGCCAGTGAGAAAGTTTGGTCATATAGAAAAATGTGTCAGGAAAAAAATTAAACCGAAAATGTACAAAAAAGGAGATGCCCAGCCTGGCTTCCAGGGGGTTCGAAAGATCAAATACCCTTGGAGGTTGCACTTTACCAGCGATGTTTTTTATTTTTATAACATAAAGGTAAATCAATTAAAAAATAAGTGGTAAAGGTTTACGTGATATATAAATAAATATTTATAAAAGTTAAATATCCATAATGAAGTAAATAATATAACACCCTAAATGATCTTGGTATTGCTTTATTTTTCCCATCTTTCTTCGTTGTTTCACTCAGAATATAATTTATTTTATTTTATTATGTTTTAACTAAAAGTCTAAAGATCATTACGTCATAAGGACCTCCCCTACCAAACTCTCCAGGGCACACCAACTTACCAGGAGTAGAAAATTCATGCAGAAAACTGACCCGCACAAAGCGACATTTTTTTTTTTTGTGAAGAGGAGGGGTCAGAGGAAACGGCGCTGCATGGGAGCGAAAAAGCCAAACTGACTTCAAGTGGCATTTTGACATTTTGTTGAATTTCAACTCGGCTGTCGTTTTGGGGACAGGGGACAGCAGGGGTCAGCGGGAAGGTGCATTGAGGTACGGTTTGGAGGCTAAAAAGTGAAAGGAGAATGGGTCAAAGGGCAGAGGACTCGCAGGTGGCTGACCATGCAAACGAAACGCAGAAAGACGCATTTTTGTCCTTTTTTAGGTAAATTAGAAAAACAATTGCCAGCGTTGCGGGCAGCAAAATGCTGCAACTTTGGTCAGCAGGTTGACCACACAAAAAGTTTTCAAAGCGTTTACTTTTTACACGTTGTATTTCACAACTTGGCAGCGATGGTGTTAAAAGTTCTCCTTGTTTTTACTTTAGCCTTTTATAAATAAATTGTTTTTTAAGCCCAATATATCCGGGGAAAATGCAGATTTAATTTTGAAATATTTTTCGTGACAGCTTTTGGCGACCAGACAAATAAGATATTCAATAAGAAAAATATTAAAGGCTTATTGTGTTCAATTACAAATAATTCCTTTAAAGCTAAAAATACAAAAACCAAAAATTCTAGCAGTTAAAAAAGGTGACCATGCCAAAAGACCTATCGCCATCTCTAAGCGTGACTATCGGCACCGATCAGCTGCTATCAGCGCTATCGATATGGCGCTTTGGCATTCGATTTCAAGTTATCCCGTTAGAAGCAAGAACAAGAGTTGGCGTTGGAAAAAATTTAGTAGAGCTTGTCGTGCTTGTCATTTGTCTATTATTCATAAATAACGGCGAAATGAGCGCTGTTAGCAACAAGAGATTGATGGAGATGCTCAAGGGTATGCGAAATATACTTACTTTTAATATTTTCACTAACCTATTCGCGCAGACGCTGGCGTCTACGAGGAGGGCATGGATGAGGAGGAAATGCTACAGTTGGCGGACGCCATGCAGATGTCAATTATCGAGAACTGCCAACAGCAGGTGAGATCCTCCAACATACCTACCCCGCTCGCTCCTAAATCACTTCAATTCCGGCAGGTGAACGAGATAGACTTTCTGACCCTTCCGTCGAGTGATCTGCACAGCTCCACCTTGATTATGACGCCCCAGGTGCCCACCAGCACCATCTCCGACCCCTGGGACACTCCGCCCACCGATCCCATTTACTTGACTGTCGAGGCTTTGGTGCATCATGCCTTGGATTGGAGTCCATCGAAAGAGGACGGTGTAACTCGCACTCGTAAGAGAAGTTCGGCGGATAACAACCCGCCATTGAGTGCCAAGCGCCTGCTCATCGAGGGTGAGGAGCCACAAGGGGACCAGCAGCAGGACGAGCAGCCCTATAGTCCCGATGCCACGCCCGTTTCCGTGAACCACGATGTCTGCGATTCGGGCGTCAGTTGGGAGGAGGTCTCTCTGTCCAGCGCAAGCGATGCCAGCTCGATGCCCTCCATTGGGGAGGTGCCCAGCGGTCACTTGGTAAGCAGCAGCAGTGTCGCCGTCTCTGAGTCCTCCGATAGCCATGAGGAAGTTAGCCGCGATCAAGTCGATGAATAGGTTTTGTATTATTAAATATTATAAATGTTTGTATGGAGAGCCCGCTGGAAATGGCATATTTGGAAGGAGGATTGTTAAAATGTCAGAAATAAATAATAAAAATAAAAAACAAATGTATTGAATTAAGGTTTATGGCACCTGCCATAAATTTATTACATTAGCCCAGCGGTCGGCACGGTCCTATCCCGTGGCATAGAATTTTTCTCAGTCGGCGTCGCTGCCGCTCACGCACAGTATGCACAAAAGAGAACAGAAGAATCAGTGCAGACAAATTGTAGTTGTGTGGCTAGATTTAGCCTTTTTTAGCGTTAAATAGATAGTTTTTAAGTTATAGCTATTTTTTGCCATATCACAATATATTCTAGCTTTTTTTTCTCATATCTAGCCATTGAGTGTTCAATTTTCACTCATACAAGTGCAATTGTGGCATTTGACTGTAGTGGTGAGGCACACTGTTTTCGCCCGAAGTAAAATTATTTGCTAAGTTAAAAGTTTAACTATTTTACCTTTTATTGGACACCCGCTGCTTCCACAGTATCCTTTTTTTTATCAAAGTATGAAAGCACCAACACCAATGCACAATTTATATACTTTTTATTTATGTTTAGCTAGAAAAGTAAAGTCAATAAAACAAGTAGACCAATTTTAACTAAAGTAATTTTAGTTTAACTCAAAAACTTTTATTCACATCAATTATTTTAACATTGAAATTAATTATTGAATACATTTTCCTGCAACTGTCCTTTTCGGGTCCTTCCCTCACCAACGTATTAATTCCTAATATTGTACATTTTCATTAAAGTTCCAAATAAACAAAGATCTTTTTATTGTCAATGAAGCATGTTTTAAAGGTCTTCTTATAACCAATGATATTTTATGAATATGAAATTTATTTTGTAAACCTCAACTTAGAAACGGTTTAAGACACCAAAATATCGATTATAATGGAATCAACCTTTCTCTTCTTAGGAATCGGTTTGTAGTCTTCGAAGATTTCGCCCAAAAGGCGATCGATGTGATCGCGAAGAACTATGAAAGAATGACATTTTACGCGGCTACGGACAAGATAGGCGGACACCTCTTGAAGGTAGTCAGTGATATCGATGGGTTTGGCCAGAGCTGTAACTGGCATCCTATTAGGACTCTTCCTGACGCCTCCTGCAATAATCTTCGAATGGGAACGGAGAGTACGCTCGGAAAAGGGTTGCGGAGCCCTAAAATTTCTCGGTTTCCTTGAGCCACGGGGCTTCGGCGGCGGCTTACCCCTGGTTGTTGTGCTGGATGGCACATGTGCCTCGGCCATGTCATTTTCGACGCCTGACTCTAGATTGAGAAAAGAAAGCGGTGACTCTACCTCAACTTCCACCTCCTGCATCCGGCGATCGATTTGATCGCGAAGAAATATGTACGAATCACGTTTTATGTTGCTACGGACAAGATAGGCGGACACCTCGTGAAAGTAGGCAGTGATCTCGATGGGTTTGGCCGGAGCTGTATCTGGCATCCTATCAGGACTCTTCCTGACGCCTCCTGCAATAATCTCCGAATTGGTTGGTGTGCTGGCTGGCACCTGTGCCTCGGCCATGTCAACTTCGATGCCTGTAGCCTGATCGGTTGGCTCTAGATTGAGAAATGATAGCGATGACTCTTCCAAGGCTAGAATTGGGCTTTGCACACGTTCCCCTACCTCAATCGCCAGATCTAGCGGGGAATCAGGACAGGTTAGGACCGGGATATGCCCCCTGCGTGGAATTTCGAGCTTTAAGAATGAGCATTGCGTATAATGAAGCACTTACGGTGTGCCCGGTATTTGGGTGACATTCATGGACCAATCAGCCCCGTCCAAGTCTGAGTCCTCTCCGCTTATGTCGTCATCTTCATATTCAGACGAATCCGTGTAAGTCGAGTCCGGCTCCGGCAGATGATCTCGCAACATCGGACTAAGATCACATTTTTTATTCTTCGGACGAGGTTTGCCAAATAAAAGCTAAGGAAAACTTACGAATTTTCATCGAAATCATCGTCGCCCACGATGTGAGGAACTGTCGGTGGCAAGGGCCTGTAATTAATTCATAAGGATTAAATATTTCTATGTTAATTTGCACTTAGAATTACATTTTTCACACGAATACAAGCGATACGACCAAGTTTTTGCAGGCTTTACAAATGTCGAAAGAAAAATACGCCAGAGTTGTTATTCCCAAAATGGGTGTGTACACACTGTTTAAAATTAGCGATGAATTTCGATAACGATAAGAAAAATTAAGTCGAGCACATGGAAAAAGCAACAGAAAAAATACTACAACTTTGGTTACCTCATTTATATAATGTTTAGCCGAATTTATTTACCTTATACTTAAATAAATCCTACTTATTATTTATTTAATTAATAATAATTTAAAACACCTCGAATTAAGAGGTACGCATAAACGATGCCTGTGTTACCCCACTATTAGCTAGAAAAAATTAACATGACACGTGTTTAAATTAATCGAATTCAATAGAAAAATATAAATTAAAACGAAATTCACACAAGAAAAGCTTAGTAATCGCATTGTTCATCATCCATTTCGCTGCAATTGCAGTACTTGACCTCGGGAGCATTGTCGGAGGCCAGATCGTCCTCGCTGATGGTCACACAGCGCACATTAGGCGGATATTTCTGGAGATTCGAC
Source organism: Drosophila tani (assembly GCA_008042535.1). NCBI lineage: Eukaryota > Metazoa > Arthropoda > Insecta > Diptera > Drosophilidae > Drosophila > Drosophila tani. The sequence goes on along the minus strand of VNJO01010053.1, from coordinate 575,246 downwards.
TCGATTTAGATAGTTATAAGGATAATAATGTGTTTTAAACCCACCACAACGACCAGCGGATATCCATCGTCGTCGGTAAGTCCCATATTAGAGCAGCCATCGCCCACATTCTGCCGATGAAGGATGTACTTGGTCAAGCAACAGATTGTGATCTAGGAAGCAGGTTAATTTTTATGTCCTTGATCTTTGGCTACACAGAGAAGCACTCACCAGGAACTTCAGAGCCATAACCCAGAGCCCCAGCAGGATATAAAAGTAATTCCACACCGCATGGTTAAACACCGGCAGACACCCGTTCTCGTTGATGGAGTCCACGGTGAGAGCGGGAAAGGGCTGCCTGCTGCCGCAGGGCTGTCGCGAGTTAGGAAGGAAGTTGCTGAAGCAGCTCTCGCAGGATCGCTTGCAACATGTATATGGTGCCAGGACTGTCAACGAAAAGTTATCCTGCCGCGGCATCCAATCCGCATTCGCCCAATCCTTGTAGCCATGAACGCCGCAACACTCCTTGTGCCACTGCAAGCTGTCCCACAGGAGCTTCCACTCCGGACACGTGTAGTACATGTCGATGCCCCGTATGAGAGACGTCTCCGCTGCATTCTCCAGGACATCAACCCCCCGGTATATGCTCCACACGCACCCAAAGCCGGCTGCAATTATTACGCAGGAATAGAAGAGCCACACGTCCAGCAGGAGGCGGACATTGGGCGTGCAGCGCCGTCTCCATAACCGTCGCCACATCAGGATGCTGCAGAGGAAGATCACCGTCAACTGGGCACCGAACATGTACACTCCGAACAGGTAACCGTAGACCAGGCGGCACTCGATCTGCGACAGGTAGCCTGTGAACAGCTTGTGGTAGTAGGCGGTCACCGCCAGGATCAGCACTCCGATCACAGCCTCGGTTATCAACAGCAGGGTAACGTAGATGTGGGCTCGGCGGAAGGGCAGTTGCATTTGGTCATCCTCGTGGGTATCGGTCCAAAGTATAGCTTCTCGTCAAGGTGCTGGCTCTGAATTCGAATTTCATTTGGATTGACGCTGATCACAACGATTTCTCCAAGTAATAATGCCTTATAAGCTTATAAGCTTGATTGATCCTAGCTGGATGACTTGCTTAAAATTTGGTGCCCGACTCTGAGCTACACCAAAAAACTTTTCTACACGTTGTCTTAAATATATACTCAAGCAGTATAATGAGTTTAATATAGATTTTATACTTCATAATATAAAACGTATACTCATAGAATAGTCTTAATACTCTACAGTATCAATTGTGTATTATCCAGTATTATTTTTATACCAACCTACATCGATAGTTTTATTGATTTTCGCGATAGTGTTTTTTTTAATACTTTAATACTTTTGTAGTATCAAATTAATAAGCATCTTATTAAGAAATTGTGAATACTCAAAAGTATAGAGTTCATCATGTAACAATAGTATAGTTTATATGACCTTTATTTGTTTGGTTGGTTATAAAATGTGAATTCCTAGAAATAAATATACTGCCATATTATTTTAAGCTTACATCTTCGAAGCAAGCTATTTCTTAGTATTTTATTAAGAACTTTAGTGGTTAAATGACAAAATCGCTTAATTAGAGTTCAGTTTAAAACTTGTTAATCGAATCTGGAGCGATCAGTAAGTGTGTATTTGGTAAGCTCTGGATATAGTACTTAGTTCAGTCTTAAATCCATCCGATCACCGCACAAAGCTGAACTTTAGCACGCCGGACAGGCAGTCCATATTGGGTCCGATCTGCTTGGCATCGATCTTGATTAGATTCACATTATCCAGACAGCGTGGACTCTGGACTATATCCGCTTTGATGTCGCTGTCTCGGATCCACAGCTCTAGGGGCTGACTGCGCCACCGCTGCTTGGCCAGGATCCCGAGGCAGCTCCAGACGAAGGCCTCTCCATGGCAACGGGTGCGAGTGACGTCCAGGATCCTCAGCTGCCGACAACTGATCACGAACTCCAGCAGGCCCAAAGGACTCTCCAGCTGATAGCCACACAAATGTAGTTCGGTTATCTCGGGAAGTTGACTGGCCAGTTGTCGCAGCATCCGATCCTCCAGGCACTGCAGCTGGCCGCCGCCCTCCTCCTCCTCCGCCTGACCGTGCAGCTCGAGTCGCTTCAGCTGGCGAAGGTTGCCCAGTTCCCGGAAAAACCGCTCATGGTCATGCAGGATGCCGCTGAACCGGAAGCCCTCGATGGGTCTGCCTGCCGGGGGAGGATTACTCGGACGTGCTATCCGTGAGAGCACATCGAAGACAAAGTTCTTTGAGTAAATCGAGAGCTTCTGGAGGCGTGGCAGGCGGAGGAGCTGCTGTGTAATATCCGATTCCATGCACAGATGATAGTCGGCTATCTTTATGTGCTCCAGTGTCGGACACAGGTGCAGGTCCGCGAGGTCACAGCAGTTCACCTCATCGCAGTCCTCCATAATATCGAACTTGCGCAGGCGCAGTTGCCGGAAGAGATCCCTGAAGTGCTGCGATTCCAGAAACTGACAGTCGTCCAGGCACAATTCGCTGAGGAGCTCCAGGTCGCACAGGTACTTCCCCGTGACTTGACAGCTCCTCAGCTTGAGCCTCCTCAAGTTGGGAAAGACTCGGCGCAGCAATCGCACATCCTCGTCCACAAAGCGAACGCGTCCTCGCCGATTCCCATCGCCCAGCCACTCCAGCGAGGTGATCCCCTCTAGGGTGTGGCTGGTCAGGACACGCAGTCGACGGACATCCAACTGCTGGCAACTCAGACGTTGCATGTGAGGCGCCAGGGCCAGGATAAAGGTCAAGAACTGTCGGGAGTTGGTTCCAGATCGTCGGAACATCTCGTCCTGCAGGACAACACTGCGAACGCGGGTCCTCCAGAGCATCTGGACTATGCTCTCGAGTCGCCGATTCATCCTACCGATCTCGTACTGCTGGTAAACATTCACTTGGCGGACGATCAATGCCAGGACATCGTCATTTAGTTGCAGGAGTGAGGCTGCAGTGGTTCCTACGAGAAGCGAACGGCTGTTAAATCCTTTCAAGGCTATACCCCGGGCCCATTCCCTACCTGTATCTGCGGTTGACGTCATCTGTGTGTTGTGCTCTCAAAGGCGGTGTTTGGAATACTAACGAAACTGCGCGTTGCCATGGCCAGCCAGATGATCGCTACCTACAAGGTCCGAAGGTCATTTAGGGGTGGTTTTCCAGGCAAAACAGGCGGAATTCGCGCTACCTAAACACCTTTGTCCTTCTAGGGATGGCCTACTCAAAGCGATATTTTTTCGAAGATCTCCAAAAATATTTTAAACGATTTGGCGAAATAATACAACACAGGCGGGGGGTATTATTTTTTAAGATTTTTAGACTGTAAATGTTATCCTTAAAGGTAATTTTGCAAATGTCAGAGGCATAGAATTTTTCTTTATAAAATTACCATTGCCAAAATATATTTTTGTTATTATTTAAACAAATATCGTTCCAGGGAGAGCGATATTATATCTTACCGATCCTACAAATTTGAGGATCTGAATATAAATACTTGACATGAATATGAAAAGGAATTCCTTTTTAGCTTTTAAAATTTCAGAAAATAAGTATAAACAAAATATAAAATAATACGCCCGTATAGGTTTGGTTTTTGTAACTCTTAGCGGGCGGTACGTGTCTCTGGAGATGTGTAGGTTCTGTGTTCGTAGAGGCTCTGTCTTTGTAAGCTCGATTCCGACGACCCGCTTGTCTTTCGGGACAAACTGGAACCACTTATCAGAACAACGAGGATACAAATTCAATACGCTCCGATCCAAAATTTAAGAGCACCTAAAAACTAATAGCCCCATTCCACTGCAACATTCTGCTACATTCTCGAGGATGGTTCATTCGTTTAAACGGGATCTCCCATAAGGGAGGATGAGCTCATCGAAAATGAACGGTCTGTCCATTCACCATTCGCACCCAAGGTTTCTTTACGTACATACTAAAAAAATACCGAAAAATATCGATTCTTAAGCGATATTTTGTAAGTTTCTTCCCTAATTCTTCTATCCCTTATTTAACTGTTTGTTTTTGAAATTACGCATATTTTTGACATAAAGATGAATGAAAACTAGATTCAGCGCAGCAGTGGCATCACCTACATTCAATTTGTGAAAATATGTTGCAGTGGAATTACACCACAACTCTATACCCTAAAAAAAAAACATTATTTATATGCTTATGCTGCGCGTTGTTTGCTGCTCATTTATTTGTTTTTGTTTAGTGCTTACTACGTCATCAATTTTAATTACATTTACTCGTAACTTGTACAATATATACTATATATAATATATGTATATATATATATATATATATATATTTTTATTTATATGCATTTCATTTGTTTGTTGTCCAATTTTCTGTCGTATAGGCATATATTGTAGGTATATATAGTGTTGTATTGTATCTGATTTATAGTACATTATTGTTTCTATTTAGTATTGTTACTGTTTGTTTGTTGCTTTTCTTGTTAATGTTAAATGTTACTCGTTACTCGTTACTCGTTACTTGTTACTTGTAGGGGCACTCCAAGCGTTTTCAGCTTCAGCTTAATCCTGTCACACGTCCTCCTTAGGAAACATTTTCAGCGCTCTCCCAGCGTACTGTTGTTATATTTATTTTAATGTTAATAATGTTTAATGCTTCTGTCTGTCTGTGTGTTGGTGTGGCTTGGTGAAGGGAAGAAGGTTTAGATCTATTCTCACATTATGCGACTACGCAACTTACAAAATAAACGATCATCCGTCGTGGCTTCAATATTGCGTATTTCCTCGGTTCTCGGTACTTAAAATTGCCTTTCCATTGCGTACTCTACACATACATATCCTTTTATATATTAGTTAATAATCGTACAATAATATATATATCTCTACTGCGCTCTATACACATCACAAAAATCCAAAAACACCGAAAACTAACACGGATAAACAGCTACATAATTATAGACGATGGATGGTGTGTGTGTAGGTGTTGTCAGTGTTGGTGATTTTCCAAAAAATATGCATTTCGAGAAGGATAATGAGTTGGTGTTTTTTTTATGTTTTTGTTTTTACAATTTTCAATTGTTCCCTGCATTCTTAGTGTAATTAAAACTCTCACTTGGCGGCCAATATGTTCGTGAATAAATTAAGGTTAAGATAAAGATTAGATGGGATTAAATAAAAAACCAAGTCGCGTCTTTGAATGGTCAAAACAAACAGTTTTACATTTTCCGTTTATTCGTGTGTAAAGTTACAATTTGTTAAATAAAATTAAACTTTTTATTTTAGGCATTTAATTATGTTATTAAAATGTTTCATTTAAAAGGAAGCATAATGTGTGTGTGTCGGTCGGTCGTCTGTTTGTGTTTGTTTGTTTCCTCGTTAACTTATTAAACATTGTTGACTCATCTTTAATATATATATTGTTTTATATTTTTTCCTCCATATTTTCCGTTTTATTTTTATTCCTTTGTTGTAAAATTTAAAGCAGATATGTTGTTGCTTGTGGCGCTTTAACGTGTTTTTTTGCCGTTCGTTAATTACTTGATGTTTCTGGTTGTTGTTTTTTGTTTTCAACATAAGCACAGTTTACGGGGTTATAATTAATTTTACGAGTTGTGCCTAGTCGTATATATCTTTATATATATATATGTATGGGTTGTTGTTGTTGTTGTTGTTTGCTTGTTAACTTTAATAGTGGGGTAATAACTTGTTGTTATAGGTTTTAGTATCCATATATCATAATCGTAATTGTAATTGTAATTGTAAACTAAAAACTACTCGCTCGTCTCTCCTCTCGCTACTCGTCCATTCATCTCGCTGATCGATCTATGCTCTCAATTATTACTTTTAGTAGTTCAACTAACATTAAATATAATAATTTGTTGTGTGTGTGTGTGTGTGTTCTTCAATCCATCTCATCTCTCACTATCTCATTAGTTTCCACTCGTTACTCGTTACTCGTTACTTCGAATTCTCATTATATCATCATCACGCTCTAAACTGGGTTAATATGTGTAAAAGTGTTCCTCGCGCCTTGGCTAATGCAAAACTAATACAATTGTGATCGTTTTTCGATAAATTTCCAAGGCTCCTCTTGTTGCTCTGTTGTTGCGTCGTGTGTTATTTACAAACTATAAAGTATATATATATATTTATATATAATCGTATGCCTATATGCACATCTGCATATGTTTATGTTTATGATGAGGATGCTTTCTATGAATGTCGCTCCGTATGTATGGATGTGTTGTATATCTTAACTTAATCGAAACACAATAAAAATACAAGATGAAGCGCTTTCTCGCTGGTTACGTACGCATATTTAGCACAGCTAAAAAAAGTTCAACTCCCTACGCGGCGCCGCCTGGCACACACATTTCAGAAATGTCGTCGAAAACACGTGAATAAAATTGGACGCTAGGCGCCCAAAAAAGCATTAAAAGATACACAGAGAGAGAGATAGATAGAGATATATATAGCGAGAACAAACTATGAGATGATTCGTATTGCACGTTAAAGCTGGCGGCGCGTCAGACTAGTAGAGAAGTGTGCTTGGTTTTTGCTTGCCATGTTCAATGTTCGGGGGGGAAATGAGGAAGATGGCTCGAAGCTGAGCCGGCATTGCCTTGGGGCATACAAAAGCACAGAAGCATTTGCACTTGACTTTCTGGGGTGCTTTGATTTTTAAGGCCGCTCAATCGCAGATTGAACTGTTTGTTTGTTGCTTTTCTTGTTAATGTTAAATGTTACTCGTTACTCGTTACTTCTTACTTGTAGGGGTAATCGCAGATTGAACTGTTTAGTGCTTTCTCTAAGTTGTCCTGCCTGCTTTCGCTTAATTTATGTCAGTTTAAGGCTTAACTTTTGTTTTAAATCATTAAAAAAGGTTTAAAAATTGTTGGGAGTCATAGAAAACTTTGAAAATCGAATTAATATTTAGGCTAAAAAATACGAATAAAATTGTTTACTGTTATCTATAATTTAATCCGTAAAAAGTCCAATATTTTCCATTAGAAAGAAGGTTTAAAATTTGTTGGGAGTCTTAGAAATCTTTGAAAATCTAATTAATGTGTTTTAAATCGTTAAAAAAGGTTTAAAAATTGTTGGGAGTCACAGAAATCTTTTGAAAATCGAATTAATAATTAGAAATAAAATTGTTTACTGTTATCTATAAGTTAATCTTTAAAAATTCCACAAATTTTCATTAGAAAAAATGTTTAAAATTGTTGGGAGTCATAGAAATCTTTGAAAATCGAATTAATATTTAGGAATAAAATTGTTTACTGTTAATCTTTAATTTAATCCTTTAAAATTCCAATATTTTCCATTAGAAAAAAGGTTTAAAATTGTTGAGAGACATAGAAATCTTTAAAAATGTAATACCTACGAAATATGTTATTTATAATTTATAATTTATTGCTGAAAAGTTCCTACATTTTTAATTTTCCCTTAGATTGCACTTAAAGTTTGAAAAATAATGGCTGAAAGAGGTTACAACCTCCCCCTGGCTTGAAGGTTTCAAACCCTCCTGGCTCCTGGCGACTTTCTTTAGCTTTTAAAAATCAACGCACCCCAGAAGAACCCCTGGATGCTTCGTTTTCACATCTGTGTGGGCCATAGATCAGCGTAACCAGCGCGCTGCTAAAAACTATTGTACATACAACTAGCTGCTTATGTGGGGTTTAGGGTTTATGGTTTATGTAGAGATGTCGCTTCAGCCCGGCTCACTGGTTGGCCAATCAATCTCACCACGCTGTGGCCGCCGCTGTGGTGGCGGCTATGGAGGTGCTGGTGGTGCTGCTGGAGTGGGCTGTGGTGGGTGTGTAGCCGTGCAGGAGGGGGGGCTACTGTTAGTAAACAACCGGGTGCTGCTCCACGTTCGCTGGCAGATGCTGCAGCTGCATGGCGGCCCGGGCCAAAGCACTGGGATCACTTATCAAGGCGATGGGCACACCCGGTGGCGGCTGTTGCTGCGGCGGTGGCGCCTGGCCAGGATGGCCCTGTTGCTGCTGCTGCTGCTGCTGATGGTGCTGTTGCTGCTGCTGTTGCTGCTGCTGCTGTTGTTGCTGCTGCTGCTGCTGCTGCTGCTGGTGTTGCTGCTGCTGCTGGCGATGCTGCTCCTGCTGATGATGATGCGCCGCCTGCTGGATGGACAACTGCAGCAATTGTTGCTGCTGCTGCAACTGCTGTTGCTGCTGCTGATGGGCCGCCACGGCCGCCTGCTGCTGATGCTGGGCCGCCGCCACTTGCTGCTGATGCTGCTGATGGGCGGCCGCCGCCTGTTGCTGGGCCGCCTGCTGCTGAGCTGCTGCCGCTGCGGCCGCCTGTTGCTGGGCCGCAGCGGCGGCGGCTGCCTGTTGCTTCTGCGCGGCGGCGGCATTGTGCGAGATGAGCGTCGAGGTGACGAGGGGCACCAGGCCCGGTGTTAGCTGGACGGCACCGGCACCGCCCGCCGCACCCGCGGTGATCTGCTGGATGGTGTGCATCGTGGTGGTGGCCGAATGGTGGGGAACTGAAACGGTAGGAGGACCGGATAAGTTGAGCTTGAACTTGGGCACCACGGGGAGATGACTCGCATTCGCTTGCAGCAAGCGCAGCGCAGTCGTGTTTGCCGACTCACTTATGATCGGTTTCACTTCCTGCTTGACTTGCGTCAGCACACCAGCCGGTATTTGCGGATGCGGATGCACGGGTGGTGGCGGCATCATAGCATCCGGGTGATTCATCTTCATGTGGCGCTTCAAATTGCCGCGCTCGACGAACGCCTTGCTGCACAGAGTGCACGCGTGCGGTTTCTCGCCCGAATGGGAGCGCATGTGCGAGACCAAGTGACCTGCGAAACGGACAATGGAAGCGACATGAAGATCTGACTCGTCGGGGGGTTGGCTGGGGGTTGTTGGATCTCGAATTTCGAAAACGGCTCGGGGTAAGTTCTTTATTTTTTTTCTCTTATATATTCTTTGTGTTTTATGGGGGCTCGCTCTCACAGTCGCTGATTGGCTGCATTTAATTGATTTAATTAAGGGCTGTGTCTGGTCAGGTTTGGGTTAAATCCTACGGAATTGTCTCTAAAACGTTTCAGTTATCAATGGAAAGTAAATCTTATGGCTTAAAACACATATCAAACTTACTAATTGACATTATTTTGAATAAAAGTAAAAACTAATTGTTTTGTCATCGAAAACCTTTCCTAAATTTGCAATATTTAATTAACAAAGTTCTTAGGAAAGCAGGGATGCCATAGAAATAGCTGGGGCTTTGAAATCACTTGAAACGCTCTACTTTCTGGGAGCTTCAAAAACCAATTTACATTTTAGTCCCTAATAGAGCTGGGAAAAAATCGATTTCAACTATCGATTCTTTTGGTTTTGATCGACTATCGATTCCGTTTATCGATATATCGGTAGACACTTTCAAGATAAATTACACCACTACGAAGAAAACGAGAATAAAAAGTTGACCACGAATAAGGATAATTAATTAATTAATTAATAAATTCAAATATTTAAAAGCTTAATTAAAATTAAGCTTTTAAATATTTGAATTTACTACATGATACTTTTTTCATTTCCTTGCAATCAGATCGGACTTTTAGTAGGGTTTGGTCCATTGTAAGCATTTTTCTTACAAATTTATCGATTAAATTGATTTTTTTTTTTACAAATTTATCGATTAAATTGATTTTTATTTTCTAAAAGATCGAAAAACGTCGAGTCGATTTTTTTGCAGCTCTAGTTTAAGACTTAATTAATTCATTTAAAATGTATCACGATTTCCGTGGCACCCCTGACAAACCGAAACCTTTAATATAATCCTATAAATCCTTTACAAAACCTTAAGAAAATCATAATAAAACAAATTTAATAAAGTAGAAAATCAATCGAATCCCTAATTCACTTTCTGACTAGACATTAAACCATTTTATTTTTGCCTGGGGAACTGTGAGAACGATCCACACACACAACAGCAACTGGAAGGGCAGGAAAGGATCGGGGCTGGGGCTTGGGGGTAATTTTTAGAGCTGGAGCTGGGGCTGGGACACTATGCTGACGCCACGCCACGCGTGCCTCCACTGGATGCATGCAAACGTGTATAGCAGCAATCATAGCAGATCACAGATCACACTCACCTTTGCAGATGAAATTCTTGGGGCACTTCTCGCAGGCAAAGGGTCTCTCCATCTCCTGGCCCTTGGTGTGGCTGCGCTGATGGAAGAGCAGGTTGCCCTTGAGCGGGAACGATTTGCCGCAAGTCTCGCAGGTGAAGGGCCGATCGCCGGTGTGGCAGCGTGACATATGATTGATCAGGTGCTCCTTGCGCGTGAACGGCTTATTGCAGACATTGCAGCAGTGCGGATTGTCGCTCGAATGCTGGCGCATATGGTTGTTGAGATGCTCCTTCCGCGTGAACGTCTTCTGGCAGTACTCGCACTTGTGCGGCGAGTCGCCCGTATGGAGGCGCACATGGTTCGTCAGGTGCTCCTTCCGCGTGAACGTCTTCTTGCAGTAGGAGCAGCGGTGCGGGGAGTCGCCCGTGTGCTGGCGCACATGGTTCGTCAGGTGCTCCTTGCGCGTAAACGTCTTGGTGCAGTATGTGCACTTGTGCGGCGACTCGCCTGTATGTTGCCGTACATGATTAACCATGTGATCTTTGCGCGTAAACGCTTTCGTGCAGTACGTGCACTTGAACGGTGTCTCACCCGTGTGCTGGCGTATGTGGTTGACCAGATGCTCCTTGCGCGTGAACGTCTTCATGCAGTAGGAGCAGCGGTGTGGCGACTCTCCCGTGTGCTGGCGCACGTGGTTAAGCAAGTGCTCCTTGCGCGTAAACGTCTTGGAGCAGAAGTCGCACCGGTGCGGCGTCTCGCCTGCTTGCGTGGCAAATGTGTGGGTGTCGCGCACGGATGGGACAAGAAAACATTTAGAGATTAGTAATCATCGCCATTATGCGCACACGCTAACGGCGCACGGCGCAGGGGCGGTCTTTTTTTCTTTTTTTGGTATGGTCTAAGCGGATCCACTGGACAACTTTGGCGTTTGGCTTTTGGTGCTTGCTGCTTTACTCGCTACTTTACTCGCTAGTCGCAACGAAGGAGGAGACAATAGTTACCCAATTTCATTCACAGTATTTCAGATTTCAAAGAAAATTCGCAAGAAAACGGAAAGGAAGAATAAATTGTAGTTAAGTGAGCATATAATAATAAAAGTAAAAAAACAAATGGTTATCTCTGAAGGAAGATTTCCAGCGAGAGACCGTTATCGCTACTCGCAAAATTTTTTATTTCTAGCGAGAGTAAAAAATTCTCCACTTAATTCATCCCTTTAATTACTAGCGAGTGTTTAATATCGTTACTCAATTCCAGCGAGAGACCGTTATCACTACTCGCTACATTTCAAATTTCCACCGAGAGTTAAAATTCGCTACTTGATTCATCCCTTTATTACTAGCGAGAGTTTATTACCGCTACTCCCTTTATATTCACCTCTATATCTAGCGAGTGTTTGTAATTGCTACGCGATTTATACTTCTATTTCTAGCGAGAGACCGTTATTGCTACTCGCTACATTTCTAATTCCTAGCCAGAGTTAAAATTCCCTACTTGATTCATCCCTTAATTACTAGCGAGAGTTTTTTAATGCTACTCGCTTTTTACCTCTATTTCTAGCAAGAGGCATCAATATCGCTACTCTATTAATCTAGCGAGAGCTCGCTACTATTAGATTCATTCCTTTATAACTAGCGATTGTTCGTTATTGCTGCCCCTGCACTCGCCACCGCCAAGTGTCTGTTTGTGTGGTATTTTCATGTGTTCATGTGGACTGAAGCTGAAGCCATCATCAGCTCTGGGAAGGGACTGGGCAGGATCAGTTCCGAGAGTTAGAGGAGTTTAAGGAATCGGAATCGGTCGGGGGGTACAGGGACGTCCGATTCGTTTTGTCTCTTTACCTGTGTGCCAGAGTATGTGATTGGTGAAGTGCTCCTTGCGGCTAAAGCTCTTGCCGCAGATCTCGCAACGGAACGGCGTCTCGTTGGTGTGGGAGCGCATATGGTTGGCTAGGTGCTCCTTGCGCGTATATTTCTTGCCGCAGACATCACACTGGTGCGGCGTTTGACCTGGATATTTTTTGTTTTTTTGGTTTTTTTTTTTTTTGTTTTTTTTTGGGAGAGGGCAGAGAGAGAGAGCAGAACAAAACGGAATTGTTGTACAAAGGAGGAATGACGTTTGATCTCGTTCGACAAGACAAAATCGCATTCGCATTAGCAGCGCAAGCATATTTTCTTTTTTCCTCGATACTCGCTGGTTTTCCCCAGGGGGGATCCCAGGGAAAACTAGTGGCAAATCGAAGAAAAAACAAAATCTTATTTTCAAATCGTCCCAAACCCATCCCCGCGCACCGCTCAGTGTTATTTTTGGTGGTTTTTCGTGGTGATTGGGTGGCTGCGTGAATGGGTGGGTTTTTCTTTTAAATGTTTTCTCATATTAATTGCATTATTTTCTTTGCTTTTTTTCTTTTTTTGTTTGGTGTGAAACTGGCCGTGGCTTGCGTTGTTGTGGTTTCGAACGAACGAAGCGAACGGAGGCTGCTGGCTCGGGCATATGGACGTGGGCGTGGTGGTGGTGGTGGTGGTGGTGTCAGATGTGGATTGTATGTGGTGTGGATGATGTTCATTGGATGTGGTGGTGGTGGTGTGTGATGTGATGTGATGTGTGTGTGTGCCTGTCAACTCTGCTTCTACTCAATGCTGATCTTCAGGATGCTTTTTATTATTATTTTTCTAGGAACGTTCAGTTCCACAAGAGGGATTCGCCGAAAAACTACGTAGCAGAAATTTTAAATGCAGGTGAGCTGGACTGTGTGTTTTTGTCTGTAAGTGTCTGGTGTGTTGTGTTGTGTTGTGTGTTCCAATCGCTTTGTGTGTGTGTGCATTGAGTGTGTTAATGTCGCAGTTACACAGAGACGTTGGCAATCGACAAGCAGCAACAACGAACTTTTCTTTTCTTTTTCTTTATCTTTATCTTTTCTTGACTCTTTTCATTGCATTTTTCGGGCACCCTGTTCGACAGCAGAGAGAGCGTAGACAAAGTTATACAGGCACTAAATTTATATATATATATCGAATAGGGAGTGAAGGATTGGACTTGGACGTGGACGTAGTGGAATGGTGGAGTGGAGCGAGCACTGGATGATGTGTTTTGGTGGTGCGTGTGAGCATGAGTTCTTTTGGAGTTCTTTTTTGTAGTCGGTGAAGTATTTTTTTGGGGATGTGTGATGCGGAGATCATGGTTGGGGGGAAATGGAGCGGTATGAGCGAGTGAGCGTGTTTTCTTTTTGGTTTTTTTTTTTTTTTTTGTATTATTTGTAGCGGGATTAAGGCGCGGATGCACTGGAGGATGCATTCGCTTCAAGCGTTAGTTGGCACAGAGAAAAAAAAGTCAGAACAATATGGGTTTCATCTAGTTTCTTTCCCAAAACAATAATTAGGGCGCCAAAAAGTAGGCAATGCAAATATTTAAGTTCTATCAAGGCATTGCCAGGCTGAAAAAAGTTTTTGTTTTAAAATATGTTCCAAGTTTTGATCAGTTTTTTGATCACTTTTAGTTTTAAAAACATTATAAAACATATTTATAGGGGAAATGGTTTAATTTTGAGTTAAAAAATGGGAAAATGACTTCTTATCAATGGAACAGAATTTAATAAGCGCACAAGCAGGAATTTAATTTATAAAATGCTGTTAGGAGAGCCTTAAGGCATTCGTTTTTCTCTCTGTGTGTAGAGTACAGTGGGCGGGACTGTGGGAGGTGGCGGGTAGAAGAAGCACAAGCGATGAGCGAGATAGAAGCGTATGAGAGAGACAGAGACAGTTAGGGAGGAAGTAGACGTAGGACGCACGATGAAGTCTAAATATGATTTAAAAATTCTTTTTTTGCGGTGCTTTTTGTCAAATCTTTTCTTTTTTTTCTGGTTGGTTTTGGTTTGGATGGTTGATTTTGATTTTGACTTGGTTCTTGGTTGGTTTTGGTTTGGTTTGGTTTTGGTTTGGTTGGTGTGATGTGGTGATGGCTGTAGTTGTAGTTGTTCTTGTACTCTATGGATTGAATTTGGAGTCTGACTGGAGTTTGGTCTTGGAGTTGAGATATTAGGTTTTTGGTTATTGATTCTGATCTGTCTTTCTGTTCTTGTTCTTGTTCTTGTTCTGGTTTTGGTTCTTGTTCTGGTTTTGGTTTTGTGGCGCTCGCCGCTCGCATTGTCCGCCCCCACCAATCAATCACACTCACCAGTGTGCCACATGTAGTGGTTAACATAGTGTTCCTTGCGCGTAAAGGACTTCTTACAAATATCGCAACGATGTGGCGTCTCACCCGTGTGTTTGCGCACATGGTTGACCATGTGCTCCTTGCGCGTGAACGTCTTGGCGCAGTACTGGCAACGGAAGGGCGTTTCGCCCGTATGCGAACGAAAGTGATTGTCCAGATGCTCTTTGCGGGCAAAGGTCTTTTGGCAAATGGTGCAGGCGAACGGTTTATCCGTCGAGTGCCGTTTCATGTGCCGCTCCAAACTCGTATTGTTCGCGAACACATTGAAGCACACGATGCAGGTGAACATGGGCCCGCCAATATGGATCTTGCCGTGGCGCGTCAAATCCTGCGATGTGGTGAAGCCCTGGCCACACACCTGGCACATGAACGGTTTCCGTTCGCTGTGGTAGCGCCGGTGCACGATCAGTTGATACCGGAACTGGAACATCTTGCCGCAAATGTCGCAGACGTGCGTCCCCGTCGCAATGGGCGTACCGTCCGGCGCCAGCGCCACGTTCTGCCCGCCGTTGCCGCCGCCGCCGCCGCCATTGCCGCTGCCGTCCACGCCATGTATGCCGCCCTCCATTTTAGGCATAAGCAACTCACCCGCCGTGGTCGCCGTGGTGCCCCCACTGGTGGTGCTCCCGCCGCTGCTTGCCGTTGAGCTGCTGGTCGTCGTTACCGTCACCTGTTGGCCCCCATTGCCGCTTGTTGCCGGCGGCAGTCCGCCCGCTGCCGATGCAGCTGCTGCTGCCGCCGCCGCCGCATTGGCGGAGGCCATTACCGCAGCTACAGCGGCATTATTTGTGGACGCTGCTGCGGCCGCTGCTGCCGCACTGGCCGCATGACTAGTGGCCTGCGGTGGAAGGGGCGGCGGTGGTGGCAGCTGGCCTCCATGCGCAGCCGCCAATTGATGATTCACAACATCGCCATGGATCTTGCCAAAGACCTCGTGATAGGTGAAGAGCTGGGAGATGTCCTCGATGTTAACCTTGTACATCTCAATGCCGTGCGGCGGCTTGCCATCCTCCTTGTGCTCCGATTTGGGTAGATGTGGAGGGCCGCCCAAGGTGATTGTCGTCCCACCAGTGGTCACAACGGGGGCTACTACTGATGGCACCGAGCTGGCAGCGCTCACGTGCTGCATTCTTGTGTCCAGATCCGGGCGCGATCGTTGTGGCGCTTCCCTCTTGCCGCCGGCCTGTCTTCGCTATATATTTATCTTAATGATTTGTGTGTTTTCGGGAGTTAATTTCTAGGTTTGGTTGGTTGGTTGTTGGTTGTTGGGGGTTCTTGTTGTTGCTGCTGTTCTTGGTTGTATTTCTTGTTGCTGCTGCTGCGCTGCTGTGGAGCGCCTACATATTGATGTTGTTGCTGCTGTCGACTGCTTTCGCTGAGCGTGGCTACAACAAACAAAAAAGGCAAGTGGGAAGGTGGACAGTTGGTGTCACTCTTAGTCTCTGACTGCGCACAGGTATATTTATCTTGGTATTGGTATTATTCAATCGACGCTGACGGGGGACAATTACCATGAAGTTGCTGCTACAGTTGCTGCCTGCCGTTGGGGGATTGGGTGTTTCGTCTCTGTTCTGTCTCGCTACTTCTGTCCCTGTTAATCCTTGGACAGTCAATTTTAATGGGTGTTCCACCTGAAACAGTTAATGAAACTCGTAGAAATCAAATCTATTGGATTAAGGAGAGGATTAATTGTTAGTTAATTTTGTTAGATGAAGTCCTTAAGCACTGATAAAGCAAAGAATGATGTAACTCTATTTTGGTGTGACCTAGATCCCTTCCTAAGTACTAGTAATTATTTAATAATAAACAAGTAAGAAAGCTACAGTCGACTGTGCTCGACTGTGAGATACCCGGTACCTAAACGCTTGCGCTTCACACTAAAAGGCAATTTAAAATTGTACATACATACATTGTACATACATACATTGTAAATACATACATTGTACATACATACATTGTACATACATACATTGTACATACATTACATTGTACATACATATGTACATTGGCGCCATTATATCGCACGGCCAAGGCTCGAATGCGCCACCTGTCGGCTACAGCTTGCAAACAGCAGTGCCTTAGGGCGGTGTGTTAAAATTCTAACCTTATTGCTAATATCTCCTCTGTTTATCATCCGATTTTACTGAAATTTTCAGGAAACGTCCGCTCTATTTTATTAATTTATTGTATCCATTAACTTTAACCCGAAAATAACGAGTATAGCTTATTTAACGTTTTTTATGATTTTTGAGGGCGGAAGTGGGCGTGGCCAAATTTTAAAACAAACTTGATCTGCGTGCAACAAATTCCAATGTTGTCACCCAATTTGGTAACTCTAGCTCTTTTAGTCTCTGAGATCTGTTGTTTTACACGGACGGACAGACGGACATGGCTAAATCGACTCGGCTGGTGACGCTGATCAAGAATATATATACTTTATGGGGTCGGAGATGCTTCCTTCTGCCTGTTACATACATTCTCGGTTGACACTAACTTATAATACCCTTGTACCCTATGGGTACCGGGTATACAAATAGTAAAAGTTCCATTTTGGATAACTCTAGTTCGAAACCTGGGTTTAAGTCTCGACTGCCGGTATGAGGTAAGTGTGGTCGAGATGGAGATAGAAGATTAAAACTCTATTGTTCTCAAATTTACCAAGTTATAACACCCTTTTACCCTTTTTTAAGATAATACAAGATTCCTCTCCATCATAATCAGGATTAACCCTAACTGGCGGCGTGTTTAACACCTTTTCCTACTTTCTTTTGAGACCATTAACCCTTGGAACAATGAGAAAGTCATATGCATATGTATTTGTATGTATATTATGCAAGTACAGTTAAACTTCCCTCATACCAACACATACACAGAGAGCGCAAACAATCATCGGCCAGGACTAATTCATGTAAAAAGATGTTGGGCAGCTCAGCGCTTTATTGATTTTGCTGCCGGGCATTAAAAGTGATATAAATTGCCCATTAGCGAACCGCAGGCCCCCTCATTTCCACACCCTGCCCCCCCACACACCCCACACACCCATATTGCTATGTCTTCATCAGCGGCAGAGGAAGAAGAAAGAGGGGAGCAGAAAGAGGAGGCAGAAGAGGCGGCGGAAGAAGGAGAGGCAGGCAGCACAATGAAATAACTTTATATAAATTGTAAATGGCAAAAGGCAGCAGCAGCAGCAGCAGCAGCAAAACGAATGACAAGGGACACAAAAAAGGGAGTGGAGCTGGGATTTGAAGCCGAGGACAAGCAAGGGAGGGGCAGGATCCAGGATTTAGATATCCAATCAGAGTATGCAAGCGTTTTGATAGAAACACCGAGAGACTGAGAGAGAGCGCAAAGAGAGGGGCAAACGAGCCAGAGAGACTGTTGGTGGTGGCGGCGGCGGGGAGCCGATGTAAATATCAAGAAGTACAAATCGATTAAAGACAACGCTCAAGTGTGTGCGTGTGTGTGAGTGCAAGAAAAACTGAGCTGCGAATTAAAGATGGAGATGGACAATAGAAAGAGAGAGGGGCAGCAATCAAGGGAGAGCGCGCATGAGCGGGAGTGGAGGGGAGTGTTTGCATAGGT
Organism: Drosophila tani; assembly: GCA_008042535.1. NCBI lineage: Eukaryota > Metazoa > Arthropoda > Insecta > Diptera > Drosophilidae > Drosophila > Drosophila tani. The sequence goes on along the minus strand of VNJO01010053.1, from coordinate 557,332 downwards.
CCTGGTTTTGTCCCTTTTGCTAAGCGATTTACAGTTACAGCTTACAGGCTAAGCACCGCGCTCTCACTCTTTCGCTCTCTTCCTCGGCGCAAATAATTCAGCAAGCACGAGAGATGAGAGCGGAGCGGGAGAAAAGGACACTGAAAAGGGCGCCACTTTTAATGTGGTGAGGTAGGAATGAGACTATGTGTGTGCAAATACATATCTCTTCTGCACGCACTTGTGTGTTTTGGGTGCTGCTGGTGTGAGTGGAGCCCGGGCAGCACAAAATACTATGCAAAAAGTGGGCGGGTTCAGCATGTAAAATGCTGATGAAGCCAGCACAAAACGCAAGACAAATGGCCCAATCTACGACCAGGGGGATCCACCCCCCCACCCAACTCAAACCACCGCCCTCAAATTAAGTAACTGTAATACTACTACCAGCATCACGATAAAGCAAACAAAATAATTTAGTGCAAACCGCAAGAATAACTAATTAATACGTCTTCATTTTCTACTCGGGAATGTAATCAAGTTTCAGTATGGATAAAAATTGGATTTAACGTTGAGTAAAGCCATGAACAAAGGGATGTAAACATTGATTCGGATTATATTGCAAATTTGTTCAACTCTGACCTATTTCAGTTTTAAAATAATCAATAATATTCATTAAAATCTGCATTTTGTAAGCATTAACTGAGTACTATGTATGGCATAGTGTAGCCCTTTTAGCATTTTGTAAAGCATTTAGCATTTTATGTTAAGATGCCGCCGAGATTAAATGAAATTAGGATTAAGTAGAAAAAAAAGACTACGGTCACACTACAAATTATAAAAGAAAACAACACACATTGAAAATAACAAGCGAGCGAATAAAATCAAATAAATAAAGAAGAATCCAGCCATAAACTACGATAACAACTTAATGTAAATCTTTATGGACTTTGTGATATACTCCAAAACCATAAAACCATTTTATATCGGTTCAGTGACTCCTTACATTAAATATTATCCTTACAAGAAAGATTTTCGATACAAAAAAAAAGGCCAGGCCTTTTTTGCACAAATCAATAGGCATATTTTCTGCCGCCACAAAGTAAGCAGAGCATTGAGCACAGATTTATGATGGCACTGCAACCTAAAAAACAGTTTATCTTCTTTATAACACAAACTAGCTATCCAAATTTTCGGAAGAACAGCTGAATTTTTACTTTATGAACCTAGTGTAACGATAGTACAATTGTATTAAATTTTTAGATCATTTGTACATTGCCCAGAGTTCTAAATAAAAATAGTGATTTCTATAGGATCCTGCCTATTTTTAAGTTAAGTTTTACACATTTTTATAAATAGCTTTCATATTTTCCTAAACCTATACATATGTATTAATCGAAATATTACAAAGCAAAGAATATTTTTAATTATTATGCAGCATAAATTTTAACAAAAATATTAATTTCTTACTACAAGTGAACACAAAATCGGTTAACCACTGTACCTAATCCTTTTTAAGGAGCAATCAAGAAACTGTTACAGATGTACTACCATGAAATGATTAAATATTAAACCGGTTTGGATGCCAAATATCTCAAATATTAATGTAGTTTCCATAGAATTAGAAGCACTATCCTGTTCCGAAAGGATTAAAAACTACAAGGACAATGGGCCATATGGCACAATAAAGTATATTCCATGTAATAATTGGGGTTGAATAACCCCTTTTCGGGTTTGCCAAACAAACAAACAAAGTCACCCTGTATTTATACATATATGTATGCGGGATGAGAGATGTGAAAGCAATTGAAATCACTTCACTTACCTCATGTAGCGGTCTTTTTGGCCCGATTATTGCTCGCCAGGAGCGGACTTGAAGATATATTTATCCGGCAGATATATATGCAGATATCATCACCTGCAAGCAGAGACAACGGTCAGACATGGCAACAATAATAATAATAACCAGCGAGAGCAACAGTTTGTTTGCGGTGTTTATGTTTACGCGAAATATTCAAACGGCCCGCGGTACAGTCTTCCCCGTTTCCCTTTGCTTCCACTTCCACACTCACACACAGACACATTCATGCGGGCGGCAGAACGGACAGGGGGCGAAAGCAAATCAAGCGAAAATTTATTTGCAGTCAATATATGCAAAAGTCACACACACACACACACAAGTAAACGAAAGCTGCGTCTGCGTCGAAAGCAGAGCAAAAATGGAAGAAGACAAAATATTCTAACTCTAATTGGAAGGGGAACGGGAATTGGAATTGGTATCGAAAAGTTGGGAAGGGGCAGGGGGAGGGGAATGCGAATTTTACATTTCCAACTATTCCAACTAAGAAATCAAATTAATTGTATCTATATCTAGACGGGAGCTGTATGTGCGTGCATCGTTCTCGTCTGCTCTTCTCGTCTCGTCTTGTCTTCTAGAATCTAGACGGGGGGCTCTTCGGCTGCTACGCCTCCTCTTCTGCTTCCTCGCTCTTCTCGCTTTGCTTTTGGCTGCCAGCAGGGAAAAAAAAGTTGTATCTTTCTTGCTTTTCCGCCGCCGCCTCCTTCTTCTCCTCTGCCTTGCTCCCTTGCCCACTGCTTTTCGTGCACTTTTGTACTCGCTTTTGCTTTATTTTGTTGTTCTCGTTTCGCTCTCCCTCTCTCGCTCTCGCGCCCGCTCTCTTTTTGCCTTACATTGTCTCTCATTATTCATTGAACGACAACGCCGTGCCCCATGCCCGTCCCGTTCCTCGTTCCTCGTTCCAACCCAACCGACGTTTTGCACGAACGACGCTACGTACAATTCCCAACCGCCTAAAGCGGAAAACCAATAAAAACGAATTGAATCGCAAAGCGTAAGTACAAAATAAAGCGAAGCGAGACAAAAAACGAAAGCTGAGAGCGCTGCCAGCAAGAGAGAGAGGGAGAGAGAGCGCGCGCGACGAACAGCGGTAGAGAGGAGAGAGAGGAAAGAAGCGAGTACAGGCGGCGCGTCGATACAAGTTTTGGCTTTTGGCTCACATTCTATATGCCGAGATCCGAAACTCGAGTTATAGTTATAATTATTGCCGCCGCTGCTTGGCTTTTTATTTTTAATTTTATTTGGTTGTCGCTCACATTTTTCGAGCGAGAGAGCGGCAAGCGAGAGGACACGGAGACAGAGATGGAAGGAGGAGGTTCGAGCCGAGAGAGACACATTTTCATTACAGCCAATTAGTGTGCATTTCATAATTGTTTAACAAAACCGAGCGGGTTAAAGAATAAGAAGAAAAGCTAAATGGAAACCGGAGTGAAAAGTCCAATCCGGCGTATTTTCGTTCTAACCATATGGCAGCGGGAAGTGCACATTTGCAGCGGTACTTTGCAGTTGCATATTATGTTGCCGATCGTTTAATGTGGTAATGCTAATAAATTTCTGAAAAATGCAACCCTGCGCCTCCTCCCTGCCACCGCCTTGCAAACAAGAATGACACGATGATGACGTTAATGGGAACTCTGTAGCAGTGGATGTGTGCGCACCTCACACACACCAGCACACTTGCGACGCGCTCGCACTCATTCACTCTCACACACCAACACATGGGCAGTAAAGTCGACCGCAAAGTCATTTGATTAATATTTCTCGCATTCTTTTTCGCCTGCGAATTTCACAAATAAACACAATTGTTTCCAATCAGCCCGGCATCGACTCCCCCACCCCCCTCATCGCTCATAGCACGCCCCCTCGCACTCGCACTGCAGTTTTTATAAGCGCTGAAAGTACGGTTCTTATGACGCCAGTATATGAAAATTTACTTGATATTGCAATGGTGGTGGTAACAGCGGGCACACACTCTCTGCTGCCTGCTTGCTGTGTGCGAGTGTGTGCAACAGTAGTGGAAAAATCAGAATCGAAACGCCGCGCGGGTGAGAGGCGGTGGTGAACGGTGTACAGAGCAAAGCAAACTGAAAATTGAATGAGACGCGGAGGCAGCAGAAGGCAAAAGCAGGCAAAAGCGAGCGATGTAAAAGTTCTTCGTGCGGCGCGCTCGGGTGGCAGCCGAAAGCACAAGTTTTGTGGGAGAGCCAGTGCAGCCGGTTTGGCGAGATTTACTTCAGGCAGTAAATTGCTTATTGTTCTCAGATTTATGCTACTTCCAGTTAAATTGTAAATACACTGACCACTTTTCAATAATCTACTTGGATTTTTATGTGCTAATAAGCCCTGTGTTACCAATCTAGCGGGAAATAGCCGTACTAAAAGGAATTTTTAAATATTAATGTTTTCACAGTTAGTCATATGTATATAAATAATTAACCTTTATAAAATATGATCTACAATTAAGCATAAATAATAACAAACTATTTTGGTATTTACTAAATACAAAGTTAATAAAAAACCGGTGAAGTTAATGAACTGTTACTGCTTACTTCCGCTAGAAATAGCTATTTTTCCCCCGCTAGAATTCAGTCAGTACTGCACTGGTAAGAGGTGTGGAGGCAGCGGCAGAGAGAGCGTGAACGAGAGACACCGCAAGATACAGATAAAATGCGTGCTAGGGCATGCATACGTATGTGTGCCTGTTTGTGTGCGCGCGATTGCGTTGTTCTTATTAACGACTCGCTGCCTTCTCTTCTCTTCACTGCTTTCTGCTGCTGCTTTTTCGGGGCTTGGGCATAAAAAGGCGGCAAAATTGTTAAGCACAAATATGGCCGGGTCCAAACTGGCCAATTTGAATGCAGGATTCGCCAAATCCCAATTGTACTCACCCGGCGGTTTGGTTAGTTTTAATCCACAAGATACCAGCTACAGCTACTACAGCTACCACTCCTTTTTTATTGGTCGGTGCAGCAGCGTCCCCAGACGCCTTTCCTGTATCACTTAATGGCGGACGCGCTGCGTCTCCCGCTTATTGCTTATCACACCCAACTGGTCACTTATTACATTGCGCGCACTGTATGCCATTAGTTGGCTTATTAATTAGATTGGTTTTTGTATTTTCTTAACATTTAGCACGGACCCAGAGTTTGTAGTTGTAGTTGCGAGAGGAGGAGCAAGAGAAGTGAGGCGACTGAATGCGGCGTTGCCAGATGCGGCAAGAGTTTCTGCGGCGGGTTGGCAGCCCCACAACGCATATAGAGATGGCCAATGCGGCGATAACCAAGGGGTGGGAGTAGCTCTGTTATCGTTTTTGGTTTTTTGACATTTTCGAAAGTCTTGTAAAAACAATTTTGAAAATTTAATGTGTTAATGTGTTCCTTAATTTTCAAACCAATTTAAAGTAACTACGACTCTTTGTTCTCTTTGATTTGCTTTTATTTAGCTTTATCGTAAAATAAATTACAAAATAAAATACATTTTGCATATAATTCGTATCCTTATATGTCTAGTACATTAATTTACTCACAAATCTTTTGGGTTAATATTGCGCTGTGCTCTTTCTTACTCCTCCTGATCATCCATTTGTTTTGTTATTTGTTTTCTAATGCTAAGAACCAAAAAACAAATCAGTTTTGCCGCGCCCCCTTTTTCTTCTTGATCAACTTTTGTGCCTATAAAGCCTGATGTGCGAGGGGAAAGCTAAAATTATATATCGCTCTCATCGCATAAAGCTAAATGGAAACTATAAGAATCACACGACGAAATCATAGTATATTGTGAAATTAAGAAATTAAATTCGTAAGAAATGTACAGGGAAATGTTCGGTTCTGGGCGCGATTTCTTTGAGATTAAATTGATTAGAAGAAAGTCAATTACAATATTTAAGCTTTATCTTTCTTTTGTTTTTTTTTGTTTCTTTCGTTTTTTACAAACAATTTCCTACTAACTCTGTGTTTTTTTTCGTTTGGCAATTGGTTACGCGTTGCATGTTCTGTAGTATCTGCTATATCTGCTGTATCTCTCTGTTAAAATCATCCAAATCCTTGACTGCATATCGCTGGTTTCGCTTACAAGAATATACATCCTTCTCATGTATATGTAAAAAGTGGTCCTTAATTCGAGACGTGTGTGTGTGTGTGTGTGGTTAAAACGTTTTCCGTGTGTGTGTTTGTTGTATATATAAGAGTGTGACTTTCTGCACTTAATATTTGTGTGCCGGCTAAAAAACGTTATATTTCAACGAAATGAGGAAGGAAGGGAAGCCCCCCATAGTACGGTCGATCGGACTCACTCTACGGGCTACAGAATACGGATTTCTCTCTGACTGCTTAGCCTTAGCCTTAGCTTTAGCTTTAGCTTTTAGTAGGCTAATATAAATCACGATAGTATGGCCACGCTGCGCCGGGGGCCACCCTGACTGATGTTGTCCATGGAGGACCACTTCTTGATCCCATTCTTGAGCGCCTCGGCGGTGACCTTGTCCTGCATTACCCGCGACATGGCCTCCAGCTTCTGGGCCCGCTCCTTGGACAGCGGCTCTGTGGGAAAATTGAGCTCATTGGCCTCGGCCAGCGTCCGCAAGTCAAAGTAGTATTTGGCATACACCGAGGACGGCACATTGATGTTGAACTGCAGCAGCTCGAGAAACTGGCGCTCCAGCTCGTTCATGTCCTCCACGGTGATATCCTTGAGTATCTGGCAGTAGTCGACGTTCCACACGGCCTGATCGTCCCACACCTTTGAGGCCAGAAGAATGGCACCCAGCACCATGCGCTTCCAGTTGCAGGGCCCCACATCCAGCTCGGCGTAGGTGAGCAGCCGCTCCAGGTAGACTAGCGTGATGATTGCACACTCCGCCGTCAGCTGGGCGGCGTTGAAGAGCGTCCGCACAAACTTGTAGATCTGCCGGTGCTCCGGATTGTGCGTGTCATAGTTCTCCGGCACCTGGTCATGGGTCAGCGGGTGCAGCTTCTCGTCGAAGATGTCCAGCCGCCGGTCCGACTGCCGGTTCTTGATGTGATAGTAAATGGCCAGTGATACGCACTTGACCGTATTCTTTAGATTCGGCTGCGACACGGTGCTGTCATCCAGATAGATGGTCGAGCAGGAGGAGCTCTTCTTCATCCCCCCACCGCCGCCACCGCCGCCGCCACCGGAGCTGGTGCCGCCGGGAGTGCTGCCGCCACCACCGCCGCCGGTGCCAGCATGCTGGGCAATCTGTTGCTGCGACCGCTTGCGCGTCATCCCACCGTTCTCCACCTTGGATCGTTCCAGGAACATGGTGGCCGCCGTGGGATCCACCGAGGGATCCTCCTCACCCTCCAGCGCCTCTCGCTCCGAGATGTGCTGCAGATTCGCCTGATTCTCAAAGTTATCACCACTGCCGCCGCCGCCCTGCTGGTTCTGCTGATGATGATGGCCGTGGTGATGGTGCAGATGCACCGCTGCCATGGAGCCATGGTGGCCATCGTTCTGATGGTGCTGCGACGTGTGCGGCGGATGGCTCAGCTGGTGACGCTCCTCGAACACCGGCGGCATGTCCTTGGACTTGCGGTCCGACTGCGGACTGGAGTACGCACAGCACGAGTTCTTGTTACCCATTTTAGCTGGGGGCTGGGGGGTTGTGGCGCTCAAACTAAATGCAACTTGGCTTGGCTTTCGCTCTCTCTCTCTCTTGACTAGCGGAATGGACTCCGAACCCGGACCCGGATCCTGTTCCTGGCGGCAGTCGCTCACGCTCGGTTCTCGCTTTTGGCACTTGGTCGTCGTCGAGGGTCTATGTCTATGGGCATGGCGCTGGCGTTCCTATCGCTCCACAATTACCGCTGCCGAGCTAGCGCGCGAGTTTCACTGCAAAGAATATATATAGAGATAACGATTAGCGGCGGATTCTATGAGAGATCTTATCTGGAAAATCGCTGCTCTACTCATCCCATTAGCTTATTATTATTCAATTTGTTGACCTTTTTAGGGGTAGCTGAGTTTCTTGATGAAGTTTGGAACAGGAATTTGGGATTCCCTATGAAAGGAGAGATTAACTGTTCCTGATAAAGAGGATTGGTAAGTTTGTGATATCGTTTAGGAACTGACTCATTCACTTCTTATCGTAGGACTCTAATACTTTAATATATTTATGGGTTTTTTATCACTTTGGGTCTTAGTAAACTCTTATAAAGCGTAGTTCCCGAACGATCTACTGGATTATTGTTACAGATAGTAAGCTGAATTAATCTTTAAGGGATATTCGCTTTATTTATGGTATAATTCCTAAAAAATAAATCGATTTTTATGGTCAATGGTATATTAACTTAAAGATCGGATAATTATCTTTCTAAAATGGCTTCTAGGATGGTAGAAAAATTACATCGCCCTGCATTTTCAAAGTTTTTAAGTTTAAATCTCAATTTTTAATTATGAGTTTAATACTACAATTCTTAATAATGTTTTAAAACTATCGTAAGTAGTAGGTATAAGTTATACAAAATAAAACATGATAAAAAGCCCCTTTTTTCTAGATAAAGTTAAAAGAAAATCGGATTAGTCTATCAAAATGGGAAGATAAGTGATCTCAGAATTCTTTTAAAGACATAATTTGGTATTTCTACACACTAATACGGGCCCAACAACATTTAAAATATTTATTCAACAACATAAAGCAAATATCTCTTCAACTAATAAAAACTCCCTTCTCTGATCTCAAGAAATGTCACATGACAGATGCATGTGACTGCCAAAGTTCCCGTCAAGTTCCAGTGACCGGTGTCCGGTTAACGGTTTATAGGGTATTTCATATCTCGGCTTTCGCTTTCCCATTGTCTTTGCCTTCCATTATTTGACTATCTATGTATCTCGGGCACCGACTCCGTTTATTTGCTCCGTTTATAGGCGGAATCGTTCCGGCTTAGAGGCCGGGGCCAGATTGTTAGGCGGTTGTGCAAAAAATTAATTAACCCCAGGCACGACACTCGCCTGCAAGTTGCCTAATTTGGCGAGGCCTTTGTTTTTTTTATTTTTTATTTCTTTTCCCCGTCTTACTGCTGCTCCCCTTTGCTTTTTTTTCGGAAGGGGCGGGGCTGCGACGAGGCTTGTGACTCTGTTTTTTTTTTTTAGCGGTTGCCGGGGACGGGGTGACGGACTGTGAATCGTCACCAGAAACCGATGGCCCAGTTCCAGATTAGGGTATCACTGTCAAACGGTGCTCCACCGCCTCCCCCGCATATTAATCACGGCAAAATGAATGAATGGTAGCGCTGGCGCCGCAGTCGGCGTCGGCAGCACTGCTCGGCCTCTGCCCGGAACGGAGCAACACCCACGACCGCAAAAGGAACCCAGATCCTTTGTCCCGGAGATTAGCGTCAGTTAGTACCCGGATCAGCCGATGGTCACGAACTAATCTCTCATTTAATATGCCACTTTTCACACATTTTAATTGTTTTTCTCGCGTTTTTTACTTTAATTACCTTCTGTACAGCGTGACCGCGCTGGAAAAATATAAGAATACCATTAATCCCTCAAAAATATACTACTTCATATTTCACAATATACCACTAAAATACCATAGACTGATGCTGACGCGTTTTGATGTGGCGGAAAATTAAATTCCGCCAGTGCATTATGTACGCCAGCTAGGATCGTCCAGAAATGCAATAGCCAGTTTGCTCCACAGACCGTAAACGAAATATGTATTAAATGCTAATTAGTTTAACAACATGAAGAAAATCATGAATTTGTTGAATATATTTTCCGGCGGGCAACCAATTTCATTTGTTCAAAAAACAGCTGGCTAGTGGTGGTAGTTTGGCAAAATCACACATCGATAGGCAGAAAAAGACTGAAATAATCGATACTATCGAACTAAACCACGAACAAGCAACGATTTCTTTTGGGATATCTGGCAACGCCAATGAGTGTTTCATACGCGTCTTAAGTGTGACCAGTGGAGGAAAAGGGGAAAGACAAGCACACTGCACTGGAAAAAAATTGTGTAACACTTAAAAAAAATAAAAATTATCATAAAAATTCGATAAATAATACTTACATTTCATATTAAAGTGTTAAACAAACTGTCCTCCAATTAGGTTTAATAAGAATTTTTATTAGTATATTAAAAGTCATATGGTGTTTATTATAATTTACTTGAAAGTATTTCGTAATAAGCATACATCTCAGCCATATTTCTTTTTATCTCAAATATTTTTGTTGTTTACCAGCCCCGTTAGTTGTTAATGCATATTAAGTGTTGAGTTTAACATAGTAGGAAAATTAAAAACACTTCATTAGTTATAGGCTTTTGTCTTTTTGCGAAAACTCGTAAAGTACACAATTAGTTGGCTTATAATCGATATAGAATAATAACTCTGGGCAAAAAATGAACAGATGAAATAAAGTTATTTACAGTTCTCGGAGTTGGTTTTGGGATGGGGACTCGGGTGTTATTATTATTATTTTGATACCTTTAGTTGGTGTGCTCGGGTCTATATCATATGCATCCTGTGTGTATGTACACAAAATGTATTTTTTATATTTTTTTTTAGGTTTCTTTATATTTAAGTAGTGTAGATTATTTAAACGTAATGATTGCTTTCAACTTATTTACTTTTATTTTATTTTTATGCATGTGTGTCTGCCACATATATTGATTCATCGGGGAATGTGGCTGGAATTATATAGTTATGTCGTTTATATTACTTTATGTGAGTTTATGTTTACTACTAGGCTACATTTTGCTAATAACATTGAATCGTTAACCTCATATATATCATCCAATATGCACGCGTTCGATTAGTTTTTTTCCGTAGTTTGCTTCTTCGACTTTTCAACAGAGATAAATAACAACTTTTTGCATTTTTTATGGTTGCTTGCCTCGAACCGAGTGTTAGAGCAACTATAACCCTATTTAATCAGGACTTTGTACAGATTTTATATGAGAGAGGTATGCTATATATATACGATATATATGCGCATCGCTTTGAGCGTTCAAGTTTTGATATACAATAACATACAATGCTCGTAATTACATAGTTATATTTAGATATTCTGGGCGCTCTATTTATCTTTATATGGTTAGGATTAGATTAATCTGCTGTGTAGGTTTTTTTCGGTTTGTTTTTAGTTTTTAGGTTTTAGTTTTTAGTTTTTTTGGTGGCTACTAAGTAGTAGACCTGCTTCCGCTATACACATCATCGGCATATGTTCGGTTTACCACTTGTTCGTACATTTATTGACTACCTTAATAAAGCTATGATCCCAATTTCAGCTGATAATTTGGTACCTTACTGCTAAGCACTTTTACCACTGCCCTTTGACGACGCCATCTGTCCGGGGTTCCCCTCTGTGTTTGTGCCTCCCAAAAGCTGGTAAAGAGCAGTGGTAAATCTTAAAAGAATGGTCCCGCTATCAGACATTTTGAAAAACGTTTGAAAACATTTCAAGTTGGTTAAAGTAAAGAAAAACGTCCGAACGAAAGGAAATCAAAATCCGCTGCGACTCAAGCCTCCTCCATCCTCTCCGTCCAACTCTCGTCACCCTCGCCACCCTCACCTCGTATAAAAATAAACATGTTTTTGTTGTAGAAACGTGACTATTATATCCTTAACAATATACATATTAAATATCCTTTCGTATAGGTAGGTAGCTATGTGCATTTGTAGAGTGGAAAAGTTACGAAAATCCTGCATCTCTCGGCTAGAAGGAAAGTCTGTTAGTGGTTAGTGGAGAGAGAGAGAGAGAGTATATATACAAGTCGTACAGCTAGGTTTGTCAGGTATTTTTTGGTTTCGTTTTTATAGTTTTAGGTACTTAATATCTAGACAGCTCCCCGAAAACCTAAAATTGAGCAATTTGAATCCTTCGTAAATGCAAGAAACACACACAAACCAAAGGAAATAAATGGAAACGATTACAAAAATATGTGTATTTAATCAGAAAGAAAGTTAAATACATCGAACTTATAGAAATCATATATAGTAAATTCCACAATTGACTAAAAACTAACAAAAGACACACTGAAGTCTAAGTTTAAATGCTCGAAACGAACCAACAAAGTCACAACAAATTCAACTCCTTCGCTATTTACAAACTATGCAAACTGGAACTTTACTCGTTTCTTTTTGTTTGTTTCTTATTTCTTTTGTTTATGTTTTTATGTTTTTTTTTTTTTACTTTTGTGCCTGTTTATCGCTTGCAACAACAAAGTATACAGTATTTGTACATACACATATATCGATATTAATGCCTATATAGATGATGTAAGTCTAAAACTACCACAATTCACATAGAGAGCGCATCTGAAGCGGTTTTTGTTACTAATTAAGAGTTCTACGCTGCTTCTAAGCTTAGTAAACATTATTCATTTGCCTATTTGCCTTTCTTGGAATATGCTCCATCAGTTGCTTCCATCTGTACTAATCCGTTTTTTCGCTCCCAAGTCCTTTTGTGTGTATTTTCTCTTAATTTTTCGTAATTTAAGTGGCAGCAGCCGCCTCGCCAGCGCCAGCGACACCTGCCGGATCCGCCGACGCCTCGGCTTGCTCGCCATCGCCACCGCCCGCTTCCGTTTCCGCCGCGACATGCTTGTTCTCGTCCTCTTCCGCCGCCGCTGCTGCTGCGGCTGCTGCTTCCTCCGCCGCGGTGGCCAGGGCACGGGCCTCGGCATCTGCAACATGCACAATATTTTTCAGAATTTATCCATACAGTTTATTATCTAATTATTAAGCATACATAGGGGTTGAAAATTATTTAAAATGTGAAAAATATAACACTTACGGATTCAGAAAATACGACAAGCTCAGGTTTCTTTATTTATTGAATTAATAAGCAGAGCCGAATAAATATTTAGTAAATTAAAATCACTTAGTAAAATGCATAAAAGTAGGCTACAATTTTATGTATGCCCAGATTTTTGATTAACCCTTTATTGTAGCATAATGCTCGGCACATGCTTCAGAGATTTATAATTTTTTTAAAATTGGTCTTGTCATCCAATATAAGAAAAGTGAAGAGCAACCCATTTCCTTAGATACAGAGACTCAGAAAATACATAAGCTATATTTTATTTTAAAGTCCCATTTCTTAAAACCACGATAATTATTCACACAGATAACAGATTAAAAATATCATTTTCATATCGCCGCATTCAGCACTTCAGTTCTTTAGTTTTAAATGGGATTTCGCTTTCAACTGGGAACTCTTGAATCTTCTAATGACTTTTCGTGCGCCGGTCACAGAGCTCTGCGTAAGAAGGTTTATGCATGAATAATAAATCGCCTGGAGGCTGGCTAAGATCAAAGCGAAGGACAGGTCAAACTCAATTAGCGCTGCTAATGTGACTACAAAAAGCGGCCCAAGTCAGCAGGCAATTAATATGATAATTAAAGGACCATTACACTACAGATAAAGTTGGGTATCAATTAAGCCTATGATAATAAATAAGATTTAAGACAAAAAGGGGAACTAAGACTAAGAAATCTTGTAATCAAATTTCTACTAGTTTTATTATTTATGTTATTATCTATTATTTTACTTTAAGAAACATTTAGAACAGAGCTGCCCATACTGTGACCCTGAGGGCCAACACCAAGCAATGCACTTTGGCAAACTTTGTGCCTTAATTTTGTAAAACATCAAATGGCTCGTGGCATTAAGGTGCTCTGTATGGCCAGCTGTTTAAGAATAAAGAGTTAATTTCCAAAAAAATAGAATGTTAAAGGTTAACTATATTTCGATTTCTATTAATAAATTGATAATCAAATAATAAATGCACTCGAAAGACCCACCTTTGACGGCCTGCTCCTTCCAGATCTTCTTGTTCTCCACCAAGCAGGCGAGCCACGGCTTGTGTATGGAGAACTTGGGCATAGCGATGCCGATGGCGCTCTTGCGGGACAGGCACTCGGGGCCCTTGACTTCGATGGTGGAGGAGGTCGGCGCCGCCGGCGATGGCTCGTGCTCGAGCAATGTCGACGGCTTGCCCTTGTTCACCGGCGCGATGGGGGCCAGGATAAACTCGAGCATGTCGGACATAACGCCCATGCTGGGCTCCACGATAAAGTCGATGAAGCAGATCTGTGACTCGGCCACCAGCGTATTGTTGCGATCGCAGAGCGGACTGAAGGGCAGGCCCAGCTCCTTCTCGAGGTCGCCCTGGCGGAAGAACTCCTCCAGCAGCAGCATCGTCCAACGCTGATGGACGCCCCACTGCTTCGCCGGATGCGATATATCACAGCAGTGGAGCACCAGGGACAGTACCTTTTGCTTGTCGATCGTCGCCTCCTGGATCGTGAGCAGCTGCCGCATGGCCTTCATCTGCTGGAAGTGGTTGGTCATGTCGGTGCCCAGCACCATCTCAATAACGAGGCTGCGCAGCTCGCGGAACTCCTCGCGCGACAAGTGCGACAGGATGTTGTACTCATCCTCGCGTAGCAGCCGGAAGCTGGCGCTGGCATGGTGATTCTCCAGCACTGCCCGGTCGTTGTACAGCAGGGCCGTCTCCGAGCCGGACATCACGTGGAAGTTGTTGGTGGTGCCCGTGTGCTCGTAGTCGTGCAGCAGGGCCGCCAGCAGCGAGGCGAAGATCTCGAGGTCCGTCAGCCAGTTCATCAGCCCGGTATTGCACAGACAATAGTGGATGGTCTGCATCACGTCCACCGCATGGAGATTGTTGTGGTACGGATTACGGTACCGGCAGTAGCCCTCCTCCACGCGGTACAGGAACGCCTCTAGGACTCCCGGCGCAATCTTGAACTTGTGTATGGACCCGTAGCGATTGAACAGCTCATAGGCCACGTACTTCACCACCTGACCGCTGGCCGCCTCTGTCAGCGCGAAAACGTCGAATGTCCAGTCGTCGAGGTTCTGCCGGGGGGATAGGGGTCAATGTCAGATGAAAACTTGATATTTTCTGTTCTATTCTATTTAAATTTTTAATAGATTTATATTTATATTTATTTCTGGAAAATTAAAAACTGAAAAAGCCTTTTGAAAGCACAAGAAAAATTCCCTAGGAAAAAGAAAGCGATAAATGCACTTCGGAGAAACATTTGAGAGAAACTGAGTTGAGCGAAACGGAATTTAATGTGCATTTTCAATCCTTCTCTTTATTAACTTGATAAGTTTGGCATTTGGTTTTCTAGGAACGCTCTGAAAGGGTTGACCGAGTGATGGAAGTTTTAGTAATAAGTGAGAATTGCTAACAAGACAGTTTTTCATGAATATTACTCATACGCAGTGTTGCCCCTGAGGTATTTATGAAGTAACTAAAATTAAGACGAAACTGCCTTCATTTTAACAGACAATTACTATTATTATTGTTGGTATTATTTAACTAACCAAAAAGGCTTTATAATATTTTTATTTTTTTTAATTTCTTTTATTACTTGTACGCCGCGTTGCCCTTATTAAACCGTTCAAAATTTGTCCCTATTAACCATCAATTTGAAAATTTGTGCGCTCACTCACCTTGAGCATCCTGACCACGTCCGGTGGGAAGGCCGTGAGGGCCGAGCTGGAGACGCGTCGGTACATGCGGTCCACAAAGATGCCGGCACGGATGGCATGGGCCACCGATCGGAACTTGGGCTTCTCATCGCTCTTGCGCCGGCTGGTGGCCATCTGGCGGGTGAAGGTCGAGGCCAGCCACTCGCGCACCTCCGGCGGCACTGCATCCGGCTGCACCTCCGACAGCTCATCGTCCTCGTCCGCCAGGCGCCTGTACAGATTCGGGTTTTCGGTGGGGGGTGGAGAAAAGAGAGACTTGTTAGTTCACTTCAATTTGAGATACTTTTCCGGGTTAATAATCAGTTACCAAAACAATACTCAATAAATGTACGAAAAATTAAACCGAATCTTTAATTGGTTATCTGCTTTTTGAGTTCGTTAAGCTTAAGTTAAATTCAACTCAAATGAAAGCCAAGTTTATACAATAAAAGGATAAGAGATAAATAAACAATAAAATTAAGTCTTTGTGTGGGTTACAATTTGGCACGGAAAAAGGAAAGTTTTCTCTTCGGGATAGAAACAAAAGTTTAGTTTTTTGTGTACAGAGTTTAGAATTAGTGAGTTGTTTTTGGTTAAAGGTAACAGTAATAGATACAGATACAAAGATACAATTGCTTTAGCTAGTTAACATCTCTATTGGTGAATTATACAAGGGTTGGGAAGGGTGGAATATGGGTTCTTTTGGTGCAAGATTTTGCTATTTGGCAAAAAGCTGACAAAAGCAGGCAGAGTGCAGCAGCAGCATGCTTCTTCGTGTGGCATGTGGGTGTTGTGGTGGGCGTGGTTGTTGTGGAATTTCTTAATTGCATGCCAAGTATGTGTGGGTAATGTATCTGTGCTTAGTAGGTGCAACATACAAAAACGAGAACAGCAACGGCAACGGCAACAGCAACAGCTAGTAGATATCGTGCTCGATGCGACAACTTGTAC
The DNA here is from genome assembly GCA_008042535.1 of Drosophila tani. Classification (NCBI taxonomy): domain Eukaryota; kingdom Metazoa; phylum Arthropoda; class Insecta; order Diptera; family Drosophilidae; genus Drosophila; species Drosophila tani. The sequence goes on along the minus strand of VNJO01010053.1, from coordinate 541,074 downwards.
TCGCCAGAGTCGTCAATAAATCACTCTGTAAACTTTCAATACAAGGCATTGAAGGAACCCCAAAGGACCCAAAGAAACCCGAAGGACTTCCTAATTGGCTCACACGCACACGTTGAAATCTCCACTAATTGGTCTATTAGACGGCAGTGTCCCCTTCTTTGTGAGAGACCCAATCAATGCATTTCCATGCCAACGTTTATTGTTGTTTGACCCAACTCGGATTTCGTTTAAAAATTTTATATACACCGTAAAATATGTATCATTGTTTAAATGTAAAGTAATTCAAGATGAAAGTTCTTAAATATATTAGCAATTTTTGCAAGTCCCTCTTAGAGTAAACTTTAAGTTTAAGTTTAAAAATATTAAGTATTTGAAGGAATACAGGGAAAAACTATTTATTTTTACTATTTACGTTAGAAGATATTATTTAGATTGAAAACCTTTATTAATATGGAACATCTTTATCGAACCTGCATTGATTGTGACTTAAATTATATATTTTTATTCATTATTACCAATATTTATATATTTATAACAAAACATTGCGACCACTGTGTTGTTTTAAAGTTGATTATATCATGGAGCATTATTGTTTTATGAAAATATGAAGTATTAACTAAAAATGTAACTCTTAAAGAAAACTCCTTTAAAGTTCAAAAGTAAAAAAAAAATGGGTTAATCAAATAACCCATTAATTTTTCGACTTTCTATGATATAAAATTGAATACTTTGTTTTAAAGTCGATTTCATCTTCATGTTTTCAGCATATTGCTAAAAAAAAATATTCCCCAAAATGTATCTCATATTTAAATCGAATTATATTATTTTTCCCCTAAATTTTCAGTAACTTCCATTTGGCCAAGCAATAAGTTCATGGTTAAGAAAATGTGAATATCAAATATCAATATCTATTAAAATTTCAAGCGAAAATTGTATTTATTCTGGGAAAAACCATTTGCCTCAAATTTCTCTTGACATTTTCTTTTTAACCAAAAGCTTCAAAGCACTTAAGCGCTCTTTAGAAACCTGGAAGCAGCAGATGGAGACTGAGAAACTGAGAGTGAGGCCTGGAGAGACTGTCTGAAGCGCTTTTGACTTGAGCAAATTAGCGAAAGATTCAATTATGGTTAATTAGACAAACTTCAGAGCTCAGACAGTGGCGTCCATCCTCCCATCCTCCAGCTAACCTCGCCAACTAATTCGTGGTGCCAGCAGACAGGCTAATGGGATGACATGAGCTGATGCCACCCACTGTGCCGGGTTATGTGACCACATCATTAATGCCAAACCACAACATTTGTGGCAAGTATGGGGCAAGAATTCCAAAATGTAATTAGTGGCTCTCGCATAACTAGCAAGGTGAGCTGTTTGGGTTAACCCAAACTATTTTTTAATCATAAAATTGTCTGCTATGCAAAGGATTCTGTATTAGTTTAGTTGAGAATACAATTTCGTTTGTAGGAAATAAATGTGCAAATAATTTGCAAGGTAGTTAGCAGGTGTAAGTACATAATAGTACTTGGTCTCACAAGGGCGACATAGCCAAAGTTTTTATGTAAATAAGTTCTTAAGGAAGAACTTAACACCTCTTATTAATTATAGTAATTGTTTTAGATCAGGATTTAAATTTTTAACCATTCTAACTTATCCTTACTCTTTCTAGTAAGTTGCTATAGATGATCTTTTAATAAAATCTCTAAGGAAACATTATATAAGTTCCAGAGTTGTGATGCAGAAATATGGAAATGTCAAACTCGACCTAATGGATTAAAATTAAATTAAAGAAGATATTTAAGTAGATATTTAAGGTTCCTAACACCGAAAGAATGTCCGAAAAATACACTTTAAATTTAAGTAAAAACTTGACCCCTTGAAAACCAATTATTTCATTTTTCCCTTTCATATTTTTCCCCCGACTTCCTGGTTGAATAACTTTATTTCAACACTCCCAAAACGAGGGCTGACCCCCAGTGTCACCATTATCCTTACATAACACAGACCCCATAAACTGTGGCCACCATTTGTCATGTGAATTTATTTTCTGTGCATTTCCTAGCCAGTGCCAGAGTATATGTTGCGGTTGGGATGTTTATTTTGCGGCAGGAACCGAGCTTGGCTTTGTTCTACAGGGTTTGAATTTGCTTTTGTTTTTTTTTTAAAGAATTATTTGGAAATTAATACCATTCGGATAGCAGGGCATGCTGCATTTCAGAGACACAAAACATGGCTTTGCTTTTTTTTGGTTTTTGGTTTTGAGATAGTATTTAGAAACCGATCACAACACTGGGACTGCACCTTTTCTTCTTCTCCTGCGTCTCCTTGGCGCGATACTGAATTATGAACTGTATCAGCTCGACGGTGATGACGCTTTGTCGGCTGCTTTCACGCCTCAGACGACTCATGGCGCGAACGGCGGCAACGACCACGATGGTAATGACGGTCAGCCGGCTGAAGCGGCTCTCCGTTGGCTCCGATGGCTCCGTTGGCACCGGCTCCGGGCACTCTGCGGACACTCCTGATGGCTCAGTTAGAACGACACCCTCCTCGCCGTCACCCGGTTTCCACATGGAGCCCAAATGGGGAATTGACTTTGGGGCAATGTCGTGCCCCGGGGTTTTTTTCTTTACTTTTTTTGTCACTTGAAATTAATACATCATTTTTGGCGCTGCGGGGTCTTCCCCTTCATTCACCGTCCTTCACTTTTCGTAATTAGCTGGCAAAACAAAATGCGCTTTTAATGACGGGACAACAACCAATATTTGTGCAGCACTTTTTTCTTTTTTTCTTTTTTGCAGGTCGGAACGGAGCGGAATTCTTTCTTTTTCGCCGCTCGTTGCTCGATTTTCGTGTACTTGGCCCGCCGCGAGTTAAATTTAAACTGAATGGCTCTGGCGGTCCGGAGAGCGCCAGCGAAAAGCAGCCCGCAAGTGGTTAGCGAAAATTTTTTGGCCACAAGAAGCCATTTTCAGGGCTCCACTTGCGTGCCGGGGCCAGGAGTCCGCAGCTAGGAGAGTCCTGGCTCAGCAGGATTGCGTGTACATAGCTCGGCACACGCCAACTGCAGGACTAAGGAAAAAAACTAACGAAAAATTACGCCGGTCCGGTGGAAAATGGGAAAAAGAACTTGGAGAAAACTGTTCTAGGTGGCCCATATCAATTATGTCAGCAGTAAGACATCGCCGAGTCATGCCAAGCCCACAAGCGCACAACTATTATGTACCAAAAGGCCAGGCACTGAGAGGAAATGCACGGAACTATTTGTTTTTAAATATAAATGGCTTTAAGAACTTGGAGATAATATTTTTAAATTTTAAAGTTTAAAAGTTTAGTATAATCTTTGTTCGTTAATACATGTGTATATTTTTTCTATCATTTAAAGTTTATAGTTAGCAATTTGTCGCTGTATCCGTACTTGAGAATTTTAGTTTCAATGCTTGTACCAACTTACGCTTACTACTGATAGGCTTGAGATCCCAAAATTCTCAAGTATAAATTCTGCAAAAAAATGCTAATAACAAGGATCCTTAATGGTCATTTATAAAGTTGTTTATTTGAAAATATTTAATACTATCTAAAATATTTTATATTATTCTTTAAATCATGTTTAACATTTTTAAAATAAACTTTTTATATTCTTTAAAAGAAAACAATGCAATAATTTATCCAGAAAGTTCTTAAGAAACTTAAAAATTCCAATTTAATAAGTAGGCTCCACCCTATTATACCAGTGTATTCCCAAGCTGGATCGCGTCCACTCAAGCACATGTATATATGTATATATTTTTACTACTATTTCCCACAAAACAATTACACAAAATGCTAAAAGGCATCCCGCAAAACAATAGCAACAAAGTAGCACTATCCGGGTGAAGAGCAGGGCTTTCGCTGTAATATTTAGCAGTCGTGGAGGGAATAACTGGAGCCTGATAAACACGACAACGTCACGAATTCATTTCAACAGAAGAATAACAAAATTCAGAGCAGGCAGCCCAAGTATCTGTGACTGAAAGTAACTTCCTTTCGGGGGCCTTGGCGCTTGCCTCTTGTTTAATGACTTGCCACGACCCCTCGTTTACCTCCGGGGAAGGGTTCAGGGTGGCTATAAAAGTCGGGCCCGAGAAGCCAACACAATTCCCCAATTTCTTTGAGCCAAATTGCATTCCATTCGTGCGAGCACTATCCTTATTTTCTTTTGATTCAATTTCATTTCTCGAGCGTGCGGCAAATTGCGTGTTGCGGCGTTTGTTTGAATAAATTGCATCAGTTATTGGCACATTTGCATGATTTCTCTATAAGCATGCCCGGGACTTGGCCCCTCCCTCTACCCCCGTGATATGCAGTTGGCAAGCACGCGAGCTTTAATCTTGCGAAAAGCTGCTGAAAGCCTGCAACAGGTTGCAGTCAGTCGCTCGTAAAAGTGCAGCTCTTGCACTGCCACGAAAATGCTGGCAAATGTGCATGAATAATTAATTACACTCGTTTTTAGAGGGATTTGACGTGTGCAGAAGTGTAACCTTACAAATGCATTTTAATTACTTTGCCATGGGTGGCTTTTTAGGAAGTAATTAACTTTATCGCTTAATAATGTGTGCCTTTTATTAAAACGTAGTCTAGTTAGTGACTTTTAAAGCAAAATGTTTCACTTTGTAGATTTAATTACATTTTTAATGGATTTACATTACGATCTTAAAGCGCTTATTTTTATTTTAAAATGAGTAAACGTGAACTATGTAAAAAATTCCTCCAGAAAGAGAAGAATTAACTATGGATTTATAATTGTTTTGGAAAGTAGGCAACTCCTTTCATAATTTTCCAGATCTTGACCCATGCTAAGCCCCTGGATAATTACAGAGACTCAAAAGGGAAATTCCGAAAATAAAGAGCAGAATCCAAAGAAAATTCTCTCAGATGCTCAGAGACCTTCTTTTAATAATTAAAGGTATCAAGCATCACTTTTAAAGAAGTAATTTTCCCTGAACTTCCTGAAACTGTCAACCTTTTTGTGCCCCAGCATAATTTTAATGCCGTTAAAAGTTTTCATCCGGCAAACAACATATTGGCAAGCCCTTAAACTTTCCTTAAAATTTTCCTTTGAAGTCTGCAGAGAGTGTTGCTTGGTGTTTTAAGGGTCATTTGATGGCAGGAATTGGGGCAAGAATGATGCCAGTATTGCCCCATAAAAGGGCCAATGATTATGAGTCCCTGCACCCTGCTCCCACACCTCCCATTGAACCCATTTCCCCTGGAAGCATGCCACTTAATAGTTATGCGTGCAATTTCCTGTGCTTGGTGCCTCAAGCGTTTTGTCGTTGTTTTTGTCGAGGTTGTTTGTGGCATTCCTGGTTGTCATCGCCATTGACGGCAACGACGGCTACGGCGGCGTCGGCGGCGGCACACGGGAAATTGCTGGTAAATTGACAGCTTTGTTTTGTGCCAATGATTTTGTGTTGTCGGCGGCTTTTTGAAAACCACCCACGAAATCGGCTCACATGTCCCATTACCCTCTGGTCCCCGCCACCAGTTGGTTCTCCACTGTATATGTAGTTATGGCCTGGGAGGAGATGAGGAAAGGACGAGCATGTAACACAACACAAAAGGCCAGGAGAAAGGCACATTGAAAACCTGGTAACTCGGTTTCGGGGGTAGGTGAAGGAGTTTTCGGTTCATTTAAGGGATACCAGTTTGAAAAAGAAGAGAGAACCTAATGAAATATATATGAATTAGTTCCCAGCCAAGGATCTTCCCCAAAACTGATTTTTCCGACTGTTCAATTCATCACTTTGCGTGGTTTTTATATAAGATTGTCGCTGAATTCGTACTTTAATTTTAGGTGCAAAAAGAAGACTTTTTTAAACAAAGCTTTTGTAAAACATAATATGTAATAACCAGAAAGGTTTTAGTTATTTAAAAATATACAATAAATGGTAAAATTCTCTTAAAAAACATTAAAACTTTTTTAAATATAAATTTAAGGGCAGGGGTTTCCCCAAAATCAGAGGTTTAAATCCAGTGTAGTGCAGGGAATTCCCCTCTTATAAATCCCTCTCTAAATCATTCTTCCTTGAGTCTTTCTGAGAAAACCCTCTAGCAACCCTCGCATACCCATGTACGCCCACGGCTTTGTGCGATTAAAGTGCGTATTCGCTTTGTATTACCAGCAAAGGCGGAAGCCAAGACAGGATAGGACAAGACCTAATAGCAGGACAACATCACGGCCCCAAGGTCCTTTCATTTGATGCGACTATTTTGGATACATTTACCCGGCACTCATTCCCCCGCTCAGTGGCCAGTGGCCAGTGTCCAGTGTCCAGTGGCCCATAACTCCCATGGCTCTTGAGGACGGTAAGTTGCCGATGTGGCAGAAATTGGCAGTTAACATCATTTGTTATTGATTTTCGCATTGGGTAATACTCAGTATCAGCTGCTTCAAGGTGGGGTCGGAGTCTCCTGTCCTGTCCTGTCCCGGGGTTATTTGCTTTTTGGGTCACTCCCATTGTCCGCGGCCAAAGATGATTGATGAGGGAAGCGACAATGCCTGAATGCTAACCTTCAACTTGGGCCGCGTGGTAGGGGTTTTCGGTGTGCTGTTGACCCAATTTCCAGGTAGTCGGTCGATGGGGGTCTTCTCCGACTGCCTCCTGACTCATTTGAATATTATTCGCAATTTTAATTGGTTTCACTGCAGGTAGATCGGTGCGCTGCTAACCCATTAATTATAATGCACATACATCACTTAACGCAACCTGACACCCCGCCACTTGTCCAGTCAGAGTTAATGACTATTAATGATACAGTTTCCAATTACTTGCATGCCACGCCCTCCCGCCGCTGGCGCCTCTTCTGCGACGGCTTCGGTTTCGGCTTCTGCTGCTGCTGCTGCAGCATAATTGCGATTATTGGAAATTCCCTTTGTACTATAATTGTGATTTATTGAATATTTTTTTTTCGTATTTATTCTAGCACTTTGCGGCGCGCTCGCGCATTATTTTTCGTTCGCCCGATGTGTGTGCAGAGTCCGAAACTGAAAACACATTGAATTTATTTCCACCTTATCGGCATGAATGGAGCCGCAAATGGCATTTAATTTGTGAATTTTTTCAACAATAGATATCTGTCCCGATGATTACCGCACACTCATGCCTATATGAGAGCCCACTCTATATCTACCTCGAATTTTACAGAAAATGTGATATATTCTTTTTGAGGTTTTATTATTATTTGTTTTTATCATAATTAAACAAAGCCCAAAAGTTGCGTCAGCGGCGGCGGCCATGATAAGAAGCTTTCGGTTCAGTGTATATAAGTAGAGTGTACTTTTTCGGGACGACACTGTCAGCAGTTATGCTAATTGAAAAAAGGTAGGGGAACTTTTATGGCTAGAGTCTAGACTCAAGAGGCAATCATTGGATTCGGAGAAAAGTAAGCTGCAATATAGTCATTAAAGATTGAATACGGAGAAAAGCAAGCTACCATATAGTCATTAAATATTGATAAATAAAATATTGAATAAATTATACAAAATAGATAAAATGTATCCCATACATTAAAGTAATCTGGTAGGACAATAAAAACCACTAAGGCCTATAGCCATTGGAATAAATACATATTTTTAATTATACGAACATTACGAACATTAAGAGTACAACATTAAGAGTACAAGTTGCAGCAGGGAGTGCATTTTAAATTCTCAAGTACGAATTCAGCGTCGCTTTGCTTTAAGACCAAGCATTACTTTGAGGTTGATCTTTGGCAGAGCTTGAGTTAGCATAAAGATTATGTAATAATAATTATTTACAAAAAGACTTCAAGGTTTTCATTAAATTTTTTTTTAATTTCAAAATATTATTATTATTTATAATTAATCTTTTATTATACATATATTATTATTTACCAGAAAATGCTATCCTACTTTTTTTTTTTTTCATAGTAATCTTATAAGGTCATCTCCTTATTTTCCCTGCTACATTAATATTTACCAAATATTATATTTACGATTTAAAAGCGTTTACATATTCCCTTTAAACCTTCATTTCTTGGTAATATTTTCCCATACTTAAAGACTTTTTGACTTCCTTTCCCTTTTATTTAGAAAGTTAATTCCCCAGGCTCCCTTTTCATAATTTTTTTCAACATCTCTTTAGCCATAAGTAAGATCGAAGTAATTTGTTAGCTTTTATTTGTAAAATCTTTAGTACGCGTCGCCTTCGTCTGACGATTTGTCTTCATAAATCGGAAGTGGGCGTACGCACGACCTCCCCCCTTTTAAGAGCTTAAAAAGAAAGCCGGGGATTTGTTCGGCCTGATTTGGGGCTTTTAGTGGGTAACGTTTTCGCTGCCGACTGGCTGACTTGTGAGCTTTGCCAAGAACTGACACGCTAAACTAATTTCGGTGTCGGCGGCACATGTAAACCGAATTAAAGTGACAGCCTCTTGGCAGACGCACTGCTCCAGCCTTATTTCGTATCCTTATTCTTTATACTTCCTTACCAGCGGCGCTCTGGGTTTGATTAATTTTCGGGCCGACAAGTGGGAGACGCAAATCATCATCTACGTGGAGCGGACGACTTGTGGTGCCACGGTGCTGCTCGAATGCAGGGTGCGGGTAATTGCGTATTTTGCGAGTGAGCACACAAAAAGGCAGCAAGCGAATCACACAAATGCACTCGGAAAAAAATTGTAATGAAACTCTGAAGGTTTTCACAAAAAAGTTATAAATTTAAAGGTTTGATATCAGCTTTAATCTTTTGTAAAACTTTAGAGTAGCTTTGTGCATGACATTAACATTTATTCTTTATAGAAAAATGTACAAAAAACTTGTATACGTACGTTTACAAAAAACTTGTATACGTACGTTAAAGGCACTACAAGGTACATAAATAAACAAATATTACATGAGTTCATAGAACCACAACAAGTTGATAACAAAATGCTTAATTATGATAATAATAAACAGCATTAAACATGTCTTAAGTGGTTTTAAGATAAATATATTCTTGTTATCAGGACTATTCTGGGTGTATCAGGAGTAGTAAAGACCCTATTTATATAGAAAACTGCAATGTGTCTTACTAAAGGTTTAATAATCATATAGGTATAGTATATACCCTCCGATTGGAAGCTATAATAAACAAGAGATGTCTAAAAAATCTTACAGAAATCGAAGGTAGTCTTTAGAAGAAGCTGTTAAGAAAAACTTTTTCCCATCTTTGTAATATTAGAATTAAAATTAAATTTCTGTCAAAGAATTTTATATATGATTAGGAAAAGTAAGCTTTGCATTCTTTACTTTATTTTTTAGTTGTTAAGTTTCTTTATTTTAATTTAATGCATTTAAAAATATATCATATATTAAAGTATGATCTGAAAGACTTTTCCTGAATTTCAAACTTATTTAAATTGTGTTTTCAAGAGTTTATTCCACTTATTATTAAGAAAAATTGATTCTAAATTCATATTTATTTTAAAGATTCCTTCATATTTATATATTTTTATTTTGCAAAATTTTTTCCGAGTGCAAAACATCAAAACACAGACAAAGACACAGACAGAAGTGAAAGTGCAGAGCAGGATGAAGGGTGTAGGACAAACCGCAAGCGGACGAATCGTCGTTTATTATTGGAGCATTCGCCGTAGTCGTTCTCGTGGATGTGACTGTGGCGACGGGCGTAGCTGAGGACGAACGTGGAGCTGGAGGACGACGAGGAGGGGGCCGAGCTGCATCTGGGACAGACAAACAAATGACAAATGACAGAGACAATGCAGCCAGGCCAAGCTACTGAGGAGGAGCATGTCACCTCCAAGCTTAAATGTTCGATATTATTTATGGGGGGTTTCAATCCAAACCCAAACCCGATACAAGACACAACTAGAACAATGGCTCCGGATTAGCTCCCGACTTTGCGTGTCAAGGCTAAGCCTTCGACGAGTTCTGGGAATTGCCCTTCGACAACTTAATGCCGATGGCAAGTCGTTCCAGCCAACTTCAGCTAATTACTCACAGTGGAGTGGAACACCCGAGGAGTTCCACTGTGCGGCGGAGATGAAAGGAGAGTGCGGTCAACGAACGACGACGGACAAAGGAGATGCAAAACTCAATCAGCCAAGAACAATGAGAGCTAAATATTGGATTTCTTTTGGCATAGAGAAGTTAGAAATACCCTGTACTGTTACGAAAAAAAAGCAAGAGTTTAAGCTTTCTACGCGTTGTCTTAAAAATGTACGAAAGTAGTATAACGAGTTTAGCATAGATTTAATACTCCATAATATCAAATAAATACTCAATAGTAAAGGTTTTATACTCTATAGTTTCAAGTATTATTTTTATACAAACCTAGCTGGAATTTAGCGCTTTATTGTTTCACGCGTTAGTGAATTTTATCAAGTCTTGGCGCAGATTAGTATAATTTTTATACTTTCTTGGTATCAAATTAAGAAGCATCTTATTAAGAATTCTTTAATACGCAAGAGTATAGAATTCATGTAACAATAGTTAGTTTCTATGACGATTTTTGTTGTTGTGTATATAGTCATTATTTTAAATCTTATTAGAAATATGTTGAACTAAAAGAGAAAACTGTCTTAAAACTGCATTTCATTATACATTTTATTTAACTATTTTTAATCTACAAATAAATACAACTTTTTACCTGAGAACAACGTAAAGAAACACCTTCTCAATATTCCTTTACAATGTCAATATTTTCTAAGCTTTAATGTCCCATAAAAAAACCAGAAAAGCTCAATATTTTCTTTATAGAAATTACAGCACTAAAAAAGACACTCAGAGCTCAGGAAAAGTGTGAGAAATGTTTCATTTAGGAAAACATTTATGTTTTCTAGTATACATTTTCATCAACCGAAACTGAGCTATAAAGTAAACCGTGGGAAAACAGAAAGAAATGAATATCACGAAATATTCTTGCAACGAAAAACCTTTTTCATAAATTTTTCTTTTATGACAATATTCCCCGAAATGGTTCCGAATCTCGTGCCAGAAATGCGAGACCCATCAAAGTTCTCCTAATCGTAATGGAGGAACAAGATATTTTCATAAATTTCCATTACCTACACCCAGAGAATGGCACAGAGGGAGCTGCACTTTCATCAAGCCAAAAGAGCGTTCAATAAAAATCCAGCGAGGATATGATGTCGGCAAATCATTGTGGGACTCATGGCCCGCTTAATCAGTCTGCTGGGAGCTGTTATGGCTGCCCTGGATGGCTGTCCGTCGCTTGGTTATTCCCCCCCCGTAATCTCAATACCCGTTGGTAGTTTCAATTTCGTCGCGTTCCGGCGGATTGGAGCCCTCGTCGCCAGTGCAGCAATGCATATAAATGACGTAGCAATTTGGCAGCAGTTTGTTATGCGAAGCTTTGCTTTGTTGCTCTCCACAATTAGAATCGCCAACTGGGGGCCAGTCAACTTAAAGGCGTCTACATGGCTTCAAATGGAACCATTTCAGACAAAAGGTGCTTGAGTGAAGACTATATTACAAGCAAAATACTTGAGTAAAGTGCAAAGATACCTTTTCAATCCTGAAAACTATTTATTGAGCATTTATTTGGAACGTCTTCGAGGTTAAGAAACATGGAACTGCTCTTTAAAATCCTTAATTTCTACCTTACCTCTAAGCAACTAGGAACTAAATCGGGGGAAATAAGTTTTGGCCACGTGAGATTTGGTGTATGTGGTTCTTGGATGATGATAGCCCCTTCCCTTGATCAGATGGCGGCCGCCTGTCTGCGATTCCAGCGCCACACGGTGGCGTCATCGCACACATAGACCAGGACGCTGGCGTCTCGCGAGAAGGCAATCTGTCGCACGGTGGACACGCTGCGCGTATTACTCAGGGTGGTCATGACCGCACCCTCCGGATCGCTAGGATCCAGCTCCCACACATACACCTTGCCCTGCTGGTTGCCCAGGGCAATCACCTTTTGCCAGGGATTAAAGCCGAAGCGCACGAACCAGATCTCACACTCGTCGTACTCGAACTCCGCGATGATCGTGCAGGAGGAGTCGCTGGGCTTCACCTGCTCGAAGCTCTGGTGGAGTTGTCCAGGCTTCCAGCAAACAATGGCATTCTCGCAGGACTTGGAGAGCACAAAGTTGCCGAACCACTGAACGCAGTCCACGTAATTCCTGTGTATGTCCCGCGTGGAGAAGTCGGGGAAGTGCTTGGTCACCGTGGGAAAGGGCAGGGTGGACTTCTCCTGGCTGAATGTGTTCGAGAGTTCGATCTTGTGATGGAACTCGGGTGTGTTCAGGCACCACAGCTTCAGCGAGTGATCCATGCCGCTGGACACAATCCGATCGCCGCGCATATTAAAGTCTATGGATAACACCTCGTCGCGATGGCCTTCTACGCCGCCCAAGATGGCAATGCAGACGTGGCTTTGGATGTTCCACAACCTAATGGCATGATCCTTGCTGCCCGAGAGCAATAGCTGCAGCTTGTGCGGATGGAACTTGAGCTCGTTGATGGCCTGGCCATGGCCAATGTAGTTGCCCACCGCCTCGTTTTGCTCAATGTCAATCACTCGGATGACGCCGCGGTAACCAGCCGCAGCTAGGAGAGGAGCTGAGGTCTTCAGGTCGTATGACCAGGCGCAGGTGTAGAAGACCTCATCGGGCTGGGAAGCAGATTCAGAATATGTAATCTTAATGTGTGAAAGGGACCTTCGGGCTGGTAACTCACATCCGGATCGGCGTAGCAGTGTAGCAGCTGCATTCCGCCCTGCCGCGGGCACTCGTACACCGTCACCCGGTTGCTGCCGGCGGTGGCAAACACCTGCGGCTCCTCCTTGCCCAGCAACGTGTTGAAGGCGACCCCGAAGATGTTGGCTCCATGGTTCTCCTTTACATAAGTGCTTCGTTGGAGAGGGAGACGAAGGGAAATCAGTTTGCTTCTTGCACGCTCTCTGTTTGCTTCACTTACTCGTATTTGTAGGCGGCACGGCTCTTTGGCTTCGATTTGGTGCTGCGGCGGCCACGACGCTTGCTCCGCGTGCTGGACGAGGGCGACTTGCTGCGCGACGTGGTGCTGTTGGTGGTATAGCTGGCCGACTCGTCCTGGGTTTTTCCGGCAAGAATATCATTAATTCTACTTTTTCCAGCTCCATTTGTCATTCGTTTTGTTTGCTACTTACGCCGCATGAGTCGTCGGACTCCTCGGCTTCGTTGTTGCCGTTTTTCACTTTGTCACTGTTCATTTCGTAGGCCGTGCACGTTCGCAACGTTAACTAGCGTTTAATTTGCAACCCCGAAATGGCAAAACACGACGTTTAAATAATAAACAATAATAATAATAGTAATTCCGCGGGAAAATGGAAATATGTATCGAATGCTCGATAGCATGTGACTCGATAAGCTTAATCGAGTGACCTTACAAGTATGACTGGTCACACTTGGTTTTAGCGCGATCAGCTGTTCATGCCCAACGTCGATCTTGCTTAATCGATAACACAGAAGCGCGCGCAATTTCAAACGTTCAAAATGACAAAACACATGCGCAAGCTAGTTTTTAGGAAAATAGAAACGAATAAACATGTAGGACAAGTAACATGCCATGGATTTGTGTGTGGTTAGACAAACTCGAAAACATGTATGTACAAAAATTACATTGTTTGAACGAATTAAGCGAATTGTTTTTATTTCTTATTTTGCCACAAGAATATAAATAAATACTTTTAACGTATCCAGTAGATAAAGGTTTTGAAATATTACAGAAAAATATATATTAAATCTTTAAAAATATAAAAACTATAGCTTAAACCTTTGCAATAACAGTTAACGCATTGGAAATGATATTTAAAAATAATTTTTCAAACAGACACTTCCGGGATTGGTTCGCACCATTTATTCGCATTCAAAACATAAATTTATTTTATAAACTTGTGGCAAAGAAAGTTCCTAAACTCTTACCACGTTCTTAACATAGTTTAAGAAATATCTTTAATTTGTTCAAAGAACGTGTTAGGTGTTCTTAAGATTCGCTGTAAAAGTTTTTGTACAAAAGACCCGTTGAGGAACATTTACAATTACGCAGAGGCGCGGGTGGGGAACGAAACAAGTGTTAACTTCTTTTTTTTTAAATTATTTTTTGTTTACGACTATATAAAAACAGATATTTACAACAGAAGCGAGCAAGAGTTGTTTGGGGGGAAAAAGGGGACAGAGGCTAGACAGAAGATTACAGCAGAGGAAATCGGCAGACACAGGTCGGCAGACAGACAGATAGATAGAGTTGGATAGAGAAGAGAGAGATAGAGGAGACAGAGTTTAAAGAGTTACGGAGAGAGTATATAGAGTTATAGCAAGTTCATTCTGGAGCTGTGTTGGTTAACGCAAAACGTCAAATCAAAATCGCAAAACGAACGAACTGAAGAGGCGGATAACGGATAAAACTGTTAGCTTAGAAATCAAATTTCAAGTACGTTTTGTTCGTCGACATGGACCTGGCCCAGGTGGGTGTCCGCAGGCGTCGTTGCCGGTGCACGGTCGCTGGATTACCACTGCTACTGCTGCCGCCACTGGTTACACTTTCCGCCGCCTTGGCACTGGGATCTGTGGCTGCTGATGCGGATGCTGAGGTGGAGGTTGAGGTGGACGCTGGAGCTGGAGCTGGCCCTTTTGATGAATTCTCCTCCAGCACGGATTCCCTTACGGTCTCCAAAGCTGGCTGTAATTTGGATGCTGCGGGGGCTGTGCTGACACTGTTTTCCGACGACGACGACGTGGTTGCCGGCGGCCCAGTGGGTCCGCTGTGTGTCTGTGGTGCCAGGGACACGCCCTTGGTGCGTCCCTCTATGCTAGCCTGATTGTCGCTCGTCGTGGCAGCCCCTGTGGCCGCCTCATCCTGCTGCTCCTTCACCTTTTCCTCCTCCACCTTCTTCAGGCTGCAGCTGCTGTTGGAGTTGTTGTTATCCTGCTGCTGGTCAGGATCCCGACCGTGACTGTGGCGACTGCAGCTCAGGTTCTTGCAATCGCCATTACAGTCCTCTCTGCAGGATGTCCAGGTGGAAAAGCAAAAATGAATCCCAGGCAGGCGGCCAAGTGTTCCGTCGCCCAGCAGTTGGCAGTGAGTAATAGCGAACCGGTGCAAAGGGGCAATTGTTAGATTACGATGTTGTCGCATTGCATTCGGTTGATATGTGTGTGGTGTGAGAATTATTTAATTTATTTGTTTTTAGGATAATAGATTTGGTCAATAGAAAGAAAAAATATATAAATAGAACATCAGTTGAGAGATTGTGGTAAAGCTTTAAGGTTTAGTAGGGATAAGAGGGGCTATAGGAATCCCTCCGATGCTGGCCAAGAAATGGGGCTTCAAAACACCAAATATATATATTTTAAAAGCGCCCTACAGGAAGAAAACCCTAAGTTAAAGAAGATTAGAATTAAGCTTTATATTTGTAAGTATTTTCAGGAGATAATATTTTAAGGGCTCTAATTTGTACTCATTCTTTACCTTAATTAACAAATATTAAATGCAGAAAACTGACTAAAAGAATAATCTATCCAAATTTGCAGGGTAAACTTCTAACACGGAGAAAAACTCCAGCAACAGACAAAGTTTCGCCAATTTTAATGGCAAGCCAAGTTAACTCTGTGTGTTCTGTTGCCAAAAAACAGGAACGAAATAAATGGCTAAGAGGGAAAGCAGACTTTTCAACCCAACCACCTCACTTGACTATGTAAATCGAAGAAACGTGTCGTCGTGTGTGCTTGTTTTTGGGTAGGAAAATGTTAATAAATTATATGGCACAAAGCACCTGAATACAATGGATATCGCGTACCGTTCCATACATATGCAGATGACATTCGGGAGTTGATGGGGAGTGAAGTGGAGTGGAGGGGTTAAGGGACTTAATTGAATGCCTGGTAAATAATAAAAATGCATTGATGCAATGAAGGATTGTCGTGTTTTTGTGTAGTTGCCTTCCTGCTGCGGCCGGAAAGCAAAACCAAAATCGGGGTCGGGAAATGCAAAGCTTTTGGGAATATAGTTGATATATTTTGGAAATAAATTACTGCTTTATAGTTCTAAAAATTGTGTTAAACTAGAGGTTTAACAACGCGGCCCTTGTCAATAAATTTTAGTAATAAAAATATATTCACTATATTTATATCTTCTGATTGAAATACTTTAGCTTATCTATCGTTATATGTAAAATCATCTTAAAATATCCCCAAATAGCTTTGCACTTCCTTTCTCAAAAACAAAAACCCTTTTTCAAAAATATTCCAAAACTTTCTGCGCACCACAAACCCATGAGGTTTCATAGCGAGAAGCTAGTGAGAGACGAAGTTAGAGCAGGAGAGGAAAAGTACGGATTCAGATTCAGAAGATACACAGAGAATTCCATCTGACGAATTAACGAACGAAGGAACGAACGAATGGAGTAGAAAATATGCAGATACACCGAGAGAAATGGCGAGCACAAAGAAAGACACCGAGACTTGTTGGCAGAGGAGAGTAGAGATAAAGTGAGTTAGAGACAGAGATTACTTCAATTAAATACGGTGCGGCGTTTCGTGTATTTTTTGGGGTCTTAACCATAACTTAGTAACTCTCGGGATCCGAAGTAGATAAGTACACAGTTATACCTTACGTTAGGCTAGGCTAAGACTAAGAAATACGCGATCTCTGCAAACGTTAAATGAGCATGATGATGATGATATAGAAGACAGGAAAGATACGATATGGATGATGGCTAGAGTTTCTGTTTTACTGGCAGAGCAAGGCAGAGTATATAGATCTTGATTCTCGAAATACAGGAACTGAAGAGAGCACTACAAAGAATGAGGATAGAAATAGTTGGTAACAGAGAGTTAGAAAGAGTTAGAAGAAGAAAGAGGTGAGAGAGGTGAGTAATAGTAGTTAAGGAGTAGTTATTGTGGTTGGATGGACTGGATATCGGGTTAGATGTTTTCGCGCTTATTATAGAAGAGAGATGTTAGAGTTAAAATCAACAGAGTTAACGACAAAACCAAAGCGACTAGTTTGAGACGATGGGAAAACTTACTCTTCGCTCTCAACGGATGAGGACGCAATCTGCCCCAACCTTGTTTTACCTGAAGTGGGGCTTCTGCTCAACAACACACAACACACAGTAACAGAAACGGATATAAAAAGAAAAATATTCAGATATTTGTATACACAGTAGGTAAAAGGTACGAAACGAATCATAGAGTCAGTCTTAGGTTAATGGATATCATTCCTTTTATGGAAATCAATGGGTGAATGGTTTTCGGTGGCAACTCCGAAATTTCGAAACTACGCAGCAATTAGATTCTACTCTAAATATGTTATAAAGCCTAAACCAATTCGTTGGGAGCCCCCAGGAAGCCCGAAGCTGAAGCAAAGTTGTCCAGAGATCGGTTCAAGTCGATTCGTTCTCCTCTTGGTTAGACGGCCAAGAAGCTTGCAAGATTTTCGATTTTTGGGAATAATCTAAGGGTAAATCAATCTACTTTTGCCTACCTTGATTCGTCTATGAAGACGGCCTCGAGTACACGAGCCGCATAGTGCAGATTGCGCTGCATGTCCTCGTAGGCAACGGTCTCGTGATCCATGCGGCGGAGAAGACTGCGTATTCTGTGAGGGATTTAGAAAATAAATTAATATAATATATATTTTTTTAAGTTTTAAAGACTGGTACTCACCTTCCCGCCGCTTTGTTAAGGGCATCTGGCGTATCGACTGGCGGCAGACTCTCCGTTTCCCATTGCCCGGCATTAAACGAGAGATTCGAGGTTGTTTCGTACGAGTGGCGCGACGTGGTCGGAATGTCGGTTTCCCCGCGGAGGAACGAGCCGGTGCCCATGGCATTTATCGAGTGGGTGGCGGTATGCTCCGTGGACTCGGATTGCGAGAGATTGCCCGACGTGATCTGAAGGTTGTCGGCCGCATAGTTGGTGGAATTTGGCGATGACGGCTGCATCTTGGCGGCGGCGGCGCTGGCAGCGGCTGTGGTGGCGGTTGCTCCGGAGCTGGAACCCTGATTGCTCGATCGACTATCGCCGGCGGACGCTGGTCCGTTGCTACCTGAACGGAAGCTCAAACGTTCCGCGAGTGGTTCACTGAGCGGCGTCTGGGCGAAGGTGATGCTGGTGCTGGAGGCGGTCGCTGCTGAGGGCGATGCAAGTTGCTGGCCGTCGTTCTGGTTGAAATTCCGGCTATTTGTGCGTCGGATAATCGTTAGTGAGCCGTGTCCTGCGAAAATTCGGAGAGCACAAGGAAAAACTTGTTTAGTTTTCGGCTGATTATTTAGTTACTTAACTCTCACTATTGACACATTGATTAGGGCCCTACTGAGATTTAACGAAGCGTAGTGCCCAAGGTAAAGGGAAAGGGTTCGGAAATATAAAGGTACAGTGGGGTGGAGAGGTTGTAAAAGCTGAGCAAATTTGAATAAACGAAAAGAATTAGGTTTTCAGTCCTTTATATGGCAACAGTAATAAAGAAAAAAATATTAGTATACATTATTTATTTAAAAATTCAGTGTTCTTAGTAAAAAAAATATTTTGAATTTAATTATACCATATTAAAGGGTCTAACATAATATTAACAAAAGTCTAAAATAATTATAATTTCTTATTGAATTATAGAAAACTCTGAAAAAATTCTTTCAAGTGAATTAACCTTATAAAAGTCACAAGTAAACCTTATTTGGGTCTTAGGATTATAAAAGCCTGAGCGCGAAATGTAACACATTAAAAACAAATTGAATAAAAATAAATATAAGTGTCTAGATATGTACCTAAAATATATTTAAATTATTTTTATATGTATCAATTTTTTACCCCATTAAATGCTATTCATTCTCTTTTTTTAAACTAATATTTTTCCCACTTAAGCTCCACTGTTTATTTCCTTCTCTGGTCCAAAATCTTTTGATACAATCGACAAGAAATCAATAATTTATTCGCATCATTTAAGGCCATTGTGGCGCACAATTCTTTATTTAGTTTAACCCCAAGTGAAGGGAAAAATGCTTAACGAGCAGCGAACAAAACCCTTGGAGAAGTTCCTCCCTTCGAGCCAGCTGAGTGGCATCGTCTCGGTGCCAAGTTGGCCCTAAGCTGCCTTGGCGGGCGTGTCGAAAAAGTGCAAAAGGATTTATCTGTGTGGGTTTGTCACGAGTGCCTTGAAGCAATCTATTTGAAGAAGCTCCTGCTCCCGCTCCGGGCGAGTGTCTTCGGGAATCTTAACTGCATTCCATTTATTTTGTGAGTGCAAGCACCTCTAGACGCGGGATGCCAAGGTGATGGGGCAGTCATAAAATCCGCTTTATGCTGCACTTAAATTTATGTTACACCCGAGATTCCTTCGCTTAACTGCTAGATACGCGGGCTCTTTATCGACTCGGGTTTCGGGATGAAATGTTTTATGCTCCTTTTACTGGCGACTCTTCACGTCCTTAATGACTTTCCACGCTTCATTTTACCCCACAATGTTTGGCGGGAAAGTTGCGGAAAAATGCTGGGCTGGCCCCACCTGACATCGGCTTACGGCTAAACACGATTCCGGGTGTCTTGACCCATGTGGATAATGGAAACTGCTGGCAATTAAATGGGCTTATGGCCGCATAAAGTGCGTTTCGCCACTGGTAACATGATCGATGGCCTACCATTAATCTTGTTTCAAAATGTTGGATAGTTGGGCTGTCAGAAATATCCAGCTGTCAAAGAGGGGTTTTCTGCGCTTATATAGCTCTTCTTGTAATTTATCACAATTAGGTAATTTAAGTTAATTTTTGAACTAACAGCTTAACTTCAATTACAATTAAAAAGTTTTAAAAATGTCTGTTGCCTGACTGGTTTTATGAATTTAAAATATATTTTTAAAATAGGTTTTTGATAACGTAAGAAATATACAGAAGCTAGAACTTATTTTAATATTTGTAAAAGGTTAAAAATACATGCATTTTCAGGAGTTATACTAAATTCAAAATACTTTAGAAATTTAAATATGTAAATTCTAAACAAGTTAATAATTTTAACACAAAATTAATTATTGAAAACCCTTTTTAGAAATTATAAATAAATATAAATTTGATGTACATTTATACTTTTTATTACCTTTTATATATAACCTAAAAAGCAGCAAACAAAATCAAATTAAAAGTTAGAAACCCGATCTAATTCGTTTAGTGCCCAACTGGCTTTGTTCAGCGAAAAAAAGGCACTGTATTGTTTTAATTTGTAAACAAAAATAAATGCAGCAAAAGCCAATCTAATCTAACTTAATTAATCTCATAGGTATATGTTGGAATTCCACAAAAATGTGGCTTACATGTAATCTTTATTGAGTTAAATATTACATTTAATCTTTATTAAGTTAAGCTGTAATGATTTATTTAGCATTTGATACCTGAGTGCATTTACAGAGCTCGCAGCTATAGTCATTGTTTGTAAAATAAATAAATAAATTATTCTTTACCAAAGTAAATATATTCAACAAAATAGAAATGCAATTAGGGATAACAGGATTTCTGCCATTTCAATTAGCCCAAGCCCCCGGAGTACTATCCTTTCTAAATATCCGCCATTTCCGAGCGATGTCAAACGGACTTAGCCACCGCAATCTCCACAGCTGGTGCAGGATGGATTATGCGGTGTGCTGTCCGCTGCATAAAATGGAAATTATAATGCCACCCGGGCTGAGATGATGAAATATGCAAAAATAACACACAACGGGGAGGGGAAGAGGGTTGCAAGGATACCAGGATGCAAGGCCAAAAGGGCCATGAGAGCTGCTCGTTACTTACTTGCCACTTGACCATTTATTGTCGCATTCGGCCCGCTGCCACTGAGCTCAGAGACTGTGGGACTGGCGGCTTCCTGGCCCGGCGTACTGCTAATGCCACCTGCTCCTCCGGCTCCAGCTCCGGTCCCAGATCCACTACCAGATCCAGCTGCTCCACTGGCTGCACCGCTCGCTGCACCACTGCCGCTGTTGCCCGATGCCGCACCACTGCTACCGCCGGTGGCGCCCGCACCAACACTGGCCTCGTCCCGCTTGCTGGGCAAACTCTCTGGCGTGCTGGCAACTGAAAAATGAGATGCGAAAAGTGCTTAGTTTGGGGGATTTACTCTTCTTATATATATAAAGTTGCACCAGCAAAAAGTGTGAAAAAAAGGTGTCGGATATTTCCGAGAACTTGTGAGGTTTATTTTAGCAGTAAATATGGCAGTTACATTTTCTATTGAACAGATAATATTAATTTCTTATGTAAAACCACGATTAAAGTGTATCTTTTTAGCAGTAAAAATAATATAATTTAACCTGAAATTTCCTGAATATTCCATGACTTAAAGAGAATATTTTTTTTCTTAGTATTTCTCTCTGTACTGCCAACAGGTTTCCCTGTGGCAATCAGTATTCAAACTATCCGTGCTTGTCTACACATCTAGGCGAATCCTGAAGCCTTTTGTTGTCTTTCACTTGCTGGGAATCCTCCCCTTCTAATGCTGTTGGGCTTAGCCAAAGTGTATTTGTGTTGTGTGTTTTGTTTACTTATTGGTCCGAAGGGTAGAACCAGTTTTTGGCCATTTTTGGTTATTGGAGAGACAAAATCTTTCAATCTTAGATAAACTATGAGGAGCATACTTTTTGGGTAAACAGAAAATAAAATGAATTAAACTTGAAGAACTACATTTTTGATTACCCCAAAAATATTACATAAGCCCACATAAGAGTACCCAATTTGTGTTTCTTTAATAGAAAGAGCATTTCCCATCAACTTCCGCGAATTGGCAACAATTTTCCCTGCCTTTAAGCTCTTCTTATGCCTCATCTTGTATTATCCTTTGCTTCGATTCAGCCAGGCTTAGGCTCCTCCTTTGGCACTACAAGATTAGATTGAAATTGCTTTTTTGTGCGCAGAAAGGATTTTATTAGGCCAAGCTAATACGGGTTTTTTCTTCTCTTTATTTTTTTTATTGTGCAGTTGCCAAGGCCAACAGCTGCGGCGCGCCACCGTTAAACTAGGGAAACAATAAATGTTTATTTATGTATAGAAAGATTCCATGTTTGCTTAGTTGATTTAGCATATCGCGTATACGCCACGTACCCAACGAGATGCGAGTAAGTAGCCTACCGATTTATTTCCTCAATGCATTGCTAATACTGTAAGCAACTAACAAATAGTGTCTGTTTACCTAGTTTACGACCAGAAAAAAGGGAGAAATAAATGTGCATCAATTATATTTGACTGTAAAATAAAATATATATTTTTAGGGAATGAGCTAATATTATATATTTATTATCCATATAGTTTTAACAAAAACTGTCTCGGCTGAGGTTTTAAAACTACGTGCTATCCATGTCGAATGTTTACTTTTGTTAACAAACTGTGGCTTTCTCAGTTTCCCGAGCTTTGGGTTCTGGCTTATCTATAAATAAGTGGCGATCAGTTGGAGAAACGTCAGTCTTGCCAAACCAGTTGCCCCTCCCTAACGTTCAGTTAGTTCTATCTCCAAAGCATTATAGCCATGCGTTTTTTCGCCCTGATCGCTCTGTGCCTGTTCGCTCTTCTGGCCCTGACTGAAGCCAACCAAGAAGAGGCATCAGTCCAAGCCGCATCAGTCCAATCCGCATCAGTCTGCGCCTGTCCTCGCAACTACCAACCCCTCTGTGGATCCGACGGACACACTTACTCCAACCAGTGCGACTTGAACTGCGCCAAGAGCAAAGGACGTACTATTACTGTGGCCAAGAAGGGACGTTGCTAAGGGGAAGCCCGTAATCCAACTTGTATTGAAGGACTTGAGAAGAAAAATGGGAAAAATAAATATCTACCTGCTTTGAATTTATTTGCTATATTTATGGGGAGGTTTTTGTGATATTACCTTTTTTTTGGAAATATATTTTATATATTTTGAGGAAAGGGAAGCCTGTAGGTTTCAGCTTGAAGCGGCAAGTGTAAGCGGTGATTTATCAAGTTAACTTCAAAACATGTCAATGCATAAACTATTTATAGCCGAAGCAAATTTTATCTTTGCCTTCTCCTATATTTAGAAATAAATTAATGTTACAAAATATTCTCTACAAGTCTGTGGAGCAGCCGTGAAATTTTCAGTCTTTGCTAGGCAGTGTGAGCACTTAAACGCTCAGTTAACTTAGTCTCCGAAGCCGTCAATATACATATATATTTGTTTATAATTATTTATTATAATCATGCGTTGCCTCGCTCCAATCGCCTTCTACCTGATCGCTCTTATAGGGCTGATTGCAATCGGAAAAGCCACAGAACTGTGCGATTGTCCTGAAATATTTAAGCCTTCCTGCGGATCGGATGGCAGAACCTACAGCAGTCCATGCCTGTTGGAGTGCGCGTCGAAGATGAATGAAGGAACAATCACTTTGGACCACGACGGAAGATGTGAAGTTGAATAAATGATTTAATATTTATGTTAAAAAAGTACAGCTAAACTATTTGTAGTCCAGCCGATTCCATTTACTTTTTTAAGTTGATATGATTAAATCGAAGTATGTGCTTTTATTATTTGTTGTTCTTAAATTAAAGCTTTTGCTTAATTTTATTCAATAAATATTACAATCTTCTAAAAGCTGCGCCTTGATGGGGTCTAATCTATAAATGTGGAGAGATCAGGGTTGAAGTCATCAGTCTTGACTAAATAGTTGCTGTGATTAAACATTCAGTTTGCTCAGTCTCGTCTCAGTCTCAGTCGCTGTATCAGTCACTATTTAAATATTAAAGCCATGCGTTGCATAATCGTGATTGCCCTGTCAATTCTTCTGGTCCTGAGTGCCATCAGCAACACCATGGCATTGTGCGCATGTCCTTTCAACTACGATCCTGTCTGTGGATCGGATGGAAAAACCTACAGCAATAGGTGCGTCTTGCAGTGCAATGCTGGAGGTTCTACTACGGTGGCCAGGAGCGGACCGTGCTAAGATCGGAATATAAAACTTGCATTATCTGACGTATTAATTGTGTAAAAAATAAATACTTGTCAGTTTCAAAATTATATGTTTTATTTCTGTGCATATTTTGCGGCTTTCACAGATCTTTCGTGTATATATGGATCGCAGGTAAATGGTTATAGTGCCTTAATGGTAAAGCTATTGGCAAAGTTCAGTTTACGGAAATACAGAAATAATATTTCTATTCAAATTGAGCGAAACTATTTGCACCCCTTCCAGCTTCATTATTGAATCAGTATTAGTGCCAGTTGTCAACTGTGTTTTTTTAAGTTAATAGAATCCCTTGATTGGTTCGGTACTACATATAAGTGAGGGAAAAGCCTGCCTCAAATCGTCAGTTTGGTCTAATCACTTGTGGAGATCTAACATTCAGTTTTATTAGTCTTCATCTCAGTTTTTGTCTCAGTCACTTCACATTATAGCCATGCGTTGCCTCAATGTGATTGCCCTTTGGCTGTTCGTTCTCCTGGCTCTAAGTGCCATTGGAAATGCAGCGGAATCGTGTATATGTCCTTTCATTTATGATCCTGTTTGTGGATCGGATGGTGTTACCTACTCTAATACGTGCTTATTGAATTGTGAGGCAAGGATAAAAAAAAATTCTCTTAAAGTCGCCTATATCGGATCGTGCTAAAACCAGAATATAAAGCTTGTATTTGCTAACTTTTAATATTATTCAAATAAATTGTTATTTTCTTGCATTGGCTGACTTATTATTTTCTTGAACATAAAAAATAGTCAGAAAGCAAGTATTTTTTTTTTTTTAAGGGAAGTTAAGGTAATTTGTTCATAACTTTAAGCAATTATTAGGCAAGATTCAAATACCAAAGATTTAAGATACTTTTCAAAAAATCCAGGGAATTTGTTATAGTTCAAGCTGCGATATAGCGTTTAAAACTAGTATATATTTAAATAATTATTTTTCCATAAACTGCGCTTTAGTTTCTGGCTTATCTATAAATGAGGGCCGCCCGGGCTTGCATCGTCAGTCTCGTCTAACCAGTTGCAGTCATCATACGATCAGTTTGTTCAGTCTCCAAAGCTATATACATATATAATATAAAGTCATGCGTTTTTTCGCTCTGCTCGCCGTCTGCCTGTTCGCTCTTTTGGCCATGAGCAAGGCTCAAATCTGCCCGTGTGCTCGCAACTTTGATCCTGTCTGCGGATCGGATGGAGAAACCTACAGCAACGAGTGTAGTTTGAACTGTCAGTCCAGCGCCGGACGATCCATCACGGTGGCCAAAATAGGGCCATGTTAAAGGGAATCTACAGATTTGTACTATGATGACATGTTAAAAATAAATGTTGCTTATATTAAAATCCATATTGCAGTTTTAAAATTTAATTAGAACCGGTTTGGTTACTGTGAGTATACAAGCCAAAAACATTGTTATGTTCAGTTTCCTGTTTAAATTGTTTTGTGTTTTGATGCATTGTTATATTCAAAAATTAAAATAAATAAATACGTGTCCATTGTGAAGAGTATTTGTATAAGAGTTTATTTATTTCTGCGGCTTCTGTTATTGACCCAATTGTTAAACGCTATTTCTTGTTGGCTTGGATTCTATGTAGACAAATGTTTTCACAGCGTTTCGTAACAATAAAAAAAGTAATCATAAAAGATGTTAAGACAGGGCTGGCTGAGAGAATATACTAGGTTCCACAGGAGATTTTATTGGTGGGAAATAAAAATGAAAAAAAAGATTAAATAAAAAAGCAAACAAAAGCTAATTACAAAAAAAAATATAAAAAAGCTATATGGTGTTATTTATAAAATTAAAAAAATAATTAAAAATCATGAAAGAGGCGCTTAAATAAATTGGAAAGTTTTTAGATCTAAATAAAAAATAATCGAGACCAATTATACTCTAGCTTACACAGTTACTTATAATGTTTCTTGTTCTTACTCCAAAATACAAATTGTAATATAATATTACTTAGGAAGTTGCATTTAACATTAAGCAGAACTAATGAGAAACTCATTTAAAAACCAAACAAAGTACTCAAGATAGTTATAACTTTGCGGTGATTCACAAAAGTCCAGCATGCTCTTGGCTATCTCTGACAGCTATAGGATTCGCAAATCACTTCAGCACTCGATGAAATAGCTTTGTCGTTTTTTCCAGTGCGATTTTTGTCCCCTTTTTGTGATTCGCATGAGCGATAAGGTGTCGAGGTGCTATTGATTGCAATGCCAAATGCTCCCGCTGATAAGCTGCTTTATTTCTATTTATTTCAGCTCGATGATTAATACAGGGCACATACATATATATATTTGATTTGAATTTATTTGATTAATTCCTTTTTTTTCGATTTCAAGTAACTTTATAAGATTTTCCAGACGTTTCTTTGGTTTAGTTTATAGAGGAATCTCCAGGTTAGCAGGTGCCGGTTCTCAGGAGACCCAGGCTACGTCCCTGTCGCGAAGCAGCGCGACTCTGGCAATCGAACTCGCAGCGATTGGGATAGGTGATCCTGTTGGTTCCACACACGGGCTCGTAGTTCCTGGGACAGGGACAGATGACCTTCTTCTCCTCAGCGTCCTTAGTTTCAGTTAAATCGCCGCGAATTGGCGATATGGCGAAGGCCAAGAAGAGGCACAGGGCCAACAGAATGCTCAGGTATTTCATAGTGTCGAGGTTAATCCACTTGCTAGACTGACTCGGAACTGCCATTCAACTTCTTTTTCAGCCAATGGAGCTTTGGTTTGCTTCGATTTTACCTCTTATCTTATCACTATTGCGTTGGGCTTTGCAGTTGAGGGTGAATTTTTGGTACCCAGTACTCGTAGGGCTAAGGGATATATTTTTTTTTGGTAGGCTAGGGAACTTTTTGATCAAGAATCATAAAAAAATACGAAGGAAAAATCGATTAAAAGAGAAATCTAATATTGATTATATCTATAAATTATCGCAAATATTTTAAAAAACAAGAATATGGAAAAAACAGCACTGATTTCGCAAAAATATAAAGTTTCAATGCAAAATATATATTTGTTTCCATATTTGCTTGATAGATCGCAATAAATATCGAAACATATCGAGTATCATAACACAGACACTTTATCGAATAAATATATCAGAAGTTAAAAAAAAAAATCGTTTTTTGATCGCGATAAATATCAAAACATATCGATTCTCTGAAAATACACATTCTTGTTTGAACGTTACATAAATATAGTTCAAAATAAACGTTTTTAATACTATTTATCATCTAGAAAGTGAATACCGGGTGTGTCACAGTCGGCTCGCATTTTATTTAATAATTAGTTCGACTTGCCAGACCGCATAGAACTAAAATACCTGCTCAATTAGCCGAGCGTAATTCCGAGAATTGGGCTAGTTAAATATATGCAATGGCAATTATTTGAATAATTTATGGGTGTCAGAGCACTTTCATTTAAATTCTATCTATCGCTGGGAACAACATGCGGAATTGTTTATAGTTTCCAAAGCTCTCCGACAAAAGCTATAATTTATTTATTCTCCGAGAGAGAGAGCTTTATGCTCTTTGTGCTCTCTCCCCCTTGTTATCAGTGATCAGGTAGGTGGCAAGCGTAATTGAAGAAATTTCCCCGCTCATTGACATATATATAACGTACACTCTCGTACATAAGCCCGCTTTTTTACGAGACCCAGTAATTAATGGGAAACCAGACGTTTTGTCAGGCAATTTACACGGCGCTCTCTATTCAATTTCAATTGCCATTCAATTTCAATTAGTTTGGCGCTGCCCGGCCCCTGGGGAAATTTGACTAAGTTTTTTATGTAGCCAGTTCTTGAGTATCGGCCGTCATGCGAGGTGTTTTTCTGGGCCTCCTGCTCCTGCTCTTTGCCATAGTGGTGGCTAGGGCCCTCAACTGCCAGCCATGCAAATTACTGGAGGCCCGCAAGACGCATGCCAACGATACCCACACACGGCGGGATGATGGTCGGCGGGGGAGCAGTGCGAAATAATCAGCAGCTTGTTTGGCTAATTAGCAAAACTAACGCACACACACATGTGGTTGGCGGTTGCCCCAACTTGTACTCATTCTCAAAACAAACGACGATTCCGAAACTCAGTCTCAGTTGAACACTCGCCGCGAAACAACGACGACGACGACGACTACGAGTTGCTTCACACAAAAATCCCATTTAATTAGAACATGAAGTGCCTGGCTTTGGTGGTGCTTCTGGCTTTTCTGGCCACGCTCCTTGCCGGATTCTCGGAGGCCAGCTTCTGTCCCTGCAACCTCCAGGACAAGACGGAGATCTGCGGCTCCAATGGCGTGACCTATCATAATCGCTGCGAGTTCGAGTGCACTCAGCGGGACTACAAGAAACTGGGACGGACCCTGAACATCCGCAAATTGGGAAATTGCAACGGATAATAATTCTGTGGATGCTTAAGGATATACAAATTTTATGTTGCAATTTTATATAGCCATTCAGTTAGGCTTCCGATTTAAAGAGAAAATAAGTGCTGTGAGATAATCAATAAAATCATTATATTATATTATACTAATCAGATATTATTTGCATTCAATAAAGGCATACAATTTTATAACAAATGTGCTCTATACATCTTAATAAATAATATTAACTAACATATATAAATTGAATTTTCTTTATAATTTTGTTTTGATGTTCTTGATATAACCAATTAAAAGAGAACAAAAAAATCAACTATCTGCATGATTAGCATCTGGCTTATCTTATTTTTTCAAAGCTATTATTGTTTGTCTCGGCTCATAAACAAAGTCTGTTTAAACACATTTATTGTTTGCCTTTGTGGTTAGTCAATATATAAGAGTCTGCGTTGTTCAGTTGAAGTGTAAACAAGGTGTACCTATACCCTGTTTCTTCTAATTTAATTTAGGGTATACATAGTCTAGATAAATGTATAGATTTTATAGAACATTCTGCACAGATTTTTATAGAAAGAACTTCTTGCTTACCATATTTAAATATGTTTTATTTGGTTTACATTTATTCAATGAATAACTAGTACAGTTTTCATTTCAAAACTTAGATTCGCTATAAAATACGTTCGATTTAAGCTGTTATCTGCTTAGAAAATCTGTTTTTCAGCGAACTCAATTACACAACCGTAAGTATGCAAATAACGCCATTCAATGCTAATTAAAAGCTGCGCCGAGTGCGTCATCACCTCAGTTAATCATTTCGGAGGGGCTTTCGTTCCCATTGACACTGGGGGGGCTGGGTGTATCGAAGTGGATTTTGGCTGCGTTTAAACAGTCGCCTCACGCACATCAATCAAATTTATGCATAATTAATCGTTCGCCGAGAGCGTTTCGATTCGATTCCCCCCGGGAACTGCCGATGGGTGATGGCTGATGGCTGTTGGCAGGGATGTGATTTATTAACTCGGAGCAGTGACTTGACTAATTGAATCTCAGGACGTGCGACGTCACAAACACCCGAGAATCGGGTGCATATAAACCAGAGCAAACTCCAGGCTAATAACAAGAGCAACTGCAAGGCCAATAAAGGTAATAGGCCACATTTATGAGGTGTGGTCGAGCGGCTACCGTTTGTCGCTTTATTACAGGAAGCTGTCAGCTGCCCCCGGCCTGGAATTTGGCTCGGCAGAACGTTATTAAAAAGATAATAATGAACGTTGAACGGGCTGTTGAATCACGACACTAAATGGGTTTTATCTCGGGGCGGTGAGGAAGCGAGGAGCTTCAGCTGAGTTATCCAAATTAGAAATGGTATCACACCATGAGACAAACAAGAGATGGGTAATAAAAAGTGAGTACTACTTGCTGAATTAAAAGATTTTAATTGGTGGCTCTTTTAAAATTTAAAATAAAATAATAGAAATTTAGGTAAGTGACTGAGATAAATACAATAAATTTATTTAAATTACCTTATAATTATTTATTAATGAAATGCCAAATTAAACGTTTATTTTTGAATACAATTCTTCCATTAACAGTCTATGTATAAATGCCTTTAAATATATTAAATTGTCTTAAACTATGAAAAAGTATTTTAAAACCTTTACTTACTCAACTGAACTGAATTATTGATCTAACTTTCTTTACCCTAAACTTTTAATTTGAATTTATTTTGATTTATTTTGTTATACTCAAGACAATAAGAATACAATTTAAAAATTATATAACTCTAGGTAAGTGCTTAAAAAAATACAGTACATAAACTTTAATTAACTAATAAATTAAATATATAGACATGCGTAATTAAACATTTTATTTTTGAATAACATTCTTCCATTAACAGTCTCAAAGTAACTTCAAAAATATAAAATGACCTTAAACTTTGACAAATTTACCTAAAACTTGTATTTGCATAATATTTTCAATAATTTCTGAACTGACTTATTGTTTTAAATATATTTAAGTCACATAACTTTACCCTAAACTTTTTATTTTAATTTTATTTCGAATTATTTTTGTATATTCAACCTAATAATCAAAATGTTCCCGTTTCGGCTTAAACCCTTGTGGGCAAACATTACCAATTTAAGGCAAATGCGAGCTAATATCGACAAAGTAGTATCAGTCAGTGACTTGTCTGTCGGTTTATCTAACAGAGCCCCAACCCGATGATATTATAATATTCTGTCAAAAGAGGATTGCCCCATCCCCGACCCGCCTGCAGCCATAACAATAAAGGCGAGATAGGCAAAGGTCGATTCGAAAAACAGGAGAGCGTACTCGAGCAGAGATATACCGAAATTTACATGTGGAACCTACTTATGACAACGACGACGACAATCTCTACAAATGCCAACAAACCTGGCGTCGTTGTTGTAATCGATTTGTGATAACAAGTATTTGATAAGCGTAAACGTATTGACAACATCAAATAGCGGGCCCCAAAAAAGAAAGCCCCGCCCAATACAAATTTGTTGACGCTCAAGGGTTGCGTGGAAAGGGAAATGGAAAAGAGGCCAGGAGGAGGAAAAGCGTAGCATATGTTTAGGCGCGTGTGCCAAATTCGTAAATATCTGGGATTAGTGGGAAGCCCGATTTTTAATATGCCAGGCAGCCGAACATTTCGTTGATATGATTAAATATTTACATAATAAAAAATGTAGGCCGTGTATATTTATTTATTCGTGCTCGGGGAGCTCGAGCCCGAACCCGAAAGCCCGAAATTGAAAAGTGTTCCGACGAGAGAAAAGAAATAAAAATTAAATCCGCCCCTCTCAGGATATGTCCTGGCGGCACAAAAGGCTTTTCGCAAAGGCAATTCAATCAGCGTCGCGACATGAAAGCTAAACCCCGTTGTCCTGCGAGCAGCCGCCGCCGCCACCCACACAGACAGGTGAGACAGGTGAGTGAGAGCCGGCACAGTTTGGCGGGACAGACGGCGGATTAGCCGGTGCTTCCCTCTAAAACATTTCGCTTTAACTTTTCACTTTCCACCCCCTCCCTGGATGTTCCCCAGGGGGAGGGAGGTGCGGCCTGGAAATTACTGCAAATTTCCTTCGCTTTGATTCCGGAGCGCCCAAGGAATCCCAATGTGAGCAGCGAGCAGCCACGCCCCGTGTCAAACCCTTTTCATGTCCTGCCAGAAAGCGGGAAAATTATGCCGAAGTTGGCTGTCTGTGATCCACGTGAAGATTTCTGCACATATTTGTGAGTAAAATTTCCAATAAACTTGGAGAGAACAGCCAGGAGCACTCGCAGGATTAACATTGGCAGTCCTTTGTTTGTGAGGCTGGCAAAATGTTTAATTAAGCTGCCAGATTCAGTCCTGACTGAAAGTTCCAGGGAGTTGGAGGAAGAGAATCAAGTTCCATTCGGTTGTCATGGTCACGCAACGGAAGTTCGCGGATTGCAGGATAATGAATGGGTGGTTTTAAGGTGAACGGGGTTTGGGTAATGACTCGGGAAGAGGTAACTGGTTAAGCTTTGTCATTTGGAAAAATTATTTCCATGGCATTCAGAGGTAAATATATAAAAGTGCTAATAATAAATGCCATCAAATAGCGAGCTAATTAACTGAAAGTAAATTAAAACGGGTTTCTCTAAGTTTTGTACCACTTTAAACTGTTTCTTTTATTTTAATCTATCTAAATTTTTTATTAAATTAAAAAAATTAAGCGAAGAACGCATTTATATGATATTATTTTCTTACTTAAACTTAAACATTATATATTCCGATATTAATATTTCTTTTTATAAGTAGCATCTTTTCCCAAGCCAATTATGACCTTCATTGATCTCTACCATTGTTAAATCTAAAAATATATAGGCCTATTTTCTTCCCTTCCCATGATTAATACCTTAACATTGTATCCGTTTAGAGGTGACTAAATTTTCCGCTGTTTGGCCAATTGGTCAGTATAAATAATATTTATTGTTAATTGTTAAGTGGAGTAATTTCATTCAAACATTTGGTCAAATATTTGAGCGATCGGGGAATCGCCAAAGCAAATAAACAAAACCGGAATTGAAAAGCCGGCTGAGGTATAAAAGGGCCGCGAAACCCCATTGATAATAGAAAACACGCTTGACAGTTGACCGAAATGGTTGTAGTAAAAGTATTAACTCTGGTAGTGAGTGTGGGTCTAGTCCTGGGCCACAATCATCAGCAGAAGCAGCAGGACGCGAAGTACAATTGGTGGCAGCACGAGGTCTTCTACCAGATCTATCCGAGGTCCTTTCAGGACAGCAACCAAGATGGCATAGGGGATCTGCAGGGCATTACCTCAAGGCTGGAGTACTTCAAGGAGACGGGCATCACGGCCGTCTGGCTGAGTCCCATCTACGAGTCGCCCATGGTGGACTTTGGGTATGATATTTCCAACTACACGAACATACAGCCGGAGTATGGAACCCTCGAGGACTTTGACGCCCTGATAGCCAAGGCAAATCAGTTGGGCGTGAAGGTTATCCTGGACTTTGTGCCGAATCACAGCTCGAACAAGCATCCCTGGTTCATCAAGTCAGTGGCCAGGGATCCAGAGTACGAAGATTTCTACGTGTGGGAAGATGGCATTCTCCTGGAGAATGGAACCCGAGTTCCGCCCAACAATTGGTTGTCGGTTTTCTCCGGTTCCGCCTGGGAATGGAACGACGAGCGGCAGCAGTTCTACCTGCGGCAGTTCACCTACGGCCAGCCGGATCTCAACTACCGCAATCCGGCCGTCATCCAGGCCATGGACAATGTGATGCTCTTCTGGCTGAACAAGGGCATTGCCGGCTTCCGCATCGATGCCATTATCTATATCTACGAGGATGCCCAGTTAAGGGATGAGCCCTTGAGTGGCAGCACCGATGATCCCAATGCGGAGAACTATCTGGAACATATTTACACCAGAAATCAACCCGAGGACTATGCTCTCCTGCAGCACTGGCGGCAGCTCCTGAACAACTACTCAGCCACCCATGACGGACCTCTAAGGATCATGATGACCGAGGGCTATGCCTCGGTGGCCCAGCTAATGGAATACTACGAGGACTCGAAGGGAGTCCAGGGTCCCGAGTTTCCCTTCAACTTTGATTTTATTACGGAACTAAATGAGAATTCAACGGCTGCGGATTTCATCTTCTACATCCAGCGGTGGCTCATCTATATGCCGCATGGCCATGTGGCCAATTGGGTGATGGGCAACCACGATAATCCTCGAGTGGCCTCCCGATTTGGTCCCAAGACAGTGGATGCCATGAACATGCTGCTGATGACGCTGCCAGGCATTGCCATAACATATAATGTGGGTTTATTTAGCTACATTATAAAGGTAAATTATAATTTTGTATCTCACAAAATTCCAGGGTGAGGAGCTGGGCATGACGGACTACAGAGACATCAGCTGGAGCGACACTGTCGATCAGCCTGCCTGCGAAGCTGGCCAGGATAATTACAAGTGGGTTTCCCGAGATCCCGAACGCACTCCCATGCAATGGAACGATGGACTCAATGCTGGATTCTCCAATGCCAGCCAGACCTGGCTGCCTGTGAATCCTAACTACAGGGAGCTGAATCTGCGCAATCAGCAGCTGGCCAGGCGGAGTCACTACAAGATCTATCAGTCCCTGCTGAAGCTCAGGCAGTTGCCTGTCCTGAAGAATGGATCCTTTGTTCCAGAGGTGGTGAATCGCAGGGTGTTTGCTTTCAAGCGGTGAGTATCGAATTAAGTTTAGTTTAAGTTAATAATAATTAACATTTAATTTCCATCCATCCAGAGAGCTCAAGAACGAGCACTCCCTGCTGACCATCCTGAACGTGAAGAACCGCACCGAGCTGGTAAACATCGGCGACTTTATCGATCAACCCAACCGACTGAGTGTCCTGGTGGCCGGTGAGGAGTCACAGTACCGAGTGGGAGATCGACTCAAGGCCGAGGCCATTGAACTGGCCCCCTACGAGGGCCTGGTCATCCAGCTGAACAAGCGAAAGTAATCATCACCAACTACGTATTTGGTATTCAGCATTAAAACACGAGAAAACTTTCCATTGGCCGCAAACGCAACTCGCAGTTTTTCTACTTTTCATTTAAAATGTATCTCGGGCGGGCAATCTAATTCGAGTTTCCATTTCATTTACCCGGCAGAGAAAAAAAAAACACATTTCCATTCCGTTTACATTACATTTTACATTTTAATTGAATTGAGAGTACTTTGAAGGGGGACCGACCTTCTTCTCTCAACTCCCCCGGGCTTCCCGCACTTTCTCCGCGGCTAATTCTTCGATGGGAATTCAAAGTCGTAATTCATAATTGTCGTTTTTGGGGTTTTTTGGGGTTTTGGCTCCCTTCTTTGACAAATGGTAGCCGCAATTTAATTAAATTTGGCATTCGAGGTGGCATAAATAAATGTGGCTGACTGACGGCTTTGTTTTGATTTTGATTTTCAAGTTCGCGGTGTCAATTTAAAGTGTCTCGAAAGCAGATGAGGAAGGTATTTAGGGGGTAGTGATAACCCAAGGGAATTGAAGTGAAGAATTATAATTTATTAACAAGAACTCAGTCCTAGATTGGGGGAGGTTTGTTCTTAATTTGTGTAATTATACTAGTCTGAAGTGTAAAGTAATATTCATAATCAAAAGCCTCTGGTCTCTGTTAATGAAAAATTTAATTAGAAAAACAGTAGAACTTCGTTAGAATGATTTTGATTAAAATAAAAATAGTTTAGTTAAGGATTTTGTTTATTTATTAAGGTAGATCGCTTAATGAAAAAAATGCTAATAAGAGAACCAAATAATAAAAGGTTTATTATAATATATATTTTTTATACTCTCATCATGAGGTAATACCGCTTTAAAGTATTTCCAAATATGTAATATCCTTAATAAATAGGGAGGTAATACCGCTTTAAAGTATTTCCAAATATTTGCATAATAAATATTTTCTATATTTACAACTATTTTCTTTCCTCAATTTTTCAAACTGTACATCATCATCTTTTTTTTTAATTTTTGTAAAATCTGGTAAATTTATAATTATTGAATTTTTTTTTAAATACATGACTCTTTTTTATTATTTTGAAACATTATCCAATATCCAGGAAATATTTTCTCAGCACACCTTGTCACTCAAACTGTATACCATACTCTTTTTTAAATCTTCGCTATGTAATGTATTATTAAAAAAATTGTTAAAATACAATAGACCTTTTTTTTTTTAAGCATTCTAATAAGTATTACCCCTATCCATTAATTATTTTCTTGCGCCACCTTGTCTCTCATCTCTCGCCGCTTGTGGATCGAAAGCTTTTCAACAGCTGACAGTAATCGCTTCCACAAAAGCTTTTCAGTTGATCGCCGGCAGCTGCTAAAAGCGCACTGAAAACTGCCAAATAAATTTGCTTTCAGTTTAATTAACAAATCTTTGAGGTGAGCAGAGTGATCCGATTGATCTATAAAAAGCCACAGGGCTTCCACTCATCAGGCGCTTTATTATAAAATCAACGCGTCAAGTGCAGCGTGCCGTAAAATTGGGAGAAACAATTTTGTTTACTCAGTGAATTCGTCTCGCCATTTGTTATTGTGCAATTTGTTTTTGATTCGAGCTGATAAAAATCTTCCCCCACTCAATTATAGAAATTAATGCGACCGGTGTTAATTATACAGACAATGCAAAAAATAATTTAATTATACGATTACAAGTTGCTTTAAAAGTGACCGGTAAACCGCCAACTGTCAAACAGATCGAACCGAATACTTGGCCGCAATGAACGCTCCTCCTCTCATCCGAATCCTTCTTTTTAGTCTGCTGTGTTCCGGATCGGCCATGTCCGGACTGGTGATGAGCGAAACGGAAGACTTTATCGACTGGTGGCAGCACACGGTCTTCTACCAGATCTATCCGAGGTCCTTCAAGGACAGCAACGGCGATGGCATTGGGGACTTGAAGGGCATTACCTCGAAGTTGCCTTATCTGGCGGAGACGGGCATCACGGCCACCTGGCTGAGCCCCATCTTCCAGTCGCCCATGGTGGACTTTGGCTACGACATATCGGACTACAAGCAGATCCATTCGGAGTACGGCACCATGGAGGACTTTGAGGAGCTGATAGACACCGCCTATGGCCTCGGTATCAAGGTCGTCCTGGACTTTGTGCCGAATCACAGCTCGGACCAGCATGAGTGGTTCAAGAAGTCGGTGGCCAAGGAGCCGGGCTTCGAGGACTTCTATGTGTGGCAGGATGGTGTCTTACAGGAAGATGGCACTCGTGTGCCGCCCAACAACTGGCAGTCCGTCTTCTACGGCTCCGCCTGGGAGTGGCACGAGGGCAGGCAGCAGTTCTACCTGCATCAATTCACCAAGGAGCAGCCGGATTTGAACTTCCGCAATCCCAAGGTGGTCCAGGCCATGGACGACGTGATCCTCTTTTGGCTGAACAAAGGCGTGGCTGGCTTTCGCATCGATGCCGTGAATCATTTGTTCGAGGATGAGTCTCTCAAGGATGAGCCCATAAGTGGAAAGACCAAGGATCCCCTCTCCTATGACTACAGCAAACATATCTACACCAAGGATCTGCCCGAGGTCCTGGAAATGGTACAGCACTGGCGGCGACTGCTGGACGAGTACAGTTCCAAGCACCCGGAGCGACCCACACGCATCATGATGACGGAGGCGTACGCAGGACTCACCCAGCTGGCGGACTACTACGAGGACTCCGATGGGGTGCGGGGCTCGCATCTGCCCTTCAACTTCCACTTCATTACGGACGTGAAAGGCGACGCGGATGCGCGTGACTTTGTCTACAACGTGGAGAAGTGGCTGATCTACATGCCGCGCGGGCACGCGGCCAACTGGGTCATGGGCAACCACGACAACCCCCGGGTGGCCTCCCGGTTCGGGGCCTCCAGCGTGGACGCCATGAACATGCTGCTGCTCACCCTGCCCGGCGTGGCAGTCACATATAACGTGAGTTTCTGGCTCTGTTCCTGCCATGTGGTGGTGGCTGGTCATCGCTCTTGTGGTTGCAGGGCGAGGAGCTGGGCATGGAGGACTATCGCGACCTCAGCTGGCAGGATACGGTGGACCCGCCGGCCAGAAATGTGGGAGAGAAGCTCTACAAGGAGGTCTCCCGGGATCCAGAGCGAACGCCATTCCAGTGGAGCAGCGAGGTAAATGCGGGTGAGTTTTGTACTCAAAAATGCAGAAAGCAGACTAATATTTAACTTTCTCGAAGGCTTCTCGTCTGCCCCCAGGACCTGGCTGCCCGTCCATCCCAACTATAAGGAGCTCAACCTGGAGGTCCAGAGGGCGGCCAACAAGAGCCACTACAGTGTCTACAAGGACCTCATAGAGCTGAGGAAATCGGCCATTATGCGTCTAGGACGCTTCAACATCGAACCCATTTCACGTTGGGTCTTCGCCTTCAAGCGGTAAGTGACCCAATCGCAGTAAGGAAAACCAAACGAATTCTGGGAAATAATTTTGCAGCTCCTATGCCAACTTTGAGACGATAATTACCATAATAAATGTGAGTGACAAGGAACAGTTGGTGAATCTCTCAGAGTTCGTTAATCGTCCCAAGAAACTGGTTGTCGAAGTTTCCGGAGTGGATTCCAAATATGAAGTGGGGTAAGTTTAGGGAAATATCTAGCTTTTCCTTCCTGCATTTCCTGCTTTACACAGAGAAGAAATTTTAAGATTTTTTCATCATCATTTCATATATTCCTCTCTGTGTACTCCCGCTGCAGTCAATCCCTGGCCGCCAGTGCCTTGTCCCTGGCCCCCCGCGAAGGACTCGTCTGCAGGCTCGTCTAGCCGGAATGGGATTAGGAGGCATACCAGCTGATGGCGGCAAAGTTTCCCCTTTAATTGCATTTCCAGTTCAAAATGTCACGCGATTGAATACAAAATGGGCGAAAATTAATGACTCTACAGCGTAGCTGGTCTTGTGTGATTTTCAGATTGAATTTAACGCTGTCCCAGTGCTAATGAAGGGCCGGAGAGTCCAGGGGCCCGGGTCCGGTTCCGGCTTCTGACCGGAAAAAGTGGCCACATCGTCGCCTGTTTCTGGCAACTTGCCCGGAACCTTGTTTCATTCTCTCTGTCTCTCCTCTCTCTCGCTGGCGCCTGTAATTTTTCATGTTTGAACGATGTAGAGCTTCCACATTCGGAAAACCCAACAAGAAAAAAAAAGAAAAGATTTATGGAGCTGAGAAAGATTTTTCTTGCATTTTTTGGATATGTCGCAACGCCGAGTCCGCTTGTACAAGTTTTAAATGACGTTTAATAACTAAATTAAATGTTTGTAAATGCCAACTATCGTAGAACTTTTGAGTATTCTCAATAAGTTGTTGGAAACTTTTTGATTGCCCGATTGTTTGAGCAAACATTTTGCCAACAAATGACAGTTGTTTGGATAAGAATTTAATAGTTTTTGAATGTCATAAAAGGGAAGGAAACTTTTTGATAGTTTAATATATTTATGAGAATATTTGTGAGGGTTTTAAATATTTAATTTGGAAGACATAAGATAATTGTTTACGTAATATATTAAAAATTAAAAACTAAATACAAGCCTATAAAGGAAGACTTGCAAATAAATAGAGCTTAAACGCTATATTTTATATTTATTTGTAAAATATTGATTTACATTAACTGCTTTATCGCCCAATATTTTTTTGAATCTCTAAATAAAATTTTAAACGTTTTATAAGAAATATTAACCATTAATTTAAAAAATATTTAAAGGCTGTATTTTATTTAATTTTTAGAAAATCTATTACTGATTAATATCTGAAAAGTTTAATTAATTTCTAAATAAAAATTAAAAGTTTAAAAAGAATTATAAGCCCTTAACTTATATAGTTTAAAATCTATCTTTAACAACTAAATAATCTCTCAACAGTTTAATTAATTTCTTAATAATCTTTCAAGCGGGTATAAGGATATATTCACCTTTAATCGAGTATTATATCCCCCATATAAGCATTAAATATTTTCCCTAGCAAATTAAAAATTCCCTAGGGCTTAACCCATTCACACAAGCTTAAACATTTCATTGCCAATGCGCCACGTTGAACACAGGGATTTGGGGCATGGGGCTTTCATCGGCTTACGAGTATATATTGCCGTCTATATGCCCCGCTGCGTTTCATTACAAGTGAAGGAAATACCTCAGCCTCTCCTTCCACACAGCCAACCTCTGGTGTTGAGTGCGGTATTAAATATAAACTATCTGAATAATTTAGCGACAGGATTCTGGGCGAGGAGACCTCCGAACTTAAGCTGCCCCCCCGAGGCGGAGTTGTGTTAAGCGAGCGCAGTTCGGCGGTAATGAGGTAAGTTCCGGTCCCATTTTAGACAACTCTTTGTTGGCCAAGTCACTAAGTTCCTCTTCCCTCTCTTTAAGCCAACAGCGACGCAACCTGATTAGGCAGCTCATCCAGTCGGCCAATGTGGTACTGGTCGGGCTGCTGGTCTATAACTTGTGGCGTCACAAATGGACCAAAGTGAATTTCAATCAGCATCAGTTTTGATTGATTTTCGGACTCGTGACTCTGTGTGCTTGCTTGCTGATTGATTGATTGATTAATTAATTAATAAAACGAACATCGGCTTAAATGTCATCAACAGTTGGCGGCGACTAACGACACCCGAACTGAATGTGGCCAATGGGATTTGCAAATTTAATTTCCTCCACCAGCGAATCTGTCAAGTGGCGGGGAAGGCGGTGATAGATGAGTTTTTCTTTGGCGGAAAATGGATTTCCAAGTGGTTTCACAGTTTCCGGTGAATTGTTAATATTTATTAAGGGTTTTTATAATTGGTATTTCGATGAGAAGTAATGAAAATGTGTATCACTTTCTGTAAACTTTAAAGTTTAATCTAATAAAAAAGCAATTAAAAATACAACTCTGACTAAGAATTACTCAAAGATGTAAGACACTTCTCACAATATTTATCTCTGTCATTCTTAATGAAGACACTATTTAAACAGCACAAATCTCCTCCCCTTGCATTCATCTTGCCTTGTTTATCCACATCTACGATTTTCCTCAAAAAACACTTATTTTTCCTGCTAAGCGTTTGACACTCTGTGATGGCAAAAGGCAAATAAATGTAAGTGTTATCCTGCAAGTGGAAACTGCATCCGTCTATATTAGTTTACAAATCCCCACTTTGATCCGGAAAAGCAAGGGCTTGCCATAGTTTTTGTCTCCGGCTGCACTCGAAGGCTAACAAACTTGATAAGAGTTATCCACGCCTGAGAGAATCTCAAGTGCGCTGCGAGTGGGGGAGGTGAAAGTGTCAACAATCGTTCTTATTCAATTTGTTGCCGCTTTCGAATAGTTTCGCGATTTCCAAGGACTGCCGCAGCTGGCATCGCTCGTTGCGAATTTAACGCATTGATGCCCCGGAACAGGAGGCGTCCTCCGGAGCAGACTAGTTGGGCCAATGACTGTCATGGAAGCAGAAGCAGAGAGCAGAAAACAGAAACACCAGCATCAACAGCAGAGCCAGGAACCGGATATGCCAATAAAATTACAGCCAAGTGCCTGCAAATTAACCAGAGTGCCAAACGGCAAGGACAACAAGGACCGCCATGAGTGAACGATTGGCTGGGAAATGGGGGCACAGATCAAGCGGGAAACGTGTTCTGAAACTCACGAGGTTTGTACAAAATTCTGGCTTAAAAATCTGTCAAGCTTAGGTCTTGTAAAAGTTATTTAAAATAATATCTTGTTTAAGTTTCTGCATCTAATCCCCTACTCACTCATCACCTGATGCTCTTCAAATAACAAATTACTCAAACTGCAAGAAAATATCTAAAATAGCAGACTCACAGCCCAAGACTTCAATCAAAACCGAGCAAGATGAAACCTCTGAAAGTTCTTCTAGCGACTGTAATTTGCAACATGCTTTTGGAGTGCTTAAAAAGTTTAAATTACATTTAAGTTTACTTAGCGAAACATTTGGGCTAAGCAAACTTCACAGAGCGTCTTACTGCAAGGGGACGCGAAAATGCGAGAGAAATTGAGTTGCAAATTATGGCAGGAACACCTCACCGAATTGCCAGGACAACGACGTAGCGTCGTCGCGCTGTCTGGCTTCTGTTGTCTGACATTTGAGCGGCGGGTGCAAACAAGGACGAGCAGTCTGTGTGTGTGTGTGTTTGTGTGTGCCTAAGCCTTTTGTGCTAGTTAGCCAAATTGTAGCAAACATTTTCGAAAATCTCTGACAGGAGGCGGTGCACCTTTGTGCGCCAGGAGTGGCAGCCTTGCGGGCATCCTTTCGCCAGATTTTCCCTCTCGGCCTTTTGGCGCGTGTGTTTCTGCTGTTGGCAGCCGCCATTTTGGACGATTTTCTTTTATTTTAGGTATTTTTGTACCCAGTAATTGCGGAATATAGAATATAATATATAATTAAACTACATGGTAATAGAGGAGGAGAGGTGACCTAGTGATAAATATTTATTTGAATGCTTTTAATTGTTGAAACTCTTTTAACATTTTTCCTGGTAAGATAAAATAGGGAAATGTAGTTTTTTCTAATTTTAATTTGCTTAAAACTATCAAGGTTAAGTTTACAATTTCAGCTTTGTGAGATATTTACTTCGTATAATTTTAGAGTCAATCTAAGTACGAGGTATCTCAAAGTGCATCCACTCTGCTAAACATTTTCTTTTCCTTTTTTTTGGCCGGTCGGCAACGTAAATTTTGCAGACAGTCGTTGGCGCCACTTTTAACTGTTTTTAATTAAAAAATCTCCAACGTTCCGGCCATTGGTAATCAGTTTTATGTCTGAATGTGTGCGTGTCCGCCTGTGCCTGTGTATGCGCCTTCCGAAGGGCTTAACGAAAATTGATTTTAAGCCTTTCTTTCTTTTATTATTATGGCTGTCGCTGACACTTGAAAGAAAAAGTTGGCCCGCAGAGACTAAGGCAAATTGATTGCCAATTGAGAGGCCATTGCCATAAAAGAAAACACCGTGGAGGGGACAAAAAGGACAAAAAGGGAGTAAAATGCATATATTATCCTTTAAAGTAAGGCAAGGATAACCCAGTGGAGCCCACCCACATGGCAATAAAACTTGATGTTCGTATGTGTGTATGTCTCCAACTCGGTCTGAGTCGCATTCCTTAGCATTCGGAGAATTTTTTGGAGCGTTTTGTGTTCGAGCGGAATTTATGCAAATTTGATTAAATTTCCTTGTCGCTTTGGGCCAGAAGGGCTGAATGTACGCAGAGCCCTGGGCAGGTCAAGGCATCTGAGCTATGCGGTCGCTTATTGCCGCGCCTGAGACTATGCCACGGATTCTGGTAGTTCACGTTTCAAAGAGTCCTGTGAAGTTGCGGCAACTTGCCCGAGTTAAGCGTTAATTTTGTTTAAATTATTAGAAAAGTTTTTCTTTCCTCTGAGTCGCTTTTGTTCCACACGCAGCGGGCGAGGCAGCCTTTTTTAATTAAATAACTTTTTTTATGGCTTTTAGGGCTAAAAATTATACAGTAACAATGAAAAGAAAAGTGTGCCCGGAAATGGTTTCTTTTTTGTAATATTTTCTGCAAACCCTAACCCTGATTATTTATCAATACCGCAAAAGCTCCCCCCTTAATCGATCTTCGTTAATTACTCCCCTTGCTGCTCTCCTTGTTCTTGTTTGATTTAATTACTTTAAACTCCTTTCACAAAATTAGCCAGGGCCCGAACGAAAACCCATTGAGCCACAAACTAAATGAGCCACTTAACCCTTTCGATTTTTCTTTGGAAGGTAAAACGGGAAAAAGGAAATTGGGAAAGGCAAAGGGTATGAGAACAGCTGCTGTCTGGCGGAGCATCAATTAGTCTCCAGCCGATGGGTCGATGTTGTCGGCCGAACGCTTGATCAGCCAAGCGCTGCCTTCAGCCAGACAAAAGCAGGACTTTGTGCCCGCCCATCCATCCACAGGGCCCTCCAGCCATCCATCCATCCATCCATCCAAGCAGCCATCCAAGCAGCCTTCCCCTTCTCCGAAGAAAGGCAAAACAAATCGAGGGTCATAACCAGTAAAGGGGCGAAAGACACAACAGCCGCGACAGGCCAACAACAAGTGTAATATGTCAATTGAAGGACACTTCCCTCCGAGCACATTCGCCCATACACTCCCCAGCAAACACTCGACTATTTATTGCAACGCTGTCTGCGCTGTCGCCGCAGGATATGCTACGGATATTTGCAAAATATTGCAGCGCCCATAAATTGAATGGCAAAAGGACAGGCGGCGGCGGCGGCCGCCAAGCCAGTTGGCTAAAAAGGCACAGAGGGCGGCCAATCGGGGGGCGTGGCTTTTGGGGGACCGAGGGCTCAAACAAGACTTGGCCCCGGCTTTGTCTCAAAATCGCCGCACGATTTGTGGCCGCTACGTGACCGGGCAAGCGAGCGCCACCCCAGGACATGCCAGGACATTCGAAAGGGCCGAATGGGGGCACAGACCTGACCTTGGGCCAAAAGAATTGGCCAAATGTTTAATTCCAGCCTGGGAACTATTTCGGAAAAAGGAAGAAAATTAATGTCATGTTGGGATTTAAGGATAGGCTGGGTTTTAAGGAATTTAAGAAGAGCTTTTATTACTTTTGGGAAAGGGTTAAGAAAATGTACGGTTGAGATAAGTAAGTTCTTTAAAGATTTCTTTAAAGATATATTAAATTTAATAAAAAAGAAAGATGCTCAAGAAATTATTGAAATAAATAATAATAGCTCTATGGACTCTAGTTAATAACTTGTTAATAACTTTTACTGGGAACTATGAAATTTATTAGCTCTTAGAAATTAAATCAA
The DNA here is from genome assembly GCA_008042535.1 of Drosophila tani. NCBI lineage: Eukaryota > Metazoa > Arthropoda > Insecta > Diptera > Drosophilidae > Drosophila > Drosophila tani. Next base: position 496,916 of record VNJO01010053.1, on the reverse strand, counting down.
ATCGTTATAATTTATTAACACATTTTTTGAGGCTCGTCTTAATTTTCCCAACCTTAAAATTTTCTCATAAATCTCATACTCTCCATAGCTCAGGAAGGTCCTCTTCCATTTCCCATTTGGGCCACCCAAGAGATGCCAGAATGAAATCCGAAATTGCATGCATGTATTGCCGAATATCTAATGCACTCCATCAGTGGCTGCCAAATTCATTTCCTTCGCAACCCCATTCATGAATTTTAATCTCAAATAGACACAGGGGCTGCCTTTACTTACACTGCGGCCCCGGCCAGTTTATTAGCCAAAACACAACTGACCGACGACCATGACAGCCATGCAAACTAAGCCAAAAAGGGGTAGGAGCTGCTTGGTCCGAGCGAGAAAACAAAACAGAAAGGGTGCTGCGGGCCAAAAGGAAAACCAACATACACATACATATGGCCAACCGAAGGCGGTTATCAAACTTGGCCAGAACGGCTGCCACTCAAAACGGTACCGGACCCCAAACCTTGTTTACCTGGTCGGTGTACTTATAAATTTCTGTGTCCCTACACTTGGAATTGTAAAGAGAGGAAGCTATAAGACAATTAGATACCTTTTAACTAATTTATAGAAACTTTGTTTATTTTTGGTAGTTTATAATTTTTACAGAGAGGGAAATAACTAGCAATTGGATGTGTCAAGAGGAATAATAGTTCTCTTCTAAAAAAAAGAATCGCTTACGCCTGCCTAAATTCTTTCCGAAATCAGTTTCAAACCTATTTAAAATATATATATCTCTAAAAATGCCTATGAACTTATTTTCTTCCCCGAAAAATTAACAAAATTCCCCAATGTCCAGGTCATACCCTGGAATTCTAATAGAACACCGTATATAGAGTACATACCCCTTGTGTACGCATTTCACTGAAAATCTAAGCGATGGTGGCCAGGAAATCTGCGTGGCATATGCAGAAGGCATAAAAAGTTTCACATAAATTCTTACCTCAACGCAGCCCGGGTCCTAAATGAATTGTTGCTACCCGGATGGCATAGAGAGAACGGTGTGATCCGAGAGCCGGTTGGCCAGGGTTCGGATCCGGGGAGGACTTAACTTTTATAATAGCCCAACTCGTTGGAAATTCAATTTCATTTTCAATTTAATGCTGCAACGGGCCACGGACGTACCCGCACCCGCTCCGAAGTGGATTGCCCTCAATATGCTGCCGTTTTGTGGAGCTCTTTTTGTTGCCATTTGAATTGACTTACCTGGAATGAAATGATAGAAAAATAAGTTATAGACCCCATACATATACACACGTATTATTTTATGCGTTCCGAGAAGAAAAATGAGTTGTATGAAATTAAAACTTGAGCTCCAGCTCCAGACTCCTCGGTTTTTTATTCCCTCTTATTCTGCAAGAAGTTCAGGTGGGGCCACGGCAAGGAGACGGGAACAAAGGCCAAGGCTCCAAGGTGACTCTTGCCGCACACTGGTTGGGTATCAGGAATAAAGGACGAAAAGCGTTTGTTCTGGTATGGCAAAGGCATTCAAAGCCTCTTTCATTTCATTCATTCATCGCATTCAAGCATTAGGACAATGGGATTATTTATTAAAAATTATTAAAGTATTGTATTTCTACAGCTTTCATGTTTTTATATGTAGCTATTGTCTTTAAAATGTTTATTAGCTTTTTAATAAATAAGGTAGAAACTCCTAATGGACCCAGGAATACAACAAAATAGATTGATTAATAATTATTTATAGAAAGTATTCCTCAACAAATAAGTTTGAGACTCAAGATATAATAAATTCTTTTTCTACGTAATAATAAATCTATTAATTAAACCTTGAACTAATTGAATTGTTTTGTACAAATTCGAGAAAGTTTATATTAATTAATAATATCGAGAAAAATAATTATCTAAAGCCTTTGAAGTTCTTACATTTTTTATAAAATTGATATCCCCTCAAAACTTTATTTAAAATCAACTTGAAAATGTAAAAGAGTTAAAACCTTTGGAGTATTCAATGATAGTCGTATTTATTTCCCTTATTTTTCTTAAAAAACTCGTTTTTACAATTTCCCCAAGTAGGTCAGACCTATTGTGCGTGCTTTTCTTAAGTTTCCTTCATTGTTATGGACCCACATCTCCCTTAGCTGCTTCTGCTTTTACCTCCACCTTTAAGCGCTTCCTTTGTTCGACCTTTCTGCGGGGATTGGCTTAAATGGCTCTCCACCTGCCCATGTTCCCACAACCATTCGCACTCGCACTCCCACTCCCAAAGCCACTTACCTATGACATAGGAGTACCCGTCCAGCGTGAGGACGCACTTGCGGGTGGTGGTGCCCCCAAGGACGCCGCCCAGGACACTGACGCCGATGCCGGAGCCGGAGGTGCTGCCTCCGCCTCCGCCGGACGGGTACCTGGAGCTGCCGGCGCTGCTGAGCCGTCCCGCCTTGCCGAGACTGGTGGACAGGGCCACCGGACTGCCGGCCTCGCAACTATTCAGACTCTCGCGCCGCGGCTGGGCCTCGAGCCCGGTGAACTCGTCCCGGCGCGTGCCGCTCGTCACCAGGCCGTCGCTGGAGTGATCACGTTTCGCGTCGCGATCCGCGTGACGCATCCGGTTGCGTGGACTTCGGGCAGCGGGTATGGCGATGGAGGAGGCGGTGGCCCCCGGAGCGGCAGCGGAAACCTCCTCCTCCTGGCCAATGTTCAGGGTGTGCGGCTTGTCGCGTCGCGTGGGCGGCGTCTCGTCCAAAGTGTCGCCCATTTTATGCGATTCAGGTTCGGATTCAGATTAAATCGGTGGTGGAGTTGGATTATATTTCGAAATGCATTTTGCGAAACCGTGGGAAACTCTTTATTTATGCCTTGTCGTCGTACGCCAGTTGTATTTATATTTGCATTAATTTTTTATTTTCACTCTGGAAATATGCACTTTAAATCACAATTTTGTTTGGGATATTTATGATGCCTTTCTTGTGAAAAAAAAACTCGAATCAGTCACAAATGAAAATTGAATGGTGATTGTGAAAGCAGGCAAAACAAATTGATTGGCATGCTGTGATATTGCGCATCCGCAGTGTTGCACATCCACTGCAATTCGAGAATGTTCAATTAAATTGGCAGAGCTAAGCGCATTGTGAGATAAACTTAATCAGTTGGATAAGTGAAGAATTTTATAATTAAAGTGAAAATGCCATAATTAAACATAAAATATAACAACGAACCCTTGTTCAACTCAAAATGCATCAATATATAACTCTGTTTGTTTAAAAAATATATCTTGTATTAATATTTATCTCTTCAAAAGCGCGATGCTGCTTTTAAATTGCTTTCTGCATATGTTATATAACATTTTAGCATTTTCTCTTGACCCCTGCTGTTAGCTTTATTTATACAAAATAAATTGCAATTCGTTTTCCCCTTTTTGTGGTTGGAAAAATCATTTTTGCAGTGCACTCAGCCCTGAATCTAATTGCACTTTTTGTTCATGCTGTTGTCAATTATTTGGCTCGCTATTCTGTCGCCCTGCCCCTCGACAGCTCCGCTCCACTTCAGTTGTTTTGACTGACATTGTTTGGCGTTATTTGATTTCGATTTTATCGCCTTCCGTTGGTTACTTTGTCATTGGATTTTTCTGCATGCTTGTCATAATGCCCGTCCATTTATCAGAGATCTATCAATGCCAAATGGCTTTCAGCTTTCTCTGCTCCTTTATTTATTTATTGTTTGTGCAAATCTTGTTTAGCAATTTTTATTATATTACGGATGTCAGTGATTCAAATATTTTGCTTTGTGTTTGGTCTGCCCAAAATTATTTATATAAATTTAAATTCGGACAGATTTGAAGTATATCTGTGCGTCTCGCTGCCTCTGGCTGGTCACGTTCAGCGAATAAAGCGGAATGGCGACACTTTTAAGGCGTCATGTGCCCCGAAGGAAACAAGGCAAAAAACTCTTTCTTACTGGTTGGCACGTGTCCTAAACGTTTCGGTCGGCTTGACTGGGCTAAAAAGACAGTTGCACTACGTGCCGCCAGTTGGAAATGTTGCAGGTCGTAGCTGCCTGAAAAGGATTATTTGTTCAATGCGAAAAGGGGGCTTCAATCATCATTAGCCACCTAATTAAAAGGGGAATGAATAGCGCTACTGGGAGCTTGAATTTAATGAGCGTGCAAAAATATGCACGCAGGGCCATGATGCAGTCAGGGCCATGAAGTATGAGTTAATTAATTGCAAAATATTTTGTCTGGCTTTAATTAATATATAATCTAATTAAAGCTAGTTTTTGCAGATAAGTTTTTCATAATTGAACTAATACTAACAGATGATTTCAGATTTCAAATCTGTTTTCCTCTCCATTAAAGCTCCAACATTCCAGTCTATAGACTTTAATTAGCAAACAACGCAGAATGGTTTTCGTTTTCGTTTTGAGGTTTGTTTTTTCTTAAATTCAACTCTGACCCCGGCTGAGGTAAACAGATGAATTCCAAATGATAATCATAAAATTTTAATTAAGCTTTTATGTACATATAAATAATTCTCTTTTTTGTTGTCTGAGAGAATGCCCGCATTGGGCGAGGGCCTGAAATGCCTGGCCTTTGCCTTTTGTTGTGCGTTTTGTGGTTAAGGCCATTGTCGGGGCTGTCCACTCGATTGAGTGCTGCAAAATCGAGAGGGAAAATGTCAGGAGCAGCTGACGGGACTTATATAATCACCCAGAGAGCACTTGGGCGCACTGCCAGCCGCCGGGCTTTAACTTGCGTTCGCCGCCGGCCTTTAAGGAGCGTGAAAATTGCGCATACGCCGTGTTTATCAGCTTGCCTAATGAGGTATCAATAACGCCGCCTTTACGACTCAATTAACGAAAGATGTTCGACTGAAACCACTAACAGCCAGCACTCTCCCCCCTAAAGCCCACAAATGCGAAATTATGACCGGGTATAGAACATTTTGGGTTGCAATTTTCGTTAGTGGCATCATAAATCGAGAATTTCGGTTATCTTTGCGGTCAGCGAGGGTAGATAACCCCTAGAAGGAGAGGCACTTGGAGTTCAGGGAACTCCATTTCGGGAATAAATTTAAAATCTGTATGCAGGGCACAAACGGAGAGCGCTTTTTGTCGGTCATTCATCTAGCCCAGCCCACATTTATTATCGGTTTTGGGAGAAAAGTTTAGCGACCCGCATAAATAATGCAGCATATTATAGTTTCGTTTCTTGTCTTCCATTCCGCTTATCTGTTTATCTGCTTATATGAGCCTCTGTTCGCTTTTCCCTTGACGAGTGCCAAAAGTCAGCGAGAGCAGTCCAAAAGTTTCAATGAACTCCTCGTGTCTCTGACTGCCTGACATTTTAGCCAGCATCGTAAACATGGCTGTCTGGCTGATTTCCCTCCGTTTTGTTTGCCTTCGCCTTTTGTCATATTGATCTGACAGATGAAAGCGAGTTGGGAATCAAACAATGAACATAGCCGGATAGTCCGGAGCAAAGTCAATTATTTAATTAAAAGCTGTCACTTGCCACTGCTCGATGTAGCTGTTAATGTGGGCGTTGAAGCCAAGCTAAGGCGGGGCGTGTCACCCACATGAGGCTTTTGGGGCGCCTTTCAGAGGGAAACATTGCAAATAACAGGAGAATATTAAAACTGAAGCAGAAACAGAGCATCACATGGCAATAATTAAAAGCGCATACACAAGTGAGTCAGGCAAAAGGGGAAAAGAAAATGTCGTATGGCAGTACACAATCGGAAAATAACAGGGGGAAAACTATTGTACTATATATCCATTAGAGGTATGCACTTTTCGAAAGGAATCCAAGTGAAATGTTCAGTTCTTGTTGGGAAATTGTTGGCAGAAACTCAGAAAAAGACTTTGTATGTCAGCCTCCTAGGATTTAATTTAGTTCTGTGAGACAGAGGAAATTAAGAGCGATAAGAAATACATTTTATCCGGCTCGAATGACCATATGTCGGGTTTTTTGTTATCCCTTCTGGCTAAATCCCTCCAAAACGCAGACAGGAAGAAGTTCTTTGTTTTTGTAGATCAGGCCTTAGAATAATTAAATTTCTTATCAAAAGCATAATTTTTGGCTTAACAAACTACCCCAGAATTTCGATCAGTGTACATTAAATACAGCTCCATCGTAGTCCTCCTCATTTGCACATAGACACACACTCGTGTGTATATCCCTGTGCCTTCTCTACGGTTTCCCCCCAACCTTTTAATTGTTGTAATTCCTCGTTGTTGCTGCTGCCTCTTGACATGACCCGTTGATGTTCCCAGTTGTTGTAATTCCCAAGTCCTTTTTCTTGCTGTTGTTGTTCTAAGAGGGCGCCAGTGTGACGCCGTTGCGGGCTTGTCTCGACTCTCGTGTAAATAAAAGATGAGTTAAAGTGCGATAGTTTGGGGCCAAGAATGTTGCGCAGGACAGCAGCGGCAGGCCTGAAGCGAAGGGATGTTGCCTGTGTGTGTGTACTGTGACAGGACACCCGTTAATCACACGCACAACGCCGCATTCTGCGGCCGATCGATGCGAGATGCAATAAAAAGGCAGAAGGAATTGCATGTAATTGAAGGGGAGAAAGCTGGAAAACAAACTGAGCGACAGAGCGGAAGTGGGCTATAAATTTTCCAACTGCCTCGCAAGGAAAAGTTCACCGAAAGAGAGGGCATTTCTTGGCGCGGCTCATTAGCATTTTGGGCCAGGACCCATGTGAGGCCGAGTGAGTGCAAAAAGAAAACTGACTTGACTTGACTTTGTCCACAACCTCATCATCGTCATTATTAGCTTCGGGAACCACATCATCGGCGACATTTCCACTGCAAATTGTTTTATTTTTTCCCCCGTTTCGGTTTTTGCGTTATTTATACACCCAGGACACACACACAGGACACCCAGCTGTGGGTTAAATGCAGTTCCTTTCACACAAGGTCCCATTTACATAGGAAGGACAAGAGGCCGGAGACGAAGCCGGCAAGCAAATGAGAAAAGTCGCATTATTAATTTGCCGCACCGCACGACCATAAATAAGGATGTCTGTCTTTGCAGGATTCCTTCTCCTCCGCCGGCCACCGCTTCGTCCCGCTCTTTTTTGCACATACATAAAATTCAAAGGACCTCCGCCGCATCCTTGTCCATATGTTCAGCATTTGCGGCTCGGTTTTTCTCCCAGCTCTCCACGCCATTTTCCTTAGCAATTTATTACTATTTTGACTTGTAGATGTGTGTGAGTTGCCTCCTCGTCCGTCAGTGTGTATCTGTGGCCTGAGTTAGTCCTTGCTCCCTAGTCCCTTTTCCCCTCTGCTCTTTGTGGGCTCTGCGACAATTTGTAAAGCAGGCAATTATCCTTATTAGCCGCTTATTTATGGCCATGTTTGTTTACTCGTTTTCCCATCGAGGCATAAACAATGCGAAAACGATAATAGGGGAGTTGTTGGCAGCACGGAGACGTTTGGGGCCAAAATAATTGCCCAGATTGGCTGTGAACCAGCCATGCAAAACTCCATGCAACAGTTGGCTTGGGGGGGATTTTCGGATGGATTCGACATGGAATTGAATATTGAATCGTTATTAATTTTTCATGAGCGATGGCAGATTGATTGGCCCCGGAAAAAACAAAGAGTAATGGGAGTGCCTCCTGTTTTATTAAAGGGTGAACTGGTATATGGAGCTGGGATCTGCTCTCATTGCTAATGAAACATTTTAAATATTTAATGGGGAGCACCCTGAATTTTTTCAACCCTTTAAAGCGACTCTCAGGGCTGCTTCCTGCCCCCCCTTTTTAACAGCTCCAAGTCATTTTAAATTACTGCATAATGAGTTGAGTCACCTTTTCAAGGGGAAACGATGGGTGGGGCATAAACTGGGGTGCTGAAAGCTTTTTCGGGAGACTTTCGGAACATAAAGAACATTGTCAAATCAGCGACATTTTTATTGCTACCCAGAGTCGGTAGCCTTCAACCCCAGCCCATTTCATGGCTTCATGTATGTAAATATTTGTATTTACACGGAGAAAAAATGCATTGCTTTTAGTTGCTTTAAATGTTTAAATACCTAAAGATCGTTTTAATAGAAAACGATGTATTTTAATTACCCTTTAAGCATTTATATAATTTTTAAGGCCATAATAATTTGTATAATAAAGAAACATTTCTCTCACTTATTTAATTTTTGGTATAATCATTTTCCCAGTGGATGCATATATGAGTATGTTATGCCTGCGTTCGCTTACATGCTGATGATGTCGTTATTAAACGCATAAATAAATTGTCAAAAAATATGTGCGCAAAAAAGACGCAAGGAAGCCGAGTCAGGCAGCCGGAAAAGGGTCGGGAGCGGGGACCGGCACCCAGGTCCTGGCCAAAGTTACTCCTAACTTTCAGATGCGTTTATTGTGCTTACATTTTAGCTTTGCTTTATGTACTTGGCAGGGCGACAAATAGAAATGTTCGTGGGCTCCGGGGACTTGGTACACATAACTTATTTCTGGAGGCTTCCTGCCACACTTTTTTTGTGCACATTTCCTTTTCGTCGCCTTGGATACTTTCTCACGCTGTTGACTTTGTCAATGTTTTATGGTTTTATTCCTGTTCAGCTGCAGACAATTGTCAATTAAATGGAAGGTTGAGAAGAGTTTGCCCCCGAGGGCAACGTGGCACCGAGCAAGCCACAAAGGAACCTCTCGGAACGCAATGCAGAAAAGTTCTTCTGTGGTGGCAATATGCCGCGCATTTATTATTTATGACATACGCAGTGCAGGAGGAAGGATTCCCGTCGTTTGCAGAAGGATTGTGCCAGTCCGCAGGGAGAAAGTTTAAGCAAAGGGGAGAAAGGTGCAATAAATCTGCTGTCTTCGTGTTAACTTTTATAAAAGTGCTTAACATTTGCATTAAGCGGTTGAACTAAGCGGTGTGTTAAGTGTTTTTAAAGTAGAAAATGAATTATACTATTTAATTTGAATAATTAAAACTGGAAAAGAGGTAAATAATAATCTGGATAATTTTTAATTATGAGAAACTTGTTGGAGAATTAAATATTTTTAAAGTGAGTTTACGTTTTTACCTTTTTTAATTATTATAGCAATGATATTCCACTGAATATATATTTAAAATAAATATTTTTATAGTAAGAATACTATTGATAAGATTTTATTTTAAATCCTGAACTCAACAGCATTTCCCACTCAGTATTTTTATTTAAATTAGATATTTGTATATTCAGGATAATAATTAGACCTAAAGTAAAATCCCTGAAGCATTGCTCCATTTTAAAGTAAACGCGGTAAATCACGTCTGAATTTATGAACCATAAAATTAACCATCACACACAATGTTTACAATTTGTATCTTTCTGCTTGGTGCAGCATATAAAATGCAGCACAACGTGCAGTCAGCGGCCAGCGGGCAGCTTTTAAAGTCATTAATGTGGCTTCATTTGCATACGGCTCTCGTGGCGGACCCTCCTATCTCCAGAGCCCGCTTTGCAGTTGGTGATTAGTCGTCGTCGGCCAACGTCTATCAACAGTTTACCCTAATGCCCGAGCAACATGCAACACCAGAACTGACCTCATTCTGTTTACTCTGGCAGCTGTTGCACCACCACCCAAGATCGCCCCCAAAAGCCACCTCAAGCCATCCATTCTACCACCCACAGTTGATTGTCTGGAAGTTGTGTTCGGTTCTTGTGCAACTCATTGAATCCGAGCGGTGCCCGAAACAAATCAAGGCGGCGGCGACGGCAACGTCATTGTTGCCGTTTTTGTGCCACGTTCTCGGTGCTTTCTCTTTGGAGTGCAAACTTTTCGCAACTGTTTTTGCATAATGCCCCCCCGAAAGCACATACACATTCGGCCACAATTGTGTTGCCTGGGCCGTTAAATGCAAACACTTCATTTGGCCATCTAGAACGAAAGGAGGAAACTTTCGATTAGTGCCAGATTGGGAAACCAACTTTGGCCAGGACTTCCAACAAAGTCTCTTAACAGCTCTGGCCATAAAAGTTGGTCGCTCTCTGTGTGTGTTGTGTGTTGGTCTCGAATTCTTTGGCCCAAAAAGTATGCTGTATGGGAGATTGGTTGCAGTCAAGCAAGAAATGACATAAAAATGCAGAAATGGATTGGATTTAGTCGAATTTTCGCAAAATGCAACTTGTAGTTTGTGCCTGACAAGGTAAGAGGGGCTGTGCATCTTCGTATTTTGCTTTTAATTATATAGTTCAATGATTTGAGAAAATATTTCGCAGGGAAGCCAGATAATTTCGGGTAATAGCTTAGGCATCTTTCTGAAAGCCTTAAGGTTTCCTTTGCAATTATGATGTAATATTATGTAACTGCAGATCAAAGCCAATAATCGCATTAAATTTGTAAATGTTCGCTCTTGGAAACCTAGGTGAGCTCTTACTATAAAGGTCTGCCAAATTTATCTTACATCATTTACTGATACATATGTTGTATATATTTAAATTTTTTCCCCACACTCAAATCATCGACGTCATAGGAGCAATACAGCCTATATCACCCTTCATTTTCTCCCACCCCCTATTGCCTCTTAAGGGCTTGTGTGTATTTGTGCAATTTTCGTTTTGATGTTTGCTTATTTGTATTTGCCATACACACAGCACACAAAGTTGTGACTTTTTGGGTAAATAAACACTGGGCCCACTCCAGCGTGCGTCTCAGGATGAATTGGCGAATCACTTGGAGAGTCCTGGCACTCGACACCACTTGGCCTGCTCCTTTCCAAATGATGCGCCATTTCTCAAATCTTTTTTGGCCTCGTAACACAGCCAGCTCTATTCTCACATGTAATGGTGTGAAATTCAAAATGGCGCCCCGGGGCCATTGTCATTTATCAAGTTTATTAGCGGGCCAAAATTGCCGAGGTGGCGGGGGTAACGTCTATTCATTTGTTAAGGTATTCAAGCAATTAAATGCGATTTATGAGTCCGTATGCCGGGCATTTTTGGAGCTCGCTCACGGAGAGTGAACAAACATTAGTGACATCATCAAATGCATACTCAAGTGTTTGCATAAATTTATGAGTCTTTTGATGATGCAATGCCTGGTGGTGTGTGGGGAATATAAATGGTGTACGTCACATTTTATATATATTCTGAACACAATGAGTTGGCGAAAAAGGAGTCTAGGAAATTCTATCTCTTCTTCTTTTGAAATATATTTTTTGTTATACCAAAACAATTTGGGTATCAGCTTGAGATATGTGAGTGGGACTCTGTAGCCGCAGCTGCACTTTGTTCTGGAATTTTGTCTGGGAAAACTTGGTTCTTAAATATAGAAAGGAGCTTAAGGATTAAAACGGACCAGATAGCAAAAAGCATAAAATGTAGCATATATATCTTTACACCTTTGCTCTAAAAATAATTCCAGATAGTGCAATTAAAATTATGTATATCCCCCAAAAATTCCAACTGTCTTTACCCCAAATTTCTTGTTGTTTGCGCAGTGGAACAAAGTTTTGCTAAGCCCTGGAAAGTATGCAGCATTTTCGCACAGCTTTCTGGCTTTCGGGAATGTGCAACGGGCCAAAAGGAACTTTCAAATGCCAGAAACTACTAACAACTAGCGGAGAACTTGGCCCAAAACCCCAACCCCCAAGCCAGATTTATGCCGCTTTCGATCCGCAAAACCCCTTTCGTTGAGCAACTTCCTGAGCAGTTTGTGCAGCGCCGGCTTTTGACGCTTTTGGCATGTTTATCGCTTCGCTCGAACCGAGTTGAAATGGCCCAATTGGCCGTGGGCCAAGTTAAGAACTGGCCAAGTCCTGCCGGGCTGCCGGCCTGCGCCCGCCAACTCTCAACTGCTTTGTCAGCATTAATTAAAAGCAAATTACACTTGTTTTTTGTTTTCTGTGAAAACAGAATAGAAAAGAACTTTTGCTGCAGCATCATTAAAAACTTCTTAGCATTGCTTTTCTTTATTTTTTCCTTTAGCCGGGAGTTTGCGTCACATTTCATGAATCAACAACTTGATTAGCAATTCAAATGCGCCGCCGAATGATTTCCACCTGCCCGGGTTCCCAGGACGACAGCGACAGCTGCTGGCCAAGGCAACCGAAGTTTTCCTAATTAAAGTGCCTTCCGAAATAAACCGCAACTGTCTGAAAATCGAGAAAAAATGCCGGCCGAAAAAAAAAGCGGCAGAAAATTGTCAATGGCGAAATAACACAGACGGGGGCAGGTCGCGGCTGTCAGGGGCAAACACAAAAAAAATTTAAATATGTTTACCCGCCGAGCAAAAAGACATTTTCCAGGAGACCCTTTTTGCGCGCCGCTACAAATGACTGCGTTGTGTTCTGCGGCTCCTGCGGCTGGCAGGCAACCAACAGGACACGCACATGGATACGAAACGAACACCAGAACACACAAACAAACGAACAAATGTGGCATAGTTCTAGGCGCGCTGAAATGTGAAACCATTTCTCTGGCTCGGTCTCTCCGCCGCACAGCACAAACAAACAAACAGGCAACAAAGCGAATGGCTATGAATGCGAATTTGTCCAAAAACATCACAAAATGTTCCAAATTGTCAGCAAAAAGTTTTCAAATCTGGTTTCCACATCCACATCCACAGCAACATTTGGTTCCTCCTTTTTTTGAAGTTGTGATTTCCCCGAAAGGCGGTTTGATTTCTTCTATTTCGAGTGTCGGCAACCAAATTGGACAAACTAAAGTAACCCAAAAGTTTCGGGCTTGAAGCCAAAGTCATCTTGTGGGTTCTTGATATATATTTAACATAAATTAGGCATACGTCTTGTGGTCTAATTTCTAATTGGAGATGAATGCTAATGAGGGGCCTCGAGTCTTGGCCATTATTCATACCAGATATAATATTTAGTATAAAGTTTGCGATAGGGTTTGAGTTTCAAGCAGTATGTTAATCAGAAATCATCTGTTAATTTTACTGAATTTTCTCATGAAGGAAACTCCTTTAAGTACGCTCTCAAGAGCCACTTTAAGCTCTGTCACATCCTCTTATTGGAGTAATTAGGCTGGCCGCCATAAATTCATTATGCCATTAAGTGCAAGCCGTCAGGCTGATGGATCGAAATTCGTTGCATATAGTTAGGCGCCGGCAAGTGGCGATTGACACGTGTCGGTGTGTGTGTGTGTGTTCAGCGTCGCCAGGACCATTAAGCCAACGCCTCTGCGGATCGAATTTCGGTGCAAGGCTGCGGCGCTACCAAAAGCGGCTACAGCCGCGTCGAAATAACTTCATCAATTTCGCCAATATTCCATTATCGTTTGGCCCACGACTCGTGGGTGTGTGTAGTACACACTGTGCACACACAAGTGTGGGTCGGTGTGTGTCTGTGTTGATTTTATTAGGCCGCCCAGCAATTGTTTGCTTAAAAGTTTTTCACACACCGAAGTCAACGCTGTCTGCTCTTTAGCTCTGGCGTTTGATTTTTTTCCCTCAACTTTATTTTTTTTCAAGCACGTCCTTGCCCTGTCGTTGTCCCCAAAGATTTTGCACGTTTGCTATTCGGACATTTCGTGCGATTATTGATTAGATAAAAACACACAAGGAAGCCCCAGAGAACAGGGCGGAGGACGGGCGCAGAAACAAAAGAAGCGCAAAGCCGACGCCGTAAAAGCTTAAATAAAATAAGAAAAAAGAAGCAAGCTTGACGGCACTTAAGTCACTTAACTTGGCCAATGGGAGCGACTAAGTTGCTGGCTTTTATCTACCCGATAAGTTCCGAGTGGGTGAGAATTAGACAATGCCAGTGAGCTATACATTGAGTCTGCGGCGAAGATCTTTCCGATTAGCTAAGGAACTTTAAGGAGGAGATGAGTTGTTAATTTGCGGGAAGAACTTGTGGAATCATCATCAGTTTAGTTACTTCTTATATCAATATTTGGGGAATTTTTGAGAATGGAATTGAATTTCTTTGAATTAATGATTTTTAAGCAAATTTTGAAGCCTATTAAAATATTTATTATACACAAACAGTAAGCAGAATAAAGTTTGAAATGCAAAAACTTTTCTTTCTGAGAGTTTTGGTTTCTCAAATATTTTTCTTCTTGAATTTTTGTGCATAAATATTTTCCTTATTGTGGTTTTTACCAAAGAATTAAATGCATAAATTTCACAAGCATATATTAACATTTTCCTTTTAAAAGGAAACTTCCACCTGTCATAAGGGATAATAAAGTCTCATCAATGTCACTAAGACTCAGGCAGCATAAATGATTTTTATGCGATGTTTGATTTGGTTGACACCTGCCCGACATTTTCAAACTTTCTGTCAGTCAATCAAAATGCTCGAAATGGCGTTTAATTTTTATAGCAGACGCTTTTCCGCCTCACTTCTCGCTAAAACCAAAAAGAAAACTTACCGCAAGCAAAACAAAGGCAGGAAAAAGAAAACAAAACAAAGCCAAACAATGAAGGAAAATAACAAAACAAAAGCGTCGGCATTTCCACACCGCCAAGTAAAACACAAAATTAAAAACAACAAAAAATAAAAGCGAGCAGAAACAAAAGAATGGAATAAGCGACGAGCAAGAAAACCCGCACATTAAATATTTTGAGCAAATTTTCGACTCGCCTTTTCCCCCTTTATTTTTGTGGCGTCAGAATCAGCTTTTCTTCTTTTTTTTGTGAACTTTTCTGAGGTCGCTCGCTGACATCTAAATTTATCTATAAACAAGAACCACAAGTCGAGTTTTTTTCATTATTTATATTTGCTTGTTTGTTCGTTTGAAAACGAAAACATTGTGACAGGCTAATTGATTTAAATGTGCATTTTTACCGCGTCTTTATCCAAATACATTGTTTTTCGTTTTTTAATTTTTGAGCGAACAAAATTTCCGCTATTCCCCTAGTGGCCTGGCCAAGGTCTGTCGGTTTAATTAGCACATATCTGCGGATCATTTGCGCTTCACTTAATGACACTCGATTGTCCAGATTAAATCGTATTCGTAATTAACACCCAAAGGGCATCGTTAACATCATTTAAGACAGTTCCAGAAAAGCGCACAGCGAGTGGTCTGCCGGAGATTAAAACCCGTTTATGTCTTCGAGCTCCTGCACTTGATCAACGCGCGGAATGCGAAGATGCCGGGACTGGACAATGCAGAAGCGATGACAAAGGGCAATCGTGGAATATGAAGTGAGGCTGGTGGGCTGGGCAAAAAACTATGGCATCTTCAGCACCGAAGAGGGTATGCTCTTCAAGGTACTTTTCTTACCATATAGATAAATAATTGAGCTGAATAATGGGAAAATTATACAATTACCTTGAATAAAATAATCTATATGGTCTTGAAGTTACAAATTAAATGAACAAATATTTTTGTACAAATTTTGGAGATATTTTTTAAGCATTTATATTTGTTCTGTTTCACACAGAGTTTTAACTTTAATAAAAAAAATCTTGGTGGCCATCAAAATATTACTAGGAAAAGAATAAAGCTAGTGCCAAATTAAACATCTTAAATATAATACCACCGCCCTTTTTATGAACCCTTTCCCCTACTTTGTCCAACCCATTTTGCACAGCATGTCCTCAATAATGCAGAAATTGAAGAGTCAACCGCATCTGGCAGTAAAAAACATAAATGCCTTTAATTAAATTGGCCGTCCCGCTGTCCTGAATGGCTGGCTCCGTCTCTTGATCCCGCTCCTGCTCCCGCCATGTAGTTTTTGGCAACGTTGCGTGTAAGCCCGAAACAAGTTCGGGCCGCCGCTGCCGCCGCCTGATGGGCAGTGAAAATTGATGGGCCGCTTCAATATCTTCGGCTGTCTTGTAACGCTTTGTACGTATCTTTGTATCTGCGGCGAATGCTGCATGAAATTTAATGAGATTTTCGTCTCTTGCCTCTTCGGTCGTCGCAGTTTTTTATATCATAACTTTTTGTATTAATTTTTGGTTTTGAATGTAGGTCAAACATTTTTGGCATTTCTCGAGTGCCTGTCGCCAGGCCTAAAAGGGTAACCGAAATCGGGCAATGTACACGCGTTGTTCGCATTGCATTCCGTTACCAAGGAATTCGAATTATTTCTATTTGCTTTCGGATATATTTTTTTGGCGATCAGAGCCAGGCCTAGACGAATCACGAGTGCACTACCTGTGGCTGTGGCTCTAATTGATCCCCTGGGCATGGGCGCAATTAGCTGGTCAACTGGCATGTTGGCCCAAAGCAAATACTCGACAAGTTGTCCACGCCGAGACACCTCAAGAGGCTCGCAGCTGCTGGACTGGATTGCTCTGGCCGGCATCTTGACCATGTCTAACAATAGTCCAAATTGGAAATAGGCATCGGCGACAACGAAAATAAAAACAGCAAAAAAAAAAAAAAAACGACAAGTGTCGTATGCGAAATGACCGAGTATGACAGACTTATTCAGAGAGCGTTCGCTCATTGCAAATATTTGCAAATGCAATGGCAGTAATTACAATTTTATGTTTGGTCACATTTAGAGAAGATAAGCAGAGGGGAAGCAGGCTTTTATGTGACATTTGTGTATATTTTTATTTGTAATTTGTTAAGGAAACTGCGGCGCAGTCTTCATATATTTTTTTATTTAGAAACTATTTTAATGTTTGTAGACATCTGTTTTGAATATAAATACATATATTAGATTTGTGGCATCTAAGATTTAAATTGTATTTAATTTGGAATGCAATTAAAATTTAAAATGTAATAATTTCGTTATAAAGGGAATTAAAGATTGCAAATGTATGTGTGGTAAATCGCGAATTGTGGAATTCCCGACCAAGCTATAAAAAAATACATTTTATGCATGAAACACATATATAAATATAAAATCCATCTATAGAGTGAAAAATATTTATTCCTTTCATTTTAATTTATATACTTTTCACTTAAGACCCTTGAAAATAATTTAATTTAATTTGAAAATAATTAAATTATTTGCACATCGAACTTTAATTTTTTTTATGGTCAAAACTTAAATAAAATCATTAGATCAGCGCACAATGGGATCGATTCCGCTTGCCAAAACTACGATGACCACTGTGCCGCTTTTCGGGGGCGACACTTGCCGTGGGCAATTAACAAAATCTATATATACGATATTTATATTCGTATGTTTCATTTGTCTGGTTTTGGCCGCGTGACGTAGGCACAATGCTGAAAACGTGCTAGATACTTTTGTATCTGCGTATCTCTATAGTGGCGTGCGTGCTGTGTGCGGTGTGGATACTGCATCCGTTAGGTGTGTGTGGCTGAATGCAAACGATGTGAATTTTCGGACAACTATTTTGGACGCCGACTTCGGCTTCGACTTCGGCGTCTGCGTCAGCGGCGACGCGTGCGTCCGGTGCGCAGTTGGCTTTGATCAGGCACTATGGGGTTAATCGAGGGGGTTAAACGGTGCGGGGGCCGGGCAAAAAGTTTTTCAACTTTGTTTGCATTGAAGTACGTTTGTGTGTAAAAGCGGCGGCCGCAACATGAGGTGGCCACCATGTCTGAGATTTGTATAAACAATTTGCGCGCCATGGCGCATTTTGCAACATTTAGATTTGATTTTGACAAGACATTTGAGCCCAAGTTGCTTTCAGTTATTAGAAATTGTAACTCCCAATTTGAAAATCTGTTAGCTCGCCATTTACTGCAGACGAATATCATGGCTACTCATGGGCTCCATAATAATAATTGTATAAGCCACCGATTTAATGGGCCGTGGAAGGAAGTGATGTTTCCGTTTCGGTCAGCCAACAAATTATGCGATAAAATACACATAAATGCGGGGCCCTCAAATATATAAATATTGTATTTGCCAGATTTTTATGATATCATAAACGAGGCCGAACAGCATATTGAGAATCGGATTTGCGTTAATCATTTGTATAAATGTATTTATTTATTTTAAGTGTTTTTTAATGGTGTGGGCTTGCTGTTTGTATTTATTTATGCAAATATAATGACGTCAAATCTGGCGTCCGATTTCCCCCGCCACTAAAATCGAAACAGTAGCAAAAAAATATATAAATCTGATTAGCAACAATACTTGTCGTGCTATATTTCACACTTGATTTGGAAAATTATTTGCATTGTATTTTTCGACATAGAGAGACATGGAGACAGAGAGAGCGCGTACGGTAATTTATACAATCGATTTATTTTGTTATTTAGACAAATTGCATTTTGCTGATTGCATTCGACATAAATCTGGTAAAGTCACTCCGAGCATACACAGAAATATATACATTTATCTGTTCTTTATTTTTTTTTTGATGGGCGTGTGCGGGTGTAATAAAGTCAACAGTGAGATAAAAAAGTCAATTGCATAAAAAACAAAATTATAGGCGAGGGTGTGGACGCCTTCTGATAATGATAAACGAAAAGTTCCACCAACTGAATTTATAAACAAAAAGAGTAACAAATGAGCGGAATAACACATGGTTAGGCACTTGTTATATATTTTTATATATTTTCCATTACAATTTCTCTGTAAGCACTGTTTTTGCGATTTCGATAAACTCCGATATCGGCGCGATTATTTCGATTGGCTTATCGATAAGCCTTGGCCGGCTAACGGTGGATGCTCAGGTGGCAGAGACGCGAACGCGAACACGATTGCGATTGTGATAAGAAGTGGCGGCAAGCAGGAGCAGCAACGTCCGCACATGCTGCCTGCTGGGGATAAACTGGAACTGGATTTCGGAGTTGATAGCAGCAGCGGCGCAATCACGGAGACACCGAGATCCAAAACAGAGACACACCACTGGCCGTTGTCTGTGTGTGCTTCTAACCCGTCCGGAGGCAGCAACAACAACCACACGGCCGCACACCGAAAGCTTTCAGACCCCGCGAAGAAATCTGCGCATGAAAATTCGCCAAGCGAGAGAGCATTTCGGATGCGAGTGCTCCCCATGTTTGGCGCCAAAGCTCGCCGCACATTTTTCCCGCTATTTTCTTGCGGAAATTTTTGGCAAAAGCTTGGCCGTGCTGGAAGCTTGCGGTAAGCAAAAAGCTAGGCCAAAGTTGTGGGAAAAGCTATGGATTTCGCTTAGTTTTAGACGGATTTGGTGCGAAAATATTGGGAAGCAGAGATATATTTTATTTTATTCAAGGAATGCCACTGCTTTATTTTGCTCAATATTTATTTAGACTTTACCAAGGATTATTGGTAGTATTTCTCTTTAAAGCTCTAGAGGAATTTCAGCCATCTTAGATAGGTTAGATATTAATATTAAAAGAAAATCGAACAGACGTATAAACGGAGAGCACTTAATATTAATTTTAAGTTTTTTGTATATTAAAAATTTTAAAAACTTCTGAAATCTTTATTTAAACAATTTTTTAAACGTAAATTTATTTTATATTTAATTTAATTTTATGTTTGTCATTTTGTGTAATTAAAAGCAAGAATGCCTTTCAGCATTTCCCCTTATTTTTCCTGTTCTCTAACTCTCTCTCAAAATCAAGGACTCTCAGCTCGCCTTTGGCTTCCCCTTCGGACCATTGTTTTCGGCCTCATTTTTTGGCTTTGTTGTTGTTTACGGAGAGGGCGCCTTCAACAGGTTGCCACCCACTTGTGGGGGGATTTTTTGCTGCTGCCGTTCGGGAGTCAAAACAAAATGAAAAGCATTTTCAACAGCACGACCCCAAGGGCCAAGCACACACACTTGTACATGCATAATCATACACAGATACTTTCGCAAAATAAACCCCTAACGCACACACTCACACACAGCCTGCGATATAAAAATATTCACAAAATTCCATGTTTCCCTTAAGTTGTACAAGTGTTTCTTACTTCCTTTCCCAGCTCCTCGGTGCGCCTTGTCCTTGCCCGCGCTCTTGCGCCTTTGTTTAGCATATTATTTGCTTTTCAGGGCTGACTTACCAGGCATCAAAAACAAACAAAGCCCGTCGAAGATTTTAAGTAGCAGAAAGTATCCCAGCGACTTACCTGGAATAAAGCAGATGGAAAGAAAACAGTTAGAAAAAAAGCACTTCTAATGCGAGTAATAATTATGCCAAAAATAACATTATCGGGGATTTGGAAATGGAATGATTGGGAGGGAGAGTGCGGACTCATTAGGGGCAACATGGAATGATAGAGCATTATTTCATGGTCTCTGCATTAATTCACGTAGACATGAGATGGCCCGAAGGATAAGTGAATATATCGCGTGAACATATTCTATAATTAAAGGGGAGTTTCATCATGCCAGAGAGACCACAATGGTAGAGAGATTACAATGCAAGAGAGACTACAATAGAAACTTTCCTTCTTCCTGGTTAGAAAAGCATTCAATACTTATGGATATTATACTAAAGTTTATCCAGGATTAACTCAATTTATTTTCTAATTTAAATATTATTAAATATATGAAATATATTTTTAAAACACTGTAGATACATTTGATTACATTATTTTTTTTTCTAATATTAAAAACAGAAACAACCACTTCGAGCTTGTGCTTCATTTAATTTACTACCAGCAAGGCTTTTCTTTGCATGACAAATAAATTTGAAACCAAAAACTATACGCTCCTTTTCAGGAAATAATAGACGAAAATCTTATTTGGCAGCAAATTGACTTGGCCTTCAGTGTAGTTTAAAGCACTAGCAATCTGACATTTTCAAATACTCCAAGATGATTTAATTTAAATTAATATTTGTAGCTCTGGACTAGTAAGACTTGGTTGCATTTCCTAAACTGATCAAGTGCATGATAAATTGCTTTGCACACATCAGCGGACGCTGTCAATTTTCTCTACTCTGAAATTCATTTACCAGCCTCGGCATATTTGCATATGTGACTTTTATGTGTGTGTGATGGCATTCCGAATTGAATTTAAGTTCATGATTTCATCCATTAAATATTTGGCTGCTTGGCTAACTCAATGTTTATGACTTGTAATTAAATTTCGGATATGTGCAGAAGCCGGACGAAATGCAATTTACAGCTGCACAAATGTAAATATTGCTCATACGCAACGTTGAGCGCTTGGAATGCCACTGCCATGCCTGGTCTATGGGCCCATGCAATGGGGCACAATTAGGTGCAGCAATTAGTAAAGAGCATAGGCATCCTGCCTGGGTCTTGGAACAATTATCCAAATGCTAATTGCCGAATGCCGAGACAGGGCAAGTTTGGCCAAAGTTATGTGCAACCAAGAAGCCCAACTAGATAAGGACAGGTGAGTCCAGGGCAAAGTTTGCATAAATTTTAGCCAACACTTGAACTGACTCTTTGATTAATTATTTCACTTTTCACATTAATAAGTTACCAGCGGTGTTTAACTTGGTAATTATGGTTTTCTTAGGGAAATTCTCTCAAAATGCGGTGTTTAGATATGTATTTCATTGTTCATTTATTAATTTAACATTTCATATTAATGTTCTATTTAGAATAATTAATTTAATATTCACATTTATGCATTGTACATAATTTTATACATTAAACTTTTTAGCTTATCTTGATTTTAGACATTGCACTCGTGTAATTAATCCAATTGACTCCCAACTCACCTCTGGCTTATCCAAAATTTGCCTCGACATAGGCTTTAAGTCGGTTTCCTGATTAATTATACTATCTAATTCGGGCTTGTTCAACTTTATCAATGGATTTGGTTCAGACCCGAGACCCGATCGGAGCCTTGTGCTCAGCTTAAGCGCCGCCAGACTTCTGCAGCCTGCCCGGCCATCGAGTGGTGCGTGTGGTGCTGGTGGTGCTGGTGGTGCTGGTGGTGCATGTGGGGCATGTGGGGCATGTGGTGCGTGCGAAAGCTGGTTTGAGGCTTGACCAAAACTGGACAGGCTCGGCCTGGATCGGATCGGATCTTGGCATTGCGTGCCAGGCAAATAAGCTGCGGGCGCCACAGTCCACAGAGCCGTGCACTTAATCACTGCTATTAATAAATCAACAACTAAATCAATAACGAATTCTAATTAAAATTAGAGCTAGACAAGCGTCAAATGCGAGGTGCAAAGTCGCTGGGAAAAAATGAGAAACAAATGTTCGTTCAAATTTCACACAAATCAGCTTTAAATGTCAAAACGCATGTTGCACAAATGCGTCAAATGCCAAAAGCGGGCCACCGGCAATAAATCATCATGCACAGATTTTTGAGTCGCGTTGCAGCCTGGATAACGCTGAAATCTGTTCCCTCGACCCCCTCTTAGCACGAGAGAGTTAAACGTCGAAAACCTGTTGACAGACATGAAAGCGATTTCTGGTTGCAATCAAACGATTTGTTGACTGCCCTACGAAGTTGGGAGAATAGGGAGTTAAATCGAATTGGTTTGAAGTGAAAAGGGATTTAAAATCGAGAGAAACATATAGATTTTTGTTAAATCTATCATCTTTTTACTAAATTCAGAAAACTATTTACCTTTTACTTAAATTTAAATATGATAAAAAACAAATAAATCAGTTTCTTTCCATTCTGAATTCGCTACATATTTACCATTCTTCAAATATTTTTCTACCGACAAATACAAGCGGTTGAAATGCCGCCTCAATCACTTTTATGTAGCGTATCCATAAACGTACAAATTTAATAAAAGTAATATTTGGATTTCGTTTTTTGGACGGCAACAACAAGAGGCACTTTGTATTTCAGTTTTTGGTTGCATTAATTATCGCCTTGCCATGAAATATGCGCGCCACGCATGCGCAGATCGCCGCGGAAGGATGGGGCATGATCGGGGGGCATGGGCATGGGGTATCGGTGTCTCTATTTTTGGGCTGGGAGGGTGCGAGGAGTGTCCGATCTGAAATCGTCCAGTTTTATGGCCATGCGGCGCGCGTGTTCGCAAGAGGGGTGAGGCCAGAGGCCAGCCTTAACCGACCAACGACCACCGACTGCTTGACGGACTGACTGCCTGAGTGACTGTTTACCTGGGCGCCAATTAAATTTAATTCAATAAGCCGCCACCGATCAGCGGGCGATACAAATTGTGGATCGCCGCAACTTTCGATGTTTTGCCTAATGAGCAGCACCAGCAGCGGCAGCGGTAGCAGCAGGAGCGGTGCCAGAATTACCGCTGTGGCGTTGCCGTATATCTGGAGTCGAGAGAAACGATCGTCTGACAGCACTTGACAGCAGGTTAACGGATTTTATTTCGTTTTTCCTTATCGCCAGATTGTCAACGGGCGGTTAAATACCGTTCAAATGGAGTTTTTTTTTTGCGTTTCCGTTTAAATAGGTGCGCCGATGCCAAGACACTGGGAGTGTTGGTACTTGGATATCAGTGGCTGTTAGCCTGGATCTTAAATTCCATTAGTTATTAATTTAAGCAGATAACAACTTTATGGTCTATTGATTATAAGAATAATATCTGGGTTATTAGCAATATCAGCCATTATCATACTTTATTCTAGCTAAAATATAATTATTGCTTTTAAGGTTTAACCAACAAACTACTTGTTATTATTTTTAATATAATAAAAGCTATATTTTATTTTGGGTGCTGTATATAAAAAGTACATCGGAATAGCCTAAAATATAAAGCAAGAATAATAATTCCAGAGAGAGAAGTAAAAAATATTTTACATTTTTGTTAAGGTAAACCTTTTCTTTTCTTGAGGCTTAAATCCTAAAAGAAGAAATTAATGTATGGTTAAATTAATTAATGGTCTTTTATTTATAATATTATTAAAACTAATTATTATGTAGTCTGCTATATAAGAAAAGTATATCGAACTAGCATATAATATACAATTATATCGAACAAAGGTAATTATAGAGACATAAATAAAGACAAATTTTACATATTACTTTCCTTGAGTCTTAAATCTTTAATATAGAATTTAAGTCGGTATTAATATTAGGAACCCCAATTTTAATTTTATTTTCAAAGGCACACATTGTGAACTTTATTTATATATTTTATTTTACCAAGTCTAAGCTTTAGTGTCAACCAGTTAGTGCCATCTGTTGGCCTCGAAAGCAACCTACGCATGACCAGCTTTCTCAGCAGCTTTCGCCCAAAGCCTTCAGTGTGGTGAAAAGCTTCTCTTAGCCAGATAAAGAGACACACGAAACTGTCAACTTGTAGAGCGTCCACCCCAAAGAGCTTTGAATTGGCCAACTCTCTTCCCTTAACTTAACCAGCTTACTCGCTCTCTTAGCCCAACGCGTTGATAACGATAAGAAGTCCCTTCCTCACAGATTTCATAAGCGAGGCAGGAACAACTAAATCTCATCATCTAACCCGTCTTAATTGCAGTCATTAAGCGAGCGCTGACCAAAATTGATATTCTAATGCCCATAAAGATGTTTCAATTTCGCTTTCGGCTAAATTAAGCAACAAAACGAGGGGGAGGGAGGGATAGAGAGTCGCTGGGCGGAAGGACGGTGATAAGTATATAGTAAATCATAAACGGTTGGATGGCTCGAAATGTTGGCGCTGCCAAGTGTCGCCTGCGCCACATGACGACGGGTTTTGCGGTCGTGTGGCATCATCAACGCCTTCCATGCCATCACCATCGCCAGCGCCAGCGCCATCCCCATACCCCCACACCCAACCCCATCCGCATACCCACACCCTTGTTGTATCTCCTATCTCGTCTTTGCATTGCCATTGTGCAAATATTTGCATATTTAAGTTGTTGCTGGTGTTGTGCTGGCGAGGTTGCCGCAAAAACTCATAAGCGCATTTTAGTGCCCTCCATGGTGTGTGTGAGTGTGTGCGTGTGTGTTTGCGGATCCCTGTCCGTGTTTGCCAGGTCCTTGCACACAATGCCCGCTGTGTGCGTATACATCTTGCCGGATTCTTGGATTCACTCCACGCTCCTCCTCCTCCAGCGAAGGTCAAGCGCTGGCATTATTAAGCTGACACCTAATCCTTTGGCAGGAGGAGCGACGGGGCTTGATTGTTTAATTATGTCAGGTGCTAAAAATGTCATTATCGTCGGTTAAGACATTCAAGCGCTCCACCTTCTTCTCACTTACAAATTGTCGCACCACAGTGCGTATGCTTAACCCGTTGATTAGCAGGCTAGGTGGTTCAGGCATTGCAGGATGTCAGTGGAGACTGGTAGGTAGGGAAATATAAGTAATATTTACTCTTACTTTATTCGTTGTTAACAATATTAAGACAATTTTATTCTTAAGTAACATTTTGATGGTTTAAATAAAGAATAAATATAAACTTTATTAGTATTCCCAAATCTAGGATGACTTAGGATAAAAATACTCAACAGTATTTCTATCAATAAAAAAATAATCAAAAATAATTTTTTTAACGATAAATATTATAAAGTAACCCAGTTCCTTATATAATATTTTCTAGAATAAGAATTCTATATTTTCCCAAGCCTTCTCTAGTGGGTTAAAACGTTGGTACAACAGAGCGTATGCTTAACGAAGGCACGGCTTGCATTTAAAGCAGATACAATGTCTTGCTCTCGTAACTCTTCGGCCCGCCAGCTTAATTAATTTAAACAGTGCGGGGTCTGGGGTCTGGAGGTGTAGGAAAAACAACAAGGTCCTCCAGTTGCTTCAGTTGCTTCAGCTGCAATCTGTTCCACTTAGTTTGCTGTCTGTTGTTTTTCCCCCAGCCACCCCTATTTGCAGCTGGCGTAATGCACTTTTAATGCACCAGACCCCAAAAAAGCCACCCGAGTCCCCGCTCTCGAGCAACCCTTTAAGAGATTTCCGCGCTCAGGTTTAAGGAGGTTTTCTTTCGGCCAGCTCTTATTTACCGACCAGGATGCCTCTTAATCTTGATTTCAGTTTCCCTTCTTCGCTGCTGGCCCATTGTTGTCTCAGCTCTCCAGATTGGGCTCTAATGATTTGACTAATTGACTACGTGTAATTACGCAGCCGGAGAGGAGGAGAGACACTGCCACGGGATTCCGACGAATGGGGAGTTTTTAAGCCAAATTAGACGCTTTGTTTGCAGCCCTGACAGAAGTGGCATTGTGGATTCAAATGGCATTGTGGCAGATGGCAGCTTTTTGCAGCTGGTTTTTTTGATTTTGCCATTCACTCACTAAGCTCTACTTATTCAACTCTTTCAGTTGTCCGTTATTTACCTCATGCAGCCGCCAGAGGAATTCAAATGAAGTTCGAAAAAAACTGGGGAAAAATTACAAACAAATGCAAAGCCATAGAAATATAAACAGGAAGGAAGCTACGGGCATTTGTATACCCAATGGAATATTGCCTGCCAGCTAAGATCCTGTAATTGAAGTTGAGGGCAGGATAAATATAAAAATGCTTCAACTTTTTCATAATCAACTTTGAACCTGTTATCCTGCGAAAACGTAGAGAAATACAAAAATGTGTGGGCTTCCACTCTGACAGACAAATAGGGCCCTCGCCCTATTCCCTTTTGATTTATTTCGCTTCACTTCATCCTGAATTAAACAAATTGCATGCAATATAATTTAAAGTGTCCTATACATTTATGTCGAGTGCCGCACAAATGCAGCTGGGTACGGGGGTTAAGTAATGAACAAGGCCAACAACACTCGCATCAATCACATTTACAGTTCATTAATAAGCGCCGACATAATTCTGATGTACGACAAAGCATTTAACATGGGCTCCGGCGAGAAACCCACAGGACACGAAATGAAAGACGAGCCCGTGAAGTTGACAAGACCTAAGGTACTCCAAATAAGACAGACACTCAAAGAAATAAGCAAATGTTTTGAAGTGAAATATTATTTAGAAGAATGGAGTTTAGATATTATAGAGTTTAAAATATTCTCAAGCACGTTATTCATATTATTTTAGCAATCTTCCTTTGTTTTAAGTAAATGGAACTCCAGTATATTTTTTGACCTAAAAAATCTACACGTAACTCCGTTTCTCTCCGAGTGTTTTTGGTACATCCCTGCTCTTAAACCCACACTTACGGTTAAGATTTTCGTTAATTTTAAATCAGCGTTGACAGGGATTCGCTAAATGAATTATACAGGAGCTGGCAGAAGACCCACTTAGGATTAGCATTGGTTGGGTTGAATCGAACCAAAAGAAAGAAGAGCGTTGACGGTGAAAGGAACCCAGATCCCACTCAAAGCTAATTCATAATTTACGGAATAATGGGAAAACGCTGCGTAATTGTTGTTGCTGCGCGATATCAGAAGGCAAGAGCGGAACTGCCGGAAACAGGAAATAGCATGACGGGCGCGCGCAGAGACGACGAGGGCGGAAAATGGAAAATGGTTGGGAAAATGACAACAAAAGCGGTTAGTTTCCATCGTCGCAGCGTCCGCACCAAATGAGCCAAAGTCGTCGACTGAAAACTGAAAAACAGCTGTTACAATTTTACGCCCCAACTGCGACCGCAAGACACAACATTTTCAAGGGAT
Source organism: Drosophila tani (assembly GCA_008042535.1). Classification (NCBI taxonomy): domain Eukaryota; kingdom Metazoa; phylum Arthropoda; class Insecta; order Diptera; family Drosophilidae; genus Drosophila; species Drosophila tani. Next base: position 469,659 of record VNJO01010053.1, on the reverse strand, counting down.
TTTCGACATAATGGATTCTTGTTTTCACTCGCATTTCGCCGGCAATGAATGATAACAAAGGCTTGAAGGAGAAATGCGAGGAGTTTCTTTACAATGCGCAGCCAATTCATTAAGTGAGATATTTTAAATAAATTACTTGAATTTCCAAAGGGAATTAAAGCCCACAATAAATGTTACCTTCAGCCATCCCTTACTCAACACCTATTAGTATTCCTTTATGTAAAGTCTGTGTCTAATATGTTGCCCGCAAAGTAAGAGAGTGAAAATTAAAATTTTCCACATTCTCGAGATTGTAAATTTCCAATCGCTTTGATTTATTGTCCCTCCTCGTTTTCTTATCTTTTTTTCTTTGGGATTTCTTGTCGCTTTCGCTCCGGTCTCGGCCCATTGAGGCGTCATGCTAATCCATCTCAAGTGTCAATTCGTGCGTACGAACGAAGTCAGTCAGCGATTCATTCGACCTGCTGATTGAGCACTTTTTCGGCAGCTCCTCGAAAGTTGCCTTTGTTCGGGTTCCTTGGTCTTTCTGCTGCCTTTATTTCTGCCTTCTGTCTTTCGAGCGGAAAATGCTAATAAATAATGCATGCGTCCTTGTGTATTTTGTCTGTTTGAGGGTTAATGTGCTGTCAATGGTTCCAGCGACTCCTCGACAGAGCCCCTCCTCCGGGACAACAATGCAATTGATTTTGGCCGCGCCTCCAACGATGGGGGTCCTGCTATGTAAATGTCGCTGTCAACATGCAGAGCAGAGTCCTGGGTCCTGAGTCCTGAGTACTGAGTACTCCCTGCCAAGATAAGCATCTGATAAGTGGCTTGGGCCTGGCCAACAACACAGAGACAGAGAATCGGGGCTCGTTCAGAGTGATTTAGTGCCTGTGGTCAAGTGGGCCATGATTGACTCGGCTGCATTAAGGGCCAAGCGAAAGACATACATATGCTTGCTCGATGGAGGCAGGACCAAAGGCTAATGGCAGGAATTCGGAGAATCTCGTAATGAAAACTCTCTGTGAGGGAGCATGCCATACGACTGGTTTAATTTCAGCAACCATAATACAATTTGTTTCATTCAATCCGGCTTTCCCTTTGTTTATGCAATTTAAGTTTCAGCTTAATTTGCAAACATCTCTTCAATCATTTTTCGTGTGGAACAATAACTGAATAGGCACTCGGAATGGTTTCTACTAGAAACATGAGATATTGTGTTGACCTGAATTCGAGTTGCCTTTTGATAATTTAATCTCTCTCCAAACTTCACTTGAATGATTAAATTGACTTGGCAATGTATTTGTTTTGCAAAGTTCCTCCGGAAAGCAAACAAAAGCTAGAAGGGAATTTCTAAAGGTGCAGAATGCTTGCAATGGTTTATTCCTACACTTCATTGAAATTTATTTATTTACTAAAATAAATATAAATATTTTTGGAGCAAAGTTTGAAGCATTTAAAGAATTTTATTTAAAGGTTTTCTTGCTGACAAAAAGAAATGGCTTCTAGAAGTGAAACCCTTTCCCCTTCATCCTTTATAAAGATGTCAAAGTTACCATTGCAAGACAAATATATGTCTGTAAGCCGTGCGCCGCACAGAAATTGGTCCTCAATGGCACATAAAAATAATTCGCGTTGTAGACATTTTGCCAGCACAAAAAAAAAAAAGAAACACCTCGTGCGGGGACCTTCCTTTGCCGCAGGGATGAGGACATCACGCATACGCAATGGTGACGGGCAGACAGCCATAATGAGATGTCAGCGCCGACTATCAAGTGGCTTCAGTGGTGAGCAGTGGCGCTGCTTGGACCCAAGCGACCTGTTTCAAGTGCTGTCCAGGCCAGGACGAGAATGAGAGCGAGGACTAAGGACGACGTCGGACGGCTGACGGAGGAGGACAGCGGCCGGAGGACGATTTCCATGCAAACAAGCGTCGACGTGCTCAACATTTTTTAAGCCATAATGAGCAGCAACAACGAATGCCGGGGCGTGACTCTTGAGGAGCACTGCACACGCATAAATCGTATCCTGGACCAAGGATCTCCGACTGCCGACTGCCGGGACTAATTTTTAGCCCGGCAAACCGTCCTTAATGATGACAAATGCGCGTGTCGCCCCCTCTCCCCATCCTGGCAGCATCATGACAATGATGATTGCGACTTACGACAAAGGAGTTGTGCCAAAAGGATAATGCTTAAATAAATTGCTCGACATTTCCCTAGCTTAGACGCACACAAGAAATGTTATTGAAATTGTAAATTATGTCAAGGACACGAGTGCCGGGCGAAAGTCCGCAAGATTCCCAGGATTAGGGGTGGCTCCCTTCGCTCCCCCCTCCATTAATGGGATGTCTCTCTCGGGCCCCAGGGGAATCCTGCCGGACAGATGACAGTTAAAGAGTAAAAGTCATTGGCGGACTTAGAGCTGGCGGCAAACTTAGCAAGAATTACCCAAAAGTACAGTAATTGACAAACGAGAGCGGAAAGTTTTGATTGCCTTCGCTTTGCTCCTTAATGAGCAAGTTCGTTGACACTGCCAGACCGCGACGTTGTTTAATAATTAAAAAAATAAAGCCGCAATTTGTACTACAGTTGGGTCATTTGCATGTTTATCCAAGGACATAAATCAGGCTAATGCATAGACTGCAGCCAAACATGCGATGTGGTTCGAGGGAGGGTGAGTCGGTAGTATATTTTGCTAAGAGGGGAGGATTCAGGCCATAAAAAAACCAAGTTATACTTCTTCTCCCAAAGCAAAGTTCGTGGTCCAAGAACACACCAATTAAGCGGCTCATCACTCGGTGACAGATTGAGGGGGAGATGAGCAACCTGTCCAATGCCAACATCGCTGGCATTCACATTCACCAGGTGCTTGGCACAAGCAGGAAGCCACAAGGCAACGCCCCCGGTGCATCCTTCCGCCACCGCCCACGCCCACCTGTGATTGCAAACTCACAACGCAAAACGCAACAACAGTTGCCACAATGACAGGGCTAAGAAGCAACAATTGCTGGCCAATTGTATGGCTGCGTTGGCAATCGGGAAGCTGAGCTCCTGAGAGAACCTTATCCTGTTCCTCCCGTTCAGCCCCCCTTTGCAATCACAAATGCTAATCCCATTGCAGCAGGCACCGCTGGCGAAGAATTCGAGCCATCGACTGCAAAAGGTGGGCTTTGGGTTTTGAATTTCATATTTCGATTTTATGCAGCGACAGAGAGGCAGTGGCAGTGGCAGAGACAGAGGCAGTGAAGGCCTTGGCAAGGATACTGGCACAGACACATAAATCAATATTTGCCGAGGGGAATATTTAAAGGCAATTGCCCGGCACTTTGCCACTTTGTTGCACTTTCAATCCGGAGCCTAGCATGAAAATGGTCTAAATTGAATTGCCGGCAAGGAGATGACGATACCAGAAAGGGATAACCAACACACACATATACAATCCAATCGATTTTTTCCGTCCAAAAGAATTCGCATTAATTCGATTTAAAGCTGACACAAAATAACGTTGATTGCCAAGCACTTATGAAATGAGTAATACTTCATTTAATTAATATCAGGGTCGGGGAAACGAAAGTTAAACGGAGTTAAGCTTGATTTGTTGAAATGAAATAAATAAATAGTTGCTCAGGTATTTAAATAAATGTGTACTGGCTGTTGAGTCCAGATAAAAGTTAATCCTTTTGCATTTTAAATAAGAAATGTATACTCTTTCTCTCTATTTTCATTTAATAAACTCAACTATATAATTTGACACTGCTTTTATTGCAAAGATTCGATTGAAAGTTATCCCGTGAAACTTGACCAAAAGAGCATCTCGACTTCACTAAGCACTCCCTCTTCTTTTCATGTATTTTTTCCTCATTTCGCCGGGTTGCCTTTTGCTGAATTGGCATGCAATATAAAAGTTTTATTAAGGACCATGGCCTGTAAAGCTGCCAGCTGCAATTCAAGTGTTATGTTGATGCCCTCGCCTTGGACCCGGTCGCAGTGGCAGTGGCAGTCACAGAATGAGACAGCTTGTGCCCAGCTGATGCTACGTGAGAAATGCAGAGATCTCGCTCGCCGCCCCACTCATCTCTTAAATCACAGCCTGTCCCACTTGACTTTACGAGAGGCGGGACGGATGGCGGAGGGCGAGGGCAACTTTATGTATTAATGCACTTAAAAGTCCTGGGCACGGGTGCTGGGCCGGCAGAGAGCGAGCGCTGTAAGAGAGTGTTAAAGAGCTGCCAGGTACTTGGCAGCAATTCACCTGACGCACGGGGGAATACGTATACACGTAGCTCGCCTTTAAGCTTTATTGGGTTAATTCTAAAGCGACCGCCGTGAGAGCAGGAAACAGTAATCACACCGGGAAAAAAAATTACACCATTTAAAATTGAAAGTAATTTATGAATAATTTATTAATTGATAACTAAAGATTTTTTAATAGTATTTGCTAAGGCTTTTTTAAGTTGTATTTAAATTTAGAAATAATTATATCAAGAAAACAATATTAAAATGAATTTTTAAATCCGAAAACAACAGTTGTCTTGGTTGCCAGGGTAAAGTATTCGAAATAAATTCAATTATGCAAAAATATTAAATAACAAATATTATTTAGTATAAGCTTATATATATATATATATATATATATATATATATATATTATTTTATTTCTCGCTTATTCTAAAATCAATCAATTTTATTTTAGCCAGAATTCAGATATTTTTCCCGTGCAGTAACCCGCAAACAACTGCTGCCGGCTTGGGGTAAACATTCAGTTGGAACAGTAACAAGCTCGAGAGTACTATATTTTTACTCCTAATTAGTTTGCCTGAAGTGCCCCCACTGCCCCACCCCCTTCCAACACACACACACACACACCGCCCTCAAACCAAACACACACACTTACTCATTTGCCATGTTTTGCTTGTTATAAAATAAAAATTAATTATTTACCTGGCAGCGAAAAGTTTTCATTTTCATTTTCGTTCTGGCCGTGTTCACATATTTTCCGCATATGAAATGAGCTCATTTTTTATGGCCTTATTAAGTGCAGTTTTGGCACTGTACGGCCCAGCAGTCGCATCGTAAATTAATCACGAAAAAAATGCTTGCATTTCAGATGAAAATCGATTTGAATGGCATTCGGCATTAATTTATTGACTTGCTGCGAGAGTTCATCGCATCCCTTTGATTATTTATGCGTACGATTCCCGCGTGTGTGTGTCTGCGCAGGTATCTGTGTGTCTGTGACCGAAGGATTCTGATGGCTTCAGCCAGGACTGAATCCAGAGCCCAGATGTAATCATGGAATCGCTGAGGCGTTGCCTGGTCAAGAACGGGTATTGGTTAGTCGGCTGCTTAAAAAGCAAACAACATTCCCATGCACTCCAGAGCACAGAAATCAATGACAGGGACACGGCCAGGATAAAGAAGTAGTTGGGGAATGCTGAGGCGGAAGCTGAGTAAATATCCTTCCTCTGGCTGCCATCGGGCTCTGGGACAAGCCTTTGGTCAATATGCTCAGTAGGCCGACAGACGAAAAAAGCGAGTGAGTCGGTCGGTCAGTCTCTCTTCATGCATGATTTACTATCCATTTGGGCAGAGTCTGCAATACAGGGTGATTTTTCCTAGAAATGCTTACTAGCTTAGAGGGGAAGTAATAGTTTTATAGTTAAGGAATAAACTTTGAGTACTTTAAACGTATTTTAAGTTGATTTTACTACGAAGAAATTAAAATGAAGGCGCCAATAATTATGCTTTCTTTCCTTATGTTAGTTTCAAAGTAGATTTATTTGAACAATAAAGTTTCTTTGAGAATAATAATATTTATAAATATATTTTTATATTTTATCCATTTTATATCCCCTTTAAAAAGAACACCATGTATTCGGACGACACTAAGATAACTCAAATGCTGAGGACCTGCTTTTGATCGAAAGTTTTTCCCTAATCGCTTCATTGGTCAGTGCTTGTCTGCCTAATAACCCACATATCATTAGGGCAACTCAACTGGCGTACCTAAACCGCAGGCTAACCCTCAACCCTGCTTGGCCTTAACCGGCCCACATATCACTGGCCATCAGTCGTTCTTTTAAGCTAAATGAGTTTGCAAACAAATCAAATCAAAATCATTGCCACTGGAGGGCCAGTCCAGTACACAGGGCAAGAGAAAAATAAATAAATAAATAATTGAGTGCAGTCAACGATAAAAATTAATTTTTGTTTATCTGGTTGTGCTAGTCTGATTACAGTTGAAACACAAACAGATATATAGATGTAAGTGCTGCAAAGTACGGTGGAGAACATGCGAATGGACTAGGAAGAGGACCAGAGTCAAGTTGAGGGCAGAGTCCTGGGGCGGTCCAAAGCAGTTGCCACAAAACTTGCCAACGAGCCAGGAGCAAGGAGCGGCGAACGGAAGACAACTTTGCTGCCATACAGGAATCTCTCTCCTCTAAGCCACTCCCTATCCCCTTTTGGCCCCACTAAGTGCGATGTGGCCGTGCCACTCGCCTCGTTTTGGCCATAAACTTTTTAAAGTTCGCAATTCAATTTCAATTTGCCCCGGCCAACGTGTGCATCGGGAACGGCTGCTGCGGAAATGGGAATAGGTTCCTTCAGAGGTCGCGTGTATATACATAAATCTATACTTTTGCCCAACAAATATCGTGCCAATAGTACTCGCAATCAATGTGGACGCCTGTCCGCGTAGTGACGATGAGCACCGAAAGTGTGGGCAAGGCGACTACTACATATGTATGTCTAACCCTTGATATATTGTAAACAAATCGAATTTTTGATATATACTCGTAGTCCTGTTAGACCTCAAGATAAGCCACCAATAAATGTAACAATTGAACGAAACACACAGATAGCTGAATTATGTTTTTATTTTATTTTTAATTTGTTTATTTTGATAAATAGTTTAATTTTTCAACACTAAACTTGAGGGTCAAATTTAATTTTACAACACTGAGCTTGGGGGTCTGAATTTCCCAAAGTCCAAAGATAATTTTAAGTCTTTAAATAAATAATATTTTGTGACACCCTTTTAGGCCGCATTTCAAGCGTTTTCATATCCTTAGAGATTTCCCTTTCCTGCTCAAAACAGTGTTGGTAAACTCCGATAACTTACAAGTGTGTCAAAACTGAAGCACGTCAAAGTTAAAAGGCAAAGTCATTATTTTCATTCGGCTATCAATTGACCAAACTTGAATTTTCTCTGAGAAATAACTTATTCCAACAATGGAAAAAGACAAGCAACCGAATTACAATCTGGACATTGAGGCCGACATGGACCTTATAGACAGTATCTTGAAGGACTACAGACTAGAGGCCGAGAAAGGAGTACGCGCCTTTGTTCTGAATATTGCTTACAGTAAGTTAAATTAGTAGAGCAAAATACCAAGTTAAGTAAAATCCATGTTCAGCTCTGGCCCGGGACAAGGTTGTCGAGGCTAGTCGCTTCTCCAAGCTTGCCAATCGCACCAATATCACCGTTGAAGACTTCGAAATGGCCCACATGGAGGAGAATGCCGAGCTGAATAAGTGCATGGACTCGCTGAAGAACCTAGAACTCAACCAGGAAACCCTGCCGAAACCGTCTAAGGAAAAGGGACTGATGCTGCCCAACTGGCGCAACTGTATGGTCGGCGTGACGCCCGAGCTAGGGCATCCTGCCGAGGTGAAACCTCCGACCAAGGTTGTCCATGGTCGCCCCATGATTCGACGTGGCGGGGTTCCTCGAACCCATGTCATCCGACCTGCTTCTACTTTGGGAACTAATGGTGGAGCTGTTCGTGTCGTTAGGACTGCTATCCCGAAGGGTTCTTCAGGTACTCAACGTGGGCCAATGGTGGCCATTCGTAGAGGTAGTGTACCACCGGTCGTAAAGAAGGCACGCCCAAATTGAGAAATAAGAAAGGGTGGAAATTGTACTAAGTAAATACTGAAAACAAGATATTTCTCAGATAAACAAAGCAAATAACTCATTTCATCTTAAATAAATATCAATGGACCCCAATTTAAAATATTAATTTCTCTAATCAATTGGCTAATTCATAAATATTAACAAAATTCCAAGAATTCCCTGATAAGGAAGCCGAGATCAGCTTTAGCTTTTTACAATTTATTATTTTTTTAAAAATAACTATTCATTTAAAAAAAAATTAAATATCCGATATACGAGTATTTGGAGTTGAAGGTGCAATCGTCACTTTTATCGTAAGCAAGTGCTTTTGTTTTGCAATAATAACACCAACAGCAGCTGCAATGGCAGCCGCCGTTCATCGGAATCAGTTTTCCAAACACGTAGCCACTGGCTGTGTGGCATAGTGGACAGGGGGCTATCAAAATCGTTGACCAGCGCATAAATTTGATTTGTGTTCCATAAAAAGAGAAAAAGCTGAAAAAGAACAACGAGAATATTACGTATACGCAGCGTGTGACAGCGAAATGAAGATTGATTTGGTTTGAGTCGCGAGACATAAAAGCAGGGAATGTCTGGCTTTTTTACGAGTCTCTTTTCTCTTTTTACACTTAGTTTGTAATTAATTTTTCTAGTTGGGTGCAGACAAGAGCCTTCGCAAGCGTAATAACATTTGTTTATGTGACATTTTATGGTAATGTGTTTATTTTATAAATTCAAAAGGAAGCTAATGGTGTTTTTCGGTGATTTATTTAAACATAATTTTAAGTTAAAGAGGAATCATCTTCATACACATATTAAAAGATAAACTGGAATTAGGATCAAGAAACTGTAGTACACACTTTTGCAATCAGCATATTTCCCGACATTCCCAACATTGTTTGAACACAAAAAAAACACCAAAAACTTGCCTGCATCTCCATCCATTCTGCCATTCAATTACGCGGCGCCGAGTTTAGTAGATTTTTATCAGCGCCACAAGAGCGGAGAAAGTAGAGCAAAACTGCGGGCAGGGCAATAAACAAACTAGAGCCCCAGCCAAGAGCACAGCACTAACTTGGCCGGCACGCCCCTAAAACACAATTCTGTAGCGTGTGCGACGGCAATGACGCTCTCCAAGGAGCAGCGACACACCCAGCCAAGCCAGTCCCAGATCGCATCCCTTTTGGCTCCCTTTATTTGTAGTTCACCCACAACAAGTTGGTTGAGCAAAAATTGAAAAAAAATATTAATATAAAGGGAAAGAATTCAACGCAGAAAGTTTTTCTCTTTGTCGCAAAGATTTGCAGATAAATTGCGGGAAACTGATAAAAGCAAAATAGTCTATGGACATTATAAACTAAACTCCGACAAGGACATTCCCGGAGGGGGAGAAATGGCGGTGGCCCAGTCAAAAGTTGCCTGGGGCTACAAATTATGCAAAGTGCTAGAGCTCGCCAGTCAAAGCCGAGTGATAAGCTCGGCGATAAACTCGTTTTCTCAGCCACCAACGGACACAATGTGAACAGTACCTGCTTATTGGGGGGACGACTCGCTGGCCCCTTTGTCCAGGTGGTAAATTCAATAAGCACTTCGCTAAGTGCTCCGCAGGTCACGCCCCCATTGTACGAACTTTTGCTGCTACATTCGTTGCAGCTGAGAGATTTCTCTGCACTGCATTCCCTTATTCAGAAGTTTGCTTTAAATTAAATTTACGCAGGCACTCCCAAAGTTAAGTAGGAAGCAAGAAAGTAGGCTATTGTTGAGGGTCACGTCTACGTGATACCTTGTATTCAGCCTATTTTTAAGAAATATTTTGGATAACAAAGTCATTTTCGGTCAATTTCTTGGGAATTTTAATATCTATGTTAACAGCAGTCATTATAAATATATATTTATATATATATAAATATATAAATAATATCACTATATTTTTTCTTAAGAATAAATTCTGCTATTACCTCTCCTCGTTACCTACATCTCACCGAATATTTATATACCTCTGTGCTCCAGAAATACCTTTAATCAAAAGAAGCGGATGCTTAATGAATGCCCAACCAGAACGGCAACATCGAAAATAATAACAAGGACCGCCAACATCTTTGGCACGTTTCATTCAGGTTCAAGGCGCCGCCAGAGAAAGCCATAAAAAAGTACGGAGAAAGAACCAAAAAGGTACGAGAAAGCTGGCCATAAAAAATATCACCTGCTGTGTTATTGTTTTTCAGTTCTTTGCGCATTCTTGCTTTTCTCTTTTTCTCTGTAGCACAGCAGCCGAACCAATTTTCCTTAGGGTTTTCCCCAGCTGGCTCAGGACCTGAATAAAAGTCACCGATGATTGCCATAATAATTTATATCGAGCATAGCCGTCCGTGGAGGCTGTCGACTGCTGGTCGGTCACAAGGTGGAGTGCGGAGTGTTTTGGTAAATTGATAAGAATATTGCTTATGCTGGCAGGGCTCTGGAGTGCGCATACGCTGCGTATACGTTATGTGGCTATGATTGATGATGCGACTACAATTTCAATTAGGTGGCGGTCTGCCCGATGGAAGATGAACTCCCACAGCACTCGGTATTTTTATCCACTCATCGACGTCGGGTTATATATGGCTGTGTGCATCTGTGAGGTAAATAAATTGAATATTTTTGGGATGTGAGCAGGAAAGTGGCGAAAATTCATTGAATTGAGAAACATAATACGGCTTGTCGATGTAAAATTCAAAGGGACGACCTTAAATAAGCAATGAAACTCCCCTGACAGAGCACTGAGGGTCTGTGAAAAAATTGTATTTTTCCCTTGATTAACTCTGACAAATTAAAACAATCTCTCTCCGCTTTTCCCTATTATCAGCTTAAACCCGAAACGTATTTTCAACACCATAGACCTGCCTGCCTGTTAAAATAGTGCGTCCCTTTTTTTATTTAGTGAAACGTTGTCACCCGCAACGAGAGAGCGACGTGAAGCCTTTGCGCCGGGCCATGAAATGTAAACAATTTTTATTTCATTTCATTTTCTCCTCTTTTTCGGGACAACCAACATTGGATGGAGCCGCGCATTCACACGCCAATCGAGTTGCTTGTTTTTTAAATTAAATTTTTCGTTTCCTTCCCTGCAGTTTGGACGGTGGAAATAAACAACAAAAAGTTCGTTATCCTCAGGACTGCGGACGCGGACTGCGGACTGGTTTGGTTTTCATTCGCTATTCTGGCCGTAAAATAAATATGAAGTCGGGAATGGATTGGGCCAACAATAACTGCCGGAATAGATATGTCCATAGAGTGTAAATGTAGAGATACTACAGTGAAGCTTGTATTACTTGAAGCTTTAGGAAAATGCTGTTTTTGTAGATCGACCTTGGGTCTTTAAGAAATCCAAGCCCTACTTGAATTTTTCCATATTTCAACGAGTATTAATTTCCCCTGTAGTATGTAGTTACAGAAGCTCGACTGTATACTCTAGGGACTGCATCGAGTTGAGACTTCGCTTTCAGTTTCATCATTCGCACGTTTCAGTTTTGGGGGTGGTGGAGTGTCGGAACAAGTGGGGAAATGGATGCCCGACGTTTGCGTTTCAATTTCCGTTGATTGAAGTTGCCAAATGACTCGCCAAACACCTGGCCGTAGCACCTGACCGAAAAGCAAACCCCTGTCCGAGGTCCGAGGCCCAGCGGTTGCTTTGCCTAGTCTGGAAATTGAGAGCAATCAGCTACGGAAACGATGGCAATTAAATTGAATGCCGACGCCATTAAAGATGAGCACAAGCTGTGGATGGAGTTGGCCTGGAAATGGATATTTATTCTTGGGATATTTTGGAAGTATTTATCCTGTATCCTGCCTGTCTGGTCTTGGGGGGCTTTATGAGCTCTCCAGCTGCCGGTGCCGCTGCCGCTGCCGCCGGAGGTAACTGCCAGAGAATGTTTAGCTCGAAAAGTTTCAGCCTAAGTAGTTTCATTCGATTAACACAGTTTTAGCCACAGAGTTAACTTAGTCTTCGCCCTGCCTTGACTAATAAACTTTTAATTGAATTCTAAGGCTTCACTGAGATCAGAAAACCTGTAAAATCTCACATCGCCTTGGCCGCAAATGCGGGTACATCACCATCCTTATTCCTTAGCTAACGACTTTCCGTTATGGCAACATTTCAATTTCCCTGCTGGTCCCGTGTGAAAAATTAATGCCAAATTCGAAACAAATTGCAAAAGGCGGTGGCACAGTGTTGAAAGTGACAACGACAGATTCAGTGATGGGGACAGGAAGTAAAGGATGCCAACAGGATGTCTGACGAAGGCGGCTACTAATGAGGTATGAGAAGAAGGACCTTATAGATACCCTGAAGTGGGTCTTGAAAGCGCAGTTTATAAATAAAAAATGAATGTCTAAAAAGGGTATTTTTATAAAGGATAGATAAACATTTTTTAAAATTTATTGATAGTTTAACTCTGTTAAAAAATAGGGCTAAGAGCACTAGAAAATAAGTAAAGAATTAACCAGGAGGTCAGGAAATAGCCTTTGTTATTTCGTAACTCATTTCCACTGCCTGATTTAATTAAACAAACATTTATACCACATCGACATTATGTCAACATTTCAAGCAAACAAAACGTTCATTAAATATTTCGTTATTTTCGTTTGCCTATTCTATTTTGCCGAGTTAACTGCATTTGGTTGTCAAAGCTTAGACAAGCTTAGAATGCCATTCTAGTCTCCGACAGACAAGGCTCGCAAAGTCCTATATACCCCAAAACAGCTTTCGTTTTTTGACTTGGTGCAAAAACATTTCTGCCAAAATATGCCCGCAAACCTCAACAGCATTTTTGGACAGGGAAGAGTCAGAGTTTAGTGGGGAAATCCACTTGTTCACTTCCCACCCAAAAATAAAACCGAGAAAAAAGCACACCCGACATTCACAACAAAATAAAGTAGGGGTGTGCGTGGGTACCGGGTTCGGTTCGGTTTGGTTTGCTTTGGAGGTTGGGTTAGTCTGCTGTTGGCATTCGGTGGCAGAGCAGAAAATCAATGTTGCCAGCAACAACACATTGGCAGGAGCAAAACAGGACCAGAACCAGGACCAGGACGAAGACCAGGCAGGAGCAGCGACATCTTGTCAGGGCCGTCACCTCGATGCTAAAGGAATGTTTTCCGCCCACAAGCCGACTTGTTTCCTTGTTTTCCTACAAGCATCCCCTCCCCGTGCCCCGTCCGACGTACAAGCAATTTAAATTTATAAGCGCTAATATTGTCAAAGCGTAACGCAACAAAGAATCCAAAAGCGGGTCCCTGTCCTCGTCCCTGCTCCTTGCATTGTTATCCCTCGGCATGCCTTTATAGCAGCCAGCCTTTTGTCAGGGGGAAACATAAATTAAATGGCCAAAGCAATAAAAACCAAATCAATTTGAGCGTGAAATCGATTTTCATTTTTCTACCGCTCTTGCTTGTTGCTCGTTGGCAGGACTTTGCTCCAATCCTTCGGCGCCAATCGATAAATTCTCGATTGCAACAGGTACGACTGGTCGGTAGGTCGGACTGTGGATGGCAACTAAATCTACGACTCTGTCGCGGTAATGGGCGCTGGTCATGCCTGACCCAATGGCACCGCTGCCACTGCCGTCGTTTACCGCTTTGATTAATGTCGCAGGACGGCAGGGATCGGCGGATGGTAAGGCAACGGGCATTGGGATTGGACTTTTTCCTATTCCTTGGAACTCTTTGTCGCCTCAAACTGCAATCAAGGTTCAACACGGAAACCCTTTGATTGCCATTGGTTCGTGAATACCCTGCAGTGATAGATGTCCTTCATGTATTATGAATTGCATTTTACTGTCCAGGCAAAGACATAAATTTCCAGAAATTATATTAATCAAATAAAGTTATTTAAAGTTTTGTAAAATGAACTAGTAATAGTAGTTAATCCAAACCACAATTAAATCCCCCCTATTTAACATAAATCCTTGCACTTGTAAAGCCCAATTTAATTCAATTTCCTCTAGCAAACAATTTATTTAGTTTGATGGAGAGACTGAGAATGAAAAGGTTAGGCCAGCATAAGCAACCTAAAATCTTTGTTGCCATGGAAAATCTTCGTTGTCATTATTTTTAATTTGCGCATCTATGACATCAGTCAGCCAGGAGGCGAGCTGCAGGTCCTGGGCTTAGGCTAGGACCTCCCGTGGCCGACGCGTAGGTCCTGCCCAGTTGCTCCTCGCTCCACACTCTGGCAGCGTTGACAAAGCAATTTCCGCCAACTGCAAATTACACAAGCAGACATCGACGACGAAGTGAAATAGAACCAAGGACTAAGGACGACGAAAACTGCATGTGGGACCTGTGGAGGGACGAGGGTTGGGTTTGGGGGCCCAACTTGGGTTGTCTTTCCTGTCCTGGTTGCAAAAGGCTGCTGCTGCTGCTGCTCACTTGTGTGGGAGCTTCCGCTGCTGCCACTTGTGCATACATAATCAACAATTAAAGATTAAAACGCCACAGACAAAGTTGCGCCGGCGGGCAGGCTTATTAATAAAAGGCTGCCGAGCAGGGGAACTCTAAGTTATTTAAGTTCTTCCTTCCAGAAAGGACTTGGAAGTCCTCCATTTCTTATACTTTCATTATTATAATTATAAGCTGGTTGTAAGGGAAATAGATTCACCTTTTATTAAGGTCTCTAAGTAAGAAGAAAATAGTACTTTAATATTTATTTAGTAATAAATAAGAGGGAAAAAGAAAATTAAGTAGCTTTAAAAGCAGTAACTTTGAAGTGAAAAACTCTTCAACCAACTATTTTAATATTCTATTTCCAACCAACTGAATTTCTCCAAGTGCAAATCAGACAAATACTTTGACACATTTCAACAACTTTCAAAGGGGGGCAAGAATCCTACCCCCAAGAGGGGAAGCTTGAGCGTAGCAAAGTCGGCCGGACTTGGGAATTCCTTCAATTTTCCTTAGTTCTCCTCCTGGTGGCACTTTTAATTGCATTACGCCCCGTTGGAATTGCAAAGGATGCACGGCCTAACTCCTCTCCATTCTCGAGTTTTAATTGAAGGGACACACAGCTGATGCTCTCGTAATCAAGGATTTTCCCAGCAATTTCCTTTGAGAGCTGTCCTGTTTCTCTATTCTCATTAATAGCACTGCCCTGTGACGACATCATTAAAACATGTAAAGTTGTCAAGTGTGTGAAGGCTGCAGATACATCGATTTCGGTCCAGATACATTTCATTAATGTGGGCAAGGCCAGCCATCAATTAAAAAGCATTTGTGTCTGCCAGCTCTCGGAATTAAATTCCACTTGACAACGGAAAAAAGTTTCAGTTCGATATCAAACGATTTGCATATAGCCGACGATTTCACGCAGATTTTCGGGACATAAACACCCACGCACACTCACCGAAAGAGAGAAATCCTCTTCAGTCGGCAAAATCTGTTTACGAATTCGCCTCCTGGGACTGGGCCGGATTCAAAGTTGCGTGCCGTATCAAAGTTATCTTTTTGGCATATCACTTGCCGGGGTTTCGTTTCGTTTCCACAGAGGTAAGACGGCGGAGAGGCAGGGAAATTTCGGGGTGGACCAGTAAGACACACTTAACACCTCGGCACGTGAGTTTCCAATTTCGGCGACAATTGCTATGCCAACACACGTCTGCTCAGGTAAAGCCTCGAATTTAATTGAATAAGAAATGGCTACGGGAAGCATGCCTCCAATCAATATTTGCCATCAAGCCTTGTTCTTCGAGCAGAAGCTGAATCTTACTTAAGTCTAGGTCTATGAATACATTTTGGAGGATCTTGTATGAAATATATAAATATTTTCTCTTGTTACTCTTTGTATGTTCGTATTTATAATAAGATTACGAAAACAGAGTCTAAAAAAAAAAAAAAAAATAATAATAGAGCTTTATTTGTGAAGATGGTACAAATTGGAATATATTCATGTTAGATGTTTTTACACAATTTGAGGAAAAATTAATAGCATATTGTAGTTTCAATGAGTACTATATATTGGTAAAAATAATAGAATAAACAAGTTTTATCGTTACCTAAATATATTTAATCGAATAATTAAGAGTATGTATAGTGTTTGATATAATTTTCCATAATATGTTTTTATAACATATTTGTTGTATGTTAATCCGTTTTCTAGGGAAACTTTATCTGAAAAGAATCTCGAAAATTCTTGGAATTAATCTTTACATATTTCCTTATTTATTTATAGCGTATAAATTTGAATTTTCAAGACATACATCCATTCATTTGCAGAGGTGTAAATTATTCAAATATATATATGCATATTGCGCGTCCTTTGGAGCTATTCGCGTGCCTTCAACTTGGCCTTCCGTTTCGTTCTCAAGCATGTCATGCCAGCGGCCATAACCAGCTTATTAAATTGCAATCAATCTTTTCCCAGAACACGGGACACACAAGGCGGAGACGCGTCATCGTCAGTTCGCAGTGAATTACCAATTTTACTGTCACGGCTACGTCGAATCGATAGGGAAAGCGAAAAACAGAATCGAAACGAGGGCGCAGGAGGAGCACCTGGCCAATGTCAATCGATAACCTTGCACACAAAATGTGGAATGTGCACTGAGAGGTTGCAATTGGGGGCGGCGTTCGTTTAAAACAATGAAAGAAATGCCAAAATAACAAATTTCCCATGCATGAGGGGGCTCTCTCTCTCCCCTCTCTGTACAGACACTTGTTGACCTCGTAATGGCTATTGTTATTCCCCTTCGATGCACACAGGAAACTGGAAATGCTGCCATTTCGTATAGAACTTTGTTAGTTTTTAGACAGACTTGGATACAGAGTTAAGCATTTAACAACAGGGAATAAGAAAATAGTGTCATAATATCCAGAAACTTTGTACCTATATATATTATCACAGAAGGTATTCAAATTGTATGGTATTCGGTTTTGATTTTCGTTGCGGCTAAGCCAATAATTAACTTATTAAGAAAATATTATAATTATATTTTGTAACCAGCAATTAATACACAATTCCTCTTAGAATACCGATTTCCCCATCTCAGCTTACTCACCGATTGTGTAGGTGGCTCCATCCACCGTGAATGTGGCCGCTTTGCATTTGTTGAAAAACCGCGAGGCAAAATCCAAAGCTGAGTTCTTCAAGCTCGAGGATACGCGGCGTATGGGTGAGTCCGGACAGGAAGTGGGCTGGTGCCGCTCCGGCGACACCGGATGGTGCAACACCTGCTGATGGTGCTCGAGGGTCGTTACAGCACTGGTCACCGTGTTGCCGGAGGTCAGTCGTGCCGTTAGAACCGCGGGCACTGGGACACTGGCACCTGGACTATTACCAGGACCTGCTTGGCCACCCGGAGTAATGCTGCCCTGACCTGGAACCGGACCTCGGCTGGTCACAGGTGTGGCAGTCCCGGGGGCCAAGCGACGAGGCGCATTCGACAGATTCAAATTTGACATTTTGCGTTGCGTTCCGTTTCCGTTTCCGGTTACGTTTAGAATCGCGCTTCAATTTCTATTCTCTGGCAGTTCACTTGATCACACTCATTTTGCTGGGCACTGCACAAAGGTCTGCATATCAATTAGGGCCCTGGGCACCTGTTGTTCATCCGATATATTTGTTAGAGGAGAGAAGCCAGCACCTGACCAAGCCAAATTGTTGCAATTACGATTTGAATAACAAGAATTCAAGCAAAGCTTTGTCTGCATTGTTGAGTTAATTAAATAATGGGGTTCAAATTTGAGCTACAAATATTTGCATTCAAATATTTAAATAATAGAGAGTCCAATTAATAGAAATTATTTAGAATATTGGAGAAAACTCAATCAGTTAGGAAATTACATGTACTAAAAGCTCTCCTAAAATGGCCAATTATTTTTTATTTTATTTTCTTTTGAGTTCTATATATAAAATACTATCTTTTAATTAAAAACCTATCTCCACCAAGGCTTATGCATTTTAATTGCATTTTCAAGTAGTTAAAATGCGGGTTATAATTATAAATAGAAAAGTTCCTATGGCGAAGACACATAAATATTTGCAGGTATTTGCACAGTCCCCCATAGCTATGTCAACAAAGGATAATTTCAATTTGAAACATTTAATTGAGCAATAAAAAATGTCCAAATATCTCATTACGAAAGTTAATTTAAATTCCGAAAATATAAGTATATTTCCGGAACCGCAATTCAGCAATTTGTGTCTCTCTCTCTCTGTGTGTGGTTATTTGTGTTTATGCATCTGTGGGTGGTTTTGGCCAACAGCATGTATCTGTAGCTGTATCTGTTTGCGGATCAATTTATCCGGCAAACCCCACTTTGCTATAATTTGCCCGTAGTTTCAATTTGCCAGCGCCCAAAATTTAAACAAAATTGCAATTACAACTGCTAGTGTGTGTGAGGGAGGGCGAAATCCCGGAAAAACATGTGTCCACATGGAGTGCCACCGAAAAAGCAAAGCCCTATGGCTGTACGAGAATGATAATGATGATGGAGATGATGATTGCAGTCAATAAAAACGGAATTACCAAAGCTGAACCAACGTTTTTTGGGTGGCACAGGTTAAGTGGATGCGAAGTGGGGTTAACTGGGAGCTGGGAGTTCGGGGGTTGGGGGTTGTCGGTACTTCAGCAGTCGGTTGATGACTTTGCCTCTGTGTGTTTCTGTCTCTGGCATATTTCTGGCTCTCTAAAATGCGACGAATTAAAGTAAATTGCTTGGAAATAATCGCATACACTGCGGCTCCAGAAACAGCCGTAGGTACACACACAGAGCACAAGCACACAGAACCAAATTAATGTCAATATCACATTAATAGCTGTATTTAATATCAAATTTGTTATATCAATAATACATTTTGGCATAAAAGCCAGAGAAGAAATTATATAAAGTAATATTAATTGGGTTTAAATCAAGGTCCAATGGACAATACATTTATTTTCTGACTTTTCTCTGCTTTGAAATATTCCTAAGTAAAATAATTATCATTTTAAAATAGTACAGCTTTATAAGGAATTTCAGCTCAAAATCAAAACCAAACCCACATGAATTCCGTTTGATTTTAGATCATTTTTTTCACTGCACTCACGCACACTCGCACAATGCATAGCCGCCAGACAATGAGTGGCTTTCTGCGGCTAAATTGCCGGCGGTTCCTGCCCGCTGCCTATCAGCCAGCGCTTTGTGATAATGGCATTCAAATGTATACATTTGAGGTTTTGTTTTTTTCCCCTCCCTGCATTTTTTTTCCGTTATGCCGTTTTGCCGCTTATCGGGCTGCGGAAAAGGCGCCGGGAATTGCCACATCAAGTGCCGCCGAAAGAAGAGTATAAACAAACAATGGCAATAATAATAAATTCTGCTTTGGTTGCTAGAGATGGGTCACTATCCGCGAAATGCGAATTGTTACAGAGCTTAATTATCTGCAATTATTTCTCTACTATTAAGCCGCCTTCAAAGGATTTTAATCCGCGGTTAGTGCTTCAACTTTTTGTGGCTTACAAATCGTAATCCATCTAGGAAAAAAGCACTCAACTTTTTGTTCAGGTGGTTTATGGGGTTTTCTATCCGCTTTTTAAAGGATTAACGTTAATATATTTGCCAGTTTTACCTAGATAAATGGTTAATAAAAAATCCGACTGTAAAGTACCTGGTACTAGGTTTAAGGAATATCTATAAGAATTAATTACAACAATAGAGACTAATATATTATAATATTTCTGCCAACTTGTCCTCATTTTTTATGCTTCTAAATAATGGCTGTACACTTTCTTATCTTATCTAAAAACTATATCAAAGCTTTTATGATATTTTCTGATAATTTTTGTGTAGTTTCTAGGCTCTGATATGTTTTTCCTGACTGTAACTAAATCCAAAACACTTTTATCCTCAACAAGTGCTGGTTATAAAAATAAAGAAAATATTACTGGGCTTTATTATCCGTTTCGTTTTCCTGCCTTTGTTTGCCTGTCTGTGTTTATGCCGTGTCAACACCCCGAAAGATGGACTCAATGTCTCGATTTCGGCAGAAAAAAAATACTAGGAAAATCTGAGAATCGGATTATGGATTTTTCTGGGCGTGTGCTTTATGCTTTATTGCATTATAACAAGTTTTAGTGGCGTGCTGTCTCTCGCTCGCTCTCTTGTTCGCTGGGCCATACTAATTAATACCTTTGGGCGTTCGTCATGAATAGGTGTGCGTGCTGTGTGTGGTGTATGGGTGTGTGCGGCCATGTTTGCAGATAAATTGCGATGCTCAGTGGCTTGGATAAGCAGACCGGCTTTAATTTGGTAAATTAATTCTGAAATATTTAGGTCGCAAATATCCAGCACCCCAAACCCCCCGCGGACACACGAGAACCCAACCCAAGCCGACAAGGTCACGGCTCGAGGGAGCTCGTCGCAGATAAAAGACTGAGCTATGTGTATATATGTATATATATATATATATCGAACAAAGAGCTCACTAAAGCCGAGGAGAATGTTGAAAATTTAAGGATACCGGGTTGCAGCATGCTGGATATATGGGGATACTCGTCGAGCGGGCTGCCTTTGATTTGCGCCGAGCATAATCAACTCGGTTGGAAACATTCTCGCGCTGAAAACGAAACGAAAAGAAAACTGCCGGAAAAGCCAGGCCTGGCCAGCAAAAAAAAAAGAAAAACAGAAAACAAAAAATTACCAGGCAAATTGCCGAGGACCGAGGTCCAGAAATATATATGTGCGGACATAAATAAAAATAAAGGGCCAGCAAATATAAACTTTGGGCGAATTTTGCGGCTTAAGGACAACAATTGGCTGCTCACTTCCCGTTGGCCGACTGGGCACTGGGCAACAAAGGCCGAACTTTGAACTTCTAATGAAAATTAATCAAAAATGTTGTGCGGCGGCTTGTCTTTCCCTAAATACGATCAAAGACCTATGCAAATTGGTTTAGTTTCTCTGTATTTTACCCCGGACATTCCCCTTCTAGTTCCGTGTTGTTCAGTGTAATTTCTGGAGTTTTTTGCTTCCACCCCGAAAACACCGAAAACACCTGAAAAGGGTCTCCTAACCCGCAGTTAGATTGACTGAGCAAAAGGGTCGGGTCAAGCCAACGCCAAAGGGGTTGTTGTCCGTGAGGCGGGGACTTTTGTTTCTGTTTCCAGCCTGGTCCGGGGTCATATCATTGCCGTCGAGTTAAGTGTTAATCCGCTTTTGTTATTGTTTGGCACACAGCAGGAGTCAGCCCCGGAGGATGGCGCAGGATCAGGTGTCTTCTTTGCTCTGCGAGGTGTTACACTTTTGCCTCTTGCTTGTATTTCGTTTTTTGTGAGTCTAGTGAGTCCGGGTTACATAATTGTTAATTTAAAATGTGTTTAATGCAAATTTAGTTGTCCTGCTAATTGCTGGGTCCTAGACCTCGTCTATTCGCACATTAAGCCATTAATTTATCGAGGGAGCAGGAGTCGGAGCTGGACAGAGCCAAACAAATTGCTGAGCAAATATTTGCTGCTGGCCAGCGATTTGTTGTGGCTTCCATTTCTGCCATCGCTCATCGACCCAGCGACCGATAGGGCAACAGGTTTTGAACAGGCCAAAAGCAACAAGTTGACTTGGTCAACCCATACCCTCTTCCCACTCTCTCCCCTGCTTGAGCGTGTTTTATTTTTCTTTAGCATTTTCCTGAGTAATTAAAATTGCCACTTGAATCACTGCCTTTTTTATTTTTGCCTTTTTGTAGCCGGAACTTCACTTGATGGGGCACCCGAACTACGCATACACACTGGGGCCCCAAAACGAAAGCCGAGGACGATAACTACGAGAGCGAGACTCGAACTCGAACTCGGTAAAGGATGCGAGCCGCGAATCGGGAGCACTTCCTGTTGCTCTGGGCTGGGCGCATTACCTTCCGGCAAACGTGTTGCCAATCAACTGACGAGCTGCAAATCATGTCCTGGCCTTCAGCTGGCTTCTGGCCCACTCGGAGGCAAAGAGCGTGGATCAAGAGCGGAAGCTCTCCGGCAAGAGCGTCAATCAGCGCTGTTGAGAGCTTTGGGCGCGAGTAAAGAGAGGAAACGCTGGCCGGAAGAGAGTCCTGGCAGTGAAAGTAACTGGCTAACGGTTAATATGAAAAATACGGAAATAGTTCTGTGGAAAAAACTATATATAAAAGGGAGAATTTTTGGGGGTCTCGTATATATATATGCGTTATTTATATATTTAGCTCTGAATTAAGGCATAGATAGAGGAGCTTCTAATAAATGAATTAATTTAATTATAAGGCCATTTTAAATGTGTTATTAATTTCAATAAATTTAAAACTTCATTTACATTATATAATTGGTATTTAAATACAATTATATGTGTGGTAAAAGCTATAAAAACTGAGAGTAGAGAGATTTTTAATAATAATTAAAATCTGCCACAGTTTCGGTATAATTAATAGCTTTGGTAAACATTAAATACCTAAAAAGTTAAGTTCTTTAAGCATTAAAATTTTTAATTTCACCTAAAAAAAATGTATTTATAGACTTTAATCAGTTTTGTGAGACATTCCTAGACTAATATTTTAGGATTTTATTATGTTCCTTTGATAATAATGTTCCCTATTGGCCATTTTTACAAAAATATATAAAGGCAATTTAAATTGAATTATATTATTTAAGAACATCGAGTTTACTTGATAATTTAGGCTACCTTAAAACCCCTTCAGACCTCAATTTCTTAGCAGTAACTCCTGGACTTCCTCTAGAATTTATATAATCTAACACCTTCCATTAACTGTGCGGAAACATTCTCTTTTCCCACCTTTCTTATCAGCCAACATAGCCTTGGTTTTTGATTTTCCTATTGATTAACTCGTGTCTGCCTGTTTGTGGCTTATTTCCGCCAACAGCTGATTAAAGGACTCTGACAGTTTCTCTCGGAATCTCTTAACTCCCGAAGCTTTTCACCACCGAAAGCTCAGCAACTCTCTGGCCAAGTTTCACTATGCCTGCCGCAGGATGGCGCCGCAAAATAAAAAGACACTTCCAGTTCGTCATGAAAATATTTGGCGAGGATATATTGACAAATGCCTTGTGTAACGGCAGACGACGAGTCGTGTGTAATTTATAACGCCAATGCAGACACGACAAACGAGCGAGGACAGCCTGGGAAAGCCATATACCAATGGGGAGCAGAAAAACCAAAGGAGTCCTTGTCGCCCCCAACATTCTGCAGGTGTTTAGTTATTTATGCCTTGTCACACGAAGTCTGCACTCCGCATGTAAAAGACAAAACAAATGCTCCGCGCTGAGTGCGCGCAGACATCCTTGGAATGGGTGCCGTCCTCCGCAGCTCCACAGCTCCTCAGCTCAGCTCAGCTCAGCCATAAAGGATTTGACCCAATCCCCGCCATCCTCCAGTCGCATTTCTCACATTTAAACCGCCCAACGAATGCCGAAAATGCTCGAATAAAAACATTTATTGGGCGGTCGCATAAAGGAGATCTGAGCAGCTGCCGCCACGAGCTAAGCAGGAATGGCTGTACAATTTATATGCAGATGGATGTACTTTCGGGGAAATAATGAGTCTGCCAAGATATGCACAACTCTAATTGAAAAAGTTATCAAGCAGGGGGTTTTTAGAAGTGTATTCTTCGGTTTAATTAAGTGTCTGGCTTTGAATATTTATTCTAACTGCATTTTCATTGGCTTCCAAGCGAAAATAATCAGTCGACAAGGAAGATTGTTAATAAAGAAAAGCATTGAGTTATATTTATAGTCATATAAAGCTTTAACTACGAATTAAAGTGGCGAGAAATCTTTGGGAAATGTTTATTTTATGATGAAATGCAAGCATAAGGCAGCTATCACTTGCAGGGAATTTTTTAGATAATAATAATATTTATTACTTAATTTAAATTCGAGTTAAATAAATTTGCAAAGGGTCTTGGGATATTTAAAAAGGAGCTGAGATTCTGCTTACTTAAATGGAGAATTTAATATATTAATCATTCTTATTTAAGTTAAATTTATCTTTGTAAAATACCAGCCCGACTTTTTCAATTGCCTTTTGGTATACATTTTTATCTAGCTTTCTCAACAATATGCTCTCTCTTTACCATTTCTTTTAAATTGCAAATTTCACGGCAAATTAAACAATAGTTCAAATTCCCTCCTCTTCTGCTAAATATTGTGGTTGACTCGGGCCATATATCTAGCTGGATATCAAGTCCCGCATGTTGGCCACAAGTCAAGTCGAGTCCTTCTCGGTCTCAAGCTGTGCCGTCTGCCGGCCGCACCCTCCTTGGCTCTTTGGCCGGGTTCTGCCTGGGTATGCCACTAGACTATCATGACATTTGAATAATGTGAGCACATTTGGCATTTTATTTTATCATCAGGCATTTGCTGATGTGCTTACACATCCCGCTCTCTCTCCTGACAACAGAGACGGAGGCAGGCCTTCGTCTCCTGATGAAATTAAACTGCTCTTGGTCCTCGACTTGACTTGCTCGGCTCTTATTTGCCTTTACTATTATACGCTCATTCATTTGTCTCATCATTTCGCTCACGCCCACGGGGCGGATGTGGAATGAGCCGTCTGGAGTTCCGGCCATTTTCATTTCTTTTCTTTTCTTATGTTTTTTTTTTTTTTATGTTCCTTGGCATCCCCTGCGAGGGGCGTGGTCTAATTACAGCTTTGGCGAACTTTTTCATTGTTGCCGCCGTTAAAGCGAAGCTTGCAACAATTCTTTTTTAGGGCCCCATCATTTTCGGTAAACTTTCCAATTAGAAGGTTAAGTAGACGCAGCATAGGCCAGACTCAAGTCTTTACCGGCTAGGCACTAAGTTTTTCAGCTGCTTGTTATTATTACCGCCTCTCTTCGCCAGCTTTTCTTTCGACCACTTTTCCGCGGGCTCCAGCTCATAACAATGCATTGAAATTTTGATTGCAACCATTAAAATGCAAGCGCAACCCGCCCCACGCCCCACGCCGCCGCATAATGAGGATTTCACGCAGCTCCTGCTCAGCGCAAGGTCAGCCAAGGACGACGGGACAATTGTTGTTATTACTTTTGTTGTTGTTACTGCCCTTAGTTACTGCCGCTGCTGTTGCTGCGCGTCGTGTTTTTATAATTTGCCACAATGGGGACGAGGGCAAGAGCAGCAGCCCCAACAGCGACAGCCGCAGCAATTAGAGCTCTGAAAAAGCGAAAACAAAACAATCCGAAAAGCGTGGAAAAAGCGCTGACAAAAAAACTGAAAAACACGAAAAATGTGCAAGACAAATTGCCATGCCAGCTTGAGTCAGCCAAAAATAATGCGAGCAGACAACATGCAACATAGGAAGTGGCGAGAATATTGCACCAGGGCACGGTACATACAACGAAAAACTCACTGAATAATAGTTTTGACCAAGAGCATTTTTAATTTATGAGCTCTTAAATATATATATGGTAGAAATGGTAATGAGTTTACAAATTAAAAGTCCATCAAATTGAAGCAGTATAGCTCCTCTCTGTTTAAGAGGGTTTCTGTGAGGCTCACTAATTAATTTTATAAACGTGATTCCGAATAATTTGTTAGTATTTCTTAATGATTACATGTTAGTCCTAAAATAGCCTAAATAAATATTTAAATAACGGTCTAGAAATTCACTGAATAAATGTATAAAAAAAGCTTAAGCTGGCTTAAATGATAAAAAGGAACTTGGTGTATATTATATTCCAATGAATTTGTTTAAATTTAATGTTAAATTAAATTGATTTAATTACCTCTTAAATTCTTACATTAAAAAAAACCCCTTGACTTAAAGTCCTGTCTTGAAATTATTCCTTTGACGGTAACTTATTCCTCTTTTTTCTGCTTATAAACTTTAATCACAAGCGCTTCCCAGAAAAGTTGTTCAACTTAACCAAAACTGCAGAGCCCGATTATTTTCCTTTTCCATCATTTTTCCCTAGGCTTGAATGTACATCAAAATAGTTTCCCCGAAATAGAGAAACGGCTCAAAAGGTGGACCGCAACAGGCACTTGTAATGTGCATTCAAAGCAAGGCGAAACGGAATAAATCAATAAAACTAAAGCATGGTCAGGCATAAAATGTTGTCGAGGCTGCTGCCATGCTTCTGCTGCTGCCATGAAAAACTTGGAGACTTGGATTCTCTCTGGTTTCTCTGGGTCTCGTTTCTCGAGTGTCGTCCACTTGTATCAACCTCGAGGCGCGGTCGAGTGCGCCCTGAAAATTCACTCGGGGATATTTCGATGTAATACAATGCAATCCAAATATTGATTCGTCGTAATTGTTGGCATTATTGTTATGCCAGCTGATTAATGCGACAAGTCCCCCTTGCCCCGAACGGATGTGTTATGTATTCCCACAACTCCGCCCCCGTGCCGCTTTTGTGGGACAAAATTAATACAACATTTATGAGTCACTTATTGTGCGCTCATTATGTAAAGGGCGACGACGCTTCAAGGAGGTAGGGGTCAGCATTAGCCAGCAAATGACCCGCACAGCTGGCGCCGTTCCATGTAACCATGTCTAACCTCAGCCACCCAACCAACCACCCCCTCCCCAAGGACGCGGGCTGACTGCATTTGTCGCCCTTTTTGGGTTATTGGACGCACAAATTAGCGGAAATTATGCAACGATAATGTTGTACAACCATTGGCAAAAGGCAATTGGTTTTATAGATTCCTTGCGTGCGCTCCTGCCGCTGATGGCCTTTTATTATTGCTATTTTTCCATTTACTGCCAAACCGCAAATTGTTCAGCAATTCCAGGAAGCGACAGCAACCAGGAACCAGGAACGACGAACCAGCAAAGGGCGGGGTTGACTTTTATTTGAAAATTTCCATGATAACTAATTTACATGCATAAGAGGATTTATCGTTGGCAAAAGGGGATAACAAGGCTTACACGCCACACAGGGTTCATGGGGGTTAGCAGTGCAATTTCTGTTATTAAACGTGGCTAACTGAAAACTAGGGGAGCTGTTATACTAATTATAATTTAAGTAGGGGAGAAGGCTTAATGTTTGGTGCGCTAAGTTCTCATTAAAACCAAAATAGACTAGACACTGTTCCAAAAAATAAATCTAATCTGGCCCTAAATGCGCTAAGGAAAGTAAGTAATAATTTTAATAAAGTAATAAGTTAAATTGTAGGTTGGAAACCCATAACTTTTTAAATTTAATTGGCTTTAACTACCCTTAAACTACCCAAGCATTATCTTGAAATATTAAATAAGAAGCATTTCACAGTTATAAATGGCGACGCTAATTATCAGATAATTAAAATTTGTGCCAGTCAATGCCATTGCCTGAATATTTCGTCCTGGACAAATTTTCAATATTCATGGACGGGCGCGTCGCTTAAATGACTGTCAGCAGCGGACAGCAGGCACTGACAGAGGGGGGCAACAATGATAATGCCTTAATTATGCAACAAGGATTCCCTTTTTCCGTGCCACGAACATCACATAAAATACCATAAAAGCCCCAGCCAAATGCCATTGACAGCACTTTTCATGGGGCCACGAGCCGGAGCCGGAGCCAGAGCCCGGAGGACTGGAGGAGCGTGAACATGCTCACACGTATTGCCGGGGAATGCCCAAATATATTTCATATTTATAACATAATTCGATATAATGCCCTTAGCGGCGGCACATCAACTCCACCTCTTGCTTGTCCTGCGCCATAAAAACCAGGCAAGCCATACAATTTTGCGGCCACATTGCGTATACGCCACCGCAAATGCCCCTGCTGACCACAGGCTTGCAAAGAAGGCGGGAGGCGGTGGAAACCTGCTCAAATAGCACACACAAAAGGCCAACAGCAAAACGCACTTTGCCTACTGAGGCATTAACATCTGTTGTCCGTTGTCCGTTATCTGCTCCCGTATTCCCACAGTCAAGTCCTGGTAGTTGACCCAACGAAACGAGCATAGTTTCTATTTATGGAGTTGGCCAAGGCCGATAAACAATCGGCATGGCTAATGGATTTCGGATTTGGTAAATACGCCAAGACAGCTAGAGAACATCCTCCTTCGGTTGCCCCATCGATATTGCTCAGCCATTTTCCTGGCCACATCTGCACAAATAGATTTGTTTACGGATACCTTAGGGGGCCTTAGTCAGTTTGCAATCGTTTGCAATTAAAATATATTTGTCCAGGCTAAGGACAGGCAATTGGTTTAATTGAATAATAGGACTTTCGCTTGACATATTGTGAACTTTAGGCTGTGTTTCATCAGTCAAGATTTTCAGTAAATAAATAAAATTAATATTAAGAAGTGTTTTACTATTTTGAAATTCTTGTGGAGGAATAATCAATGCCTTTATTTTATTGGGAAAATAATACCTTTCAGATCATAACTGATTTTTATCTTCATTTTCATGTAAAAATCTTTTTTATTTAAAAAAAATCAGTCATATGACTTTACGTCCAAAGCCATAAGACAGTTTATATAATTTTATAATAAAAAGCTAGTTCATTTTTAAGTTCAAAATTCTTATAAAATATTTATTTATTATCAATACCAAATCACATTCAATTCAAGTATTAACAAAAATAAATCCAATAAAAAACTGTTATAAATTCCCTTTTAAAAAAATAATTTAACGAGCCACAAGATGAAAGTGCATTGCTGAATAAAAAGCAAGTTGGCGATATCCCGCAGAATAAATGCAAACGCAATCCCATAAAGCAGCAGGGCTCGCAGCCTGAGAGGTATAAAACTGGATATTTAAATGAAGTTAGCGCCAGCCCGCTGAGTGAATGATGATACTTCCCATTCATCAATTCAATTTGTGCGCATTTCCATTGCTAATGCAGGCGGGCAAGTGCAGGGGATTTTCTCACGGGTCAGAAAAGAAGGCCCCTTGGATTTCCAGCTGGGGCGATGTGCATAATTTAGGACAGTTAGAAGCTCTCTCTCGGTCGCCTCATTTTATTAACTGCTGGAGCTCCCACATGAGCTGCAATCCGGCTAGAGAACTTGAACTGGAGCCTTGATCCCTGGCACTCCAGCCGGCGGCTTTCATGTTTATACAGGGCTCTTGGCCCCCTCCTAAATATGCTAATAATTCTCGACGCTGCTTTATTAAATTTCTATGGCAACCGAGTAAAATGAAATGCGCCCCAAAATGACATAACTTATTTAGCTCTTGCGATTCGCCGTTGCCGCGGAAAATTAACACCAGCCACCGGCGGCAGCAGGCAGATGGTAAAGGAGAAGGAAATGGGAAGGAAGAAGGGGGAATCCCGGATACTCGCGGATACCCACCAGAAGTCGACGGCAAAAGCCGCCGTTTCTTGTTTTTCCGCGACTGTCGGTTCCATTTTATGGCCACGCCCAGCAAAGTGGCTTTCGCCTTCCATCCTGCGAGCCATTTTTTTATGCCAGCTTTAAACAGAGAATTGTGTCGTTAAACCGGCAGGCACTGGAGTTTAATGCAGAAATAATTATTTCATTTAATGCGTCAGCTTTAATCATTTGCCAGAGAGGAAAACCTGGTCTGATGGCGCAATCTCTAGTTTAATGTGCCGAAGAAATGGATGCCTCAGCCCAAGAGCTCTTACTTTATAGTAGCCTTCAGCTATTAGCCCTGGAAATCACATTTGCAATTAAACAAAACTAACTAAAACTTGGGCTAAGGCATTTGTTATGTACTCTTTGATTTTTAAATTTAATTAGAAATTACTTTTTGGTTGAGATTAAATGGTAGAGAAAATAAGCGTCTTAAACCTATATAAATATGTCTAGGTTAATTGTTAAATAATTATTTAAATATAAACTGAAGTTTTAATTTTATTTTTACAAGTTAAGCCCCATTCACAGGTTATTTTTCTGTTAAGTCTCTTGATAATTTTCATAATGTGGCAAGTTAAATAAAGCTTTTACTTCCAATTAATAGAATAATAATTGGTAATTAAATCTCAACCAAGTAGGCGATACAAATTAAACCAATGTGAGTAAATATTCCTTTTATTATACCATTGATTTTCAACAAACAATAATGAATTGATATTTTCATTTCACTTTCCGGTCTTAATAATAATTATTAATAAAATGAAATTCACAGGAAATTCACACGATTATGCGTCGATAAAGCTGTCAATTGTGACAGCCAATAATAAAGGCCAAAAGCCGGCCAACTGCCCACAACAAACAATTAAAACCCTCTGTTGTTTGGCTTAAAGGGAAATGATTGTGCAAATAGCGGACTGGCAGCCATTGTTGCACTTTTGTTTGACCCCGACGCAAGTCGTTGTTAATTATGATTTCCGAGTCAATTTGCCGAGGCCGATGCGTGTGTGTTTGCCGAAACGGGAAGTCGCTTTTGGGTGGGTAAATCTGATCACCTGCCGGGGCCCATAAATCATAATTGACTGCTCCCAGGCGGGGTCTTAATAAATATTGACACAGCGGGCACAATTAATCACACGCGCGCTGCAATGTTAATTTGTGGAATTTTCTTTTCAATTATCAAACGCAAACACTTGGCGTGGGCACACACACAGGATATGCGGTCAGGAGCAAATACGGTTACCTACATAAATGCGTACATCGTCAGGAAGTTCATCGATTTTCTACTCACGCACTAAAAATACATTTCCATTTAAGAAGAAAAGCCTTTATGTTACAAAACTCCCACGAACGGCAAACTATAAATAGATTTCTGCTTAAAAATAGACACACGCGAAGCTCAAGTTTCAGTTGGTGAATGCATGTTGATAGTCGAAGCTTAACTTTGTCTCTTTAGAAGTAAAAATATCTACATAAATGTGAAATTTAATATTTATACACACAATAAACTAAAGCTTATGGCAATCAATTTTTAAGTAGCATCCAAGTGTTTCTCCTTCAGGCCTTGAAGGTCAAATAGCTTAATTTAAACTCACAGCTTTGGAAAATAATTTATGTTAACCCCGATTCCATAGCCATATGCCAAATGTAGATTGACGTTGAAAAATGATGTCAGTTTATGTATTAATGTATGTACTCCCTTGTCGGGTTCGCAAAAACTGAAACATTCGTCAGGCGGGTTAAAAATATGCAAATGGTTCGTCTGCCTTGGTCCGCTGGCTTGTTGACCCCACAAAGGACCTCCTTTGCGATCACACAATAGACATCAAATGGTCGGGACTTACCTTTTTTCTCTTAGCCCTGGCCCGTCGCCTGCAAGAAAGATGGTAAAGGACTCGATTAGGAGAGCAAAGCTGGGATTTAAACGCTGCATAAACAGGATTCGCATCGATGACACGCGACACGCATGAATATCAAATTATGGAGAACTAAAAGCTTAGACCATTCGCAAACAGAAACTGAGATTGAGGTGGAGACGGAGACGGAGATGGCGATGGAGCTCCCAAAGTGATGAGTCTGTTTATATTTACGACACTCCCCCAACTGGCTCCCGGGCATTTAAGCCGATTCCCTGGCCACTGGGCAGGTCCTCGTCCTTACCATGCCGAGTTGAAGTGCTTTCTGAACGCTCTGCCACACACTTGACTTGCATATTTAGCCATAACATTTGCAGCTTATAAATATTATGTTACGGCTCAATAAGCTTATGGCCAAAGGACCTTAACTTGGCCCTGATTGTCACCCATTAGTCATTAGCATCCTCCCCGTGATATATACACATATATATATAGATGAAGTGTGACTCGAGTGGCCACTGATGGATTGATGCTGGGCAGCCACAGCCACAGAGGGATTTATGACAGCGCCCATCCTTGCCACACATGTGGCATATGAATCTCTCTGCCAGGTCGTGTCCTTAATGGCTCTTGGCCAACTCCGACAAAGATATCTTCGCCAAAGCTGAGCCGGCTAATGAGAGGAGTGGGCGGACAGCTGGAAGCCCCCCGCCGAGGTCAGGCCAAAAGTTGTTGCTGGCCGGCGTGGTAATGACACTCATTAACGCAGCCCGAAAGCAGCTCTGGGGAGTCGGTAATCGTGTTGGCTTTTGCAGCGTTTGCATAATGCCAGCGACCAGGCCAGACCTATCTATTTGTGTGTGAATTTTTATTTTTAGCCCAACTTTTTCGCCCTCTCTGCGCCGGCAGCTTCGTTTTCTTGGCCATTTTCGCCTTAGCCGAATCTAATTACGGAGCTGTGAAAATTCATTAATGCCAATGTGAGTAGGGCATCAGCAGATGGACTGGACTGGAGGAAAATTTAAGGAAAATGGGTCTAGTATTTAAGAAGAAATAATAGTTGGTTTTATAAAGGTAAAGAAAACGAGAGAAAGAGAAAAAGAGAAAGGGGGTGCACTAGGTTTTACTTAAATAATATAAAATATTATATATAATCTCTCCAAAAAATTAAAAAAAAAAATAGATGCAAGAGAATATATTCTGAATAATTAAAAAGAAGTATATTTTTCCAAAGCCCGATTTCTTAAAGTTAACAGTGTAAATTATAATCCATCTTAAGTTCAGCTTTTCCTTTTATCTGTCATAAATTTATCTAAAATATTTTTAGTACATGTTAACAATTAATTTAAATACTACTCTAATTTTATCGAAATTTCTCTCTCTGCAATGACCAAACAAAATTAATTATCCATCCGAATTAGCGGGGGATTTTGCTTTCTCTTTGTCACTTTGCATATTTTTCACGCCAGTTTGCCAGCCGCCTTTCGGTTGGATTTCCATTAACTTTGTCATACCAATGCTTTCTGGTCATCAATAAAATTTTAATGATTGCGTTAAGCTGCAGCTGCCGCCTACTTGCACACACAAACACACACACTCACCCCGTGGGTCCTGCAATTCGATTAAGTCCTTGCTGGTATGTGGGGGAGAATCAAATAAAGAGTCCGTTCTCCCTTGGGGAACGAAATTTCCGCCGAGTGTGCAACATTTTGCACAGGAACTGGGACAGGGCCCGACATTTTAATGAAGTTGTAATGAGTCAAGGGTTCGTGGCTCCTGGCAAACTGCAGCCGTTCCCGAGTCACCCTCATCCTGGCCGTGCTGCCCCCGCCCAGCGTGCGATTGGGGCACGCAAATATTTGCCCATATAAATTACAGACATACGCGTATCTGCGTGGCATCCACGACGCGTGGCACATTTTACGTGCTTTGAATTTCAAATTTCATTCAATTTTATCTTCATTTTGTTTTTCTCACCCAAAAATATGGACATGACTGGTGGGTCATCGAAGGAGGAGCGACGGCAGAGGAGTGCAAATATGCGATGTTCCAAATTTGACTTGGGGCCATCCATGGATATGAATTTTTTGTTGCAAACATTATGGCGAAGCATTTAATTTAATGGATCGCATGATAAGAGCAACCGTAATTGTTATTAAAACCAAAATAATTGAAATAAAACGGCTGTTGCGTATTTAAATGTATTAAAAGATTAAAAATCGCTTAAACTGTTGCTGTATGTGGATTTTAAATATTTTGTTAAGCGAATTAGAGCTCATAAGCATATTGATATGAATATAAAATCTACGATAATGGTATGACAGCTCATATTAAATGAAATGTAAATAAAATTAATAAGCAAAATGAGCTAGGAAAACGTTAATTTTTATATGCAATCCGAAAATATTGTGATTTTAAAACATTCTATGAATATTATGATTCGTGTTCAGCTTACAAATATTATTTGGAAGCACTTGGTGTTCTTTGATTTTATTTGAGAGGGCTTACTATCTTAAGTTAATGAATTGTAAACTCTTCAAAATAAATATAATCTTAAATTTTATTAATTTGTACACACTTTCCTTTAGCCAAGAAATTATAAAAGCATATTTTTTTTAATTTCCCGAAGTCTTGGAAGTTTCTTTCTCCTAAACCGTAGAACGACTCCCAGTTTCGTTACAATTTTCCCCTGAAAAAAACCCACAGATTATAAATCAAACAAGTATTGGCAGAGGGTTTGCCTCGCAGGACTTCTGCTTCCAGCGTGACTATGACAATGTTTCGGCGCTTTCGGCGCTTCCTGCCCGCACACTCGAGAGTAAGTGAATTAAAGCGAGTCACAGGCTGTGTAAATTTGCGTGGCATACTCTGGAGCGCAAGGTAATTGAAATTTATGCATAAATTATGCGCATAAACGGACACGGCAAGGCAATAAACAAAAATAAAAATGCAAAATTGCGGAATTCTGGAATTCTGGGGGTGAAGTAACAATTTCCCCGACGCATGAAAATTTGATGAGGCCTCCTCGAAAATTTTCTTGTCCTTCTTGGGCTGGCTTTTTTATTATTTAGCTATTTACGTTTAAAAACAATTTGTTTTTGCCGCCGTAGTGGATGGATGTACGTTCTGAGCATTTTGAGTTTTCTTCGATGTGTTGCTAACTGTGGCAGTGCCAGTTACTGGTTCGTGATCCGGAGATATGCAAATTTATTGTCGCCGCAAAAGAGACTTTCAGATGCAGCTACACGGATAGCTGCAGATATGCATTTGTGAGATTGTTTCCCTTCTGTCTGGCTCTGGCTCCGGATCGGGCTTTGCGGCTTGCCAACGACACGTTGCACAGTTGACTGCCCCGAAAATTGAGCAGCGTCCGGATGGCAAATTGTATCAAATAACCAAACGTCAGCACAAGTGCGCTGTGTCGTGTGTCCTGTGTCCTGCTATCTGGCATCTGCTATGCTATCCTCTGGAATGTATCTGTGTATCTGCTGCTACAGTTGCAGTTGCTGCATCGGCTGTGTTGACGTGCCTCTAACATGGCCAGCACATTGTTAGGGGAATACCGGCCAGAGGAGGCTGGTCCGGGCGCATTTGTGCAGCGCTTTATTTAAATTACTCAATTTGCCAGACAATCTGCCCCGGAAGTGGAAATTAACTACAGATGCTGGGAAAGGCGGAGCCAGGACATTCCCCGCATTCACTTGAGCCCTCAGAAAATTTAATTTAGTGGAAACTTTGCGACTCATATATGTATGTATGTATGGGGGTAAAAGTTTTAAATTTAGGTTGTCCTGGCCAAGGATGTCAAGAGTGCAGAAAATGGCCACAGATCGGAACCAGAGTACAATATATGCGGGAGTGCAGAGGCACTGAGGGAAAGGAGGTTGTATAAATAAGGAAAATTAATACATTTTAAAGGGGAGGATGTAAAGATAAGGAAAACTAATAGATTTAAATATGTACAAGGCCCTTTAAAGAATATTTTAATAGCTAAAAGCAGAATCGAAATTTAATTCATGCGGTGCACGAATCTTTGCCAAATTCCATGTGTAACAGGAATAACCTTCGGCATGCATTCCCAATTCAGCATGTGGTATGCGAGAGATTCAGGTATTCCTGAATCATAAGCTGCTCCATTGCACATAGAATTCTGTACCTGATTCCAAATTCACATGAAAGTTGTACGTATTTCTTGCAGAAGTTTCACTGGGAGGTTCTGGTTCTTAATTTTATTATTTGTATTACTATATTAGACAAGCCACATATTTTCTAATATTTTTAATATATTTTCCAATCTCTCTTTCTTGCCTTATACTAACCCCACAATATTTCTTCAAGTGCACACATGCACTTACTTATATAACTTTTACTTGTATGGCTGGCTATGTGTGTATTTGTGGGTTTCTTTTTCCCCCATTCATGTAACAACTGCTCTTCTTCTCGGGGGTCTCTCTGTGTCTGAGTGTGTGTGCTCTCTCAGGCAGCTTAAGGCGCTTACTCTGTCACCTGGCTAACACACACACGCACTCTTACAGCCCACTGTGAATGTGTGTGGACGTTGAATTCCTTCGGCGGCAAAGAGGGCACCTCTCGGAGTCACTCCACCCTTCCGGGTGGCCTGTCTGAGTGCTTTTCGACCCAAATAAGAAAGGCGTTCGCCATTCTAAAACAATGTTACGAGCTCGCCTCGGACGTTACCTACATACGTGCAATTCTATTGAGAATTCTGGGCCGTCGCAAAGAACAAAAGGTTGTTGTTGGGGGCCAGAATTCTATTTCATTTATTTTTCTAAAAATATTTGACAATTTTGCGACTTTTCAAGATTTCAGGCCCGAGCGAATTTTTTGAGCTGTAATAAGCAGCTTACAGAAAACAATCTCTAATGCGAGGTCCTGCGTCAGTCTCGCCTCCCCACCTGACAGTTTGCTTAAATTGGAGGAAGAATAAGGACAGATAAGGGGCCCAAAGGAGGGGGCAAAAGTGACGAGGAATTTCCTTGATAAGCTCTTATTTTTTGCGGTCATTTAATCAGGTAAACGTAAATAGAAGCGGAAAATGAGCAGAGAGATAGGGGAAATTATTTTAAAAAGGAAATGTCTGGTACTATTTATAAACATTAATTTAATCTATATTATTTTGGGAATATTGCTCACTCTGGAAAGTCTTATTAAATTAATTTTAAAC
Organism: Drosophila tani; assembly: GCA_008042535.1. Classification (NCBI taxonomy): domain Eukaryota; kingdom Metazoa; phylum Arthropoda; class Insecta; order Diptera; family Drosophilidae; genus Drosophila; species Drosophila tani. The sequence goes on along the minus strand of VNJO01010053.1, from coordinate 433,489 downwards.
TAAATTTAACTTTTGGTTTTTAGGGAGAGTTCTACTAATTTTCCAACCATTAATATGACAAAGGGCAGTGAGAGAGAAAGGGGGTATCATTTCAAGAAGAAAACGTTGGTATTTATGAAAACTAATTGTATTATTATATTTTTGGGAACATTTGCTCACTCTGGAAAGTCTTGGTGAATTAAAATTAAGGAAATTAAATTCCTTTTGGTTAGAGGGAGCTGTGGGTGTCATGACAACTTGTTTAAATTTTCTTGTTAAAAAAATCCCCTTTCCTGGGAAAAAGTATGAGTAACTATTAAATACAAAATAAAATTAAATATAACCCTATTTTTGAGGATAGTCCTTGGAATTCTCTAAGCCTTTCTATGACAATCTCTGTGACGGCTTACATCCAAGCATATCATCTCTTTTGACCATTTATTTAGCCAGTAGAAACCCCTCTACAATTCTAAGCAGATCCCCAAGCTAATCCAGCACTTACAGCCCCCGCACAGCCTGCAAAGCTTGAAAAGTAGCCAAAGCCCTTAGCCAGGCAATCAGGAGCCGGAGGAAGGAGCTGGGGCATAAATTGCAGCTGGGCCAACTCAATCATCTGACAAACATTGTATGCGAGTAAGAGGGTTCGCCGAGATATGTATCTGGTAAATGGCGAAAACACTTTTGTTGTGTTTTTATACGCTGCTCTTGTTTATAGCGCATTTTGCTGAAACAAAGCAGCCTTCCGGAACATTGCACAATAAAATGGCACAGCACACAGCACAGCAGTCAGTGGCCGTGGCAAGTTGCAGACTCAAAAATAGAGCACCAAAATAGGCGACAAACCGAGCTGAGTCTCCCGCCGCCCCTTAATGCTCGGACCCCGAAAATTGATTTTGATAACATGCCACCGCCCCTCGAATAGAAGCCCCCTGCAGCTGGAATAAAAAATAGTAGAGTAAATGCCGCATTTTGTTTTACTCGTCACTTGTCAGGCAGTAAAAGCAAATTACTTAAAGTTCATTGCTTTAAGCGACAGGACCTCCAGGGTGAGTCGGCAAGGACGAGGTCGGAAACGGGGACGGAGACTATGTAGTGACGGGATTTGATGCGGAGTGATGGAATGGACCCTGATGGGTGATGGACGATGACGTCGGCCCGACGGAGCCTTCTTCATTCATTTCATTTGGTGTCGCGGCGCATGAAATACGGCCAGGACTTGGCAGGACTTGCCAGGACAATGAAATGTGATCTTATCGGAATTTGTCCATTGCTTTTCGATTTCCAGCATTGTTCGAAATTGAATACTCGAAAAATTTGTTCAATTGTTACATTTAATGGCAACAAAAGACGTAATCATTCATTTTAAAGTGATGAAAAATGATTTACGAATTGAAAAGCAGAAATTTGATTGTTGTGAGAGAAATAATTTGTTAATTTGTAGTCCTTGGAACACACACTATAAAGAACTCAAATTTGAAATTATTTTATATTTTTTTTTGAGTTAAGAAAAAGGAATTAAGTGTTTGAATATTTTTTAAAGTACAAATAAAGTTTTTTTGAAATTAGGTAAAAGTGTGATTACTTATTTTTAAAGTATTACCTCGCATGTAATAATTAAGGAAACAGATCAAAGAAAAAAAAAACATTTTTATTTGAAGGAAATATATTTTATTTATAGAAAATAAAGCACTATTTTATAGTCTCCTAAGGCTAATTTATCAAAACCCCAATTAATCATTCTTCCTGTGGCTTAAACCCTTTTCCTATCGCAAAAAATACAAACCAATCGATCAAATTTCCTTGATACCCTCACGATGTAAAGGAGAATTTAGTAAGCATTTTTTGATTTGATAAAATTGTCGCAGAAACATTCATCCGAATATCTGCAGTTGTATTTCCATCAGTGTCAGAGCAGCGATTTTTCTATTTTGTTCACTCAAATCAAACCAAATTGATGAACAAACTCATTCGTTCGGTTGGTTGGTGAAATCAAAGCGAAATTGATTGTCAGCACTTGACACAAGCATTTTATATATGTGTATATGTATTCCTCCTTTTTACAGCAGATCGATCAATGATGAAACGAGTGTCCCAAGGACACTGGCGCCTAATCTCCTGGCCAGCGCTTGGCCCCAATGCATTTTGGGGGGAACTTTACATAGATGATTGGACATTGCGTGGGGTCGCCGAAAATCCTTTTGTTTTCTTTTATTTTTTTTGTTCTGCGCTCCGTGTTAAGGGAAATTGGGATTTTGGCCTTGTCCATTTGGCTGTCAGGGGCTAGTATTTCATCCCTGTTGGGCATTTTTATTGATCCCTCGGGAGAGTCGGGACAAGGACACACAGGGAACCCGATTTGTGTTTGACATAAATTATGTCAATCGCTGGCAATTTGTTGGGCATTAATGGGGGCGGAGTATGGAGGGCTCTGGCCTGTCAACTGCATAATTAAAGGACCAAAAGGCGCTTAGTGCCGTAACGGAAAGTGTGTCATGGCAGAAAAGTTTTGCCACCGCTTTTTTTCGCTTTTTTCCCTCCCATTCGCACCTGTCTTGCCGTTGTTTAATTATGCAAAAGTAGGCGTTTGCGGCCGACAACTTGTCTCGGGCTTTTAAAACAATGTGCGGAGCGGGAGCCGTTAGATAAAAGTAATATGCGAAGAACAAGTTTAAATGAAATTTCCGCCCCCCTGCACCTAGTTCCCTTCAATCAAACACACACTCATGACTTGGACTTGGTCTTGGACTTGGAGGACGGAGGGAGGCCGAGTCAGACAGAGACTGAGGGCTGAAAGCCAATAAATCAATGACAAGCACAGCGAAGGCAGCCCTATGTGTGGCGGGTGGTGGGTGGTGGTGGGGTGAAAAAGTTCAAGGCCGTAATCCCATTTGATGCCGCCGCAAATACGCCAATCATGTCATACATAATGTATGACTCTCTCGACCGCACAAGAGATTCAAGATTCAGGATTCAGTAGTCAGGATGCGGATCCCGAAGAGCCACTCCAAAGGCAATTTTAATGCCCAGCCAATTGTCTACACATTATCGACAACAGGTCCTAGAGATATCCCGCAACTCAATCTCTCTCTTAGCCAATTACCAAAATTTCACACGCTCGAAAACTGAACTATGGCCAAACAACTTATGAGGCCGTGCAGAGGCATCTCTTCTGCCGAAAAAGAAATGCCCAAACTTTTCCCATTACCAAACAAAACTGGCAAAGTGCTCCACAAAGAGGAGCGTCAAGAGCCTTGAAATCGAAAAGCCAACACCAAAGGACCCCAGCACCAGCGAACCGCAAGGAAGGATGAAATTTGTTATAGACGAATTTTTAGCCTGGCTTCCAAATGGAATCACAACAAACTCTAATTGAGTTTCGGCCGAGTTGAAACGATTTAAAATGGTAGAAAAACATGGCAACTCCCCTGGCAAATGTTTACAAATAAAATAAAATAGAATTTGCCCAGCAGATGGCTGCTTCACCAAAAGGTGAAGATAAACAGAAATACATGTGTGCTTGTGAGAAATATTGAATAAATTCCAAAAGTTATTAGAACGAGCCAATTTATTTCATTGGCCATAAGCCGCAAAAGTAAACAGAGCGTGAAAAATGTATGTCACAAGTCAGAGAACAATTAATTTATATTTGCTAATCTAGCAATGACAGGTGAGACAGCTCAATTATATTTTAAAGATTCATACAATAGGCCAGAAAATAAACAGAGCATGAAAAAAGAGTGGCACAAATAAGAAACAAATTAAGAAATTTAATAAAAAATAAAAAAATGGCCTTGAATGAATGCAATGAATTAAATATAAAATAGCCGAGGGCAGTGAAAGTGCATTAGGAATCGTTACTAACAATTTTAATGATATTTAAAATCACTTTTCCAATGTAATAATTTAATATTCCATCCTTAAAAACACTTAAAAAGACTGAAGCAATTTTTAAATACATTTATTTAATGTCTCTACTGGCCAAAGTAAAGTGACAGAGCATTTAAAATGTTACTTACTATTTTAATGATATTTCAAATCGCTTTAGACAAAAAATAACAAGATAAAATAATATTTAAAATACTTTTCAATGTAATAATTTAATATTCCACCTTTTCACGAATTTTGTATACATTTTAAATAAATTTATTCAATGTCTCTACTAGCCAAAGTAAAGCCCAAATCAACTGCGTAGATTTCTCCATTGTTTTTCTTTTTTGTGATTTGTCAGTCGTGTTTTCCAGCGAAGTCGCAATCAATAAAAGTAATCAGTCAAGGCAAAACAATTAACGGGCAGCGGCAAACAAGGCACCACGAAAATACCAAAAAACACTGATTGAAACGATAGACAAAAGTCAGAGATGGTTTGGGAACTCCCAAAGGGGTTGTCGCTTCTTGGCCGCCAACTAACTAACTGCGTGCCGCAGTCATTATAAATAATACAGGGGGAATCGATTTATTGACTGATGTTAGGCGGGCAACTACCCAAAAATTTCCCACCAAAAGCAGAGAAGGGTCGCCGCCTGCCCAACCACAAAGAAAAGGGCAACAGCGCCTGAAAGTATGCCGCAATAAAATGACAAAATAAACGAAACAAAAAGGGCCGAGAGAGAGACAGAGGCGAAAGCGAAAGAAACAAGAAATGACCATTTTATGAAGTGTTTAATGGATGTTAAGTGAGTGTGCGTGTGTGCTTAGTGTGTATGTGTGCGATATGTGTCAGTGTGTTATCTATTGAACGCTTGGCTGACCACACAACCCAAAAGACAGGACAGGACCAAAGAAAATAACTTTGACTTGACATGGCTTTGCTTTGCTTTGCTTTTGCCTTTGCTCTTCCTCGGCAGCGGCTGCTGCTGCTTCTGGGGAAATTAAATTGATTTTCTGTGTTTTATCGGCTTGGACATAATTGTATGCCAATTGACTTGGACACCACAAAGAGGAAGTGATTCATTTGCATCAGTCGCAATGGAATAACACAGCCTCGGGCATCTGCTGGCCTCTTTGGATATTTTTGTTTAGTTTGTTAGCAAACTCAAGGACTTGAGAGTGATGATGCTTCATGAAACTAATACTAAAAGCTTTTCTTCTAAACTTGTTAGAATAATATCAGGAAATAGGATCAATCCTTAAGCTTTATGAGGCTAAAGATCGAAGGCATTACTCTGACTTTTTCTTCTTAGTAAAGTTTACTCTGCTATTTAGCAGTAAAAAAGCGTGTGTGTGTCTTTGACAATTTATTTATCTTCTGAAATCTGCAACCTTCTGGGCACATTTAAGTGCTGAGCAGAAGGCGACAGGCGGCTGGCGGAGCAAGGAAGAGCCAAGGAGAAACTAAAGCAATCCCATCAACTAAAAAGCATCTCAACGTGTGTCCGCACACCCATATACCCACATACCCATATATATTGTAACTAACACACACACGCTTGCGCTCGTCTGTCTACCCAGAGTATCTGTGTGTGTGTGTGCGAGAGTATCTCAAATGAGACTAAGGCAACTAAGGCGCTTCTAGCTGCAAATGGCAGCACTTAAGCCCACCCATCCCCATTCCATTCCATTCCCAGCGATGACAAGCGCATAAAAATGGAAATGAAAATGCCAAAGCTTCGAGCTGGCTGCCACGCCCCCCTCCTAACCAGCTCCCCAGTATCCCATGGATTGGAAAATGACAAATTGCTAGTACGCTCAGCGTTAAAATTATTGCGGCCCGATTGCATTAGTGGCCATGAAAGCGTTGATTTGTTTAACTAGAGTCTGGCCCGCAGGCGACACGGATACGGTTACGGTTTACGGTTTACGGGTTACTGGTTACGGGGCTACGGACAGCAACCGGAAAGCACCGGATAGCCGCACAGCCAAAATGGCGGCCAGGCAATTAATGACACATCCAAGACCCGAGCTCCGAGGCCAAAGCCACAAGGTGTCCGACGTCGACGGCCACGTCCAGTGGCGGAAAATCCTCCTCCTGCTGCGCTGACATTTGATTCCACCGAGGGCAGGGGGACACGAAAAAAAAAGTAAAAGTAAAAGGTTGACCAAGTAGAACACGTGACAAGCGTATTATTCTGGGATTGCCAGGATTTTTGCGGTAATAAGTAGAAAGAAAATTAAAACTATTCGAGATGGTAAAGAAAATTAAAGAAACTAAACCTTAAAAAAGATTTTTCATAATTTTTCTTAGCCTAGAAATAATAAATAAAAATGATAGAAATAATAAATGCCAACAATAATAATAATTAGACCACTTATAGCATTAATAAAATAATTTGACCATGTACCAAATTAAGTCTAATAATAAAATCAAATCTGACCACAAAAATGTGTCTGGTAAATCCTTAATTAATTTGTTCCCAATAATATATCCAAATAAATTACAATTAAAACCCATTTGGGGCAATCAAAAACCAAATTACTTTGCCAATTTACAGAATTAGCTCTACAAAATCAATTAAATAATCTAAAAGCAATTTAAAAAAATGCCCAACTGAAATGCCTTCATTTCCGTTGCCTGAAATGCAATAAATTACCAAAAAAACATGTGGAAAGGGAAGTCCATGAAATTGCAAGCGAAGTGGTTTATGTTTTTATCATTTAATTACTGCCCCAATTGTTGGCATTCGCATTAAGGTTTTCCGCATGGAATACCCGGTTGCGCAACCTGCCTTCCCGGTGACATTTTAGGCTGGAGTCACGACTTCTCAAGGTGAGCACTTTCACCTCCCCCCCCCCCTTTGAACTTATCATGCGCCTTTTCGGTCGCCGGCAATGCAAGTGGCCCATTTAGCCAGCAGGCCTCTTTTGACATGAGTAGCCTGCAGCGGAAAATGGGCTTGGGCCTGGAAAAGTGAATGTGGAAACAGTTTCCACTCAGGAGATATGTTTACCGTGGGCAAATGTGCGAGAGGCTCTGCTAACTCGTCTAATTTCGTCCTGGCTTGCTGCTTCCTCGAGTGCCGGCAATGGGCCTGCTAAGCTCACGTTTGGCCCACTTAATGTAGAGACACATCCAACTCCCACTTAGCCATCTTTTAAGTAGCAGTGTTGGCAAGTCGGGGTTTCTTTGGTAGCAAAGGGAAATTATGGCCAGGGAGGAGTTAACTGGGGCAAAGGAAATTATGGCCGAAAATGAGGAGGTGATTTTTCTATAATTTATGTCTATAGATAATTTTAAATTTATGTTTGACCTTTTTTTATTGCAATATTTTAAATAACTCAACCATCTTTATTTAATTTTCCGACCGGGTTATTTAGGCCAACTATTGAGAGGAGATTTTAATATTAAAGCTGAAAAAAGGCTTCCAGTTTTTATAAAACTATCCAGTCTCATATTGAAAAGGCAATTAAAATTTCAAGTACTATTTAATTAAGTTTTAATTCAAATCCATTAGAGAATATGTTCAATATGTAAAAATATTTGTTATAATGATTTTTTATAAATTTCCATATACATATTAATTATTATCATCAGACTCTTTCAACCAATGATGGGGGTCATTTATGGTTTAATGTATAAGGTAAATATTTTTGTTATAATGAAAGATTTGTATTTTATCTAACAATAATATTAAAAAAATTCTTAAAGCTTCTGCTTGTAAATTACAGTTGGCAACACTGCTGCGCTTGTAAAAATGAGAAATATTTTTCGCACATAATTTCCAGAGCGAGCGAGGCGAGACGTTGAGACGTCAGCAAACAGCTTCAACTTGTTAACCTGCTTTTCCCAGCTCTTCCCTCTCGTTCTTTCTTGGCTATCCCTCTCTTTTATTTTCCCTTTCTATCCCTCTCTCTCTCTTTCTCTCTGTGTTACAGGGCCGTTGGCATTTCTACGCGCACTTAAGCGGCGCCTCTATTGTTGGCCGCTTTACCGAAAAAGCGGAAGAATGAAAACAAAATATTTAAACGCCGCCGCGTCTCCACCCGTTCCCAGTTCGTGTGAATTTTCAATTAAAAGGCGCTTTTCCCGCCCCTCACATCCGCCACACATGACTTTTCCGGCGAGCGAAATTAACAGCTCATGAAATATGCCCCGAAATGTATGCAACGCCCCATTGTTGTTGATCTCGTTCTCAAGCGCCTAGACGCGCGTCCTTGGAGGACGAGAAATAACGAAGCCAGGAGCCCCACAGGCGGCAATTTAATCACCTGAGCAAAGGTAAGGCAACTTATATTTTACACTCGCAAGCAAGAGTCATTAGTTCATATATATAAATAGATTCATAAGAAGCTTGATGGCCGCATCCCTTTTCCTATTTCCATCTCAGATAGTTTGACGCCGCTTCCTGCTTCCTGCTTCCTGTCCGCACTATATTTTAATGAGCCTCTCAATATGCATGACACACGGCTTAAATGTGTAATTGCGAACCACGCGACCACGTGCTCTCATTACCATCTACAGTGTGGCATCAGCACAAAATTTTGCAGCGCGATGACAGCATGGCGTATGCGTAATATTGGCGAATACGTAATATGCTCGTGTACAGTGTAGCCACTCAACGGGGGCCACAGCCACTGCATCGAGTCTATGAAAATGTATTCAATTTGTGGCTGCTCCAGATAAGTAATATTCTTGAAGTGCTGTGGAAGGGAGAAATGATTGTACAACTTGTGCTGGCAAACGGAAACGATTTATCAATTGAAATTGGGCGAAAGAAAAAATACACACATCCATATATATGAAAACATTTTAAGAACTCTCCATTCAGCTGCTATTGAGTGTGAACATATATACCGCCATCCCTATATGTATTTGCACACACATTCATTCTTGCATTGACAGCTTTACAAATTTCAATGCATTTGCTTGGCACTCACTGCCATTCGCATTCGACGTTCCAACGTCCCAACAGTCGGATTTCATTTCGCAGATGCTGGTTTTTGTGTGCCCAAAAGTTGTCGGTTTTATTGTGTGAGCAAGACTGCGAAGTCTGCGCTTAAACTATCATAAAATAATCACAATGAAAAATCAAAAGTTTCTCCGCCAGGCCGTACAATAAATCAAAAGGAGGCCTCGGCGGCGCTCACATGCATAATGAAAATGGCTGAAGAAAATGGAAAACACTTGCGGGGCCAGGCCGCCGCCGTCGGCGAAGGCGAGAAGGTAAAAACTTTTCTGCGCTTTTGTTCGAGAGAGTGCAAAAGTTCAAAGGGCCAAGACCCAAGTTTCTCCAGCTTCAGTTTTCAGGGTTGCAGGTGATTAACAGACGAAGAGGGCGGCCAGGGCAGCAACTTCCATTTATTCCTCGTTTGTCGTCCAGATTTGAGAAATGATTCAGCGTCTGGTAATAAATTTTGTTGGTAATTAAGCGGGGTGGAACGGAGCGGAGTGCAAGGCGCGAATTACAGAGATGCGCAAAATTCCTAATTGGAACATTGCGCAAAAATAAACAAAAACAGAAACTGAACCGCAGCAAGGCAAACACATCAATCCTAATTCGATGATGGACGGCTGAGTACCACATAGATGGGGAATAGTGCTGCCATTGTCTTAGCAATAAATTCATTTATTAACTACCACCCTTTGAAATATATCATAGCTTGTTAAGACTCACTTACAGAGTGATTTGTTATTATTTAAATTATATATTTTACTCTACATAAATATACCCCATATTAGAACATGGAGTGCAGGGTATAGTCTGCAAAGAAATGGTTTTACTGCAACGTGTTCTGTTTTTTGCTACTTTGCATACCGCGCCAGAAGCAAATCAGAAACTAAATTGAAAATTAAAAACACTTTGTAGACCCTTTCCCTTCTCCACAAAAAGAAGCGAAGATGCTCTTTCCACTTACACCTCTTAACCTGGTTTTTATTTTGTTTAGATAGAAAATCTTTCAATATACTTAATTACCCAGAACATTTATTTCACTTTGTTTTGCTCTCATAGTTTGTTATTCTTGAAAACTTGCTCATATGGAATACGTAAAAGCTGCTCCACAAAATTGTGTATACGAGAGTGGAAAAAAGAAAACAATAGATTTCTTGATGATTTCTAGTGGGCTTTTCGCGGTTTATTTCTAATGTGTTCTTTCAACAAAGTTTATTACGTTTTTATTTCGTTGATTAATTTTATGTTGTTTGGATTTAACAGGAATCGAAACCTCTTAATTGATTCCGTATTATAAAATAATTTAAACTTAATAAAGCTTGCTAATTATTGCAACATCTAATTTGAATATGTAAATAAATACGCAACAGCTTCTAAGGCTTTAATAAAAATTACAAACTCTTTACAAAAAATGTGAAATAAAAATATTTATTCGTTTTTTTTAGCTCTACCAACCACATAAATCCCTTAAATAACTTTTTTCATATTGTTATAAGCTCCATTGAAAGTGCATTAAAACTGTGCCAAGTGCAGAACGATTCAAGGAACAAGTCAGGCCGACGCCAGGCTCAACCTCAGCTTCCCCTTTTCGCCCCACAGAGGAACAGGATACTGCCAAAAACTATCCTTGACTTGCATTTGCATTTGCATTATGCATGACTTTGCATTGGTTTGGCTTTTTGTTCTGTTTCAGTTTTTATATGGTCTGAGGATGGGGTTTACTGTTGGGGGTACTGAAACAACGCGTAGGGTAAGGTCAGCAGCTTTTTCATACTTACTCAGCTTCACTCCGGGACTCGCTCAATGTGCTCCTCGAATTGTAATTATTTTTGGCTCCAGTTTCTCCACAGCTTGACTCTTTGGCTTTCGTTGAGTTAAAGCATTCAAAAATTATTGTGATTTATATTGCTTCTGAGAGAGAGCGGGCGATATTGTTACGACTGTAAAGTCCGACAGTGATTTTGATTGATTGCAGTTAGTTTATTGTTAGTTATGAAAGCTAGCAGCTGCCGAATCGCGAAATCATTTTTCGACAATTGTGCCCGCGGCGAGTGCCTCGTAAAGTTCTGCTTTGACACATGCCTCGAATGCGCAATATTTAATAAGCACCCCAAACACACACACACAACCTCGCAGCAATAGTTAATATATGCTTGTATCACTCATACGTCACGTTGCCGACGTAGGGGTGAGCGGAGAACGACAGCGGTCAGGAAAAGCTGCTTTTGAACAGCACGTGCACTTGACATTTAGTGCCGCAAGTCCCCGAAAACAATAACCCAAAGGGAGCCCGCAGGTGCGGGGCTTTTGGGAACAAAAGCTGCTCCACAGAACCAGAACCAGAGCCAGTGCCGTCGAAATTCATAAAAATTCAAAGCAGACAGCAATCAATGACGTAGGAAGTGAAACAGGAGAAGCCAAAAACAGTGGAGCAAAAAAGCTGGGAAACTATTATTTTTAATGTCTTAATTTTGGTGTCTTTTTTCTATTAGCAAATATTAAATAAAGTATTGCAAATAAATAATTAGTTTCTTATACTTTCAAAAAAAATTGATAATTTCTGAAATAAAAGTGCTTTGCTGGCAAATGTACATTATGAGTTTTATAATAAAAATCTGAAAATAATAACTATTTTCTAAGCTAAATTTTTAATGAAAAAATAATCATTATTTTATAAGTTTTGCTTTAGTGCTTTTCCGTTATTTTTTATACAAGCAATACAGCTATTTTATTATTATAAACTTTGAACATTAAAAAAATAAATGATATAGCAGACTTATTTTGGATTTCCCTCCGTAACTTACTATTCTAAGCAACCATAATCTGCAAACCCTAGTTTATGTGACTTTTGGATAATTCCCTTGATCCAAGATCCACTGGTTTTCCCAGCACTTCTCCATCGGCTTAGTCAATAACCTTTTCGATTAGTTTCCCCCGCGCCAACTCTGCTCAATCGCGTTGCGTGTCTGAACATAAAAGTACAAAAGGAACGTGGCATTTCCCCGTCCTTGATGGCAATTGTCAAGAGCGAGTTCCCGGATTGTTGCCCCTGCTCCGGCTCCATGAGTTTTCCCTTGGTCGCACGAAAAGCGCAGCTGTCGCAGCTACTCCCACTGCCACCTACTGTTGCCACTTGTGCTGGGTTTCCTTCGAGTGGCGCCGCCAATCATCGAAAGTGAAGTGTCCAAAAAAGAAAGTGCCGAACACAATGACGGCGAGGCGAGGCAGGGGGAGCTCTCCAGTTGGAGTGGAATAGAGGGACACTAGTGTTGCTGTGGAGCAATAGCCAAGTTCTTGCCCGGTCAGTTAACCTAATGACCGGCATTCATGGCCATTTCCCTCTCGTGACGGCTCAAAACTTTGGCCTCTACGTCCAGTCTTTTATGTGACCTGTCTTTTGTCATTTATCATAACTTCAGTAAGCCCCCGAAACTCTTTCAATTGTCCGACGTAAAATTTAGTGGCAATAAGAGTCAGACCTTCGGGGCGCGGTGTGGCAACTTTAGTTTATGGCTCAAACCAAAGGAACAAACTCATTCTAAAATTAAAACACTTCCCCATTTTTTTTTTGCTTTGGGTGGAGTTTGGTGCCAGGGAAAATTGTCAAGTTATGTCAGCAATGAAAAATTATTGCATAAATTAATTAAGGACGCTGGTACGTGTGCGAGGAGCAGGCTCGACTTCAAATTATTAAACACGTGCTCGGCAGGCAAAATTGTGCCCGTTTCTGAGGTCGTATGTCGGGGTGCTCATGGCGTATACGTAATGCCTGCCAATTGCTTTCACTTGTACAGTGTCTGCGTGTAAGGACAAGCAATTAACCGCATGTGCATACATGTCGTGGTTCTTTTGTCCTTTTTAGCGTTTTACCTGGAAATTTAATTTCTAGGAAGAGCGGGTAAAGAGCTTCCTAAATGCATTGGCCGTCTGCCCCAGGTTGCTTTCCCAACGCTTTGTTTTAAGTAAATGCTTAAATTAAATTTTAGTAAGAATTACGTGTTTTTGTCCTTTTATTTTGTTGAAGGTTAAAATAAATAATTAATTAGATGATGAATAGTTGGTGGGGCAATACACGTATTTTCTAAATATAGGAGTATCTATTAAATTAATATTGAATATTTTGTAAAGTATTTCAGTTTATTTTCAAGGAAACTAAAACAAATTATATGAAATATATTTAGAACAAACATATTTGTTATTTATTTATTAAAATAGGCTAACTACTTGCATAGCAAAATAAAAATTTGATAGCCCATAAATAATATTAAAGGCTCTATTAAAATGCAATATAAAATTAGTCAATTTTTATTTGTAGCCTTTATTGATCTTCGCCATATAAGTTATCATTAATGATCCGGTAATTTACTATCACAAATATTAAAATTAATTTTAACTTTTAAATTATTCCTTTCCCTATTTCCTTTTAGCTTTTTTATTTTACCACAAGATATATATATCCTTAAATTCCACTGAAATAAGTTGCTAACTTCTTCACAGAAAAACTTCCTCCTCATTTTATGTCACAAATATACTTCCAAGTATCACAAAAAATTAAAATTAAATAAAATAATAAAGTTTACCTCATTTAATCCTCCCTTTTCACACTGTAAGTCCGCCTAAGCCCCCAAAGACGATTTCCCGCGAAGGGCTTAGCCTGAAATCTATGACCCTCTTACTATTGATTTATCCTTGAAATGCCTAGACCCCAAAGCTGCCTTAAATAAATTACATGACAATTATCCCCGTGGCACATTTGGCTGGAAATCCAATTCACATATCAATTATTAACCGTTGGATATTTCGTTGCCTCAAATTGCGCACTGCCGTAGCCGTAGCCGTAACGGCCGTGTGCCGCCTGTCTAATGAAAAACAAATCCGTCAGCACATCGTCGTCAGCGTCGGCGTCGGCGTTGACGGTGACAGCCGAGCAACGCATCACATTAGCTTATTCCCTCCGCCTGGCCGTGTTGTGACATTTTGAAAAAACAATAGGGAAATAAATTCTGGAGTAAACACAAGTCACACGGGGCCATCCATCAGGACGTCCAGGACACTTGCGGCCCCTCCTGCTGCTTGCCGCCCCGAGATTTCTCCTCGATTTCTCTTGATGTCTCCCCTGTCAATCGGATGAAGCGAAAGCCGAGAGCTGAGAAGGCAGCGGATAGCTTGTTCAATTAAATTAAATATATATATTCTTTCCGATGCGAATCTCGCTGCAATTGTCTTTCACTCTTTGTCTTCGGGCTTAAAAATAGCCGCCCGTTGGCCAAGGACAAATTATGGTTATTTTTGAAGCCATACAAGCGGCATTGACTGCCGCAGGGCGCGTGGCCAAAAAATAAAAAAAAGAAGCAACCAAAAGCAAGTCACATAAAACAAAAGGTATTTCTTGAATTTCGTTACTGTTGTTGTGATATTATTGTTGGCACATTTTCACTTTCGTCGTCCCAGTTCTCGTTTATTTATCTTAAACTTTCGCTTAGTTACATTTTCCATTTATTTTTCTTGCACTTTTCTTTGCTATTTAATTCTTGCTTGCGCTAGATTTATCGAGGATTTTCCTTCTTTTGTCACTCACACCACACCACACACAGTATTGTTTTTTTTGTTTTTCACACGCTTTTCTCTTGATTAGCTTGATCAAAATCCTAACACAAACAATAAACAGCGGAAAGGGCTGCGGAAAATCCGCGATAAGTACCGTTAGCTGCAGTGCCTTCCAAACAACTGAATTTCCGCCGACAACGCTTTTGAAAACATTTCGAACGCTGCGTTCTCGGTTGCGGTTCGCGCCATGTGCTTCGAACACGTTCGATGCGGCATTTTTATTGTTGTGTTTTGGGTTTGAAGCGAGCCGAGTGCACGGCCCGAAGTGGATGTTTCCCATTTTCTGATTTTCCCCGCTGCCGCCCACAAACTGAGATGCTGCAGAACGCATACAAATGGCCCAAATGGCCGAGGCCTGCTCGGCGAAGAAAACTCTGGCTGGGAAGCGTATTTCCGTGCGAGGATCTCGCCGTGCGGCTGGCCGGGAGCTTTGAAAAATTGCTTACAAATGGAAATGAAGCGTGTGTGTAAAGGTAAGTAGCGACATGAAATAAATGACCATTGTTGCTGCGCCACGGACAGGTGAGGAATGTCTGACATATGGCCCACGTCCAAGGATTATGTGTGCGCCGGAAATATTGCCACCTAATGATAATCGTACAGAGTATTTATTCAGATTTTGCGAGAACTTTAACTAGATATTATAGCAAGAGGTGTGGCATGAGTCTTAAGGGAGTTTGGTTAGAGAAATTCAATGAAATTATGTTTTCTTGGGTTTAAGTTAGTCAAAATCACTCAGAGAAAATAAATTAATTAAAATTTAAATGAAATATAAAATTCATAGACACTTCTGCTAAATATTTCAGAAACAAAATTAATCAAAATGAGTGTTGTAAATATTAGTAGGAATTTTATTTTAGCTAGGTCTTATTAAGAGTAGAAAATTCTAGAGGATTTTCTGATAAATCCTTATAAAACAGCGTTGCTATACGCTTTTCCTATTTTAAAGAAATTTAGAAATACTTTAAGTAATTTTCCTTATACCGCTTGAATCTTTAAAAATTTATTGACTAATTGTCGGAATACCAAACACTGCACACACCTTGAATCATTTGCCATTGGCCGCTCCACTCATTCATGATGAATGATTGTCCTCCTGGTGCCCAATGTCAATTATTGATGATGCTCTGGACCTTTTGTCTGACCGCAAGTCATCACATTAATTAAAGGCACGCCACAGAATCCAGCAAATACGAATAGTTCGATTCGACGCAGAGAGAGAGAGAGAGTGAGAGCAAGGTCGGACCGTGGATGTGGATCCCTTATCCCGGCAGCTTCTAATCCTTGCTGATGCTCATTCTCAGGCGTATCCTGAGCCCTTGGCCTGGCACGTAAAATATGCCAACTGTAAGGAATTTTGCGGCAACGCCTCGCATAGCTGCCAGCGTGTAAAATGAGCGATAAGCGAGAGGAGAGAGTGTGGGGCAGGGGACAAGGAAGCGAAGGTTGAAGGCAGCTGCACAAGGAGAAAACTATGGAAAAATTAATGTGCCGTAACTAGTGTGGGAAATTATGAAGTGCTACGTACATTACTTACTTAACTATATAGGGTGATATGAGAAAATTGTTTCGAAATTGCTGGATGCTGGGATAGAATAACTTTTTAATAAATTGGATTAAAAGTGTTCATGTTAAACAAGGACCGTTTCCGATGTCGAGCTCGAAGCCATTATATACCTTATTTTAATAATTTAACTAGGGCGTCCTAACCTTTAGATTATTCCCTTCCTATTTTCATTCCCTCTTGTTCTATCTATTAAGAGTATGTTTACCTACCAATCTTAAAAATTAAGGTCTCAACTATATTATATTTCTTTCTTTCAGTGCACAAGCTGTTGAGCCAATGGATGGAACGGGAGGATGGGCGAGGGAGTTAGCTTCGCCTGCAGTTTATGGTTGTAGTAGTTAATAAAGCGCAAACGGAAAGCCGCAAGATGCTGAGGGGGCACAGAGAACGAGAAAGAGAAGGAGAGCAAAGGCTCACCCAGAGTCGCGCACAGCTTGGAGCAGAACAATCAATTTCACGTCAATTGGTTCATATTTTATAGGCTGAGCTTCGGATGCGATGACGACTACGTCGACACGGATGTCAGGGCAGCCAAAGGAGGCAGGAATTAAGGTTATAGTTCCAGTTCGGGCAACTGTGTTCGGTGTGCGCTGCCAACTAATGTCCAAAGCGCAATACTTGACCCAAACAATATTTGGCACTGACAGCCCCGGCTAAGCTCGCTCGAACAATTGAAATGTCAGCAGTTGTTGTGGGCGTGTAATAACTGCGCTGCTGGCCAAAAGGAAATGGAGCTGGCCTCCCCGAAAGCGGCTTAGGCAGCCGGAAAGAGAGACTGACTGACTAAGTCCAACTCTGCTGGCTCTGGGGAGCTCATAATTTGACAGGTCGAAATTGAAATGCACTTACCCGGGCAACAGCTGATCGGGACGTGTTGAAAGAGCTATAGTCCTACCTGGAGCAATCAATAACAGAGCACGTTTCCGGAGGAAGATAGAGTGCATTTTGGAAATGAATCAATAAGACCAAGAAGGCATTTGTTGTTATTTATTTTTTAAGCAAGCTCAATAGCTCGAAATTAAATTTAAATTAGAACATATGCTTTCCTTATTATTTGTATAAACTCTATAAACTCCTTACTTAACTCTTATAATATTTATAACAATACGTTCTGTTATATCATAACTTTACTACTTCCATTTTAAAGAGCCTAAATTTATTTCCATAACAAAAATGCAGAATTTTCCTTCGCCGAGTTCGACAAACTTTGGGGAGCCATCCTTGGACTCAAACAATGTTGTTCCACTGCCAAACATAAGCTGACTATGCAAAACTTTTGTTTGGCAAGCGAAGCGCGTTCTATGCAAAATGGAAAGCGGATGAGACTAGAGACCAGACCGAAATTTTGGCCAGATTACGGGCAGGCTGCGTAATTTCCACGCAACGGCATTTTGATTGATTGCCGGCGTGTGTGTGCCGCCACGGCGTATGCGCAATTTGAGAACATAACAAATATGAAAGGCGCGTGACCATCGTGTCCTGCCCTTCAAGCGGAACCCATTAATTTGCATCTCTTTTAGCCAAACGACAAAAGGCATTTCAGGTGCAACTGGGCGTCGTCACCTGCTAATGAGCGGGCGTGCAAGGTCAAATGTGCAAGCACTTAGTCTAATGATAAGCAAAGAAGAATGCCATACCAAAAATACCATGAGGAAAGCAAACTAAAGCGGTGGCAAGGGGAAGGGCGAAGAGCTGTCCGGTTAAGGAGAACTATACAAATCGCTCAACACTTGGCAGCACTTAAATGGGGAAAACCACATGATAAAATTAGACGATTAGCACTAACCGCAAGTACAGACACACGCACATATGGCCAGACCACAACTAAGCACATACAAGCAAAGGGCGTAGCCTAAAGGGGGTCAAAAATAACATAAATAATAAATATTATAGCTATCTGCTGGAATATAATATCTTTTTCCGTTTAGTGGCAATTTCAGCATTGATATTCGGCAAATCACGTACAACTTCCCTGTTGACTGGGCAAACAACTGGAGCATCCCCTTTGGGTCGCAGCCCTGCCAAAGAGCACACAGAACGCAGTAGCAAGTCCATCCGCAGACCCCGGCTAGACTGAGTAAACAATCGGCGAACGCGACTGGCGATTCATGCGAGCCCGCAACCGACACTCGATTTCGAATTCGGAGCACTTCAGCCCGTGACCCCTTGCTGGTTAAAAAAGCAAAAAGAAAAATAAAACAAGAATAACGTACAAACATAAAACCATAAAGCGATAGAAACACACACCATTTTTTGCGCAGTTCTCTGTGAATATTTCCGCTGTGAAAAATCGTTTGAAATTAGTTGAACAAAATATAACGAACAGCGATAAAGCAATAAATACTTGACACAATGCCTTCGCTTTTTCAGAATAAACAACGTTTTTCCCAGACTGTGGGAAAGCACTGACCTGAAATGGGTGTTCAGAAATCAATTTAAATGGGTTTTTATTAATTAATTTGGTTACTAAATAATTGATCAACACTTTGAAGTCAAGCAGTGCTGGCATCGCAGAATATTATATGAGAGATATTGGTAATAATTTTTTATAACACATTTTATCTTTATTTTAAAGATTTAAAAGAGAATTTACTAGGGAAAGAATTTCCCGACTAAAAAATTAGAGGATCTGAATTTATTGCATACATTCTGGCTGCGATAAATATAAGCAATAATTCACACAAAATATTTTTGTAGTTTTTTACCTCAAAAAGAGATTTAAAGTCAGATTTAATTGCAATTTTACATAGAATCTATAACAATAAATAATTTTCCTTCACGGCAGAAATTTTATATTTATTAGCACAAATACGATACATCCTTGAACTCTTCAAGTAAAGGGTATAAAACCTCTCCATCGATGCCAAAACAATTTAAACCATTTTATGTGAAACGAAAAATGTATGAGACATCTTTTACTGTGCCGACACTGTGCTGACTTTGGATTTCTTAAAATCATTTGCCATTCGTTTTCCAATGGCAAAATTCTGGCATTTTTCTGCATTTTATGGCTTTGATATTTTTCTATATTTCCAAGGGTGGCGAGTCCCCGGACTTAATAGCTTCGGATTTCTGCGGAAATGCAGCTGGCGGGGGAAACCACATCGCTGCGTGCTTATCCAGCGATAAAAGCAATGTGTTTTATGAGCTTTAAATTTCTAGATTGGATTTTGTGTATCACCAATTTCCAAATGTACATTTAATTGTTTACTCGAGATGCTTGCTGTTTACTTAAGATGCAAATTTAGTTCTCCAAAAAGGGTAATAAAAACTAGACACCGTTTGATGTTAAACAGAGAGTTGATCTAAGCAGAAAAACCTAATAAATTAGAGGGCAAACAGTATGACAAGTTCGAGACTGTGTGACCTTGCCCATCACAAATTGAGCAACCCACACACAGATGGGTCTTCGCCCTTCCATTTAGCCTTCTGCTGTTTGATAAATTTGAAAACTGTCAGTTTGGCCCGATAAAACAGGAATACTTCCAGCGACTCACTCCGCTCACTTTTCTGGAAGTTTATCGCAGGCCACGCGCCAGTTGCCCTCGAGCCCAAATGGGGCACAGAAAAAATAAGATTAAATTACATTTTGCACACAGTTGTGATTTTCATTAATTTAGTGCACACACTCAAAGCCAAAAAAATCATATAGAAAAGAGGAAACTTTTCCAAAAATTCCAAATCAAATAACTTTGGCAACTTTTTTCGTTAGGGGGAGGGAGACAGACCCAAACCGCAAACGGAAAACACAAAAAGTTTAACAAAAAAAAAATGGCAGCTTCCTCTTAATTATACCTTTCAGTTGCAGAGGGGATATTGTTTGTTTTTAACAAGAATGTAACAATTACAAGGAAGTATTTCAGGAGTTAAATCACACAACAAACTTTTTTAAATTTTCTTTTTTTTTTTAAATATTTTAAAATATTATTATGATTGGGATTTATTTATATAAAGTTCAATGCCCAAGCCCTTTTCAATGGGTATCCTAAAACTGAAAAAGAATCATGTGACTTGCGCTTTTTATCAACACTTTTTCACGCCATTGTCATGGCTGCTCATTTTGGCATTACGTATACGCTACGCTGGCCCTGAAAAAATTGTAACTTTTTTGTCTTCTGGCTGGTCTGATAGCCTTGGCGGAAATAAAACCGAAAAAAGCAATTCGGAAGGGAAGGTAAGAAGATTGCAGGACAAGCCAAGTAAGCGTGAAACTCCACTGACAACTTTTTTTCTTTGAGAGATAGAGCTTTACGGCAGACAATGTGGCCTCATCCCAGTTTTTTTGGCCTTCAGAGTGGGAATTTGCAATCGGAAGTCATTGAAGGCGCTCATAAAACATTTCCGATGGCGAGCACTAGCCCTTAAATGAGTTAAAAGATGGAACTTTTCCTGAAGAAAATAAAAAAACATTTCTCATTTTCAAGCAGCTGCAAGAAAGAGATTTTAATGTCAAATTATGGCAACTTTGTCCGTGCAACTTGCAACAGTTTCGGCAAACAAAACAGAGATTATAAGGCAACTTTAGTTTCAACTTTTTAACTGCATCTTTTATTGCCCGTTTAGTGCCCTTCGTTCTTGGTGAAGTGTGGGTATATATCTATATTTATGATCGATATGTTTTTACTTATGGTAAAATGGAAGGTCAAGAACCTGTTTAAAGGGTTTCTTTAAGTTCAATAAGTCGCTCGGCTTTTATTAATAAAATAAATTACATTTCCCAGCTAGGGAATAAAAATATCTATGACAATTTATAAGAATTTCCAGCTTTGCCCAACAAAAGGACAAGTGTCAAACGTTTTACAGCAATTATGGGTAATTATAGGGTCAACAATTACGCCTACCCCTTAAGTCCGAGCTGCGTAATTAAGTCACGTTTTAATTGTACCCAAAAGTGAACAGTAATAAAGGGAAACATGTTCTGACACTTCTAACTGCCTTTAAAATGGTTTTGTCCTCATCGGTATGCTAAAGGATCCTGAATCCTGAATCGTAGGATCTAGTAAACGTAGACAGGAGTTCTTAATATTTTTAATTATATTCATATGTTTAGAAAAAATGTATCTCCTTAACTTACCTTATTAAAAAAGGGTTTAAAAGAATCCAAAAATAAATGTTGCCTCAATTCAAAAGGTTGAGTCCCACCCTGACTTAGAAAATCAAGCTGACATGCCACAGTTTATGCGTGTCTAATTTTTAATCACCACCAGACAGGTGTTAATTGTTGGCGCTAATTAAATACAATTACCAATTACCTATTACTCAGGCTTAAGTTACTATAAAAGCAGCCATCAAGTAGAGTTTTCAAACTGTCCACAAAATGAATACAGTCCCTCCGGTTGTCCGGAGTGAAAATCTCTACAGGACCTACTGGCTCTACTGGCGCCTCCTCGGCGTCGAGGGCGAGTATCCGTTGCGTTGGCTCCTGGATATCCTAGTCAGCTTCTTCATCACCTTCTGGAACCCCGTACATTTGATAATCGGTCTTTTCAATAAGCCCACAGTGGAGGTGTTCAGGAGTCTGCACTTTACCACAGAATGCCTTTTCTGCAGCTTCAAGTTTATATGTTTTCGCTTGAAGCTGGCCGAGATTAAGGCCATCGAACGGCTGCTCAAGGAGTTGGATGAGCGGGCTGAGAGCGAAGAGGATCGCAGATTCTTCGACAGAGATACCAGGCACATGGCGGAAATCCTCTCGAAAAGCTATTTGGTGGCTGCTGTGGCGGCCATAATCACAGGAACCGCCTCTGGCCTGTTTAGCTCTGAGCGAAAGCTAATGTACGTGGCCTGGTTTCCCTACGATGTGCAGGCCACGTCCCTGATCTTTTGGATAAGCTTTTCCTACCAAGCTATAGCGGCCAGTGTGGCGATTCTGGAGAATCTGGCCAACGATTCGTATCCCCCGATAACGTTTTGTATACTCTCAGGCCACGTAAGACTCCTGGCGAAGCGTTTGAGTCGGATAGGATATGACGAGGAGATATCCATGGCTAGTAACACCAGGGAGCTCATTGAGAACATCCAGGACCACAGGAAAATAATGGAGTAAGTGGGTTTGTTACTTACTTACTAACTGAATAATATTTTTATATTTTTCCAGAATCATCCGCCTACTCAGGGGCACTCTATACTTATCCCAGCTTGGCCAGTTCATCTCCAGTGGCATCAATATATCCATAACCCTGATTAATATACTCTTTTTCGCGGAGAATACTTTTGCCATCATCTACTACTCGGTGTTTTTTGCGGCCATGCTTATAGAGTTATTTCCCAGCTGTTACTTTGGCACTCTCTTATCCAAGGAGTTCGATAACCTGCCTTATGCCATCTTCTCCAGCAATTGGTTGGGTTCGAATAGGCGTCACTGCCGAATCATGATCATACTGATGCAATTGGCGGTGGTCCAGGTGAATATTAAAGCTGGGGGAATGATAGGGATAGGTCTGGATGCTTTCTTCGCCACTGTAAGAATGGCCTACTCTTTTTTCACCCTGGCCATGTCGTTTCGATAGGAGAAGCTTAAGTGTTTTATATAAATGTATTTTTATTTAAATAATGTTTGAATTATAATTTAAAGAAACGTAACACCTTATACCATCCTAAAGAATTTAAATCTAAATTTTAATCTCTATTATATCCTATTATTAAAGATATTTTAAATATTAATTAACATACAATCAATACTCTATATACTCCGCATTTAACTAGCTTTCTAAGCACCTATTTACCCTAAAAACTTACCAATATCTTTATTAATTTATTCAAGGCCATTCCACTCTTATTTACCCATATGTTACCCAACCATAAACAAGGTAAATGTGCCCATTTTGATTTTATTTATTGACTATGTACTCTTAATCAATAAATGTTGCCTCTCAAAGCTAAGATATTTATAATGTTGCCGCCTTCTGATAAATAATTACACAGAATTCACCCATCGAAGTGAAATGTAAAATTGAACCATTAAACAAAAACCCACATTAAAATGATTGACACTCCATCAAACCACGTGCTTGGAGGGCTATTATCTAAGGAGAGGTGTGAATTGGTTAACACAAATTACAGGGATATGTGTTGCAAGGATATGCCTACCAAATTGGTGGGCGTTACGCCAGACGTCTGTTATATTTTCACCAAGTCCGGGTATAAAAACGGAAGTGCCACAGGCCTCGTCGCTCAATTTTCTCAAATATGGAGTTGAAAGCGTCGCCAGTCGTCAGTAGTGGCAATATCTACAAGGTCTACTGGTTATACTGGCGGTTGTTGGGCCTGGAGACCGATTTTCCCCTGCGACATGTGCTGGATTTCCTGATCACATTCTTCGTCACCTTCTGGTATCCCATCCATTTGATTCTGGGTCTCTTCATGGAGCGAACCCTGGGCGATGTCTGCAAGGGTCTACCCATCACCGCCGCCTGCTTCTTCGCCAGCTTCAAGTTTATTTGCTTTCGCTTGCGGCTGGAAGAGATCAAGGCCGTGGAGGCTCTCTTCAAGGAGCTGGACCAGCGGGCTGTGACTGCCGAGGAGCGGGAGTTCTTCGATCGCAATACCCAACGGGAGGCGAATTTCATCTGGAAAAGCTTCCTGGTGGCCTACAGCCTCTCGAATCTGTCGGCCATAGCCTCCGTTCTCTTCGGTGGAAGTCGACACCTTCTGTATCCCGGCTGGTTTCCGTACGATGTCCAGGCTTCGGCTCTCCGCTTTTGGCTGAGTGTAACCTACCAGATAGCCGGCGTAAGTGTGGCCATTCTGCAGAACTTGGCCAATGACTCGTATCCTCCAATGACATTCTGCGTGGTGGCGGGACATGTGAGGCTTTTGGCCATGCGCTTGAGCCGGATTGGCCACGATCAGGATTCGGACAAGTTGGTTATTGCCAGAAAATTAACAGAGAGCATCGAGGATCACCGGAAGCTAATGAAGTAAGATCAGTAATTAATTTTCCTGAGAAAAGATTGGTTATAATATTTTTTAATACCTCAAGGATCGTCCAGCTGCTGCGCGTCACCATGAACATCTCCCAGCTGGGTCAGTTTGTTGCCAGTGGCATCAATATATCCATAACGCTCGTCAACATCCTGTTCTTTGCGGAGAATCTCTTTGCCGTCACCTACTACGCCGTGTACTTCATATCGATGGTGCTGGAACTGTTTCCTTGCTGCTACTACGGCACCCTGATCTCCATCGAAATGGGCCGCCTGACCTATGCGATCTACTCGAGCAACTGGCTGGGCATGCAGCGAGGCTACTGCCGCTCCCTGCTCATCTTCATGCAACTCACCCTGGCGGAGGTGCAGATCAAGGCCGGCGGCATGATTGGCATCGGCATGAACGCCTTCTTTGCCACCGTGCGACTGGCCTACTCCTTCTTCACGCTGGCCATGTCGCTGCGATAATGGACAGTGGACAATGGATAATCAGGCGCCGGAGGGGTGCTCGCTTAATTTTAATTACCACTAATGGCGGCCATTAACGGAGGCTTTATGAAAATTGCATTGGCGTCGTTTAAATGCCATTTAACCGAGGATTTTGCACGCGAAAAAAATAAAGAAGCTTGTAGCTAGAAAATGCTGAAAGAAAATGGGTTTTAAAATATTTTTTGTTCACTCTTTAAATTTAAAAAATATTTTTAAATAAATTCCCAATGATTGTGGCTCATATAAAAAGGCTTAAACTGATTTTATTTTGATCCCAAGCCAAACTAAGCTGAAATTTCCTCAGTGCCTCCTCCCTGTTAGGTCCTTAAAAGCGAATTTCCATCCAAAACCCAACCATTCGAAGCGCCATGGTCATCATCGACAGTGTTCGCTTCTATCGACCCTTCTGGCTCTGCATGCGAGTACTAGCTCCCAGCTTCTTCCACCAGGCAACACCTCTCGTCCGAGCCTATGAAGTATTGCTGCATGCCCTGGTCACCGTGTGGTTCCCGCTCCACCTGCTGCTGCATCTCCTGCTGCATCCCTCACCAGCGGATCTCTTCAAGAACCTGACCATGTCGCTGACCTGCGTGGCCTGCAGCCTAAAGCATGTGGCTCAGCTGTACCGCCTGCCGGAGGTGGTGGAAATCGAATCCCTGATCGGCCAGCTGGATGAGTGCCTTGAGGGGGAGCAAGAGCATCGCTACTACCAGGATCACCTGCAGTGCCAGGCCAGGCGCTTCACCCGCTGCCTCTACATTAGTTTTGGGATTATCTACGTGGTGTTTATCTTCGGAGCCATGGCTCAGCTCTTTACGGGAAGCCGGGAGTTATTATATCCCGCTTACTTTCCCTTCGATTGGAACAGGAACGGATATCTGTATGGGGTGGCCTTTAGCTACCAAACAATCACCATCGTGGTGGAAGGCATTCAAGGACTGACCAATGATACCTACTCCCCACTGACTCTGTGTCTCCTGGGCGGACATCTGCACTTGTGGTCGATACGAATGAGCAAGCTGGGACTGGAGGAGGAGCAGGAGGATCAGCATCTACGGCTGCTGGAGTACATAGAGCAGCACAAGCTGCTGATGAGGGGAGTTCTGGTATAAAAAATTAAATATTAAAATTATATAAAATATATTTTCCACCCTGCAGACTCCACTACCTGACCACCCGGACCATCAGTGTGATTCAGCTGGTCCAGCTGGGCGGCTGTGGCGCCACCCTGTGCATCATCGTCTCATATGTCCTATTTTTCGTAGGCGACGCCATCTCGCTGGTCTACTACCTGGTCTTTTTCGGCGTGGTCTGTGTGCAGCTATTCCCCAGCTGCTACTTCGCCAGCGTGGTTTTCGAGGAGGTTCAGCGCCTGCCATATGCAATCTTCTCCAGCCGCTGGTACGATCGATCGAGGAGCTATCGTGGCGATCTGGTCATCTTCACCCAACTGACGTTGGGCGACACCAGCAGGGTGATGCGGGCCGGAGGCCTCATTGAGCTCAATTTAAATGCCTTTTTCGCCACTCTGAAGATGGCCTACTCCCTGTTCGCCGTCGTGGTCCAGATGAAGGGCAGATGAAGGGCCAGGCAGAGGCTTGTTAATTAAATGGGGGCGGATGGCCATCATTCCGTGTTGCGTTGCTATTGATTTTCTCCCCTGAAATTGGCCAAAAGTGGGGCAATCAACGCGTTGCAAATGAAATTTCATTAATAGGCCCCGTCGCGATACGCAAATAAACAGAATCGTTTGGCGCAGCTTCTGGTTCTCCGTCCGAACAACGGCCCATTAAAGTGAATGAATTGTTTACGTCCACGTACAATCCGTATCCGAATCCGACTCTGATTTCTGATTTCTGTTTGTCTATTTTGTTGCTGTAAAGCCCGCATAAAACTCTGTAAAATCGGACTGCTTTTGTAGGTGTTGTAATTAAAAATAAAAAATTGTTGGACCATCAATTAGTATTTGTAACAGTTTTTATAGGATTTAAATGGTTTTGGGTTTTATTTTTCTGAGTTTCTAGCTTAATTTCAAGTCTCTACAAGTTGCTGTCTTGTCTTCCCTTTACGTCAATTTCCATTTTTCCTTTATATTTATTGACTTTTCATAGGATTGTGGCAATTTCGAAGGACTGTCTTGGGGTGCCCCAAAATTGTGTACGTGATCCAAACATGTTTTCCGACGTCTACGCCTTTTTTATCTCTAGAAATTTAATCAAACTTAAAAGCATCAGCGAAATGAAATTTTTAAGCAGCCCGAGGACGCACTCACATTTTATTAATGATTTTTAATTAAAACTCTTTTCAAGCGAGAATAATTGAATTCTGAAATTCGGTTTCCGCTGCATTACACTTCCGTTTAAGTTCGTTGGAGTTATTTAAAGTAGAGGAAATACCCTTGCTTTAATATGATTTATACTATAATTTTATATATTTTTTTGTATAGATATTCAAGTGAAATTAAAATAAAGCAGTGCTAGAAATGTAAACCTTAATATTAGCTTTAATATGTAATAAGTTTATTTCTAATGACAGGTTACTTAAATGTAAACGATGTTCTTCTATCCTTTCCTTATAAAAAATGGGCTGCGTTTCTCTCTTAAGCATTTAATAAAAGTTCGTAAACATCTTTATAAACCTTACCAATAGCATGATACTTATTCAGCATTTCTTCTCGCCATTAATCGCTGAAATTAAACGGCAGTCGTGAATTAATTTCGTGATTAAACGAACCAGCGTGTGCATTGTAAATGATAGCTCCTCGAAATGGGAAATGCTTGTGCAACAAGGATGTGCTGCCGTGGAAACGTGGAAATTAATATTAAAAAGTATTCCACTCCTCGGCAATGGGAGCCTTTCGAGTGAAATGCAAATGACGATGAGCCGTTGGCATTGCAGGCTGGCCGGGTGGCAAAAGGACACGGCGGACTGCATAAGTATCCAGGAAGGCGATGCCGGACACATATAGGCGGACTCGGAGCAAGGAGGTGTGTGGCCAAGGACACGCGAGGATTCACACCGGCAACGTGGCAATTTATTGATGCCAACGCAACGATGAGTGCGTACAAATTGCCTGAAGTGGGTGGAGATGTGGAGAAACACTGAGGTTTTATTATTTTTAATAACATTTAATTATAAATTTTAAAACGTTAAAATAAATAATAATAATAAATATATATAAAGAATATATTTTTAAATTCTAAAAAAGACTAGATTTAGCTTATTAATTAAAATTTTAAAGTACTGTGCAGAGGCTCGGCAGGGAAATTTGCTTATTCGCGAGTCACGGTCTTGGGCAACACGGCTCTATATTATAAAGAATTATGTTAGCTTTATTTGAATAAGTACTCTGCATAGTGTAAAGAATTTAGCATTTAGCATTTTGTAAAGCATTTAGCATTTTGATGTAAAGATTCCGTCCAGATCAAATGCAATTAGGATTAAGTAAAAAGAAAGACTACGGTCACACTACGATTACAAGAAAGAAACCAAAAGAAATCGACGAAATAAATTAGAATCTAAATTAAAGCCACGACAACAATTATATTATTTATTTTAGAAAAAGTTATTAAATAAAAAATATATGTATTATAAATACATAATTCCCCTTTTCAGTTCCTCTAAATATCTCTCAGTGCAGCGTGAGAATTCCGATAAGGGGTTGTGTCAGTTCAATTTGTCGCCCGCAGATGGCGCTCTCCTATCTGTCGAACACGCGAAAAGCAGGCAACCGAGCAGCCATTAAAATGTCCCCCCAACAACACTTTTGCGTCATTATTGAAAGCAATTTCCCACGGCAAATAGAAAATCGAAAAACAAAACAGAATCGAGAATGAAAGCGTAAAATAAAAAATAAAAATCACAAGCACACACACACTGTGGGGTGACTGTAGACGAAGAAAATGCGACAAATTCCGGGGCTCAGGACGCAGCTTAGAGCTGCGAATATTGCGCATACGCCACCCCAGGGAGCGGCACTCAAAATACCGCCCATTCCCACTGGCAACCCATCCGATCCCATCCAGAGTTGGGAGCCAGCGCCAGAGCCAGAGCCACAGCACAGGCCCAATTGCTGGAGGTGATTTAACTTTTTCTGCCTGCCATTCATTTCCTTTTCAATAGCACAAAAGCACACACAGCACACAGACACCGCGCGCCGGGAGAGATGGCAGAAATATTGTTGGCATACTTTTTCAAGTGTTTCCTGCCTTCCTGCATCGTGTGTCCTGTCTCCTGGCTCTCTGCTGTTTATTTTAACTTTTGGCATTTTCAGCGCGAACCGGGGGAATTTCGCCCCACTGAAATAGGAAAGTAAAACAAAAAGCGGTTAAACAAAAATATGAAAAATAAATTGAAACACTCAGCCCGGCCACCGTCTGTCTATCCTTCTATCTGTCTATGCGTTTTGGGGAAAAACCCCAGAAGGGCCTTCCACTCAATCAGAGCTCTGGCGACATCGGGGCTAAAGGCCATCCCCCTGCTGTAAATAAAGTAGATTTGAGGTCTGGCCAGCGTCCGGCCGCAGATTGAGTTGCTGTCACTCCTGGCCGAAAATCACAATTTTATTGCGGCTTCCAGAATATATGCAGTTTGGCAGAAAGCAATCACATTTTTCATTGCATTCTGCCACTGTTTTTGCTTGCAGAAAATGTCAATAAAATAACTAATGTATAAAGCAAACTATGCTTGGTTTCGTAATGAAGAGAAATATGTTTGCACAGGCTCTATTGCCGACTTCTGAGGTAAACTGGTTTCCTAGAATATTTCTTTAGTTGCCAAAAATAACGAAATCAAAAATTGATTACTCTTAAATATAGTTATTTATTTAATAATTGAATGTAACAACTACATTTTAGTTACCATTAGTTATAGGCAATCTCAATCAAGGGCTTAAATAAATTTATGATTGCCGATGGGGGCCCTACAAAATAACTAAATTATTGCTTCAGATTTATATCCGGTTTTATAATTTTTTTATTCTGAAATAAAAAAAAATTAATACTTGAAAAATATATATATATTTTATATAAGTACTCTCTTTTCATTCACTTTATTCCCAACAATTACAACTTTGACTGGCAAAAAAACAAGTACAACTTAATTGAAATCTCTGCAGCAATTGGCTTCGATTATTTAATGAACGCTAATTCAGCAAATGTGTCGACTCTAATTGCCTTTTGGCAGTTGCAAATTGTGAGAAATTGCCAGGCGCACTTTTCTCTCTCTGCGAGAGCGAGTGAAAAAGTGAAAAATGATTAATTAGCCTCGGGCAAATTGGCATGGCGGCACAGGACTAGGGATTTTCCGTGTACAACTGCATTGGGATTCATGTCGGAATTGGTGAAACTATTTTCCCATTCCACACGACCAACTCAATTACAACATGGCCTGGACTGCTGACTGCCGGCCCATGCCGGCCGCTGCCCATGCAATTTTCCCAGCGAGCCCCAAATGGAGAAAAACAAGCGGAAAACGCGCATCAAAGACAAACAAAGCCGGTGGGGGGAAGGGGATGTAATGTGAGATGATGTATGTGTGTGTGCGTTTGGGAAAAGTGTCCAACATGTTAGCGTGTTGGGGCGGACAACCGAACTGCCGGCGCCTAAAACTATGCTCCGCGGAATGAATAACAGAGCGGATCAAGCTGGCGGCTTTTTTTCGGTAGCTCGCGCTGGGCACTGAGAGAAAATAATACTTTGAATTCATATTTCGTTATATAACAAATACTTAATATTTAATAAAAGTGATAATAAATTATTTATTTTTTTATTGTATATATGTTACTATTATCTGAACTAAATATTGTATTTAACTTTGTGGAAAAAAGGATTGCTTCGAATAAGCTTTAATTTTTATTAAAAACTCTATGGAATATTATTCTTTCTGTAATTATATATTTATAATATTTTGTAAGGCGTATGTAAATTACGATTTAAATTTTTTTTAGGATTATATTTAAGAAAAGTGCCCTGACCATAAAAACAAAGCCAGAGCTAGCTCCAAAAAAATGTATTGCCTACTTTTTGGCAGCTAAATAAAAGGAATGTTCTACTAAGAATCCTTAATTTCTCCTCTGATCCTTACACTTACTCAATCTAGTTGAAATTAGGCTGGGAGATCAATTTTTTTAAGGATTTTTATAAATACGTAAATTCATAATTTGTATATATTCTTATTACATATAGTGAAAAACAGTTTCTTGTTTCATTGGCGAGTATTTCTCTAAGACCAAGTTATCAATTATCGAATCTATCATTGCTGTAATATTATATATATATTTGTATAATATTATATATCGTCTTAATTGTAATTCTTTATTTATCCCTGTGTATTTCCCCTTCCCCCCGCTACTCCTGTATTTCAGTCATGCATGACAATTTTTTCCAGCCAGTTGCTTGTTTTGCTTTTGGTTTCTTTTGGTGCTTGGACTGGGTTATCCTCCTGTTATTGTTGGAGCTCCCTTTGTTTGGCTCACGTTGGCGATTCCTCTTTTGCTTTTATCCTTTTTTGTTTTTTCTTTGTTTTCTTTTTTTTCCGCTCTCTGTTTTCATACGCACTGACACAGATGTTCCTCGGGACATTGCTGTTGTGTGTTAGTTACTTTTGTTTTTACAGCTGATAAAGTTAGCACGCTCGGCATCCTAAGCCGAGTTAACTTGGCCCTATTAATAAATCGTGCGAGTAACTCAAAAAGGAAGAGCTTTAAGGTTGCCCATATCTGCTCAGCATCCTTATATCCTTATAACCTTTAAACTCACTGTTTAGTGATTGTTTCTAAAGCCTTAAATCACATGCATTGCATAAGAACTCTGTTTTGGAAACCACTTCCGCTCCACATATCTCCATCGGAAAACAAATGAGGCTAGGGCTCTCGTAACTACGCATGATGATGAAAAACCTGTCGGATAATGAATCGAGATAATCGATAAAGTGGGCCCGGTTACAGGGGAAGTCCATTAGAGCCACCGTTCCAGCCTGGCGCCTCTCTTACTTATGGCCAGCTATCAAATTTCCTCTTTTTCCAGCCACCTACTGGGTAGAGCGACTATTTTGCAATCGGATCTCGGAGCGGATGAGGGATTACAAAATTTCAAATTCATGAGACGAAAGCGCATTGTTTGGCCAACAACTGGGACGGACCAGTAGGCCGATGCAGCAGACCCTACCCGCCCCGTTTCCCATTTCCAATTTCCGTAGGCAATGTCGCCTGACCAATTTCATAAGCGTCACCCAATTCCGCTCCCTTTTTGCATCCGATCTTTGGGCCAGTGGGTGACAATGTTGCTGTTTTGACTGCAAAAGTGAATGCCGTGCAGTGTGTGTCTGTGTCTGTGCCTCGGGGAAGGTCATTTGTAACCCTAACTAAACAAATTTGAAAGCTAGCGACCGTACGTATCAGGTGTGGTCTGGTTCTGGTGATGGCCCTTTATTTTTTTTTGTAGTGTGTCTTATAAAAGCGGCCTGTGGGCGCTGGAGGAGGCATCAGTTGGCCATCAGCCGCAAGCAGTGGAAGCAGCAGTAACACAGCAGCCAGCACCAGCATCCATCCCAGCGAATTACCAGCGACCAACTAGGCGAATACTTAACGTCAGCAGCCATGAGACGGGTAAGTTTTCCGTCAACCGCCGCCGGCCATAAATTTTCCCAGCTACAGTGCTGTGTTGTGTTTGGGGCTGCCATGTAAATCCAGCAGCCAAGTGGATGTGGCTCCCATAAATCAGGATAATCAAAAATACAAAACGGTAAAGGCCAAAGCGTATTAGGCCAATTTAAATGCCCAGAGCCATGACACAAACCGAAGTGGAAGCAACAAAATTGGGTTAAAAGTTAGGAATACTCTAGGATTTTGAGAGAAAATATAAAAGTTTTAAAGAAGTTAGTTAAGTTTAGGGATATATTCCAAGGGAAAACACGTTCTGGTTTTTCAAGTTAGTACTTTATTGAGTAATTAAATTTAACCGCTTCAAATGGAAATGAACTTAAAAGTAAAAGAAAGAGTTCAAAGAATTGTTTAAAAACAGCTCTTAATTTAAAAGAATATATTTTGAATTTGAGAGAATATTCCGTTTTTCAAGTAAATATATTATTGGGTAAAGAAATTAGAACATTCATGGAAATTATCTTAAAAACTAAAGAAAATGTAAAAAGAATGGTTTAAAATGAAATCCAAAATTATGAAAATATATTCAGGACTTCAGAAATAAAAAAATGCTGTTTTCAAGTTAATATTTTTTTATTTTTTTTTATTTTAAATAATAATAGAAAACAATGGAAAACTAAAATAAAATGTTATACAAATTTTTTTAAATCAACTCTGAAATGTGATATTACATTTCTTAATAGAATTCTCAGTATAATTTATAAAATTTGCTTTTTAAGAGCAAAATTACCCTGGTTAAAATAATTTTTAATATATGCTGCGACATTTTATTTATGGTTTGATATAACTATTAGACCTCGACCCTTTAAATTTTTGTTATATATTTTCTTAACACTATATTTTCTTATTTAGCAAAAAGAATAAGGGAAAAAAATATAACAATACAAATTAATAAATAATAATAATAAAAATTGGTTAAAAAACCTTACATTTAACTCAAAAAATCCTCATAGATCTTAATTATAAGCAGAATATTTTAAAGTGTGAATCAGTAAATTTCTTTTTATTTTATTATCCAAGTGTAGCCCCGCTTATTCGTCCCTATAACCTTTGACATCCAATACAGTCCGACACATAAAAATAATTGCCCAGAACTTTTCCTTTGTCAGTTACATGAATCCCCCGTGTTGTCGTTTTTAATTTATGGCCCTTTTTGCAAATAACAAATAAAAAAGGAAAAGGAAAAACAGGAAAAGCAGCGCAAAAAGCCAAGAGGGAAAACCAGAGTGGAATGACAAATTGATGAGGCCAAAGGGTGATTTATTCCCCGAGCTGGACCATTTAATTCGAGTACTGAATGTCAATCCTTTAATTCCAGACCTACCTGTTGCTCTGCCTGAGCCTGCTGACCTGCCACGTGGCCCACTCGGCCTTCCTGCGACCCCTCGATCTCAGCCAGCTGACCAAGTCCTCCAGCCTCCAGCAGCAGCAGCAACAGCAACAGCAGCAGCAGTTGCGCGGGGATCTGAACCGAGATGACGGCAGCGATGACGAGGAGGACTCCACCACCTTGGCACCCAACTCTAGCGAGGATTACGACACCCGTCCGCAGTACAGCTTCGCCTACGATGTGAGGGACACTCTAACCGGCGACGACAAGCGGCAGGAGGAGAAGCGCGACGGTGACCTGGTCAAGGGTCAGTACTCCCTCATCGAACCCGACGGCACCCGGCGCATTGTGGAGTACACGGCCGACGATGCCAGCGGCTTCAATGCCATCGTTTCTAAGCAGCGCCTAGACGAGCAGCAGCAGCAAAGGATCACGTCCTCGACCTCGTCCTCGTCCCGCTTCAACAGCCTCGAGGAGCTGCAGACCCGCCTCACTGCCCAGGCCATAGCCGAGGCCCAGTCCCTGGCTGAGGCCCAGCAGAGCAGCCAGCTCCAGCTGGAGGCCCAGAGTCGTCGCGAGTCGGAGAACCAGGCGCGTGCCCAGGCCCAGCAGCTGATGGAGCAGTTCCAGCAGCAGGTACAGCTCCAGGAGCAGCAGCGCCAGCAGCAGGAGCAGCAGCTGAGGGATCTGCAACGTCTCCAGGAGCAAAGGGAACGCGAGGATCGCGATCGGGAGCAGCGCGAACGGGAGCTGAGGGAGCGAGAGCAGCGTGAGCGGGAGCTGAGGGAGCGGGAGCAGCGTGAGCGGGAGCTCAGGGATCGGGAGCAGCGGGACAGAGAGCTCAGGGATCGGGAGCAGCGGGAGAGGGAGCAGCGGGAGCGAGAGCTCAGGGAGCGGGATCGCGAGGATCGCCGCCAGCAGCAGGAGCGTCGCCAGAACCAGAACCAGAACCAAAACCAGAACCAGAACCAGCGCCTGCTCGACCAACAGACCCTGCTCCTGGCCCAAAGCCTGCCCAGCATTCAGGCCACCGTGGTCTCGCATCCGCCCACTCTGCTGGCCTCCCGCCTGCCCGCCTCCAGCGGCACCACCTCCAGGACCACCACCACCACTCTGCTGACCCGGGATCGCGACCTGGATGCCTGGCGCCAGCTGCCCAACGCCCGGCTGACCATCGACCGCAGCTCCCAGCCCCTGATCTTGAGTCAGCCCTCCAGTGCCACCGTCCAGGCCCAGCTGATCAGCTCTCCGCTGCTGCTGGACTCGGCCAATCTCAACGGATTGATTACCACCCGCCTGAATGGCAATGCCGCCCGAGCTGGAGCCGCCCTGAGTTGGACCAATGGACGCCGCCTCCTGAACACCGATCTCTGGCAGCTGGACAGGCTGGACGATCGCGAGGATCGTGAGGACCTGCGCTCCAGCAGCGGAGAGCGGCGCTCCAAGAACTGGTAAAGGCCAGCGATAACCCAACTTCAACTGAACTCAATGGAAACTCAACGCAGGACCTCAGCGATCTGACAAACGGACCACGAATATGTTTTTTTTTAGCCCGTAAGGATTAAATGGAATCTCGTGTTAACCTAGCCTAGAACCGGGGATTTAGGGGACGCCTCACTGTCACTCTCGCTTACTGTCCAATTAACGCATACAGCAAACTCTGCCAAGAACTAACCCAAGCTCTAACGCTTCCTCCTTCGCTCTGCTAACTTAGGTACTAAGTTTAAATGTCTTTGTGTTACTTTTTAGTTAGTCAACTGCATCCATGTGAAAATGTAAAAAAAAAATACAAGAGAATAAACAAGAAGAGGGCTGCCGAGAGCTGCAACGAAGCTAGCATGCCCTTCTGCCAATGAAAGATTAAGTTTTATCCTTTTTAAGAGTGAAAAAAAATACTTTAGGTACAGGAAAGACCCTTTATAAAATATTTTCTATCCATACAAAAATTATATATTAACCTCAGGCAAACAATACCTAAATTTTAAGACAGCAATCACTGCAAATCTATTTAAAAACTGACTTAATTTATGTCAACTCCCAATTAATCCTAGCCAACTTCCCCTTACATTTGAGAACCATCAACAGGTGGCCAGAGATTGTGTCGCCTTACTCCTTCTGGCCAACTAACCAAAGCCAGTTGACCCTAATCGCCTTTCATGGACTCTGACACTTTGGCCATGGATGCTGCAGTCTCGGCCATAACTTTCCACCCGTTTTTCCGGGCTTCACGTGTGCGCACGCCACTTGGCCATAAACCCCCAGGAAGCCAAGTTTCTTGAGGGCAACAAATTTTTTAATAATAAACACGACGGCACGGCGAGGAGGGAGGATACTGGAAAAAGTTTCCTTCTTCATTCCATAAACTTTGTCCCTGGTACACTTAAAAATAAAGTTGGAGTTGAGTGCTTCCAAGGGGGGCTTGGTCCAAGGTTGTTAGGGCAATAAAAACTTGGCAAAAAGGTAATGAAAACCGGTCAGTGGTTCCGGTCAGGTTCGATTAAGATCCAGTAACCTTGTGCTATTATTTAAGGTTTATGTACTAAGAGGGATACTCGTAAATAGTTTCCTAATACGCTTTATAGTTTTTCTTTAGGGTAACTTAAGCACCCAAATTAGAGGAGTTTAAATGTCACCTCTAATCCTTTTGCCTCATTAATCTAACTGAATCCTTTAGCTCCTGTAATTGTATTTGCTTCAAGTCATTTCAAATCTCCTTAACTCCTGCGGCTCAACACCCGCTTATGTCAAAAATGTAGCAAATTAAATAGAAATTCCTCGTTCAAGTGACATCCAAAGACGGAGCTCCAAAGTCATGGTGAGCTCTGCCTGCAGCCGGCGCTCGTGAGTCCTTTGCCGGGAAATCACTTAAAAGTTCATCAAGAGTGCAGCTGCTTGTTGTCTGCCTTGCTCCCTTTGGCCCAAAAAAAAGAAAAGAAAAACAAGAGCTGAAAAACTGAAAAACAGAAAAGCTGGAAAACTGTTTGCCCGCGCTGCGAATGTCAAGTCCAAGCGACACAGAAAAACCAAGCAGCCGAGCAGCTCACAAAACTAAACGAACTAAACCCAAGTCGGTAAGCGATTCCCCCTCCTCCTGGTCTTTCCAATCCCAAAAAAAAAGAGACCTTTCCAACTTCTCGTTTCCGCAGCAGTTCGCGGAAAAATGTTGACCAAGCTCCGGGGCAAATCCGGGCAACTCCGACTCCTTAATTGGCCGCTGACCAATCAGCGTCGCGGTTTCTTGCCGCTGAAGATTTCCATTTCCCAACTCGATGGGAAATCAAAGCAAACTGGCGAGGCCCAGGCTCCGGAAGAGGAAGCTACATCGCCCATGGCACTGCCTCACTTCATAGACGCCAAATGTGTCCGAAATCAAAGTCAGTCGTCAGTAGACCAAGGAGAGGCCAGAAAGTTCGTCTACAACTATCATCCCTTTTCGATTTTCGACCTAAACGAGGCCGCTCTGCGTGCCAAGCAAGCAACAGCCAAGTACGCCAAGGAACTTGGTCAGAAAGAAATGTTAGAGATTGAATATAAAAACGAGTAGGAAACTGCTTCGATTATCAAAATTATGAACTAATAATAATAAATATTACTTTAAGAAATATATATGGTAAACAAGTGGGAAAGCTACAGTCGAGTGTGAACGACTGTGAGATACCCGGTACCCAAAGCATTGTGGGTTAAATTAAATTAAACTATTGACCTCTTACTTTGACTCAATGCTACGAAACCCTTTTCGAGTGTCTAAGTTCTTAGCTTCTGAGAGAGAGAAGATTAATAAGCATACACAGAAACTTTATTGTTTAATAACTTTCATGTTTACCATCCGATTTTACTCAAATTTTCAGAACACGTCCGCGAATGCCTACTTCTTTATTATACCTATTTACTTTAAGTCGGAAATCACGACTATAGCTTATATACCGTTTTTTATGATTTATGTCTTCTTCTGCCATACAGTTTTGGTTGGCACTAACTTATAATACCCCTGTACCCTATGGGTACCGGGTATAAAAATGGCAAACTAAATTATTTTGGGAGTTAGGCCAAAGTCCAACGGCCATACATTTGTATTGCAATATGCAAGCCATTTTTTTGCTGACAAGAAAATGTCGGTCTTAGGATTTCATATTTCAGAGACCCAACTAAGCAACCTTCGCCATTTCCATTCCCAATGAAAACCCTCAAAGAAATACTAAACCAGAAAGCTCCCAGAGATGTCGAGAACTGTACTGCGATCTCTGTTCCGGATCCAGCCCCTGATCCTTCGCCGGCTGTGCCGTAAGCCATCGAAGCTGTCCAGCTGTCCCTCAAACACTGAACGGCCGCCCAAGGATCCTCCGGATGAGGGCTACGAGCCGACGAGTGTCGACCATGATGGCATCGATGTGCCCGAGTTTGTAAAGCCCGCTGCCTTCCGTCAGTTCAGTGCCCCAGATGAGCAGCTGGGCCCGGGAGCGGGAAAGGACATGGACTACAAGAATGGCCATTACTTCGCCTACCACCGATTCTCGTTCCAGGAGCTGATGAGCCAGGCCATGGAGCTACGCGACGAGCGCCGCCTCGACGGTGGCCTTCAGTCCGCCATCGAAGAGGACGAGGAGCCGCAGGAGCAGGAAAAAGAGCTGGGAACCATGAAGAAGCTGGAGACCGAGTGTGATGAGATCCTGGCCGCCCAGGCCAAGGATATAGAAAAGGCCAAAAGTGCCGCCAAGGAGAAGGAGCTCAAGAAAAAGTGCGAGGAGCTGGAGAAATCCAAGGAGAAGGAGAAGTGTGCCGCTAAGGAGAAGGAGCTCAAGAAAAAGTGCGAAGAGCTGGAGAAATCAAAGGCAGAGGCCAAAGAGAAGGAGAAGTGTGCCGCTAAGGAGCTCAAGAAAAAGTGCGAAGAGATGGAAAAGGCAGAATGCAAAGAGAAGGAGAAGCCAAAGGAGGTGGCAAAAGTCGCTATGAAACTTCAGGATATGAGCGAAGAGGAGCTTCTGGAGTGGTGTCTTAAGAAGGAAGCGGAAGTTAAGGCAATGGTCAAGAAAGAAGCAGAAGAAGCCAAGAAATGTGCAGAAGAAGAGCTGAAAAAGAAATGTGCAGAAGCTGAGAAGAAGAAAAGGGAAGCTGAAGCCAAGAAGAAATGTGCAGAAAAAGAGTTGAAAAAGAAATGTGCAGAAGAAGATTTAAAAAAGAAATGTACAGAAGCAGAGAACAAGAAAAAGGAAGCTGAAACCAAGAAGAAATGTGCAGAAGAGCTAAAAAAGAAATGTGCAGAAGCAGACACAAAGAAAAAGGAGGCTGAAACCAAGAAGAAATGTGCAGAAGAAGAGTTGAAAAAGAAATGTGCAGAAGCTGAGAAGAAGAAAAGGGAAGCTGAAGCCAAAAAGAAATGTGCAGAAAAAGAGTTAAAAAAGAAATGTGCAGAAGAAGAGCTGAAAAAGAAATGTAAGGAGGCAGAAGAAAAGGCAAAATGCGATCCCGATAAGAACAAAAAGAAATAAAAACCAAAACACAAATAATTCAAATCAGCAAAGACAACAACCCCGAACACAATCAAAGCACGCCAAGTAAACTCACCAGCCCAGTTGAAGTCCTGGCTAAGTCCACCACAGCAGGGACTAAAACCAAGAGCAGTTTGAAAGCCACTGGAATCTCAAACTGTGGACTCTTCACTTTCGCCTTGAGATCTCAACTTCAACTTGCGATTTGAATTGTTAATAAATGTGTATCAGAAACTCGCATAAAATCAACCAACACGCAACGGTTTCTTTAAAACTGGGGAGGGGGGGGGAGGCCTAACGGAAACCCCGAATCGGGAACGGGGTTGCTGCACAATTTCAGGGACACAACTTCAGAAATTCAAAATAAAATTGAGCTTGGAAATGGGGGGAAGATCCGCCTCGAGGTCGCTCTGGGAACTGGGAACTGCAAAGCTGAGAGAACAGAAGTATCTGTTTTGCATTGATCTCTATGAACCGATAGCCAGAGTCATTGCCATCACGTGTAACCGCTTACTAATTAACGTTAGGAAATTCCCCGAACGGAAAGGGAGAGCAGAGAGAGCCGCTCTCGGTTGATTCCATTTTAAGTTCCTATAACTCTGCCTTCAGAGATATTACTCAATTTCCTCATAATCGAAAATTACTATAATTTATTACGTGTGCTTCCCATTATAATTGGTGTTATAACACAAGAGAAAGGTTCTTTACAAGATATATTTATTAATTACATGTTAGAAATGAGGCTTGGAAATTGGTTTTATTTTATTAGAAAAAAAATCCAATAAATTTTTTAATTTCTGTTTTTAACTATATGTTTAAATTACCATTTTGAATTGATAATAAATATAGGTTGTACAAATCAAAGAGTATCTTTACCAAACATACTCACGCTATTTCAAACGTCAAAGATCAAGTTAAGTATTTCAAGGGGGTTTTGTATGTGTTTTACTTTATTATAAACTCAAGAGGTTTATGATTTAAATTGTCCTTAAAGTAATAATAAAAGTATCGAAATTATCATCATAATAATGGTTATACAAATTGAATATTTTATGGTAAGATCTCTTAAAACATTAGATAGAAAATCGTATATAGCTTACATCGTTAAGTTTATATTTGTCTTACATATATATTCCACATATAAGTTCTTAAACTTTTTCTCAAAGATATTTGGACTATTAGTATGCTACTAATTAATAGAACGTATTTTATCTCCTTTCTTTTTAAATATAAAAAGTGAAATTAAATCTTTCAAATAAATAAAGTGAGTATCAGCAGTCAATAATATATCGAGTTATACAATATCATTTATTTTACCAATCTTTGTACAGAAATAAAATAAAATAGACTTAAAGTTCATAAATTTAATTCAAGTCAACCTAGTTTAAAATAAAATAGACAGTCCATAAAATTAATTCAAGTCACTCTAGTTTACCACTTGCAATAATTAATACACTCTTTTATATCCCATAAAATCGCATTATAGACATAATAATCATAACCAATATATGCTATATGCATATAAAGTGCCAAACGTAAAAGAAAATACCTTTAAGCCGCCAAAAGCTGTTGGGCACACGATGCGCCTCGTTTTGCAGGCATTTAAGCTGAAAATTGCTGCTAAAATATTTGCACACTCCACAAGCTCCGAGCTGTGGTTGTTGTTGTTGTGTTGCTGGTGTGCTGGTGTATTCCATGGTGTTTTTAAGCCGGTATGTGGTTTTTGTTGTTGCTGTTGCAGCTGCATTGATGCGTCGCCAAATGTTTACCCTAAGCCCATAACTGCAGCCTGTATCGTTCTCTCAGAGGTGAAGGGGACACTGGGAGGCACTCACATGTGCACTCACATTCTGTAAAGTTATATATTAACTATAATAATTATATTAAATATATGGTATTTACAATTTTATTAATATTTATGATTGTATTCAAGTGTGTTCTTTTAGAATTGTAAGGAAATCTTTCAATTGTCTTATATCTTCTTGTTAAAAAGATTATTACAAATATGCGTTCAATCTAAATAATAAATATAAATGCATTTTCAAGCTTTAAGAATATTTTCTCTATATTTAATATCTATTCTTCGGTCTTTAAAGTCTGACTTAAGTCTGAAAATATATTTTTTTTTAATATTTAGGCTTCATTCTCTTTATAAGTTCCTTTTTTCAAGTGCAAGCTATTGCTCTCCGTGCTCTCGCCAGCGATCTATGCCTGGCATACAAAATGCATCTAATTTTGGGCCTAACGACAACTTGTCGCTTGTCATGGCCTCCTGGCCTGGGCTTCATTGCTGTTGTTGTTGGCAGTGTTGGCAGGCCAGTGTTGTTGCCGCTGCCTCATCATCATTTGCAACTGCTGGCAGGCAGCATCAGAAAAAAATAAGCAGCAGCAGCAGCTGCCTCACTTGGGGATCAACTGGCGGAGATCGCCGCGCTTTATTTGTGCAGCTTTTAGCTGCGCCTCGTAATCGCGGCTCATAGATCAAAAAACACCAGAGAACGAGACGCGTGCTAGCTGCCTCTCTTTCTTAACAAACACAGAGAAAAAGGGGGAAATTATTAAGCTAAATAATAGTAAACATTATTACAACTATGCGTTCAATCTAAATAATAAATAAAAATTCATTTTCAAGCATTAAGAATATTTTCTATATATTTAATATCTATTCTGCGGTTTTTAAAGTCTGAAAATAATAATAGTAAACATTACTATGAAAATAGTAAACATAAGTAAAAAAACTACCATGCTATACATTAGTAAATATAAGTCTAAAATCTCTCTTAAAAATATCCATCTTACTTTCTTTACCAAAACCTTTTTTAATTATTTCATTTCTACAACTTAATGATTTTAGTTAATTCCTTAGATTCCTTCTTTAAATTCTAAATTTCCTAAGTGTACCAATTTTGCATAACATGGTCTCCAAGCAAGTTCCTTTTGTTTATGTGAACCAAGTCCAGTTCTCATCATCAAGTCCGGCGACCAAAGGAAGCGGGCAGGAGAGCTCGCATTCCGACGCACAGCTGCTGTCTCTCTTGCCCACCCACGCCAAAACGAGGAGAGAAAAAAAGAGTTTTTCCCACTGACCGAAATGACAAGAAGTGCAATTCCCACAGTCGGCATTTTCCATTTTCCAGCCAGATTCCGATTCCGGCACACTCAAATTAGCCATCTCATTTTCGCTCTGATTAAAGGTAATTTTCAAATTTTCCCAAACCACCCTGCGACAACAGGCAACAGCGGCTTACAAATAGAGATGGTACTAAGTAACTTTATCTAGGTACTGTAGGCTTTCTTACTTATATAGGTACAATTAAATTTTAAAATTACGTTCACTTCAAGCCTTAGAAATACTTATATTAGGAAAAAGAAATAATAAGAATTACTATACATTTTTAAGTTTAGATTTCCTTTTATATTTAGTGTTCCTATACTAGGTACATTTATCTTTATCAGGTATTTATTTGTGCCTTATAGAGTTAAAAGGAAAGAGTGAGGTTTCCTTCGTTTCTGCTTTCCAATTTCGTACTTGATTTAAACAATACTCCTCTATCTTTATAGAAAGTACCTCTTATAGGTACTTTTATCTTGCTTAGGTATTTATTAAGGCACATTCCCTGTACCTTTTCCAGTTTCCATCTCTGACCAACAACGTCTGCAACAGCAGGCGGCAACTTTGGCACTGCAATTTCGATTTCGCCTGTCGTCTATTTAATGATTTCAAATCGGAGCAGGCCCAACAACTTCCCCACCGCTTTCCCCCCACTTTTCTTGACCATTTTCTGCAGCTGTGGTGGCTGTGAAGGAAGGATAGGAAAATTGCCGAAACTAAAACCAGAACGCGTGCGCATTGAATTATGCAAAAATGTTAACCATTTGCCGCCAATCAATTTGTTTTCCCTGCCATCTGGCTGGATTTTCTTCCGTAACTAACCTAATGGAACAATGGCATGTAGATCGTATTAACAATGCCATTATTTATACCAAAGAATATATGTATAACTTCGTTCAAGTCTCGTTAGCAACATTGTTATGGAATTTATCCATAAAATTAAGGCAACTTGAAATTATACTTGTCAATTGTTAGTTAATTTCTGGTTTTATTAGAAATTGGAAATAATAATGATAGTAAAAAAAGTAAACAGAAATTATAAGCTAAGCTTAATTTACTGCATTCTTAACATAAAATGATTTAAGTACGGTGTTTATGTTACTTTTCAAAAGCCATAATTGCTGGATTTTTAAAATATTTTCATGTCATTTATTTAAATAACATTTGTGGGATTTTTTTGTGGGTAAATACAAGCTTTACAAGAATTTAAATTGCTTGAGACTGATTACGATTTGTCCAAACTGATATATAAAGCTTTAATTTAAGTGTTTAAGTGAAATAATTAAATATTACAAAAATAATTAAACTTTGAACAATTAGTCAATATTTTTACATCAAAATAATCTAATTTTTATTTATAGTTGGACATCCGAAAAATTCAGTTTTCATAGTTTTCTATTTTACGTTGCAAGGTTATTATGCTTAAAAATGCTTTATATTTGAATATATATATCGCTTTCATATAATAAATCAAATTTTTTTAAGCAAGCCCTAAATACTATATTATTGACCTCAAATAAATAATTAAACTCATTATAAACTTTAATCTTTTAACATAAAAAACCCTTGTAAGCTGTAGTTTACAAAATTAATAAATAACCCTCCATAACATTTATATTTAATAAATGAAAAGGCTTACTTGGTTACTCTAATTTATTTTTTTATACCCATAGAATGGAAAACTAGTACTCCCAATAATTATTTGATCCTACAACTCGCCATTCCAAAATTCCCAGAATTATTTCAGAGCCCAAGATCAAAGCCACCGATGGCAGCGCCCCAGACTTAATTAAGTAGAAATTTCAATTGTGCCTCCAACTGCGAACTTATCGGCGCAAAAGGTGGCCCATAAATATGGGAGAGTGTGTGTAAGTACGTAGCTGACAAACAGGAAGCATCATCATTATTATTTCCCCTCCAGAGAACTCAAGCGGAACTTGGCCAGCAGCAGGGAAACGTGGCTCAGGGCGGCGAAAAAAGAGTTGTGTGCAGGAATTTATTTGATTCCTGCTTTGGCAGACTGCAGAATTTTCAGCCGACCTGCGAAATTTATGCATGACAAAATCATTGAAGCGTTTAGGCCAAGAGTGGGGAGTCCGGGCCCGGGCCCGGGCCCAGACCCTTTGCTTGGGGATTGAGGGAACCTTCTCACACTTGCAGGTCCCGCCGTCCATTGTAATGTGTTGTAATTTGTTGGCGTTGCTGTTGTTAGTGCTTCCTCTTTGGCATACTTAGTGCTAAGAGAAGAAAAAAAGTTAATTATCTTTTTTTTCACCCCTCATCTCTCTCCCTCTCTCGCTGGCCGTTTCCCGCTTCCCGCTCTTTTTTTATCTGTATGTGAGGCTCTTTTTTTAAGACGTAGTAGTGATGGTAGTGGCATGCCCAACAGCTCCATGGGCTATTATCCATGGGTTTTG
Source organism: Drosophila tani (assembly GCA_008042535.1). Classification (NCBI taxonomy): domain Eukaryota; kingdom Metazoa; phylum Arthropoda; class Insecta; order Diptera; family Drosophilidae; genus Drosophila; species Drosophila tani. Next base: position 389,092 of record VNJO01010053.1, on the reverse strand, counting down.
TGCTATTCTCCGGGAGATTGGTACTTTGTGAGTTCGTTTCTTCTGCCATCCGCCTGGGTCTCGAACTTGAAGGGAATACGGCCCCATCGCCACCGGTTCATTGAACTGTTAATTGTGGCAAAAACAAAAAAAAAGCCACCAGAGGAACCGGCATCTCTAGGCGGTGTGAAAGGTGATTTTTCAAGGCTGCCTCCATGTCCGGCCCATAAACTCCCCACTTACCTCTCTTTCCTCTGATATTTTTCTTACATTTTTGAAAGTTTTTTTCTCTGGATATTTATGAATTAGATTGTTTTTGGGGCGGTCTGAGGTGCTAATGAGTCCGCTCTAATAATTAATTTAGTAAAGAGAAAGAAAAGGTTTCACATTGGGCAACCGATTTAATGCAGTTCACATTAACACGTTTATAACTTTTGGTTTTGATTGGTTGTTTTATTCTCGCACCATAGATGCCACTAAGAGATCACGGGTTGTTTAGAAATAACCCCGTGAATTCTTCCAGTGCCATTAACTGTGCCGAGATGTAGTTACACTCTGCAAGATCCTTAGTCTTGTTCTTTTAAAATCACTTGAATATAAAGATTGTACTTACCTACAGATATCCAAAAGGCTACCTGATCTGATACCTAAAAATAAGGCACAGAGAGCAGCACCCTGAAACTTAATCTTCCACTTAAATCAGTCACAACTTCCGTCATTCTGGGAACCGCTCTCCTCTCAAAGACCCTAAATTCTCCCACAAAGCAGAGAATTAAAACCTGAACACCTCGCAGACATCTATCCCACGTTGGCCAAAACGACCAGGCAGGTTCACCTGCTCGGCCAACTTCTGTTGATAAGCCTGCCTTGATCTATCCCACGATTTAATCAAAAACGCAAATTTATTTCTTAGCTCTTGTCTTGTCTCTCTCTTGGGTTAAACCGCGGAAGTGGCTTCTGCGCCATAGAGATGTATCTATATCTTCGGAACTGCTCGTTCCCATTCATTCGGGGGCATGCGTGGGAAATCCATGTTGCATGTTCCACGGCACCAAACCTGCGGTTGGCCGCATAATTTGCTGTGAAAATCATTTTGCGGCTGCGTGTTGCATAAAATTACAATTGAAATTCTTTTTTTTTTTCGAGAGAGGTACGACGAGTATTTTCCATCTTGTTTGCGGCGGTGCAGAGCCAATTAAAAATTATAATGGTAGGATAAACTAATTAGGTAGCGAGAGATTAAGAGCATTTCCATGCTCTACTTGTGAAATGGGTGGAGATATATCTGGGGTATATATTAAAAAATATTAGTGTTATTAGGAAGCGTGGTTGTTGAGAGGGTTTGCAAGAGGAAAATTGCTTAGAGGCTTTGGAAAATTGTATATTAATGAGTCAGAGTCAGTTTTAGCTAAGATTTAAATAAATTAACTTATTTATCAAAGGTTTTTATATCTCCCAGGCTTCCTACTGAATTAAAAAATAGTTTTTAGCTCTTGGTAAACCTCTCCTTAGGGCAAATTGACTTGTCGTTTGGCCCAAACAAATTGTAACATCAAATTGCTTTGGACATCTGTGACCCCTGTGGGACCCCTCATTATTGGGAGCTAATTCGACTCGGCTTGGATCGGCTTGGATCGCTGGGAAAAACGTCGCCGGTCACGAAGAAAGCTCCGATTTCGTTGCCCAAGTCTACGGTCTCGTCTCGTTCCGTTTCGTTTCATTTCGTTTGGGTTTTTTTCTCCTCTTTTTTCTGTGTTGTTTTAGGCCAATTTATGCAAATGCCAAATGCTGCTCCACTTGAGGTAATTGCCACTCGTTTTTTTATTCGATTTTTTTCGTTTTTTTTTAGCTTGCTTATCAGGCAACGAACGGTAAATCAGTACGTCAGTGGCATAGACATGCCGCGCATGCGCCGTGAGGCGACAGCCATCAATCAAATCGAGCGAGCGGCCCGCAATCAAAATACGAGAAACAAACTCGCACCGAATAAACAGTTAAAAATCAACAGCTGCCTGTGTTTTTTTCTGGGATTTTTTCGACTTTTTTTCGGCTTTATCCAGCAAGTAATCGCGTGTATCTCAAACATGATTTTTAACGACAAATTTACGCGCTTAATCTGGACAACAAAATATGCAAATGTGAGCGGGATGCGGCCAAGGAGGCAAAAAGGCGGACAACGACGACGACGATCTGTGGCTGTTGGATTTTACGACTCGCCTTGGCCATGTTCATTAGCGCCAACACTTGACTGGCGAACTTGAGAGCGAAACTCTTTAGTGTTTAAGTGCGTTTCATTAATTGAAATGGTCAATTTGTTGCCAGCCGATAAGAGAGAGAGAGGAAGTTGCAGAGGCTGTAAAAAAAAGGAAAAGAAGCCAGTCGTCGCCCTAGATGGCCAGACAGCCAGCCATCCGGAGGAGTTTGATAGTTCTGCCACACTCGGTTCTGTCCAGTTCTGTCCTGTGTTCCGTCCTATTCCGTCCTGTTCCGTCCTGTTCTCGCTGGCGCCAGCCAAGTCCATTCATCAGTCAGGCCAGTGTCGATGGCGCGCCATCAAGAAATGCATATGTAATATTTTTATTGAATTTCAGAGAGGCGAAGAGACTGTACTCTAGGCAATCAAAGGGGAGTTAAGTCATTGTTATAAGGCTATAAAATATTTAAGAGAACTATAAACTGACACAGATGAAAAATTAATTGATTTATAAATGCTATATAAGCTAAATAATTTTTAAACATTATTTTTCTATATACTAATTGACTTAAGGCTTAAGAAACATGTTACCAAAACTAGTTTTATGATTTTCAGAAATTAATGCCTCCGATTAATGACTTCGAAGCCTCCTAATAATTTTATATAATCCCCCTAAATATTTTACCTTCCACTAAATAGGAATCATTTTTCCAAAGCTCCCACAATGCTGTCAAAATAGTTGTTAACCCAATTAATATGTTTGTAACAATATTTGGTTTATTATTACAATGATTGATGGCGAAATTAGAGCCGAAATACAATCGAGAACGAGTGGGAAATGTGATGCCCGCTTCCGTTACGAATCCCGTCGAGAAATCGTGGTAACCCTCATCAAAGTGAACAAACATATGGATAGACGAGTCATGGTCATGGCGACAAAACCTCTCTCCCAACAGCTAGCTCCGGCAACGGTAAGCGGTCAACGGAAACCCCCCACGGAAACCCCTTTTAGGCCGGGACTCTAACTGTTTATCTAGCGGATTGATTCTGCTCTTCTGTAAGCTGCAGCCAAGAGACTGCCAGTCAGTCAGTCGGTGCCGCCTTTCCTCCCACTTTTCCGTGGGTTCTTCCCCAAAAAATAAAAAATAGAGAATAAATAGAAGAAAGAAGGTGATATAAAAACTACAGAAAACAAATGTATCTTTGAGATCTCGGCTGGTTCTAATTGTCCAAGATGACAATGCAGATTGCGTTGGTAACGGGAACAGCACGCACACTCCAGCTTGAAGAAAAAAAATTCTCTGTATATCTGTAAACAGTTAAGGACAAGTAAATAGCACTGGGGACTTAAAAAATATATATTTTCTTTTTAAATGCTGAAAAATATGCATTGGGGTAATTTCTTTAAGGTTTATTTTTGTTATCAAATCGATTTTAAGTTTAAATTCGGAATTATTTCTTTAGCTTTTACTGTGAACCTATTTTTTAATATTTTAAATAAAAAAGTAACCATTTCTAATAGTAAATTCAAATTAAAACCAAATAAATACCAATTTGTGCATTAAAACTTCAATAAAAACCTTAAAAAAACCCAAATAGAAACGTTATTTATTTCAAACTCTGTTTTCTCTATTATTTTGACCGCCGCTGTCTGTTGTTGTTATTACCGAAGACTCAAAGTAGAGTCTCGAGTTGAGTCGAGTCAAACTGGAAACCAATTGGCATTTCAATCACGCATCAATCTGGCACGTTTTTATGATGCAGATCACAAGGCGAAGCGAACGATCATGATCATGTTGCCGGTTTTCTTGCTTTTCTTTCTGTTTTTTTTTTTTCCTTTTTTTTTGTTGGCTTCCCCTCTGCTTTTGAGCCGAGACTCCTTTTTGAAAAATGAAATTTTTATTGGTCGGTTAAGTTTTCGTTACATTTCGTGGATTGTTATAAATTTCATTGATAATTGCCATATATTGATGGCATGATTATGTGCATGATTGTCTGATTGTTACTGTTTCGTTTGGTTTGCTCTCTACGTGCGTGGCATATGCACTGCGAAAATATTTCTCATTTTCCTCCTGATCTTTCCTGGCCTCCTCCTCCTTCATCCGCATCTCGTGCTCTTTGCGAAATTGTTTTCGACGAAAATTGTTGCACGAACCCCGGGCCAAGCCAGGCCCGGGCCAGGAGGTGGAGATATCAATATGGGGAATATGTTACCTGCGAATATATGCAGGTATGCAAGTCGGTTCTTATTAACCATATATAGGTCAGCAGCCTCTGGTGCATGCCGCTTGATTGAGTTGCAAGAAGTGAATTTTATCTCTCGATAATTCGCATTTCTTGCAAATAAATTAAATCGGATTGTAAGCTAGATATTTATTTCTGGGTGGTTACTTCACTGTTTTGATTTTATAACTTCCTTTTAACATAAAGTAATCCCCTCTTTTCAGCTTTTTAACCAGCTTCTAAACCCGATTTTTATTTGTGCTCGTTAACACTTACTTACTCACTTTAAATGACTTGCATTGATTTATGAAACTTTCGAATCAAATAAATTGCCTCACTTTGTTTATTTCCTATTTTATTATGGCTAAGATTATTTTCTAGACACTTTTTTTATTGCCTAACTGCAGCTGTTAAAATATTTTTAATTAAATTGTTACAATTTCTTTCTAGCTTTTACGATAGTTGACGCGAAACATTTCACCTGGGCGACCATCAAGTGAGCTGTTGGCCTTTTTTATTTCGCCAATCCCCAAGTTCCCATGCCTCTCCATTTCTTGTTAATCATTCTGTCCATCTGTCGGTGGCTTTTTGGCTCATAAATTCCAAGGCAAGCACACAAACTCCCATAGGGAACAACTGTCAGGAGACAATGTTTGCTGTGTTGTTGGCCCCATTGGAAAGTCGAACCAAAAATGGCTTAATAGTTAAATTTAATGCTTGGCCATAACTAAAAGCTCAGGCTCAAGACAAACTGCCGTTCAATATGCAAATGTGGCCAAAACGGAGAGAGGCTGCAGTAGCTGGATCCGATTTTCTTTCCTCCTCGCCAAGTTGGCTTAAACGAGTCTTAAGGCCAGCTCCCTTATCAGCTGCCTGAGCTGGGGCTATCAAAAATAATTGACAACTAAATGGACCATACAAAAGTCAAATGGATGGCGTGAAAAAGAGGCATTCAGCCGTTCAATGAGGCCGAGAAAATTGTCATTTGACAAAATCGTTAGCCCTGATAAGATAGCACTCAGCTCGGGATGTTTTGTGTGTGGGTCTTCAGTGCTCGTTACCTTTCTGTGTGGGTTGCAGCTCTTTTTTCTGATTTCTGATTTTGGACATGAGTGTGTTCGAGTTCGTTGCCTGAGTCTTTTGTTTCGACGCATTTCGTGATTCACTGACCGGACCGGGAGCAAGAGAGAGAGAGAGAGACAGCGACGACTGGCACGACCACCGCAATTACATCCGGTAATTTAATGTAATTTTATATTTCATTTCAATCGCATGCGAGATACACGAGTAGCTCGGCGCAGCAGCGACTAAAAATAAATCCAAACCTGAATCAGCCTGCTACTTGCTGAGATTTTGTCAACATTCTCGACTAACGTGATTTCGTGAATTAACATTAGCATTTAAATAATGTCCGAGACGTGCATCATCGGTTGATAAGACTGGATTTCGGGTCTCTATTTCCAACCTTTAGAAGGCCATTATGCGGTGGCGGCAACTTTGTTTGATAGCCCATGATTGATTGCTTAATTTTCCTGTCAATCTGAGCCCAGCAACTCACAAATTTGTCAACACACTCAAGTTCACGTGGCCCTAAACTCTACTACCATCTGTGGAATCTTTTGGGCAGCGAGCCGATGATTGATTATAGTTTCGGGTTGGATGCCTAGACAACAATGCAAGCAAAAGGCCGAAAAAATATATATTTTTCATTAATTACAAGTCTAGAAACCATTAACCGCGCCAAGATTAATAAGCGGCAATTAACCGAGGGGGAAAAATTCAAACAAAGCAATCCCGAAAACTCTCAAGAATCCAAGTTGAAACTGTTAGAAAGAGGCGTTGCTCAACGGTTTAAAAACGCATTTGGTTATCTTTATGTTTCTTTAGATATTTCTCTTGTATAGCAGTTTCTGTTTTGTTTGGCTTGATTTAATTATGCGTAGAGTTATTTCAGCTTTTCTCTCTCTTAACTTTTTGATAAATTAGTCAGCTCTGAGGTCACCAAGGGGTCGGGGTCGGAGTCGGTGGCGAAGTTCTGTCGTGTGGCTAATTAAGCCCCTGCCTAGGCCGGAGTATCAACTTACCCAAACAGGAAGCGTATGCCGGTCATCCTTGGCCATTTCCAATTGAGGCCTGCCTGCTCAACTCGATCCCAATTGATTGACAAGACGAGACGAGACCAAATGGTAACCGAGTCCACGGTATTTGTCTGCAAAGAGGCGAATGGAGAATGGTAATTGACATAAGTATCAATGGATACAGAGCGAGGGGAGTTAGGTGAGTAACTTCGATATATCCCCTAATATTTTATGGCTTAAATATTATCTCAGAAATATAATGTAAATAATATATTTAATATATAAATATAAATTAATCTCACTCTTAAGAACTCCTATTATTGGTAACGCAATAAAAGCAAAAGAAACCTTTGTAGGAATATTTCTTATTAAAGTTGAAACCTTTTACTTTATTTGGCTTACATTCCAATTAAATTTCAAGCAGCCCTCGCTTCCTATCCGCTTACAACTTACAGCTCCTATAACGACAGGAAGCAGGAGCAACAAAAACTTGCCTCAATAAAGTGGCAACAGTTGCTTTGCCCCTTTTTTTTCAAGCCAACCATAAGCGTAGTTCAAAAACCATACACTCGATGGGGACCCTGAACTTCCACTTTAGAGGCAGTGGACTGGTATCGAGGGGAGTTAATTCAATTAAGTAGCCCCTCTCTACGCACATGACTTATTTGTTTGAATACAGATCAAATAAATAGGGTGTCTTAAGTATTGAAATAAAGTATTTAAATATAAAAATAAATACAAATAAAGGTAGAAAGAAAACATAGCATGTTAAACATTTTCAGAGTTGAAAAAGGGTTTCTCCTGAACGCCGTTAAAGTGCTAATTTATAATGTTGCATATTTGTCTATTTTTAAGCATTTGTTTTTTAAGTTTCAATCATTTTCCAAGTATTTAAATAAAGTATTTAAGTAAATAAATAAATATAAATTAAGGTAAACATTTTAAAATGCAAAAAGCGATTCTACTAAGTAAAGTTAAAATTCTAATTTATAATGTTTCATATTTTTATATTTTTAAATATTTGTTTAAGTTACAATAATTTTCCCAGTGCACATCTCTCTTAGGGAGGTGCAATTGACTATTGCAATTGTACACTCCGCTCCGTTGACTGAATGGAATGCAGTTGGTTTTCAGTTTTGCAGTTGCAGTTGCAGCTGCAGAGTTGTGGCAGTCACATGCCACAAATAAAATGCCTGGCATTTCGTCTAGTTCCAGGCAACTCCACTCCTTATCCCGGAGTTCCCCAACTGCTCAGCTGCCGAACCTCCCCTGACTGGTGGTGGCCAGTAAGTTAGCTGCTTATTAAGTGTCATCTCCATGTCGCCAAAGGCGCCGCAATGCAAATGATAAACTGACAGCCTTATGACAGCATTAAGCAAATTGCTCACCGTTCGCCAGCAGACGCTCGGCAGACGTGAATCCGCACACTGAGATGACCAAGATGCAGATCCATATGCACCGGGCCAAGTGGACTTAACGATTGGCTTAATAAAATGAAATATTAAATGCGATTAAAAACGCGACGACCACGTCGACGACGAAGCAGCAACAACCAGAGCAACAACGGCAACTGGCAACTGGCAACGACAACGTTGAAGGCGACGATGCAATAAATATATTGGAACAGGCCGGGCAGCTACTGGGATACACCAGCGCGCACTCCGAGCCCGATCCCGATCCCCGACCCACTCCAATTGGACATGATAAAAATGTGAAATGCATGCGTTCATTAAATTAATGCGCATGGGGCATGTGGCGAGCCGGCCGAGATAATTAAATGCGTGTTTGTGGCATGGGCGCTGGGCAAGGTGCTCGTAATGACATTAAATATGTTTAAACATGCATAAATAAAGCGAGTCTGGGAGGAGGAGAAAAGGGGAGCCGTCGAACAACTTTACTCTGGGGCCTGATGTTTTAATCAGAGCGATTCTTAGAGCGCCTCGAACCTGACCCAATGGCTAAGCCAGGCTTGTTGCAACAACTGGTTAAATTAATGACGCAACACGAGCCGGGGCACACCGGGTTCTGGACGCAGTCGGAGTTGGCCAAGATTTACGACGATTCAAATTGCCGGGCGATAAATTGTAAAGTTAATCGCTTGTCAAAGTTTTCGCGGTCGCATTTATCTTCGACTTCTGGCCAAGTAGCAGCAGCTGCATCGAAGGCATTAGATATCAGATAGAAGATAAGAATGTAGCCACGATTTATTGTAAGGTCTTAGATCCGCATTAATGCTTTTAGGGTTATATTGGGCCACTGACTGCACTTTTATAATTTGTTTTGATTGCCAGGCTTTAAACGGAACTCATAAAGTCAGGTAATTCTTTTTTATTGGTTTTATAGAGGGTTCTAAAGAGAAACTATTAGAATGTACGGTAACTGAAAATGTGGGAAAACTCTAGCTGGGACTTTCATTGATTTATTAGCATTAGTTTTTTATGATCACTATTAAATATATTTTATATATAAAATAAAATGATTCTTAAATAATTCTAAACTAAAACTCAAATGCTAAACTCTATGATCACAATTTAATTTATTTTCTTTGTAAAAAGAAAGACATTCTCGAAAAATTTTACAATCCCTAGAGATTCCTACCATATATAAATAATTAATTTTTCTTCTCCATTTTTAGCCAAGTAAAGCCATTAAAACCTTATTAAATTCATTAAGTTATAACCAACTATATGGCCAACTAAAAGCCAACACAAATTGACTCATCCAATTGCTATTTATGGACTGATAAGACAGACTTGTGCACCTAACTGAAGCCTCGACTTCAACTTCAATGGCGGCGGGCCTTATCGCATTCGAAGTAATTACAGTTGTTGACTGCTACCGTTCCCGGTGATGGCCAATATTTTAGCCAGTTACCAGTTGCCTGTTCTGTATCTGTATCTTCGACCGCCCAATTGAATCAGCGGCAGCGAGACAACAATTGTCCATTTCATGAATTGAAGCTGACTCAAGTGGCTGGCCGTTTGTCCATTGTTCGCTTTTCCTTTCGGGGGAAATCGTTGCCGGACGGCAGAGAGGGAGGGTAACTGACTCTGGAAAATGTCATTCAAGTTGCCAGGCAAGTTGACAAATTTGTCAACTGATATGGAAGCGCACCAGCGCCAGCACCGGCTGGCCAGCCTCAATTCGAGTGGCTAAGCCAATGTAAACATGTGTGGATTTATGGGTTAAGCCCCCGGTGATTGTTGTGCCAGCTGCCTTTGTTATGTCTGGTTTTTTTTTTGTTCTCCTTAAATTTTTGTTGTTTCCCCCTGTTTGAATATGCATGAAAAGTGGCTTACTTGGGTTAGGAGAAGTGTGAGACAGTCACGAGACAGAGATGCGTAAGTCGGGGTTTGGGGAAGGAAATTGAATGGGAATTTTAATAAAATCATTTTTCCTTAATTTTAATAAGAGAAACAGTAAAGAAATATTTTTTAAAATATTATTTTAGGCCTGAAATATCTCGGAATTTTAATAAAACATTTTTCCTTAATTTTGGTAATAGAAATAGCAAAGAAATAAATTCTACAAATCAGTTCAGGTCTGAAATAGTGTATATTCTATCAAAATAACTAGTTTTCAAACCTAAAAACCTATATATTTCACTCCCATATCGTTTTTTCTCGCACTTATCACGCGCCCATCCGTCTGACTTGTTATCTCTGCTTTTCCAGCTTGAAAACCTCATGTTTATTTGCGGTTTTAGTTTAATTTATATATCTCTCTGCCGGCTGCTCTATGTGTCGGCACATATCTATGCCTCGGCCACGTCTCAAGTTCAGTTCACACGCTTTCACTGCCAGAGCGAGCGTCAATTTGAATTTTATGCCCCGCAACGCTTTGATAGATAAGACCCGAGAAGGCCGCCAGAAAAAAAATACACAAAAAAAAACACCAGAAACCCCGTGTATAATGCATAATTAGCAGGTTCGTCGCTCAGCGGGAACTGGAACTCCTTCGAGCTGTTTGGCTTATCCGCGGTATCGGGTTCGAGGTATTGGACACCGGGCTCTGGGGTATCTGGGGACCGGGTGGCTTCTGTGAAAACGCACCACGTTTGATTTGATGGCGGCATGCCCAACAAATTGCCTCTAATGAGGCGCACCAATGTTGCCCCCGTTTAATTAAATCCATAAAAAGCAGCGGGTTCGCTTACCTTAGAGAGGCGACTCCCCTGAATTTCTGTAATTCTGCAGCTGAGGTACCTCAGTACTGCCTGGGTACTTGTGCGGTTCCGCTGAAAGGACTCCTGGGAACCAGCGTTGCGCCATGGCCTTTGATGATGTTGTTATGGAGTGCCAGGAATTTCACTGCAAAGGAAATACATTTTTTGTTTAAGTACATAGTTTTATTGTAAGGAATAAGTTAATATAGAGAAGAGTTGCAGAATATTTCCCAATAAAAATAATGTAAAACCTATAACTCAATATTTCCCAACCAAACCCACATAAATTCCATATTTATTCATACATTATCAAACTCTACGCCCCAGAGAGTTGCCAACAAATATTTCTCCACTAAATCTTATCAAGCACTGAAAAGCCGCCAAACAAATTTGCGTTGAATTTTTCCGCAGGTTCAAATAAATGTCATTCCCAGGCAAAATGCCAAAAGCAATCCCAGCATGGGCTTGTCAACAACTCTAGAGTTTTTTTTAGCTTACAATGAGTCGTAAATCAAGCGAAAGGTGTTTCTCCTTTCCGTTTTTGTGCCTCCTCACTGTTCTAGGCGGGCGGCTGGCCCATAAAACATTGAAAATTATGATTTAACGCAAATTTTTGTAATTAATCTTGACAAATAAAGCGGCCTGCGGGCGAGCTTGTTGCAAGTGGCAAGTGGCATCTTCATCTTTTAGTTGCCCGGCTCATAAATCTTTTCTCCACTTCTCTAGTCGGGGGAACTGAAGTTCGGGATCTGGGGATCTTCAAGATCGGTGCTGGGAAGCTTGGGGCTGGCAGCTCAGAGCTCAGAGCCTGGCCCCGCATCGTCATCATCATCATCATTATCCTTCATTACGCTGGCCAAACCAGTTTCAGGTTGTTTCTTTTAGAGTTTTGCAAAAATATTTCATAATTGTGCCAAGCTATGCCGTTTTTTTTCGGTTAAAATATGGCCTTTTAAGAGGCAGAGGTAAAAGATGAGAGAGAAAGGGAGAAAGAGTTGCGAAAGAATGGGATTGTATATCGAAGGTTCGATAAATATATCGCATTTCCCTTAATTGAAAATATCATACTAGGAAGGATACCTAATTATATTGCATTTGAGAATTTATCGAAAATATCGTACCGATAAATACATATAATCGCTTTTAAAATTTTATCGAAAATATCATACTAGAAAAGATCGATAAATATATCGCATTTGAAACTTATTCGAAAAATTCCTACTGATATAGATATAATAACGAAAGTATTTTATGAATTCAATTTAAGAATATGTAAATGTATTATATTTATAATTTAATCAAAAAAATAAAGTACACATTCCTACTTAAATCCATAATGTTATCGACTTCTTCATAACACATCGACTTAACGCGATAAATCTATCGATATCCGGTGTCATCCCTAGAGTGACCTTTTAGAAGGCTCCATCTCAGCTCAATCTTAATTATATGTTTGCGCTGAGCTCACGACAAGCCCGATGACGACCAGTAGCAATTATTACCTCCAACTCAACACTCATCATTCACACATACACCAGCACACCAGCGAGACGCAGTAACGGCAACAAGAAGTCGAGAAACTACACACATATATGCCATAGTGCCAGGCGAATGATATACGAGCGTATTGCGTATACGCCACCAGGGACGGACGCAGCATCTGCTGTGAGTTGGAGAAAACTAATTGCAGCGGTGGCAGCTATGTATAACCCGAAGCTGTCATTAAATCGACTGCAACATCATAATCCCTGCCACTTCCTACTCCTCCTAACCGCCTTTTCATATTGCTTCTAATCAGATTTTGTGGAATTTCTGATTTTATGCCCCTTCATGTTGGCTACCATATTTTTTTCGTGGTTTATTTTTGTTTCCCCGATCTGAGTATTTATGATTTGTTTAGCTGGCACGATGCGTCAACTTTGGGCGCGAGCTCTGCTCGATTTTCGTTTTTTTTCTTTATTTTTTTTTGGCCAGTACTTTTCTTGTTTTGTCAGCAAAGTAAATAAAATGAAATAAAAAACGTGACTGTTACGAAAAAGTCGTGTATGTGATTTTTGTTTTGTCTGTTATATCGTTTATTTTTGTTCGCCTCCTCTGGCCTGGCTTTCTGGTTTCAAGTAGTTGACAGTGAGAGAGCACAACGCTGGGTAGTCATCCGAACAATGCGCACAATTTTCAATGCGTTGGCAAAGCAGCTTGGCCCCGGCTAGGAGGGCCATTGTCTGGCTGGCTCTAATTTTTCTCCAGCCCATTTTAGCCGTTTTTTGTTCACTATTTCTGTAGCTGTAGCTGTTCGTGTCGTGTCGGATTTTGTTGAAATTTTTTTTTAATTACCAAGGCACACACAGAAACAGTCATCATCCCGCGCTTCATTTTTGGCCACTCTGGGAACTTCATTAGCAACTCAACAAAGCTGATGAGCAGCTTATGGGCCTACAGCGCTCTGAGATGGTGAAATATTCTATATAAATAGTGTATATATATCGCGGAGACAAAGAACGATTCTCATTACGTGTTGGCTGGCACGATCTGGGAATCAAAGTCGTATCGAATCGAAACGGAACTGGCCACTCACTCTCGGATCTCTTTAGTCGTATCTTTATACCTCTCGTAAAACCTTCCTAAGTCGCTTTTATCTGCGAGATCTGCCATTCTCCTGGCCGCTCTTTCGACACAATAAGTTCGATCTGTGGGCCAACTGGGTAACATTCTCTTTTTAGTACTTCAAAAGCTGGGTTTTAGTTTGATTTTTACACTGTTTTATTAGGTGATATTTGCCTTATGAGTTTGGATTTTACATTTATGCTTACAGAATTGATTTTTAAATTTTTATAAGATTTTATATTGATATTTGATTACCTTCTATGGAAAAAAACCCCTAGTATTTCCCTTCTCTATCCCCATTAACCCATTTCACCTTCCATTCAAGGCAATTTCCCTACCTGTAAGCTTAATTTTCCTAGATTTTCCTCTCCACCTATACTTTTTAACTTAACCCGGGTTCTTCTTGCCTTATAGGGCTTTCCTTCCCCCGGCATTAGTAACCAATTTCTCGGCAAACCACTATTTCACCTTCGAAAAGAGGGGACAATCAGGGGGCTGGAGATCGGCACAGATCACTGACTTCCCGGCCAGGCCATTGCTGGTTACTCCTCCACAGGCATCGCAATGACTGTGTTCGGTGTTTGGTGTTCGGTGCCCGGTTCGGCGATCGGCCCCTCGAAATTTCAGGCCGCCCATGTCCATATTTAGACAGCGCACAAGCCAGCCTGGATTTCGCCGGTCTTTGGATCTCTCTTGCGTGGGTGCAGCAGCCCCAGCCACCAGAGATTCAACGGAGGAGGAACTCCTCTCCTCGAGAGCGCTGGAAACTTGGCAATTTATATTCGCTGGCTTTTAAGGCAGGGCCCCTTGACCAGATCGATCTCTAGCCGGAGCTGCTGCCGTACCTGTGCCGTACCGCTCTTCAATATTCGATAGTTAATCAATTAACTAACATAATTTCGTGCAAAACTAATTAACTGCCTTGGCTGCGGACAAATGTTTGCTGTCAAGAGCGTTTAGTGTCATTCATTTTGCGGCCAAAGCGGCGCCCACTTGCGGGAAAACTCGTTCCAGCCTCTTACATCGATAGACCGATGGTCACTAGGCCTGGATTTTAATTTGTTTGAATTTAATAAGTTGCCATGTTCGGGGCGGACACTACACGGAACTCGAAAAAATACAAAAAAATCTAAGAAATAGCCTAGAGTTTAGATTTTAGAGAAACTTCCGCTCTTAGGTTGAAATCAAAAATCAATACATAATTCTTTTGACATGCCAATCGCACATTTGTGGCATGCAACCAGCAACAACAACATGTTTGCCCGACTCATTGAGATAAAAAATGCAATGTGCCGAGGCAGCGAGCGAGAAATCGAGGAATCCGGAGGAATCCAGGGAGGCTGCATACAAAACGACGACAAGCCAGGCAACACACGAGCAACATGCAACACACACACCAGCAACTGGCAGGCAGCAAGCAGCAAGCAGCAACCAGCAACAGTTGCAACCGTTCAGGCTGCACCTTAAGCAAAAAATACCGATTTTTTTCTTATTTTTTATTCCAAAACTGACATCCCAACTTTGAGCCGGGCCAAGGAAAAAGTGAAATCTGCTAGAATTGATCTTGTGGGGAGTCGAAGTCATCGTCGTCGTCGTCCTCGTCGTCGCCGTCGCTTGTGGTTGCTGCTCCAGCTCAGCTCGATTCGAATGGGCAGCCAAAAAACTGGTTTACACATCTGGCAAGGAAGTTAGCCCAACGGCTGAATCGCTGCTGCTAACCCAGGAGAACAGTGTCCCCCCGTAACAAACTTGAGGATTATTAAAAAATCCATTCCCAGCGCCATTAAACACTGTTTTATGAACACTTTTGGGAGAAGGAAGTAGAGCTATCTTTGCCATAAGCTTAGTTTTATTGATGTGAGTATGTAGTTTTGGTTCTAGTTTAGGAAATGGTTAATTTATGGAATATTTATGACTTGGAGATATGTCTTTTTACTTTCCAATAAATATATATTTTAGGGAACATGTTTAAACCCTTTTTTTAAGCTCTGTTTTTATGGTTTTAAAACTCTTCATCTATTCCCTTTTGTTTGTATTAATTTCCTAAGTCTCTTACTCAATTTTGTGCCACTGTTCATTGGATTTGCCATTCTGGCCCAGGTCTCAGTTGCAGTCTCTCAGCCAGAGCCTTTCATTCGCTGTCAGCATCAATTGAGCCAGCTCCACACCGCAACTCCCAGCTGCGAGCTGCTCCAAGATGAACCCTCTCGCTGCCCTCCTCCGGCGGACCATTCAGGCCCAAGATATATGAGCCAGAGCTGTGTTGTGACTGCTGCCCGCTGTGCACCTGTGTGCCCGAAGATGAGGCTGAGAATGAGGACGAGCCCAGCTGAAGGTGAGGCCCAAGCCAAAGGAGATGAGCAGGCGAAATGGACTTTTAAATGTTGCCATTTGTTGCGTGAAAACGCAACCAGTAGCCCAAAAACGTTCAGCATTGCTGAGATTGAGGAGGGTTCGGGATTGGACTCTGGCTGTGGTTCCTTTTAGCTATTAGGATGCTCCTCATCGCGATTCGCATGCCCAGCGGCGATCATTAACGCCAACGGTTTCTGCGGCGCTTTGAACAACATTTTACAACTTCGCCCGAAATGAGCAGCCAAACTGCGGCAACAAAAAGGTCAGCCACAGCTACCGTCAGCACAAACAAACATATAAAAAAATACCAAAAAAAGAAACAAGTACAGAAAAAATAACATAAACATAAAATGAGACGGGGGGCAGAGAGATTGTCTGCTGAGCCGGGGCCATTCCAGGAAACCCAACAACTTTTTTAGAAGTGCCCAGCAGAACAGGGAACACAACAAGTGACAGGCCACTTGAATGGGAAACCTTTGGCCAGTCAGCCTAATAAAAATGTTGTAGCTGCTGTTGGGAACTCTGGACTTCTAAATGCTCAGAGATCGGGCAGCGGGGAACGATTTAAGCGGAAGCAAAGCCACCATTCTGGTTTTGTTCACTTCCCAAAAAAATCTCTGGCCAGCGATTAGCTTGAAAAATAATGATGCAAGCAAATCAAAGCTAAAAATCTTTCATTTGTCAGAGGTAGAGAAAGTGTTTGGGAATAATGTTCCCAGTACAATCCTCTCCTGAACTTGGTAAGTAGGAAATACTTTAAAATCTAATCTAAAGACCAAAGTACAGACCATAAAACAATGATCTTTATTTAGTAACTTTCTGACATTTATTTGAAATTGAAGATTATAAATAAAGCTAAAAAAACTAAATCTCTTTTTAATTAAAAAATAAAACTTTCTGATTTTATACAACATTTTAAATTGTATATATTCTATTGAAGGCTTTACTTTCATAAATCTTAATCAACCCATTAAAAAATAAAACCCACCCAGTTCTATATCAATTTCCCACTTTTTCCTATCCCAAACCAAGTAGAATCCATGTCGGATTAGTGCGTTTAAGATCGCTTTTCCCATTCTCTTTTCCCTAAGTAGAATCTATGTCGGTTTTGTGGACTGAAGTCCCTCGCCAAGCGCTCTTCAAGTCTTCAAGTTACCTGTTGAGGTTGCTGCTGCTGTGGCTGCTGCTGTTGCCGCTTGACCCGCTGGCAATTATCGCTACCTGACAGGTGGCAAATTCTCACGGAGCCCGGGACGACGTGAACCCTGAGAGCCTCCTCTCACTACCGACTTGACTGCAATTAGACATGCGCAACTGCTGTTGCACGTTCCCAGTTGCCAGGTTGCCAGGTTGCCAGTTGCCAAGGCAAAAGAAGAGCACTCAGGGGTCAACAGACCTCCGGCAAACTGTCGGCCCTGACTGCCCTGATGGATTGCCAGGGACTCTCGAGAGACTCAGGTTCAACCCGAGACTGGGAGACTCTCTTGGTCCTCTCTGGTGGTTCTGGCACATCACACAAATCACGCACTTTTTATTTGCCCGAGCGGATGAGGCGGCCTTTTAAGGCTGCATCATGAGTTTGCAAATTGTTGTTGCCGCTGCTGCCGGTTTGACTCGGTTTGACTCGGTTTCCTGCTGCAACTTTATGGCCATCGCAGTGGCTCCAAGGCAGCAGCAGCAGAGTACTGAATACTGAATACTGAATACTGGGTACTGGCCAGCCGCACTGGTGGTGGCGATAGCTCTGGGTCATTTTCAGAGAGGATGCGGCCAAGGCAAATGCAACATGAAACCTCTGAGCGCACAAGGAGCAGAAGGTGTTCCAGCCAAAAGGTAACAGCAGCAATTGTCAGGTTATAGGAGACTTTATAGTGACTTTGAGATGCTCTAGAAATTTTATTTTAAATTTTTTTTTAGAAGGATATGTTTATATATGTTTATGAAAAAAATTCCCTATTGAAGAACGATAGCTGAAAATAATTACTGAATATAGAGAAGGGCATTTCCTCTTCAACAAAAATACTTTAAGGAACAAACACTTGAAATACTCCTAAGAACTTCACAGATAAAATAGTTTAAACACTTCTAGAGACCTTCAATGGTGAAAAATACTTCAATATTCCTTTCCCTTCTCCCTATAAGAAGTAATTTCCATATAATACCCCTTAAACCCTGTAATAGCCAATGTACCCGTCCCATTATCTCTTCCAAAACAAAAACCAGTTACTGCTCACTGCTAGCTGCTCCTGTGGCATGCTGTAATTGATATTGCAACTGTGTGCGTGGAGCGGGATGAGCAGATGGAGACGGAATAATGGTGAGCTGCGATCGTGGGTTCTTTCGCTGGCCCGTCTTCCCGAACTCGTCTTCGATCTGGACAGGAACGTGGACTCGTACTCGTACTCGAACTGGGACTCACACGTGTTGCTAATGAGACATAACTCAGGCATCAAGATCGGCCACGGCTTTGGCTTCAGCTTCAGCTTCCATGGCTCTGATAACCTAATAAAGTCATAGCAATTAAAGCTCTCGGAAATATACACACCAACAACTTGTTTGGCAATATTTTTCTGGTACGAAGACCGCACGCTCTCGGCAGACACTCGAAATATAATATAAAACAAAATAAAAGTTGCCCGAAAATGATGTCACTCGATGGCCCAAACTCGAACCCAAGCAATTATAGCCAACACTCTGAGATCTGACTCTGAGCACTGAGCTCACTGAGGTTGCCTTTTATTATATCACTCGGTTTTTTTTTGGTTATAAACATTTTTGTTCCTTTTTCTTTTTTTCTCGCTTTTGTAATATATTTTTGTGGGCCGCTTTGCCTTTTGTGAGTGTATCTACGAGTGTGCGAGAGAGTGTGTGTGGGGGCATTCGCTTTTTGTTTTTGGGGATCTCGACTTCTTTTTGGGGCTTTTGAAAAATCATTATTTTAATCGTTTATTGACTTGTTTAAAGCGCCGCTAAATGTTTTCCATGCCATTCGAATGCTATATGGTATATGCTACAAATTATGTGAAATGATTGAGCACAAAACGAAGGGATTTTTTTGTTTGGTTCCCCCTCCATTTCTATTTCTGGGGCTTTGACAGCTGGAATTATGGCCAGAAAATTATTAGCGCTTTGCCACGGTGTAATTACGAGAGTTTTTGGGGAAGAAAGTAATGGAGTAACTTTAAATGGAAGTCCAAGTGGGATTTTAAAGAAGGTTTAAGCTTGAATTAGAAGCTAGAACACTTAAAAAATTTGTCTTGTTAACTTGTACGAATATTCCTAAATTTTTAGGAGAACAATTTGATCTTTCTATCTGATTTTTATACCTTTTCTAATATATTTTAAGTATCTGTAATCTTTTTTCTATAGAATACTATAAAAAACATACGAAATTAACCATCAAAAACCCCATTTTCTATCAAAAATTACAAATCAAAAAATGGTAAAGAATCATGGAAAAAATCAATTTCTGTTCCCATAAAAACCATCTGTTGCCGAGGTAAACTTTTAAAAACCATTCATCCAGACTCCGGCTCGATGAATGGATTCCACTGTGGCCAGATCAATTAGTTTTTAATTTTTCTCTGAAGCGAACAATCGAGCTCAATAGATTTTCTTCGCTTGGAGCGCAGATCCATTAGAGGTTTCCCTAGGCCTATGGGTCTGGGTCTCCGGTGATTAATGACGATGCACCAAATAATCATAAAAACGAACCAACAAAAAAAAAAGCCACAAAAAAGCACCACCTAGATGTGTATAAAATTTTTTGTTAAATTTGAACTCACCTGCCCTTTGGCGGGGCCAAGGACATCGTCTCGTCGGGTTTTTTTGTGGGCACTTCGGTTGATGTGGTTTTTACGATCTTGGGCTCCAGCAAGGTGTATATGTAGACTCGTAGACCTGGTAGACTATGGTATACCCTGAGACTCGCTTACACGCGCTTCTATTAGACCTTTTGACTGTTGGCCACGCTAATTTGTGTCTCTGCTCGTCGTCGCTCGGCATTTCAGCTCAGCTTTTCCTCCGTGCTTTTTTGTTTTGTCGAAATTTGCAAGTGCTTACTAATAGAACGTTTTGAGTTGTGTTAATGAATTCGAGAGTTTTATTGACACTTTGCCGCTGCCGCTGCCGCTGCTGCTGCTGCTGACTCGTTTTGTTTTACTTTTTGGGTTATTTTGCTTTGCTGTTTGCTGTTTTTTTTCAGTCTGTGTATGTGTGTTTTTTCGTTTAATAAAGTTAACGCCACGTTTGTGCTTTTTGTCGGCCGCCGCAGCATTATCAGTTTATCTAACACTCTCGGGTCCGATGATAGTACTTTTGCTGGGCAAACCCTCGATTTCTGCTCTCCAGAGCTCTCCTGGGGAGAGGTTCGGTGTGTGCGCGCCTCTGGCTGACGGTGCACTGATCCGATCGTTACAAACGTGGCCAACACGACAGGTAACTCGCCGTGTTGTATCTATTTTTCTTTTTTTTTTTAACTCTTTAATTTTGTGAGCTCGTTCGCCGCTGCGTTCCACTTTGCGACTTGCCAGCAACCGACGACGACACGGGGTTTTTGTAACCTCGCGGCAGTTCGAACTCTCCACTCCGCCAATGCTCTGGTTGTCCCGCTCTGGCCTAGGGGAACCAGCGAACCGTATTAGCACAGGTGTAATTACCTGTGTCTGGTGCGGTACGGCCGTCTCGCTTGCTCAGCCTCTCTCTCGGTGAGGTGCTCTCTTCCCTTTCAGGGTTGCCTCTCGCTTGCTCGCGCCTAAGAGAGCCGGGTCTCTCTTCGATCGCAATGATCATTAAGCCGCGCTGAGTCACCTGAGTCACCTGGGAGTCGAGGCAAGTCAAGACGGTGTCTTGGCGGAGGTCTCTTCCGACTTTTCGCGCTAAGTGTTGCACACACACAGAAAAGTCAGAGAACGGAAAACCTAATCACTCGGCTTGGTGTCGTTAAACCTACATGAAATGTTCAGATTTAGATTTATATATTTAATTATACCAAAAGTACATTTTATTGTAGTTATATCTTTGAAATAAATGTTAAGTTTAATGTTTTTTCATCTTGTAAATAAAATTTAAGGAATAAAGGGACATTTTTGTATACACCTTCATATTTTAATTCTATGATAAAAACTCAAGATGAATCCTTGAACATTATGATGGAGATTCTTCATATCTGGAAAATATTCTGTGTTGTATATAAAATAAATAAAATAAAATAAATATATATAAATAAATTAAATGTATATTACAAAAATAAATAGTATATTTCATTTAACTTTATATAATTTGGATGCCATATATTTAAATAAAATGGTGCTTAAATTAAGTTAAGATCCTTGAATAATATGAGTATTAAACGATATGTGAGCAAGATCATGTATTCCTCAGATATGGAAATTTTAAAATAAGCATAATAATATCTTCTTTATCGTTTTTTCATATGTAAATTTTTAAATAGTATATAATATCTTCTTTGTATTTTATTTCTTCTTTGTAGTTTAAAAAACATACATCTAATTTATTTAATATGCTATTACACGTTTTAAATGATTAGCAAATAATTTTCAGCTATTTAAGTATTATCTTACTATTTTCAGCAAAGAAGCCAGTTTAACAATTATTTAAAAATAAAAAGAAGTTACAAAATAAATAATACAAATAAAGAATTTATTCATTTAGAGATTTTAAACATAAAATAAATACCCGATTGATAACCAAACTAATCCCAGTTATAATAAATCAACAGAACATTATGATTTTTAAGTTGTTTTTTTCTCTGCACAGCCGTTGACATTTTCATTGGCCAATACTTCCGCTGACCGCTGATCAGTCGTAATTTGTTTGGTCATTACCAAACCGTTTAAAGCAATCTTCTTAGCAGCTTCAGTACGCACTCCTTATCATTATGCGCCATTCCAAGCGGAACTAGCTTCCTTTGGGCGCATCGGAAGTCCCAGGCACGAGGCCTTAATCGGTCCCTATCATCATTATGTAGGGTTCCTACAGCGAAGCTTGATTTCTAATAAGTTCGAACATCCGTCTGACAATGTGGAGATGGAATTAACACAGTAGTTTCAGTTGTCGGCTCAGCTTGTACATTCCTTGTAATAAAAATTAAAAATAATTATATATAATGATCTTAAATTGAGAAAACAAAACAGTTATTAAGCATGATATCATTTCTAAGAAAATGGAACAAGAGTTCTGTGGTTAAATATTTATGCTCAGGTTCTTAGGATGCTAGAAAACCGTATTTGAATAGTTTCTCATTCAATTTATTTTTTGTGGACTTATATAAAACCCTTTCTCCCTTTCAAATCGTTGTATTAAAAATCCTCTTACAAGTTTATTAACCCAGCAAAGTTATATTTTTAAAGCGATCACGTACCAACTCATCAGTATATATATTTGGTGCCTTATTTATTTTCCTTCTGAGTGCTTTCAAGTGGAAAGTTTCGCTACTGTTAACTCCAGCGACGGGGTGTTCTTTGCTTTGATTTCGTTGCAAATAACAGAACATGCAGAGAAATAAAGAAAAACTTCATTTGTCGTTTTTCATGCTGCTTAACGGAAGCGCTCGCCACCGTTAGACGCTGGATCCGCAGCTCCAACTACATACAGATCCAGCTGGAGCTGGAGCTGGAGCTGAAGTTGGAGCTGGACCTGGAGCTGAATCCAAGCCAAATGCAATTAGTTGCAGCAACAAACTGCAGCTGCTGGAAAGGCGAGGATGCAGCAGCTTTCCATTTGGCTAAGCAGCGGCCCAAACACGAGCGTTCTGCAAATGATCTCTGGCAAAATATAATAAAGGAAGTTGGCGAAATACATTTATCCGTCTAATGATGTGATTCCACCCAGCTCTGGCTTAAGTGCATCTTAAGTTTATATATGAATTCAATCGGTTACGAAGAAAATTTGTATTTATTTGGTAGTAAAGTGGTTGATGGGTTCTTTCTGATTTTACATTTGTAAATTGTTAGACACCTTTTCAAATTTTCTTCTACTTTTATTGGGAAATAAAATCTGTTGCAGATGAGGCACAAATAAATTGTACTTACTTAAATTTGATTTACTTAATACTACAAATAATCTATTGATTTTGTAGGGGTATACAAATAATTGACATAAATTATATTTTTAATATAATTTTGTCAGAGTAGGTTAAAATGCTAAATATCTTCTGTTACCTTTATTTTCTATTTGTTTTTACTCAATAATGTTGCTAAATATATCAGAACTAGACTTGAAATCGAGTTGTGGCTCAAATATTTCTTATTACTAATTTAAAAAGTATTTAAATATAATATACAATATATAGTTAACCCCACTAATGAGCTTCTGTCACCCATTATTCACAGAATAGCCAAACATATTTAATTCTAAATAAAAAATACAAAAACACAGATTATATAGACAGACAGGGAGACAGTCGTAATGAACAATCGTAACTATTATTTTGGCCGGCCACAAAACTCGAGCTATTCCGCAGCTCATGTGTTTCGTTTTTATTTGAAATTCCCTGTATTTGTATTTTATTTTTTTATTTTATTTTTCACGTTGTCATCGAACCGTGACGATGCGTCGTCGTCGTCGCCGTTGGCTGTCGCGATGTACCTGTGCGCCCCGTAGACTATATAGTATAAAATAGGTAGAGCAATATATGCCTGCGAGTGGCAGAGTCTAACCCCCGCAGAAACCCGATGATCTAAGTGTAGAACATGCGATAATGTTTATGGCCGTCGGTACAAAAACACGATCAAATAGGGGTGCTGCAGATCGGATCCCAGCGCCTGCATGACATCCAGTTTGTAAATGTATATATCGGAATGGAACGGAACGGTAGCCCCGAAAAAAGAAGGGATAATTAATTATGCCGCGGCTGCTGGTGACATTTTTCTTTTCACCTTTCGATAAGGAAATGACGCGGCGCAAAACGCAGAAAATTTTATGGGTTTCCCTTAGAGAAACGTGGATAGAACTAGAGCTGTCGGTGGTCGTTGTCTGCGGAAGTTCTCGTATTTTTTTTCACAGAGACAGAGAACAAAAGCCAAATTTCCGCTTATGATATTGTTTTCCCAATTCTGTTGTCTAAGCATTTGGGGGGCTGTCGGTGTATCTATGATATAGTTTTCCAACGAAAATGAGTCAGTTGGGCAAACGACGATTGCTTTCGGCCAATTGTGCAATTTTCCGATTTCGTTACTATTTCGCTTTGTTGCAATCATTGGCCAAGAAGACATTTGGCAAATTGCCATTGCATTTCGGGAAAGCTTTTCGGGCAACGAAAACTATGGTAAACTTTCACCACACGGAGCCAAATCAGTCAATCCTGCAGATGGAGCTGGAATTCTCTCATCGCAATTAACACAGTCTAATGAACTTTCACCGAAATTTACCAAAAACAGGAAAAATCATTTCCAGAACCTAACGGATGTGCAAAGTGGGGAAACTGGGGTTCGGGTCAAAAGCAATTGACCGCCCAGCAGCAGCACTACAAGAGCCAACACGAAAAAAGGGCCTACAGCTTAATTTCGGATCAACACGGCACAGGAAAAAAAGAACAGAAGTCTGGTTAAGGTATCATGGAAGACTTGGGGTTTATTTGATACCCTAGAATATAATAAATTATTCAATAAAAAAGGCAAAGGATAGGTGCAAAAAGACTGTAAAGTCCCTTAAGATTATTAGATCAGCTTTAGAGCAATGAAAGAAATTTTTTTTATGCAAAGATATACATTTTTGTACTGGTAAATATTTTATATTTAATATTGGAAGAAGTATTGTTAAATATTGGAATTAATATAATATCTTGAGTATCATTATCTTAGAGAATATTAAGCCTCAATGATAAATATTTTAATGGCAGAAAGTACAGGAAGTTTTTAAAGATCCCGAAGAATATTAAATCAGATTTAAGGTAAATAATGAAATATTTAAGGATAATTGCTTTAAAATGAATATTGGAATTTATTATAATATTAAGAGTATCTTTATCTTACACAAGTATCCAGGGAAAGGGAGAAAAATTCAAACAGTCCTCCCCCTAAGTAATCATTGGATTAAGCAATAAAATTTAAGGTTAGCCCTAAAATCAATTATTTGATAATATAATACGTAAAGGAATATTATAACTAAATCATATTTTATTTAATTTCCCCTAACAAAATTCCAGAACCCTTATTAAATTTTTTGAGCCCCTTCAATCGCACCTGCAATCCAAGATACCCCTAGATACCATCTTTCCTTAGGTTCCTGCCCTGTTCCAGCCCCAATGTAGAACCTTCATTTATTTTCGTAACGTAAAAAACAAGCCTACTTTTGGTAACGAAATACTAGAAATAATAATAATAATAACCCACATGTACCGGTATGTATGACCATTTTGACTTTAAGTGAAGTCATCAAAAACAGGCCGCATCAGCGACAAAACGAATGAAATTCTGTGAAACTTTTGCCACTGCCCCGGACATACACAGACATAAAACCCAGGAAAGAAGTATGAAAAAAATGGGAGGGAGACTGAACCGAAAAGAGGATTTCTTAATTACTCAAAAGAATAAAAAAGAAAAAAAATTAAGGGGGGCGGGGAGACAACAACAACAAACGCCGCGTTTAGGGTCGCCTCTTGTATTGGCCTCATCATAATTACAGAGCACTTCTTGTGGCTCCGCTGCTGCTTCTGCTTCTGTTTGTGATCCCAGGTCCAAGTCCGTTCATCAGGGCAATGATATGTGTCGCGCTCTATCGCAGCTCTAGCAGGCGGCAATTATTTTACGACCTAACTGAAACCAGAATAACCAACTCATAACTATTCAGGGCTCTACAGTGGTACTACACGGGGGGAAAAACGAGATCAAAGGTATAAGTTTTAGGTTATAGGGTTCATTTATAAATTAAAACGTAGCCTATTCTCGTAATAATTAAATTCCTAAAATAAAATCAAAATATTGTTAATAAACTTTTTAAAAACTGCAATAAAAACCCTTAAGAAAAAATCAAACCCCTTGAATAGTGGACCATAGATCTAAACCTAAAATCGAAATTTCAAATAGACTTATTTTTAAGGCGTAACTTTTTTTTACTGTAAAACCTTCAAAATTCCTATAATATTTAATATTACCTCCCTTTTTCCCTACCAGTATTTTTTTCTGTGCATTTTTATATGAAATTCTGGTTACGGACGGCTGCCTTTGACAGATCTACGATAGCGAAATACGAAAAAGAGAACTCTCTTTTTGTTGACCATTTCCAGATCGAGCCAAGTGTCGCACGTGGTTTCCTTCAGGGTGTCGCTGCCGCCGCCGTCAGTACTTGAAGTCGTTATAATTTTCCACGATTTAAGGGAGATCCACCCGGGCCCGACCTATGGAATTGAGTACAGTTGAGTTCGGCGGAGGATGCACATGGAGCCGAGTGGTACCGCCTGCCTCGTGCAACAACATATCAAAGCCAGCGGAGCAGAAAATCAAAAAAGTGCAAAAGGCAGAACACATCAACAGGTTGCCAAAGAGCGGGACATAGAGAGCGGAGCGGAGTGGAGTGGAAGTGGAGCGACCCTACCAACTAACATACAAGTATGATAATAATTTAGACTGTTATCTCTCGTCGTAGAGCCGGCTAACATGCAATATGGTCCGCTGCAAAATGCAAACAGTTTTCCGCCGCTGTAAATGGAAAACTGTGAAGAGAAATTATGTGCCAGGCACGCAGCCTGCTTTCGGTACAGTTATCACAAAATATATATAAAAAGCACATTCTTGGATAATGCCTGGTCACACTGAGCAACATAATCATGGAATAAATACATGTATTGTGAGATTTTTCTAAAAAGAAATTATGGCTTAAAAGGTACATTTATATCTTTTAGGAAACGAAATATTTAAAATTTAGGTTTGTCTCAAATTTAGGTTTGTAAGAAAATTCCATAATCTGTGAGCAAAACTCGAATCCAAGCTAAAATCTTTACAGATTTATACATATTCTTAGAATATTTTTCATGTATAAATACGAAATTCTTCTAAATAATACTTTTTATAAAATGCTTAAACATTTACCAAAACCTTATTGTCCAAATGGGTTTCTATATTCGTAATTTTCCATTTAGCCATATTATTAATGAGTTTCTAGAGCTGAATCTTTCATGATACCTTAACCGTTGCTTCAAATAAAATACATATTTTAAATAACCTTCATTTTAAATTATTAATTTATTATTTATTGCTATTATTATTTTATTAACACTACTCTCCCTCCCAGAATTTCCCCCAACTTGTTGCCAGGTGTAAGGAAGTGTCGATGGCGCCTTAGACATGACTTCAATTAAAGTGCAATAACAACTCTATTATTGGCCAATGGCTGTATCAATAAGCCACGACGTCCCCTCGCCGCCGATGACGTGAGATATGAAGGAGCTCTAAAACAATAAAAATCTGAAATCAATTTCCACAAACTACAAAAAGACTCCAAGAAGCGGCAGTGATGCGTAAACGTGTTGAGGTTGCGGCCAATCGAGGGACCAGGGACCTGGACCTGGGCTACCAGTTGATGTTGCAGGTGAAGTTGAGGCAGAAGTAGAAGTCGAACTTGGAGTCGAAGGCAAAGTCGGAGTCGATATGTCGATTCATGTTCCAACCCATCCCGATCACACCTTAAATGGCGACTGGTAACTCGAGAGCCTGTGATTACCTGAGAAAGAAGCGAGAAATATTTATGAACCGATGGCCCCGGCAGATCCTCATCAATGGAGGCTGCTCATCCAACTGAATGGACTATCGGCGGGCCATCTAGGGGGAGTTCCTCTCGCTCCATAGCCACTCCATCGCTACTCCATCGGCAAAAGGCCACAAAAGAGCAAGCTACACTCTAGGAAAAACAAGGTCCTGACACAGTAAATATTTTATTTAAGGGGTAAACATGTTTATCAATATATCTAGGAAAATTTATTTATTTCATAAGCTTTATCTCTGCAACTACATTTACTTTTTAAGCCTAATAAAGATGTGTAAATTATGATGATTTCTCCAAGTACATAGGCTGCGTAGCAGGAAGCACGCTCCAAGTAACTTATGAAAATTCAGAAAGAAATAAAGCCAAGAAGTTGGAAATCTTGGGAGGGGTTTCGGTGACCGAGCAGCAACAGGTGTAATAATTGAAATCTGTTTTTCCATAAGCCCTAATCACGGTGAGTGAGCGCGCGAGCCAAGATACGTTCTTCAGATACTCGGTAGTTTTTTCTTCTTTTGGCCTGCGGTTACGCTTGGCTTAGACGGCCCCGGCCCGGTCCGAGCATTAACTCAAGCAGCAGCTGTAAAATTACGGCAAAAATGTTTAACCAACCCCTTTTCAGAGGTTTCGAGGAAATTAGAAAGGTGGTGGATAGGGAGGGGGAGACTCAGCCTGGCGGACATAACGCATACGACGCGGTGTCCTCCGGTAGGCAAGGAACCTTTCCCACGATCCTCCTGACCTGCCTTAATTAGGCGGCCAGCCAAGCGTTGCCACAGATGCAATTGCAGGTCCTCTCCTGTGGCTTAATTTCTAGTCTACTTTTTTTTGGTGGATGACTCTTACGCATTACAAATGAAGCAAATGAAAATTTGCATATCAATCCCCAAAACCTGCGCCTCATGCTGATAATTATCTTTGCACCACCGAAAGCCCAGTTCCCCTCTTGCTCTCTCTCTTTCTCATTTTCTCCAGTCCATCTCCTTCTCTCTCCCCCTTTCTCTCTGTCTCTGTAGAGCTCTTGTAATTGAATTGGAGTGCAGCCGCGAAAAGGTCACAGACACTGCACAATGCCCGCTGCAAGCGCAGTCAGCGAAAAGCGCAAACACTGAGCTGCAAAATGCAGGAAGGCAATCAAAAAAAATTTGAATTACCTTTTCCATTTAGAATGTTTAGTTATTTATTTAAAAATGTATTTATATTAGCTTTTCTTGAATTATCTTATATTTAATCATTAATTTATCATCAGCTATCCTTACTTATTTTATTTATTATTTTAGTTACCTTTCCATTTAGATGTTTTGTTATTTATTTAAAAATGTATGTATATTAGCTTTTCCTGAATTATTTTATATTTAATCATTAATTTATCATCAGGTATCTTTACCAGACTTCTATCACATATTTTATGAAATATTTCATTGTGATTTGTGGTAAACTATTTAATTATTTATGTCTTCTGCTTAATTATTAAGAATACAATTATTTGCATTCGTAAAATATGGGTTTTAGTTGTTTTTAAAGAGCAAGGCACCAAAAATATAAATTAAGAGCTAAGAAAGTGAATTAATTTCCAAGTCTAACCGATAGCTAACCTATAGGTTACATTATTTTTGCTAACAAAAATGATAAAACGATATCTTTCTTAAATTAATATTTAAAATCAATAAGCTTAGATGATATATTTTCCTTAACACTAATTTTAAAATAATAGATTTTAAGGTTTTAACAACTGTTTATTTAAAATAAGAGATTCCGGCTTTAAGAATTTACAGCTTACCTTGAAAAATTTAACTAAAATTCTTTATATATATTTTTCTATGCTGTAAATAATAAATAATAAATTAATATAATATAATAAATATATAATAATAAATAATATAAGTTAATAAATAATTATTTAATATATAGTTTGCTAATAAGCAATAATTATATATTTAAGATAATCTTAGGTATTATTTTAGTTTAACTATAACTATATGCCATAAGGAATAATTAACCCAAATTATTCTATTATTCAGAACCTTTTAAATAGCGAGAAGTATTAAACTTCTAGGTTAAAAACAATGAATAATTATTCGTTGAACATAAAAAATGAAAATAATAAAATACCCCGACTAGTGTAATTAAAGCAAGTGCTCAGCGCGTGAGATCAGCCATGAATAAGCCAGAAGATGGCCACATCGCCACAGCCACAGTCACAGCCATAACCCATAACCATGGCTATTGCTGCTGCTGCTGCCTCGGCCAGTGGTAGTTGTACCTGCAGCCGCCACCTGTGCGCACAAAATAATGCAAATTATCAGCTAGAAATTGCGCGAATGGTCAGGTGCATAATGAAGCAGCAGCAGCAGCAGCTGAATATAGAAGACCGAAGACCAAAGACCGAGGAGGATGAGCAGCCAGAAGCCGGTGATGGTGATGGTGGTGGTGCCCCGCTCATAATTGAGTTGCAAATGCTCGGCGGGGATGGGGCCTCTTCGACTCTTTCGAGGCCTTCGGTTCCCAGGCCGGCGGAAAACGTTTTAAACACTCCGTTTCGTAGATAATCATCATAATTATCCGGCAAACAATAAATATAATATCTAGGCAAATTACAACAATTAGGCAGCTCCCGGGCTCACAACTCACAGTTGGAAAACACCCAAAACTCGGACCCAAAAGCCCAAAAAAAATAGACGAAAAAAAAAAAAAAAAAAACCAAACCAAGCCAAGCCAGGGGAAAGCACATGATTGCCGGCTGCCTGTATTAATGTGTCCCTGTCCCTCCTCTGGGCTACACGGTACATTGTATGTAACACAATGGCTGGGTGGCCGCACAATAAACATAATTTTCACACGCGTTTCATTTTCGGCGAGAGCAGCCCAACTCGCCCACAAATTAGGCAGAAAAACACTCAGGCCCTACAAGAAATATATATAAAAGGCGACCAAATGTTTAAGCCACAGCGGGTACTGAGGAGGGGCTGGGAAATACAGATTTTAAAAGTTAAAATGTATTCCGTAATTTCGATTAGAAAGTGGTGTGAGTTTTGATTTGGGGTTTTTCAACCTCTGTAAGGTTTAAGGTCTAAGTTCTGGAAGGGATTTATAAAAATAACTCATATTTCCTTAGATAAGAAATTTTTTTTTTTAAATACTTTACATTTTAATTGAAGAATAAATATTAGTTAGAATAATTAGTAAGCGTAGAACTCTAATAGGCTGATGTTTTACTAATAGAACTTGAATGAATTAATCAAAAATCACAGCTTCCCATTTTGTCGATTTTTTTTCATCCTATAGAATAGATATATCAACATTTAACAATAATATTTAAGAATATTTAAAATGTTCTAGAAATATAGTTAATCATTAAAAATAAATAATAAACAAAAATGCACAAATGTATTAGAATAACAAATATGATAAATACTTAAGAAAAGCATAAGAATATCTGTCTTGGTATATTTATTTATATTATAATTCATTTATATCACTATTATTAATATTATGGTGTAATAAAAAACTTTGATACATAATGTTATACGTATTGGCATTCTTTTATTATTTAAATTTGGTAATCCTTGATAAATATGTAATTTAAAATTTAAAGAACTTCTCGCACAAAGTATATTTAATGGCAAACTTTTTATTAAGTTTAATACTCGATTATTTTCTTTTAAAAACCTTTAAAAATAAACCTTAAAAAATCGATTTATTTTAATATTAATTTTTCTATATGATTTTTCAAAATATTACTCCATTTATATGATCTTTTTCCCTTAATAAACACCGGCTGACAACAACTAAGCCCAATACCTTCCAAAAGCGGAAACTCATTGGCAATGCTTCGTTGCGTAAATTTCTCGACGCGACTTTTTGGCCAACAGGTTGGCAAAAAAAATCAAAAAAGACAACAAAAAGACAGC
Organism: Drosophila tani; assembly: GCA_008042535.1. Taxonomy (NCBI): domain Eukaryota; kingdom Metazoa; phylum Arthropoda; class Insecta; order Diptera; family Drosophilidae; genus Drosophila; species Drosophila tani. The sequence goes on along the minus strand of VNJO01010053.1, from coordinate 357,865 downwards.
TAAAAACACGCCAAATAAAACGAGAAGAAAGAAAACAAAAATCTGACGCCAAACCAAACCAAAACCGCCAACAAAATGGCCGACAATAACAAAAGCCAACATCGAAAAACAGAAAAAACAACATCAAAAAACGGAAAAAATTTGTTTTAATATTTCAGTTACGCTCCGGCAAGCGACAACATCGCGATATATGGCTCCGACTTTGACTTCTTGAACAGTGCCTGGTGCCCCACTATATAGCACATGTGAGTGTGCATACGTGGCGGGGGATGATGATAATGATGATGATCCAATGGACGAGGGTAAATCACTGAGGAGCCCGAGCCGGAGCCCCACACTCGCCGACGGGGATCTCGTGCCAACCCAAACCACAGATATATGGAAGAAGACTCTACAATGGGGGACGAACACCTGAGCATTTCTTTATGGATCTTGAGCAGAAAACCTATCGCGGCGTAACGTCATTAAAATTAGTGCCAAGCTCAGCTGAGCCGAACTTCGGAGTTACGGGAAGAGAGAGAGAGCTATAGCGCGGTAAGATTCAGATACAGGAACAGATACAGCCTACACTAGGGAAAATTGATCAAGGGGCTTAAAAGGCGGTGGAAATTGGGGGTAAAGATTTTTAAATAGTTAAGATTTTAATTATCTTTCTAAAAATTAAGTTATACATATTTATGAATACGTCGTATTTCTTGCCATTTCAATAGTTTTACAATATTAAGAACAAAAGCAGAGAGAAACTCAAATAAAGTTGTAGTATTATATTTTATTTTATCATTCATAGATTTTAACCATACATTTCATCATATTTTGTACTAATTATAGATAAAATAATAATAAAAATAAAAAATGGAACAGCCAAAATTTGTCATCTAATGGAGGGATTGCTTAAACGTATTTTGATTTGATTTTTAATTACCTTTAATACCAATTGCGTTGTGCTTAAAATAATTAAAATCAAATCAATGTAAGATTGATCACTTGTTTTAAATAGAAAGACATGTTTAGGGATTTGTGTTTTTCAATTTATTATTCGATTTCTAAAATATACTTATGTATGAGTCGAAGATACTGATTTGGCATTAAGTTGAAAAAACTACTTGTCCTTATAAATATTTCCAAATAAAATATATTTAAATACTTGGGTAATTTTACTTTAATTAAAAAATAAAATAACAATCTAAATGTAATATTTTAGTGTATATTGTACATATGTAGGAGTACGTTCGGGGTAATAGGCCCTCTCAAATGGGGTTCTAGTCACGAACACATATCGGCTATAGCTAGTCGGTTCTTTGCCTGGTTACGCTTCGTTGTCAGATAGCAAGATGGCGTTGAATATTTCGGATATATATTCCGATTGGAGTAGGATATATCACTGCCATCCAAGCAGATCCAAGATCCAAGCAGGGGTAAAGCTCAACTAGACCTACGGCCCAGCAACATCCGATGTGGGAAAGGGCAGACGTTGACTCCAAGGTAATTAGAGTCGACAACAAAGACCATAATTACCTTGTAACTAGGAATTATGAAAATATCATAAAAAAATATAGTGAAAAGAATGTAGTCTAGGGCCACCCAGCAGCCACAGAGATCAGGGTACTCAGAGCCACCTGACAGTAGTCAATCTTTAATGACTTTTATTCTTTATTTACCTTATATTTGAGTTTTCCTTTTAGCCATCCCCGCATTAGAAGATATTTTCCCATGATTGTGTCTCCATTCGCATCTTCTCTTTGGGTCACACCTAATCTCCGTCTTGATAATCTCGGTCCATCCTAGGCGATTTCTTGTCTGCCCATTCAGATCTCTTTGAGCGATGTCATAAAAACTCAGCCACTTGTGTGTATGGCTCTCCGCCACTTTTATTTTACTTTTTTATTGGGTTCAAGTGCTTGGGAAGACTGCCAATTGCCTTTGGACATGAGGCCACATTATCGGTGATAAAGTAAAAAAACTATGATCAATGCCCAAAGGCATCCTTTTTCAGCTAACTGCTGTTTTTGCCGGATTTTTACGGGCACTTTCCTTTGATATTCCTGATTGTGCTCTTGAAGATGCTGATGTTACTGGGCAAAAGCCTTTCTTCTTTATTATAGATATGAATGAGAAATAATGAAAATAATATATAAATAATATACATATCAGTTCTAATTTAATATATTATAATAATCTAAAGAGACCTTCAAGGTAGATTTAAAATAATCTTTATAATAATCTAAAGAGTTCTAACTATATTTTCTAATCGATTAGATAATGAAATTCAGATTCGATGCAATTAAACACTTACTACGTTAATTACCATAGCATTTGTGAGCTGATAAGGCGACACTTAAGACCCAGGGAAAGCACCGAGTCTATATGAAAAATTGAACGAGGAAACTGTCCCAGCTCAATCACCCCATCACTCCCCGCAGAGATTAAATCATATTATCAACACTCTCTTATCAACCAAGAAACTAGCCATTGGCTAAAGAGAGAAAGGCAATCAGTATACTTCAGACCTCACTGCTGAGTAGATCGCGAAAAAAATGCTGAAAGGTATTTTGTTCATTGTGTTTTTAGCGCTTCTCAAGGGCTGCTTAGCCGAGACACCAGAGGCATACCTACTGAAAACCTTCAGGTAGCTAATGTTCATCTAAGAAAACTAAATAGTTGGTAAAGAAGTGGAAGGACTAGAAAATTAGAAAAGTTAAGAAGGCTTAATAAATAATTTAAAAGCAACATAAAAATAGATTAAAAAAAGGTAAAAGTAGGAATAAGTACTTTAGAAAAATAAATCATATATTAAGCTTTTGGATAGCATTTATTATAAGTAATTGAATATTTGTTTTGGATGTTGACTAACTTTTTCTTTATTATCAATTTCTCCCCTTAAATAATTATTTAATTATAATTTGACTTTTTAAGTTAATTCTTATTTAAGTTTCTACTTACAAATTTAAACAAAAGCAAATAAAAGAATATCTTAAATTAATCAAGATACCATCTCCGTTTACAGCCTCCCGTCGGACCTGAATTTTATGCCCACCCTGGGTAATGGCCACCTGGGCTATACGGTCTACGGAGATGCCATCTTCATGAACGGAGTGTACAATGGACCCGGCGGAAACAGCAAGCGAGCTCGCATTCCCAACTGGCTGAACCTAACCACGGAAGTTTGTGATCGCTTCGGCTGTGCTTCTGGCGGGGATGTGGACGTGAATGGAACCAGCTACGAAATGGATCTGAGGGATGGCTACTTCCGTTCCCTCACAACTTACAAAAGTCTAGGGATTACAGTGGAGCAGAGAACCTATCCCCACAAGTACTACAATCGAGCTTTGGTATACGAGGTGGTGGCCACCAGACTGACCAGCAGTAGCTTGAGAGTTAATTGTGAGTAAAATTAATAAATTATAGAGAAATAAATTTTTATTTGTAAACATTAGGTATTTGAGGGTGCCAGAAATCACTGGGGTTTTGAAATCACTTTAAAATGCGTCTAAAAGTATGCAATAATTATTTTGAGGCATTAAACTCAGGTCAAATCTTTTTCTTTACGATGACAAAGTTTTAGACACATTTTAAGTGATTTCAAAAAGCTTATGATTTCTGTAGCATTCCCGATTATATGTTCAAAATCTTCCGGATTTGAAATCAATTTAAACGTTGTATAAAAGTATGCTACAATACATTACTTCTCTTAATGAAAATATCGAATGTAAGGAAATTTGCAACCTAAAATATTTTATTGCATATTTTTGAGCACTTTTTTAAATGATTTATAATCTTTGGCGATTTCTGCGAAACCCCTAATAATACAAATATTTCTTAACAGCCCCACAGTTCCTGAAGCTCACCCAACATCCTGGTAGCTCCAGCGATGCCTTTGAGTTTGTGGTGCTGAACAATGGCAGCTCATCATCCAGCGGAGATTTTCGCACTCTTCGAGGTCGCACAAAAATCCTAGAATTTGAGAAATTCCAACCGGAACCACACGAGATCTATATCCTCTTCAGCGAATCCCTAGAACAACCCCTGCAACTGGAGTGGCCCGCCTGGCAATCGGAGCTGCGACATCGCATCATCATAACCATAGATAGACAGGAGAATGTGGCCCGCAAGGAACTCCAAGATGCACTCCAGCTGAGCCCCAAAAGTCTTCTCCAGAAACACACCGCTGCCTGGAACAGCTTCTGGGACAATGAATTCTCCATCGAGTTGAAGGGAGATGATGCACTGGAGCTTTCGCAGATTGTCAACGCTGGAATCTTCTACTTGGTCAGTTCCCTGCCGTCGCAAGAAACTAATCAGGATAATGAACCCTTCTTCGGCTTGAGTCCCACTGGCCTGGGTCGAGGCAACATGGAGGCGGACTATCAGGGGCACAACTTCTGGGACACCGAGATCTGGATGCTGCCAATAGTCACCCAATTCGGCTTTGAGTACGGCAAGGAGGTGCTCGAATATCGACTAAGGAAACTGGAAGGTGCCCGATACAACGCCAATGCAACGGGCTACAAGGGCGCCCGGTTTCCCTGGGAGAGTGCCTACACGGGCACAGAGGTCACCAATCCCTGTTGCCCGGAGGTGGCTCAGCAGGAGATACACATATCCCCCGACATATCCTTTGCCATGCAAAAGTTCTTTGCCCAATCAGCGGACTACGCTTGGACCTGCGACAAGGCCTGGCCCATTGCAGCGGAAGTGGCCGAGTTTCTGGTGAGCCGAGCTACCTGCGAGGAGTGGCAGTATGCCTGTCATTTCTTGGGGGTAATGGGTCCGGATGAGGATCACCCGGATGTGGATGACAATGTCTACACGAACGCTGTGGCCAAGATCGCTTTGGAATTCGCCGCGTGGGCGGGTCAAATGTGTGGCAACTCAAGCGAGGAACTCTTCGAGAAGTGGCGTGAACTTAGTGATAGGTTGATAATCCTAAAAGATGAGGAACTGAATTATCATCCTCAGCACCAGGGATACGTCCTGAACACCACTGTCAAGCAGGCGGATACCATTCTGCTGGGATTTCCCCTAAGATTTGATAAGAGGTGAGGCCTGAATTTATTTTATTAACATTTAATGCATCCAATTCCCTCCCAAAGCTCCACCCACTTGAATGACCTTCACATCTATGCCAATGTGACCCGGGAATCGGGTCCTGCTATGACCTGGTCCATGTTCGCCGCTAATTATCTGGCAACCAGCGAGTATTGGCGGGCCCAGGAATACTTTGAGCGGGGCTACAAAAACTATGTTCGCCCCGAGTTCAAGGTGTGGAGCGAAACCCCGCTGGGCTACGAGGGATCGGCGAATTTCCTCACCGGCATTGGTGGCTTCCTGCAGGCCCTGATCTTTGGCTACGGCGGCCTGGACTTTGGCCGGGATGGCAACAAGACGGTGATGTTCAGGAGTCAAGCCTTGGCGCCTCCCAATGTCAACGAGGTCCAAGTGAACTACATACGATATGGGGACAGTAAGTGCAGATTTATTTTCAGCAACTTATCCTCGACAATGCAGTGTTCCATGTCGTCGGGAACTGGCTTTGAGATGGTGCAGAAGCAGCAGAGAACTCTGCTGGGGAGGTCCTTTAATGGTAAGTTGAAACTTATTGTAAGTTGAACCCTCTAATCCCTCTCCCGCTTTCAGTGACCCTCGAGAAAGGAGATCCCCCGCAAAACATAAGCATTTTGAGTTAAATCCAAAGTGTATTTGAATAAATAAGCTTGAAGTGAATTACATATTTGCGTTGGCTGAGGATTTCTAAACTAAATCCATATTTAGGAAGTATCTATTGCATTTGGTTATGGTTAATAGCTTGGTAATTGTAATTGTAATCCATCCTGCTTTCCTGCTCCTCCCTTCTACTTGAATTTAGCTATGGAAGAGCCACTGACTCCTGCCGCATTTTTGTTGCTGCCACTGAGCACCACGTAGGCGGTCTTGGTCTCCTTTTGTTTCTGCTGCAACATGGTCAGAGTGCCCAGCGGTGTGTCCGTCGAGCTCATGGTCTTCATTAACTAAAAGAAAGAATAATTACGTTAAGTTTTTATTTAGATTTAGTTTCTAAGTTGAAAGCCTCACCCCATCCTGCTCCATTTTCTTGAGACGCTTCTCAATCTTGTTCTTGCCCGGCCCCTTGCCATGGAACTTGTGTGACAAATAGCGGAAGGCCTCCTTGAGGTTCAATATGCGGCCATTGTCATCGATGTAGTCCAGCTTGACATTGGGCTTGAAGGTCTCCTTGTCCTTGAAGTCCATAATGGGACCATGCTGGAAGCGATCGCGACGCCCAATCTTGTCGTCCTCCCTTTAAATAAAATTATATATAAAATTAAAAGGAGTTCCCTTGAAATAAAAGAAACCATAACCCACCCGGCCGCCTTGTCCTCAATGGAGTAGTTCTTGGCCTGCAGATGGGCCATTTTGGTGTTGCTCGGCCTGTTCTTCTCCTCCTTCTCCAGGTAGCCCTTGGACAGGGCCAGGCGCAGGGCATTCGCCACGCCAGCACCCACATCAGGCTCCTCATCCAGTATGGCACGATCCTCCAGGTCATCGCCCAGATTATCCAAGTCGGCGGGCTGCATAACCTCATCGGGATTCACAGAGTTCCAGGTGCCATGACTATGGCTAGGCTCATCACTGTGCGTGTCCATGTGCTCCTCCGCCTGCTCGATCTTATCGTAGTCCATCATGTCGTTGGAGTCCTCGTTTCGATTGCCAGCCATGCCATAGGTGGGAATGTCGCCCAGGGTGCGGCAAAACTCTGCCGTGGCATTCAGCACAATGTTACCATCCACACCGGTCAGAACCACACCTGAGGAACTGCTCTCCTCCACGGGCTCTGGCTTGATATCCCGCTGTATAGACTCGATGTCAATAGGCATGGGCTTCTTGATAATGTTCTCCTTTTGCTTGAGTTTGCGAGCCTTCGACAGGACCCGCTCTAGGTCGTCATCTTCGCCCTCCATCTTAATGTCCGGCTTGATCTCCTCCAAGTCGGCTTCCTCGTGATCCCGATAGCGTCCATGACGACTGCCAAAGTTGGAGGAGTTGCCAGAGGTGCCCGGCTCGGTCAAAGTCTCGAGATCTTCGGCCTTGAGTTTCTGGCGAAGTTTCTTTACCTTTTTCTTGGGCTTCTTGAACCTGAAAGGGGAAGGAATTATAGATAAAACCAAAGACTTTGAAGAACTAATAGCCTTGTTCCGTTATTTAAGAAATTAGGGAAGGTTTAGGGAAGGACCTGAAGAAATATCGCCTAGTAATCGATATATTTCGGTATTTTTTTTGTAGTCTTTTTCCGTTTTTTTTTTTAGAAATTATGGGATGGGAAGGTTTAGGGAAGGAACTTAAGAAATATCGCTTAATAATCGATATTTCTCGGTATTTTTTTTTAGCCTTGTTCCGTTATTTAAGAAATCAGAGATGGGAAGGAAGGTTTAGGGAAGGAACTGAAGAAATATCGCCTAATAATCGATATTTTTCGGTATTTTTTTTAGTATATTTAGAAACCTTCGGGGCGAATGGTGAACGGATGGTCTGTCCATTTTGAACGGACCATTTTTCCCCACGTAAAATAATGGACCATTCTCGAGAATGAAGCTGAATGGAGGAGCTGAATGGAGCTGAATGGAGCTGAATGTAGCAGTGGAACAAGACTATTAAACTAGTAGAACTTACTTGGCCAACTCCTCGGAGCTGTATGTGTCCGAGGCCAGCTTTAAGTTGGTATCCTCCAAGGTCTCCAAACGCTTGCCGGCCAGCTTCGTCTTAATCTCGAGGAGCTTGCGCCTGTGCTCCCGCTCCTCCTGCACATTCTCGCCAATCACAAAGTTCTTGCGCTTCTTTGGCTGACCCTCGATCTCGTCGTCGTACTTCTCCAGCACCGAACGCTCGATGGGATTGCCCAGCTCATCGTATTGCTCCTCATAGACATTGTAGCCATAGCTGAGGGGATTCTGCTTCTTGTTTGCCACATTCTTCTTGTAGCGCTCCTCGTCCAGCATGTTCACGTTGACCAGGGTGTCGCCCTCCTCCTCGTTGAGCACGTCCTGGTCCTTTAGGGTCAGGATAACGGTGCGTCCCTCGCCAAAGTCATCCATGTCGTGATCCACCCGGAGACCCTTTAAGCTACTATCGCCATAGGCCCGCTGGCGAGCCTTGGATTTCTCCTTTTCGATTAGTTCGGTGACACCGAAGGCCTCATCGAGTTCCTCCAGCTCCTTGGCCTTGCGCTTGGCCTCCTCGCGTTCGTTAACCACTCGCTTGTTCCGGTCCACCCACTTGGAAGCATTGTCCGTCTCCTCGTCGGACTCACCGAGCGTCTTGATGCGTGCCAGGCGCTCCTCCAAGAAGCGCTTCTCCTTGCGCTGCTTCAGCTTCTCGCGCAGCTTCTCCGCCTCCTTCTTCTCCTTGAGATTGTCGGCCGGCTTGTGCAGGAATTCGCCCCACTCATCCTTGTAGGAGGAGAGATCGGCCTCCCCGGCGGGCCTACTGCTGCTGCCGGCGGCAGGGGTCACCTTGCTGGGGCCACTCTCCACTTCCAGCGGCTTCAGGCCCAGTTTGGCGCGTAGCTTGTTGGTCTCCTCCACGGACAGGACGTCGCCGGCTCCGTTCTCGGGTATGGGCGAGTAGGAACGCGAGGCATTGGGCTTGCGTGTGGCCGATGGCGGCGTTTGGGATCGGGAGCGTTCACGGTTGCGATCGCGCTCCCTCTCCCTGCCCGCTCGCTTGCGGGCCTCCCGCTCGCGCTCGATTTCCCGCTCCCGCCGCGATTCATACTCGGCGTGCCTGGAGATTTGTGGCGGCGGCGGAGCAGTGAGCTCACTTTCGCGTTGGCGATCACCGCGTTCCCTTTCGCCGCGTTCCTTGGGGCGCTCCCGGTCGCGGTCCCTCTCGCGCTCCTTTTCCCGCTCCTTGAGGCGTTCCCTTTCGCGTTCCTCCCGCTCCTTGAGGCGCTCCTTTTCCCGCTCCCGCTCACGGTCCCGGTCGCGCTCCCGCTCCCGTTCCCGCTCTCTTAGCTGGTCACGTTCGCGCTCCTTTTCCTTTTCCCGCTCTCGCTCACGCTCCCTTTCCCTCAGCTGATCACGTTCCCGTCCAGATTCGCGGTTGGAGGACTCCCTCACCTTGTTGGCCTGCTCCTGCACCGGCACCTCCACACAGTCCGAGCCTGCAAAGAAGAGCAACGGATTAGAGCTGTCTAGTATAGTATCCAGCGGATAGTAGAATCGCTTCTTAGAGATCTTAGTATATAAAGTGCGCCGCTTCTGCCGCCGCTCGTCTCCCACTCACAATCTGCTCCAGCAGCGGAACACCTGCAAAAGATGGGGAGAAACGGGGAACGCAACGATCGGTTTAGTACGTCCAGAAGTGGAAAAGTGCAGCGCCAAGACGATGGCCGGGCTTGGGCGAACCGGATAATCAGATATATAGAATCGCTTTTCTGCCGCATCCGCCGCCAGCGGCCATCGCCCTTGAGCTTGGCCTGCACTATGCTACACAGATAAAAAAAGGACAAACACTTACTGTCCGAGTCGGACTCCTCGAGGGAGATGACCTCGCTGGGTCGCTCGCGCTCCTTGTGCTTGTGATGCTTGTGGCGATGCTCCTTATCCTTGGCCTCCTTGTGCTTCTTGTGTTTGTGGTGTCTGTGCCGCGTCGCAGACGAGTCGTCGGTGAGGTCCAGGGTCACATCCTCCTCCTCAGTGGTGCGCGGCTGCTGCTCCGGCGAACGCGAACGGTGCCTGTTCTTTTTGTCCTTCTTGTGTTTTTTTCCGGATGATGAAGAACCCATTTTTTCTATATTTCTGACAAATCGAGAAAATTTCACAAATAATAGACGCCGGTGTGACCACAAATGAGTATTGGAAATATACCAAAAATTGTCACAAAATAGTAGTATAGAAAATACCGCACTCTTATCAGCAATTCACAACCATGGACGTAGAAAAGGGTTTTAAATTGAAAGGGTTTCAATTTTAAGTTCAAATTCAGGTAGCTGATTGAGAAATTAATATTATTGGTCAAATCAAGCTTTCCGATAATTATCGATGTTATATCGATACATATTGTTATTACTTTTTTAAATTTACAGGTTTTCTGGCCCAGCTGTATATTTTTCCTTCCCTCCCTGAAAATAAATTAATATTCAAGATATGGCATTTTAAAGTCTTTCTAAAAGTTAATACTTTACGTAAGTGTCACTTTTCCTGTTTCAATCATTAATTTTAATTCCCTCAACTTTCGCAACCAATTTATGTACTAGCTGCAATAGAAAGAAGACTATCTGCAAAGTTTCATTCAGATAGCTCAAAAACTGAGAGACTAGTTTGCGTAGCAACGGACAGACGGACATGGCTAGATCAATACGGCTCGTGATGCTAAGCACCTGGAAAAAATTATAATACCCTTAATACAAGGGTATAATAATGATAATGTTAGTGTGACCCTATGCCGTGGGGTAGAAAATCCACTTCTTATTTCTATCCCTAGATCTAGTGGGAAAATAGCTAAATTGCCCATACTGACACCAAACATAACAAAACACCACGCGGAAATCTTGAAGTAAACAATGGAAATTAGTAAAGTATGAAATAAAGAAAACATTACGAACTGAAACTTAACCATTTGTATAACCCACAGAAGTCAAAGAAATCGAAGAGCGCGAAGAAGTCGAAAGCTCCCAAGGATTCGGCCATGTCTCTCAAGTTAATTGCGCTCCAACGCAAACAAAAGGAGGTTGCTCGTGTGCTCACACTTAAGCAGGAGATATTGCTCAAATCTGGCGTATCCTACCTGGAGTATCTGGAAATTCGTGCTGAGATCGAACGTTTGCATTTCTTGAAGGAGACATTTTCGCGTCGCGCTGACAAACTAAAGCAACAAGACAAGTAGCCTTATAAGATGGACATTTTTGGGAACTAATGAAATTCGTGGTCTTATCAGTTTTATGTTTATGCCCATGTGTATATTTCTACCATTAATAATTTTGAAATCATTTATAAATTGATACAGTTAAGACAAATCACAAAGTGTACATATGTATATTTTTCTAGGATTTCAGAGAGAGAGGTTTACGACGAAGGATGTAAACCACCTGATCTAAACGCAATGAAGAAGAAGACCCTATATAGTTTCTTTAATTTATTCTTTAGTTCTTTGATGGTCAGTAATTATAACAAAACAAAATTTATTCAATATGTCAACTTAAAGAAAATCAATTTCATTTAGTACCCAATACTAAAGTAATTAGGTTTTTTTGAGCGGAATCTTTATAGCAAAGTTCTTTCCGATTCCAACTCCTTGGTCATGCCTTCCGGGAATTTCTCGAACGATTTCCACATACGGTTGAACTCCGCCTGGAAGCTGTGTGCTAGGACCGCGTCGTCGGTAATAATACAGTTCTCCCAGTTGCCCCCAAATCCCATTTTCGTCCAGTTGACAGATCCGGTTAATAAGACGCTGCAGGTGGGCCGCATCCACTTGCGCTGCTTGAGCAGACGGATCTCCTCCACCCGCTCCACGCCGTCGATCACGAGGTACTTGTGGTGCATCAGGGTACTTGTGGTGACAGGGCCGCGAACCGGCACTCCAAAGTCGGCCAAGACATTAATCTGCGAACCACTGGAGAAGACCATCTCCCTGTCGCTGATGATCCGGATGGACACGCCACGCTGCACGGCCCGCTTGAAGGCCTCACACAGGCTCAGCGAGGTGAACGTGTAGATGGCAACGTCGATGGCGTACTTCGCTTGGTCGATCTGCTGCACCATTTTGCCAATACCCTTGATGGTGCAGTACGGATTATCGCACTGGAGATCGGGCTCCGCCATTCCCTCGGATTCCGACTGGATGTTGCGGTAGTGCATGGACGAACATTTCTCGCCCAACTCGTTGAAAACCACAACTTCGTGGACGCGGAGAGGCTTTTTTTTCAGCATAGGGAACTTTATTACTCTCCAGATCACCTCGGAAGCTAGAACGGTGCCGGCACCTAATGCTATGGTGGCATAGAACGGATACTCCTGCACGAGATCCATTATTGCGATCAAATCCATTTTTCGCTAACGTAAGCTTTTCTAGCGCTTCGCTTCAAAAAGTTTAAGCTGCAATTTAGGGATGGGGAAAATATTTTTAAGTAATCGATACATATATTTTACTGATTATTTTGAACTTTCCAGCATTTGGTATTTTATGTTCATTAATTATTTAAAATGTATTTTTTCTGCAACATTTACCATTTTCTCGCCTCTGGTCACTCTCTGCGAGCGCAGATGCTTGTCAATTTCGAATTCAACAATCAATTTGTGGGCAATTTTACATGCTTTAAAAACAACGATGGATGATCCGTCCACAACGCTTCTACCCACCGATTCCGACGATCTAAAGGAGGCGCGCGATGCCGAGCTTAAAAAAGTGCTCAAGCTAAAGCAAGTGCTGGATGTGATGCGTCGCCTGGATTTGGGTCGGTATCAGAGTCCTGAAATACAAAGAGTCCTAAAATTCTTGCCCATCGGGGACTACATGCGCCTGGGCGAGAACGACGGCGGTCAGGAGAATGTGCTAGGTAATTACGGCTACGAATCCCCTTGGAAGGATTAACTCCAACTCCCTGTGTTTTCTGGCAGGTCTGCAGGATGCCAGCAGTTATCCACCTCTGAGCTACGCTGATCGCAAGATTGTACGCGACAAGCTACTCTCCCAGGTGCGAGCCACTATGCAACCCATTGCTGAGTTAGGAGACAAGATGCGCGAGGAGTTTCCGGATGCCTTTGCCCAGGAGGCGGAGCTAAGTGCCGATCAGAAAGAGATCTTGCAATTGGAAGAGGAGCACCGCAGTGGCCTAGAGCAGCTGGTGAAGCTTCAGTTGCGCAAGTGCTCACTCCTCAGGGATGCCGCCGAACTTAAGCTGGGTCCCCAACTGGCCAACGAACTCAAACTGAAGCAGGCGCAGGCGCAGGTCGTTCAAACCAAGGCGGAACTGCTGCGCGGTTTCTTCGTCCACGAAGCTGCTTCCCGCACCGAGCACAGTGTGAAGGCGCACAAGGAAGTGGAGACCTACTTGGACGAGCTGTTGACAACCGCCGGCAAAAATCCGCCCACCAAGAAGTAAATTATGCTAAATAACACAAAAACAGGTTTAAACATGTTGGAATTGTCAGAAATATACGACTTGGTTAATTTCACGTTGATTTAGTATTTTTTCCATGCATGGTGGTATTTTTTAGCAGTCTAGCTGCGGTAACACTGGCGGCAAACCACTGATTGTAAACAAAAGAAGCTTTGAAAATAATTTTAAGGGGCTTAACCAACCATGACAGAAACCAATCCCAGCGAGACTGATTCCCCGCGGGACGAGCAAAACGCGGAGGATGATTCCACGAATCAATCGCCGCCAGAGACAGTTTTAACTCCAGCCACCACTAGTGCCGGCAATACTTTGGAGCCGGAGGAGGATGAAAACGAAGCCAATTCCATGGATCGGGACGATTCCGCCAGCCTGTTCAGCACCACCACAACGACCACCAGGAGTAAATCGCCGAACACGCGCAAGCTGAACCGCCTGTGCCGACGGGCCAAGGCTCCAAAAATGGTGCCTCCACTCTACAAGTACAGGTGAGAGCGCGCCAGACCAGTTCTTACTAAAAAATCTAATACCCGAAGCATTGCAGCTCTCACGTACGCGAGGACCACAACCACCAGATATTTGGAGTCCAGTTTAATCCGTTTTTGGATAGAAATCAGCCGCAGGTGTTCGCCACCGTTGGCAAGGATCGCGTTTCCATATACGAGTGCGAAAGGGGCAATGAGGATGAGTCCTGTGAGGGCATCCGTCTGCTGCAGGTCTACGCAGATCCTGATACTGATGAAAGCTTCTACACGTGCGCCTGGTCATACGACGCGGAGACCGGAGATCCTGTCCTGGCCGCAGCCGGTTACCGGGGTGTTATCCGCATCTTCAATCCCGTGAAGCATCAGTGCAGCAAGAACTACATTGGCCACGGGCACGCCATCAACGAGCTAAAGTTCCATCCGATTAGACCGCAGCTACTGCTGTCGGGCAGCAAGGATCACTCGCTGCGGCTGTGGAACATTCAGTCGGACGTGTGCGTGGCCGTTTTCGGCGGAGTCGAGGGGCATCGCGATGAGGTGCTCTCCATTGACTTTGATTTGCGCGGCGATCGCATCATGTCCAGCGGAATGGATCACTCGCTGAAGCTGTGGCGCCTGGACAAGCCGGACATAAAGGAGGCCATCGAGCTGAGCTCCGGGTTTAGTCCCAACAAGACAACGGCCCCTTTTCCGACCATCAAGGAGCACTTTCCGGACTTCTCCACGCGTGATATACACCGGAATTATGTGGATTGTGTTCAGTGGTTCGGCGACTTTGTCTTCTCCAAATCCTGCGAGAATTCGATTGTGTGCTGGAAGCCGGGCAAACTCTCTGCCCCCTGGCAAGAGATCCAGCCGCAGGAGTCGGCCACCACGGTGCTGCATCACTTCGACTATAAGATGTGCGAGATCTGGTTCGTGCGCTTCGCCTTCAACGCCTGGCAGAAGATTCTGGCCCTGGGCAATCAGCAGGGCACCACATTCGTGTGGGAACTGGACTGCAACGACCCGAATCTGACCAAGTGCAGCCAGTTGGTGCATCCGAAGAGCAACTCGACCATTCGGCAGACATCCTTCTCCAAGGACGGCTCCATTTTGGTCTGCGTCTGCGATGACAGCACCGTGTGGCGATGGAATCGAGTCAATTAGGTTTATTTTATTACCACCTCATGGTATTTACGGAGAACTTTGTGTGCAAAGCCTCCAATTCCAAAGGATTATTTCTACTTAATATTTATTCTTAGGTGTGTGTGCATTATTTATTTATCCCTCCACTCTTGTACTTGTTTTTGCTAATCTTTTATTTTTAACAGCACAAAAGTTTCAAAAGCTTTGGTAAACTCTTTATACATTTTCAATTGAATTCCTTAATATTTGTTGTACCCATATTAAAGCAATAGCATGTGTGTTTCTTTACTTAATAAATCTACATATGCTGCTATCATAAAATAATTTAAATTACAAATATCAGACTTTCAAATCCCTTAATTTAATAAACATTCAAATCACTTTGAAAGTCCGCCTTCTAGTATTAAAAATACTCGACCGCTCTTGGTATTTTATTTCCTTAGTAAACGGCGGAGTATTAAAAATACTCTGCCGCTCTTGGTATTTTATTTCCTTAGTAAACGGCCACACTGATCAGCTGCTGCTACAATTTTTGTTTTCATTCCCTTGCAAAGTTTTTCACTTCTCGAATTTGCACATTTTATGCTAAACAAATGTTGACCGACAAGGTGCTGTCCACCAAGGAGGCCCTGGTGGTGGCTCTGGGCGACAACTGGGAGCGCTACCGTGCCAACATGAAGAACTGGTTTCGCAGCCGCTGGACCAAGGAGGAGTTCGATGCCGAGTCCCGGAAAATCCTTTCGCCGGACAAATTGCACCTGCACAATCAGTTTCTGCTGGCGCTGCTCAACAAGATCGATGCCTTCGCCCCCGTGGAGAATCCGCCGTCGACGCTGCAGACCAGCAGCAGCAGCAGCAGCAGCGGGAATCGCAGCAAGCGACGCAAGAGGAGCTCGCGCACCTTCACCGAGCGCCTGAACTTCGAGCTATGCGAAATGCTGGACTTTGTGACCGAGGACAACATGCAGGTGATCCGCCCGCCGCCCACAATCAGCGGAGGGGGGGATCAGGCCGCGCAGCAGCAGCAACTGCCATCGCAGAGGTACTGTGCCCAGGAACTCTTTCTGCCCGACGCCGGCTTCATAATGGGCCGCTTCTTGATTGGCGCCTGGGAAATCGGTCTCGTGTCTGTGGACGACAATGTGGCCGAGTACGTGGCCATGGCCGTGCAGGTGCTGCTCAAGGATCTACTGGCGGCCATCATAAAGAAGCGCAAGCACTACAAAACGAGTGGCGAAGGCAACTTTTACTACGATGTGGGTGCACCGCTGCGAGATCCGTCGCTGCGCAACACAGTCACCCGGCAGAAGGTGGATGACACGCCTCTGGAGCTGGACAAGGAACTGAATAACTTTATGCGGCGACAGAACGACGATATGGTCTTCCTTTCCGCCTGCGAGGAAATGTAAGTGGTGTTACTCTTATTCTTTATTTTCTCTTGAATTAATTTTCATTTATTTCTTTTGCAGTCTGCCCAGCGAACCCACAGTGATCACCCTTAGGGACTGCCAGCTGGCCTTCCGGGATCGCAACCTAATTGGCTCGCATGCGGTCTACTCCATCAACATGGAACGTCTCAATATGATGATGCACTAAGTATTGTTAGACTTGTTTAATATCAACAAATAAAAGTAAGAAATAAGAAGAGATATGCTAGCTAACAACTACTTTTTTTGGCTTAACATAACTCCCTTCAAAAATAAGATCCAGGCGAATTTCACAGTGTTGTGCAGTGTTGCCAGATGATCTTGTTGCTTTCCCCCTAAAAAATCTCAAATAGTCGATATTTTCCCCTAAAAAATCCAGTCTTCCCCCCAATTTAAGAAAATCTGTTAATTTCAAATAATTAAAAGAAGAAATATTTAATAAGGAAGTGGAACGTTGCAAAGCGAAAAAATGGCTTAACACAACTCCCGTGGCGGTGGCTTGAAGGGCAAATGGCCTGGCAGGAACTGATCTGCCTTGAAGGCTTCGATTTCATCGGCAGTCAGTGCATCCATGCTGCTGTAAGCCAAGGATGGAGCCTGCTGCTGTTGCTGTTGCTGCTGCAGCTGCTGTTGCTCCTGTTGCTGCAGCATTTGTTGTTGCTGCATCATCATTTGTTGCTGCTGCTGTTGCTGCTGCATTTGCATTTGTTGCTGCTGCATCTGCTGTTGTTGATTTGGGAACCCAGCTGCCTGGCTAAATAAGCCAGAAGGCGGCTGCTGCTGCTGCTGCTGTGCCGCTGCCTGGCCAAATAATCCTCCTTGGCTGGGTTGCGCCGCTTGACCAAACATTCCACTGGCTTGGTTGAAGCCACCAAAAGGATTGGGATTGACCGGCTGGGCCTGAACTTGAGCTGGTGCCTGGCCAAAGATGTTGCCTCCCTGGAATGCCTGAGCTGCAGGCTGCGGCGGCTGCTGCTGTTGCTGCTGCTGAGGTTGACCAAAAACATTTGGTGCTGGTGCGGCTGTCGCTGGACCGCCAAAAATGCTTGTGCCCGTGTTGCCGCCGGCACCCATGGAGCCGCCAAAAATGCTGCTAGAGTTGTTCACTTGGCCAGTGGCGGCCCCGAAAATGTTTCCCGCCGTCAACGTGGGCTTGCCAAAGAAGGATGTAGAGTTCGCGGCAGGAGCTGCGGCAGCGAAGGGATTATTGGACTGCTGCGGAGCAGAGGCGACACTAGCACCCTCCGGTGTCTCGTAGATCTTGATCATCGTGTCCAGAATCTGGGGCGCCATCTGCAGCATGGTCTTCATCTTGTTGGTGGCCTCCAGGACCTCCCGGTTGAACTGCTGGTGGAACTGCTCAAAGTTGTTCAGGCGCTTGGCCTCGTAGCACATAAAGCGCACCTCCTCGAACGACTGGTCCTCGATGAAGTTCGGGAAGTTGGCCTTGTCCTTGAAGGGGCCGTAGGCGGAGAAGGGCCACATCTTGCCATTGATGGCGGACTCCATGTCCGACTTAAGGAATACCCTGGAAATTACCATTTATTCTGTTTGTTTTGATTACTTTCGCTCACGCTTACTCACTTAACATCGAAGTGCTCGTTGTGACACTTGGTGCCATAGCGGCAGGAGCCTTGCTGGAAGAACCTGCATAGCCCCATCTCTGAGTTGGTTTTGTTTATTTATTACACGATAATTAACTACGAATTTTAACTTCAAAAATAAGATCCAGGCGAATTTCACAGTGTTGTGCAGTGTTGCCAGGTGAACATTTTGCTTTCCCCCTAAAAAATCTCAAATAGACGATATTTTCCCCTAAATATTATTATTTTAATGCGCCAACATTTATTTATTTATTTTGATATTTTCGCCAATTTAGGGGATTTATAATAAAAAAAGCAATTTTGTAGAGATTTTCTTAAACATTTTAAATCAATCAGTTCTGAAAAAAACCCTAAACTTTCCCCCTAAAATTCCCCCTAGGACATCAAAAAACCCCTAAATCTAGGGGGAAAAGTTCTACGCAAAATTTTGAATTGGCTTCGGTTGGCAGCCCCGTTTCATAGCTAGACCGCTACCGATAGTTCAGACCTACCACCACTCTACCTCCGCCTATCGCTCGGCGCGGACCTGCCACTCGATCCGACGATCCATCTCTAGATCTTCACGTTTTTGTTCACTTACGTTGCAGATCGTTACGTTTTTGTTTTGGATTTTTTAGGGTGAAATATGGACTATTTGAGATTTTTTAGGGGGAAAGCAACATTTTCATCTGGCAGCACTGTCCAACGATCACAACGCTCAAATTTTTCAACTGCGCTGCTTGTGTCCGCTCCGTTCGCCGACCAAAAAAAACAATACAAAAAACTTATCGCCGGGTACAAAATATTACTATGTAATGCCAGCCGTACTTGTAACCAGAATATTAGTTGGAAAATATGGAATTTTTTGGACCACCCCGCCGACTTTGAGCTGTTGGCGTCTGCGCTGTTCCAAGCTCGTTAATTAATTCCTTGTTTATTGCGAATTTTGTTAGCGTTTTTTTGCACTGAATCTGTCGTCTGCCAATTCGGTGGCATTCGCAGCAACGCGAGTGTTGTTTCCCAATGTAACTGACACCGGCTCAATCCGCCTTTTACGGGGCTTTTGCGATGCCAAAATAATTCGCGAAGCCAACAACGGGCAGAGCGGGGGCAACGGAACGCAACGCGTCTTTTTGGCTCTCCAAAAAGGGCAGGAAAACTCGGGCCAATAAAAGATACATACAAGAAAAATAAGCGAGTGCGCGAAAGCCGTGCGTGAGCGACTGTGCGAGTGTAGTGGTGTGGTGTGTGCCCGCGGGGAGGGGGAATTGTTAAACAAACAAATAAAACTAGTGTGAAGAATAATTTGCGCTGTTTAAACAATTAGCCGCAAGACAAGCGCGCGAGTGTGTGTGCGTGTGTATCCCTGGAATGCGCCTGCGCAAATATTTGTGATTTGTTTTGAAAGAGGAGAAGGATCGAGGAAGAGACGGAGCGAGAAGGAGGTTCGGATTGGAATACACAGAAAAAAAAACACACACACATCTCCTGGCATTCGCAAAAGGTGAGTTTTGCAGTTAGATTTGCCAATTGCAGTTGTCAAGATTCCATTTTCCCTGCCCACGGTTTCCTGCACGACAAAAAAAAAGGGGTAAACACTTTGGGAGAGATGCTTATAAATAAGAAATGTTTTAATTAGAAAAAATATATATAGTGAGCATAGAAATTGTAATTTTGTACAACTATTTATTTTATGAACGAAATAAACTTTTAATGTTAGGATGAGAGAAACTAATCAAAAAACTTTGAATGCTGAGGAAGGTCAGCAAAGGATACTGATGAGGCAGGATGGACTATCCTTTGTTTTTCTTTTTTTTGCCCAAAAATTAAGCTTAAGACTTATTTATTTTAAGCAAGAAGAGGCAAATTAAATAATAAACAGCTTATCATAATTTTATGCATCTTTATTACTGACATAAGGACCCTAAATAACATTAATTAGATCCTATTTGTAAAATCTGTAAAACATCCCATATTAACTTACAAAATACGTACAATTTAATGAATTAAAATTGGTAAATGCCCTGAAACCGTGTAACAGAGTTTAGTTGTAATTTTTTGTGCCCGTGTAGGAAGCCCACGTAACTCGAGTTACGATCCCTGGGCCCGTCCCACTCGAAATTAACTCATTGCTGCCCCTTTTCCCAGCCTCTTAGCAGCTCCCTTGCAGCCGCTCCTGCCCTTTCCGATCCGAAAATTGCTCTATTCTCTTCGGTACGCCCACTTTGTCAGCGCTACGCCCACCCGTCCTTATATTTATTCCCCTTTTGTCTCTGCTTTTCCCATTTTCCAGGCCATTTCGGGTTTCCCTCTCCGAAGAAACACTACGGCCATAAAGATACAAGTAAAAATCAATTTCCAAAACAAGGAGGAAGAGAGAGAGAGAGAGAAAAGGAATATCGAACGACAATAACATCAATTTTGAGGCATTTATATGCGCCAATAAATTTAACGAGAGAGCGGGAGAGGCAGAGAGGCAGGGCGGCAGGGAGAGAGAGCGATAGGATAGAGGAAAAGCAACAAATAACAGGCAGAAAGATACACGACAACGCGCAACAATAAGACACAAGATCAAACAAAACCAGCAGCCTCTGCCGCCCCAGCGATGCTGCGACTGCAACGGCAACGGCAACGGCAACAGCAACACCAACACCAACAACACGGCGGCAGCAACAGGTACAAGCAGCGACGCTGACGCCGATGCAGGCGCAGGCGCAGGCGCAGCATTTCAAAATGTGCAGTGTGTGTGTGTGTGTGCGAGTGAAAGAGGCAGCGGCAGAGGCAGCAACAACAACCTGTTACATCGATTGCTGCCTGAAATATGTAAAGTCAATTTCGTGTATCGGAAAACTGTAACTAATGCCAAAGCGTCAGCAGCAGCAAAAGCAGCAGCAACATTAACCCATTAACGCGATGAATGGAAAACAGCTGGAACGCGGGCAACAAGGGTTAACATGCAAATTCGAGATGGAGAAATCGTTCGGAAAAAGGGATTTCAATTGGGATTTAAAAAGGAATATAGTATAAGATTTTTGCCTTTTTTTTTTTTAGATTTATTTTCAATCAAATAAAAACACCTCTTAACGAGGGGAGATTAAAGTGACGATGGCACATTCAACTCAAACAATTTCTGATACCAAATTTTGTGACGATTAATAGTTATTTAAACAAAAATATTTAAAAAGTTTTTAATTAATTTCAAAATCGGCACGCTGCCTGTTTTGCCTTTTTAAATTTTACAGCTTAGTGCCGATTTTGAAACTAATTAAATTTTTTTTAAATATTTTTGTTTAAATAACTATTAATCGTCACAAAATTAGTATGCAGTTTCAAAGAGGTTTACAATACCTTTCGATCAAGATATAAATGGTTCTGATCTGACTATCGTAGCAGATTTTCAATTCTACGGCTGTATATAGTAGTCTCCTTGCAAACCACAGTCTCGGTGCTCATCGTCACTACGTGGACTGCCGTCAACAGTGATGAAATTAAAATTCCGTGTTACAATTCCTTTAGAGTTTACTTACCTTTCTTACCATTTCCTATATTTTCTTTATATTTATATAAAGAATTACAATTTATGTAAATAAAACCAGTTGGATTTTGCCAGAAAATTTATAGATAAGCTATTAAAAAAATATTTATATTCTTTATAATGTTCCTAAAGAAAAAATCTTTTACAAATCCTCTTCGTTGAGGGCTTTCTCATTAATTAAATATATTATATCAAATAATAAATTGTCCCTAGGAAGTAAGATTTGAGATTATTTTAAAATTAACTGGCTTGAACTCCGTACAACTTTTTAAAGGCATTTTTCACAAATAATAAATCCCACAGACCCTTTTTAAGTGACCTCTAATATGGTTACGATATTACGTTTAAAGCTCAAAGCATGACAGGTTGGCTTCCAGCAACTACATATTTATCTGAAGCTTCTTGGCCCGGCATCTTAATGGGTTAAGATCTCTTTGCCCGCGGCCAACGCGGGCCAAGTTCGTTGCACGCGGCGGAAAATAAAAGACAGTCGAGTAAGAAATTTTTGTCAATGAAAGAAAACTTTCTTTTGGGCTTATCCACGCCAACATCGCCGCCGGCCCTCTTTCTCCTGCTCACTCTTTCGGTGCCTTTCTTCCTCGCCGAGGTGATTTTGTTTTCTGTGTCGCCTTGTTTTTTTTATATACATTTTTTGTTGTTTAATTGGGCGGTTTTTAGATTTACGCGCCTGCTGCCATCTGCAGTATCAGGTATTTTTTTCGGTTTCTTGACTGTTTTTTTTTGGCTAGCGGGCCATGGTATCTCCGCGGGGTCTTCATGGTCCATTAAGACAATTTAGGTTGGCTTCTCTTTTTTTTCTGTTGAGGGGAATGGGAAATGGGAGGGACTGCTGCGTGGGAAGCTTCGTCTGTTTGACATCCCGGGACTGCTGCCAGTTTGATTGCCTCCAAGCGAGTCATCCGGCCATCCAGTCATCCAGCCATCGAGCGATCGAGTGTCCAAGTTGGCGCAACAAGTGTCCCAGTTTATGGCCCGGCTAGAAGCCAGCTACGCGCACTAGAACTAGTTTAAGTTTCCTGTCCCGGCAGCCATCGCTGGAATCTCCTCCATCTCCTCCACATAGTCACATAGTTGTGCACAGTTGCGGTGGGAATAATAAGAATTAAATGTTTGTTTATATACCGAATTTTTAAATTAATTTCTGCAACTAAACTAGAAAAGAAATCCCTTTAATATTGGATAGAATCACTTAAGAATTAAGATATTTTTGATCTTTTTTGTGTCGCATCTCTAGTGCTATTATTTTCACCGCTGTTGTTGCGGGACACACGCTTTTCCTTTGGGCTCAGTTATGTTGACTGCTGCGGCTGCCGTTGCCGCACCTTCCACGCCCCGGTGACCCCCCTTAGAGCGAACCTACTCCCCTGTTATTAACCGTTCGGCCACATTTTCTCACACAGAGAGCGCAAAAATGCTTGGCAGGCCACTCCGGCAATTGGCGCGCCTCTGGAAATGACAAACGGCCATGAGCATGTGGCTCCAAGACCCATGCGGATAGAGGAAGCCGAAGGGGGCGTCTCAAGAGTGGAGCTCTACTAAATTACTAAAAACTAAAAATATTCTAAGCATTCTCCAGGAAAATTGATTTGGAGTAACTGTATCAGAATGCAAAAAAAAAGAAGAAAAAAGAGAAACAAGTCTCTCTACCGGGGATGCTACAAATTCTTGAAATGATCGAAACGGGACCGGTTGGAAATTATGATAACTGATCTGGAGACTCATATCATGTTCGAGGCATGTAAATAAGATCAAATGATTAGAGCAGACATTCTAAGATAGCTCACAAATTATGGGCCTTGAGTCTATAGCAATTTCAATAATTCTCAATAGCTGAATTCGTACTTGGGAATTTCAGGCGCATTTCCAAAGAAATTCATTTTAAATTGATCTTCCTTCAACCGGGCAAAGATCCAATTTTTCCCCAGTATCTTTGCATGTTTATTGATCTATTTAAGTCAAGTTGAATGCCTTAACCATTGAGAGAGAGAAGTAGTTGCTCACCGAACGAGTTCTCCAATAACCAAATGATCCAATTCGACATACATGTCGATGGAATGTAAATAAGATCGATCCACTGATTGGAACTGTCATTAGATCATCAATGCTGCTCAAATTGGATCTGGCGTTTTTCCGTTCAGCTTGAGGAGTGCTCCAGTTCAAGTTCATTAGCCAGAGGCCTTACCTCCTTAACTTTCCATTCGCTCTGCTTCTGGCCAACGTTCTCCTGTCGGCCCAAAACAGCCTCACGTAACTGTAACTGATTTGACCTCCCATCACTTAGCTACCAAAAAAAACCTCCTCCAAAAGCATCGTTTCTTTTTCATTCTCCTCTTTTTTTGTTGCTGCCGTTCTGCCATTGTGAATGGTTATGGTTATGGTGCAGGGTGGTCTGGGGGGAGACAGAGGGAGGACGGAGCTGGCGGTGTGACCTCGACAACAAATTTCTATTGCATGCAATTTGGTGAATATCGCATGCACAAATGAACATTAACACTTGGCGGACGCTGAAGAGATGAACAATAAAAAAAAAATACCGAAAAACTTGTTTGAACAACAAAAAGCAATGACAGAAAAATATTGTTAAATAAGTGATTTAAGACCTAGCCGAATATTGCTTATACTAAAAAAAAGAAGTTAAAACCTAGGAACATTTCAGTAGAATTTATTTTAAATACATAAAGTGTTGTGCCAAGAAAGGGTCTGGGTTTTAAAGGGTTTTAAATACAAAGTTTGCTGTTAGCAGAAAAAATTTGCAATATTAAAAAGAATTGCCACTAAAGTCAGCTTAGAATTTACTTCTTTTTTTCTCAATTTATAAATAGATTATTTTTCAATAAAAATTTAAAGACCGTTTAAGCGTAAGATTTAACTAAAGCCACCGTAAAGTTTATTATATCCCTCATATTGTGAGGGTATAAAACTTCAAAAACGGCAGCCGAAGCCCGAGGGAAAAAGTGCGCCTAGAAATTAGAAAGTACGCGCGCGGTCTTGAGGAGAGGCTGAATCCGAAGTTGAGGCCGAAGCTGAGGCCAAAGCTAAAGCTAAAGCTGCAGCCGACTCTGGAGCTCTGGAGCTGAAGTTGAAGCTGTAGCTGAAGCTGAAGCTAAAGCCGAGGCGGTGGGTATGTGAGTATAACTCGATTTGTGACTGTCATAAATGGCGGAAATTGTGGGGCTCGAGACAAAGCGGGCTTGGGGACCCAGGCTTTCTGGCTAGCTTTCTGCTTTCTACTGCCGGTCTTCAGCTGCGGCTTTTTCCAGCTCCAACTCCGGCTCCCTCTCTACGTTTTTCTTTCTTGCTTGACTATAATTTGTGCCATCAGCATTTTGTTGTCGTTATCGTTAGCAAAGCGGGAGACCAGAAGACTGAAAGACCGAAAGACTCAAAAGACTCGAAGAGAAGACAGGCGACGGCAATGAAGCGTGAGTTTTGACATTTCTCCTTCTTTGTAGCCACTCTCTTTTGGCATGCTCTCCATAATTACCCGAGCGGAGAACGCAACACACAACGCGTTGGTGCCATAATTCGGTCCGATTTTTATTAATTCCCACCTTGCGCACCCGCCGCCCTCTCCCCTTATTTTATGACTTATTCAATTCGCCGCCACAGAACCTCACAGCGATCGAGCGGAGAACCGGCTCTCCAGTTTGCCTCGATCTGCGTTTATTATTACACTTAATGTGACTTGATTTATAAACAAGAGCAGCAGCGGCAACGCAGCATCCATCGAAAGGGGCCCGAAACCCCCAACTCCGACTTACCTTCAGCCCGCCCAGCCTTCGATCCCTCGGCTCTGGTCCAGCTGTTGTTGCGAAGACAGCGTCCGACATGCCTCAGTGACCAAAAGATACGCACTGTAAGAAATACTGTAAATATAGCTCTTAGTTCTAGGCCTTCATTGCAGAATTGTATATACTTTTTAAAGGAAAACCTTTTTAATTACCTCGTTTTTGAATATTTAATTAAAATACAATTATATGCAGTAAAGCCCTCAATTAATTGAGTTAATGTAACAGTTATCCTGAAATATAGCTTAGTATTTAAATTTTAAAAGAATAACCATACCTTTTCCGCAGTGTACATCCAATGTTCGTATTGGGTTACTTACACTCCCTTCCCTATCCTTTATTCTGGTCTTTTCATCACCGCTATATACGGAACGGTCTTTTAATTAGTTCATAAATTTCATGTAAAAAAGCTGCAACGCAATTTCTTCTCAAGTCTTCGATGTGTGTAACACTTCCCTTCCCATTCACCCGGTTACTCCGCCCCACCGCTCCGGAGGTGGTGCCTCCTCCTTCTGGAACCGGGGCTCTTTCAATAAATCTTTCGATCCGGAAGTTTGCCGCGCTGGCAGACAAAAGAAGTGCCGCCCCTTTCTGCTGCTCTAAGCGGCTTTTGTGCCCAAGAAAGGAAATAGAATTCTGCCTCCGCCCGTTTCCTTCTGGCTTAGTAAAGAGATTCTCAGAGTCATTTTAATGGTTTCCGCTTTTTATGGTATTGCTCGGGAATTCTTATTGGTAAAAAAATTAATAGAAATTTAATTGGATAGAGCGGGCCAAGAAGGGGATATTGGCTATTTGCTCTGGGCATTTAGGCATTTATTGCGCATGCTCGCCTCGCCTTCTCCCCTGTCGCTAATTGTTATTGCCGTTGTTGTTTCAGTTCTTTATGGTTTCTTCACGCTCTAGACTTTGTTTTTATTATTTTTTGTAACGTGTGTGTGGGAGGGGGAGAGGTTAAAGCGTGCTAATGCTTACATAATGCTTTGTTTTCGGGTTTCTTTTATTGTTTTTGGTTTTTCTCCCTGCCTCTTTCACGTATTTTGTACGTGAGGTAGGCTTCGTTGAGAGCAGGAGAAGAAAGTTGAGGACATTTTAGGGCCTTCATAAATTATTATGCCGGTTTCTTCCCTAATCCCGGGGAATAGGTAAAAGATTGATAGTCCCTTTTCTCACTCCCAGCTTGATCTAGTTATTTTTCTTGGCCTTCGTTTTATGATCTTAGTTTTTTATTGTGGAAAAAAGAATGAGATCGTAGGTATTCAGTGATAAGCATAAATCAGTTTTTCGATTTATTTAGGTTAAATAGGGATAATTCTATCTAATTATTAACCTTTTAAAATGAGTTATGGGTCAATATGATTTTAGGGAAAATTAACAGGGAGAGAGATAGGATCTCTAAGATTAAAAATAATAGATAAAAGATTTGACTTAACTTTCTGAAACCGTAAATCTTAAATGTATCTTTGCAAATAGGAGAATTTATATTATTTACAATTTAGCCAAAAATACAAAGGAAAAACGAAGGAATTATTGATGATCTTATTTGTATTTTATTATAATCATTATTATGATCGTTGTAAGTTCTAAAAAATCTATTCCGCTTATTAAATGTTGAAATATTCAGTATATACAAACCATATTCTTACCTTAAATCATTTCATACCACTTTAATTTATCAAATACTCAAAGTTATTGAACCCAATTGATACAAATTTAGGTCGTTACAGGTCCCAGACTTTATTATTATTTAAATCTCTCCCTATTTTCTTTGGAACTCTACAAATTTGATCTGAACAATCCACCCACACACTTGTTAGCTTATAATCTCGAAATATCACACCATATAAGGCACGCGCTCTCCATTCTTTCAAACTTCAAGACGCCCGCCCACGTTTATTCAAAAGTTTTTTTGGGGAGTGTGAATTATGGTGAGGGGAGAAGGAGGGAGTTTTTCTAATAAAGTCGTACAAAAGGAAAAATCGAAAGTAGCCAGCCTAGCTGGGGCCAGGCCAGGTTTCAAAAAGAATTTCAGCAGCCCAAAATTAATGAAATGCCAGAGTCAACAAAAGAATCGAACAAGACTAGAAATCATACATTAGCATACATGAATTTATTCCTCTTTATTAATTTTCTAGAGATGAGAGAGAGGCATGATGGAACAGAAATTTTACAGCCGAGTGGAACAGCGATGCTTCAGACCAAAAAATGTTTAGTTTGGCTGATGAAGAATGCTTTTAGACCGCCTCCAGCCAGATGATAATTAAATATTTGTACATATGAACTTTACTGGGTTACGGGGCCAACAAAAAAATAGAAAAAAAGAAAATAAAACCTAAAGAAAAACCGGAGAGGGAGGGCGTAGATTCTTCTAAGCTACGGCTTCGTTTTGGGTTTTTATGTTCTTGCTTTTGGCAAGAATTCTGTTTACAAGTCGCTCCACTCCACTCGCTCGATGTTGGCTTTAAGATTAATGTTTCTCTGTACGCCGACGACTCTTGGAAATTTGCATATTTCGACAATTTGTGGCTTGTTCTTCGTTAATGTGGATGTTGTAACTGTTTTCATATCCCCCCTTTACGTTTGATAGAGGGCGTGGTAATGAGTTCTTTGCCGAAAGATTCTCGTTCTGCGATAAATTCGAAAGTTACCCGAAACGATTTCTCGTTTTATTCGCTTAACTTTAGTCTCTGTTTGTTAATTTACATGCATAAATAATTTGCGCAAAAGTGTTTGGCTGTTCGCTGGGAGTTCCGCGCATGAAATGCCCAAGTTTATGGCTATCGACGGGCGGTCCAAGTCTCCGGCGACTCGTCTACCCTGGCTGTCGTAAAAATCAAATATGCGACTCAGACTTGACGCAAATGATACCCATAAACCATAACAACGTAAAGCCGAGATATGGAAGTTGTATTGAGGGATTGGCAGAGCTATGGATTTCTCGTATTGTATTTGCTCGGGGAGTGTCTTTGGAGGCCTAAGCTCGAGTCGTTTCGATTAGGCTTGACTTAAATAAAATATAGATAAGAGAATAAGAGAGACCTACATAGATTTGGCTGTTCTCCGGCCCATGAGGCGGTTCATAAAATAATCTACATATTAATTCTGTTCAGTTTGCCGCAGCTCAGCACATAATTAAGCAGATTATAGGCTATTAGACCCCTGGAGATCGGGCTTGTGCGAAGCTAGCGAGGGAGAGTGTATTGTGGAAGAAAGCAGGCAGAATTTGTGAAATTTATTTTACACCAAATTTATAGATCTTTGAACTTATTCGCCGTTAAACTAAATTATTTTAGGATCTGTGTTTTAATGACTTTGTTGGGAGCTTTATTCTGAAATTTTAGACAAGAAGTCGTGGCTGATCTTAGCTCTAAGGCAGTGGTGCCCAAGGCCGTGACTCGCGAGTCAGC
The DNA here is from genome assembly GCA_008042535.1 of Drosophila tani. NCBI lineage: Eukaryota > Metazoa > Arthropoda > Insecta > Diptera > Drosophilidae > Drosophila > Drosophila tani. Next base: position 329,383 of record VNJO01010053.1, on the reverse strand, counting down.
AAATATCTTTCCCCGACCTCTGCCGTCACACTCTTAGTATGCACAGAATGTAAGCAACTTACCAGTGCGGTCAAATTGTGGTTTTGTAACTAAAACTAAATATATTTTTTAGAGTTAATAAGAACAAATATTTAAAGCTTTAAATAGCTTTAATAATAACAAATATTTAAAGCCTTAAATAGCTTTAAGTATTTGTTTTTATTAAACAACATTATTATATTTTTTTCTAGGCTCCATTTCTTCTCTTTAAAATCCGTTTCCTGAGACCCCCTTCCCCATTCCATTAACCAAATGGAAATTATAATTCCCACACTGGTCTTTATCAAGCCACTGCTCCAGTTTGTGGAGCTTTTCATTAGGAAAAGCCGCGCTGCAAGCTGCATTTGTAATCAACTTAACCCCACTCTGCCCCTGCAACCCCACGCTCTCTAAACAAATTCCCACCGCAATCTTGACTTATCGCTTAACCTTCACTCACTTACAATTCTTCCTCTTCGCACGGCTTCACGAGGCTTTTGTTTTTCAGCTTTGTTTTCATTCGTTGTTGGCTTTTTGCATTGTTTAGGTGTTTTGGTGTTTTGGTGGCTTTGCCTACTACTGTGCTACACATGCGGCTCTTTACGTTTATGGCCGAAACATAAAAGAGAGGCACCTAGTCTCCGAATGTGGGTGGCCTCCAAAGTGTGTGTGTGTGTTGTGTGCTTGGAAAATTATAGACGAATCGATTTTGATTTTGGTCTATAATCGTGGCGTGTGCATTTCAAGCATATCAATTTACAGAGACCCCAGAGATTGGGTTCTTTTCCAAGAAGGCGGCGGCGGCGGCGGCTGGGATGAGTCTCAGGGCAGAGTGTCACGTGCAACATAATCGTCTTTTGATGGTTACAAATCTTCCCAAGCCGAGCCCCGTTGATAAATTGTGCTGCTGAGCCGAGTTTGTGCCCTGAGTCTTTTGAATGGCAATGTGTGTGGATGTGGCTGTGCATCCTTTTGTCTGCGTTTCATTCATTCATTCACGAACACTTTTCGCTCTTCCGCCAAAGTTTGTTTCTTTCATTTTTATTTTTGTATTTTATTTTTTGTTTTTGTTCAAGTTAAAGTCATCTGTATGACTTAACGTCGACGCCGACAGCGACGCCTGTCGTTTGTCATTCGATACGAGCAGTGAAGGCGTATATGATATTTATACGGTTTTCTCCGGCCTTAGTCGAGCAGCACAGCGTTTGAAAAACGATATATGGATATATGGAGACGCTGTTTTCTGTTTTCTGCCTCTTACCACGCGTTTTTTGGTGCGTGCAATGCAAATCCGTAACCAAATGCAATGGAGCATGGCAGCCCCGATCGGGAGACTTTCTGTATTGCCCATATTCTCTCGGATAGACCGTGTGGGTGTTCTGGTTTTGCTTGTCTACGTTTTCTGTGTTGTGGGTGGTTGAGTTAAGTTTAGAAGCAATCAGGGATGGCGAGGAAGTGGGGCCTTAAAGATATATATCACAGGAAAATGTACTTGATTGAAATTTAATAGTTACTTACAAATATATTATTTATATTCTATATATATTAATTCTCCTTTATCTCACCTTTAAATCCCTTGACTCACAGCCATCCCTGGTCGATCCTATTTCACTTCGATCAGGTACAAACCAGTCGTCGCTGAGCTTTTGCATTTTTCATTACGGATTTCATTGTCTGGGCGCGAGCGGTCAGCTTTGGGATTGTTGTTAAGTAAGTGTACTTAACCCACATGACTTGCGGTTTTCACATTTCTCGGTGCTCTCTGACTTGGGGCTGTCATCACTCGGGCAAGAGCCGAAAAAAAGCTGTCATTGCCTGGAATCTTGGGTGCCAGTGCCAGTGTGCGTGCGCGCAAAGAGATTTCTTAACCTTGAGTGACTTTGAGCGTTTCCCAACCAGCTCCATCCATCTATACATTCGTCCATGTTTATTTATTTATTTCTCCCCCCTTTTTTTTTGGCTTTACATTTATTAACCAATTTTTGTTTTATTTTTCGCTGATTGTATTTTCGGGGTTTATTTAATTTCAGCCTGCCTGTTTGCACGTGTGCGTGTCTGCGTACTTGACTCTATGCTCATTTCCTTAATTAAACACTTGTTTCATGGTCCGTTGGGCAATCGCGTAAAGCCAAACAAATATGCCGACGTCGAAAGATATTTAAAAGGGGAGAAAAAATGGCAAAGATTAGCAAAAAAATCAAGCTGATGAAGCTCATTTGCAGCAAAAACGATCGAACATCAAAAAGTGATTATAAATTAATGATTATGTAAAAGTGATCAGCTGCAATTTTGTATGGTTAGCAAAAATTAACCAAGTTCGCTCCAAAGTTGCTTAATCATTATATTTAAAGAGCAAATACAAATTATTCCACGAAATTGATTGCTTGCAAATCGTTTTTAAAGATACATAAGCATTGCCAGGCATTATTTTGTATTAAATATCTTTAAAATTGTATTTGCAGACATTGCACCTTAAATTCCCAAGTACGAATTCAGTGCAAAGCATAGGGGTTGGATCAGTCATCAAAATAAGTAGCGAGGAGGTTTCAAAGGTATCACAGGCTGTGTTCAAACAAGATCCTTGTCTGTTTTTGGCATAATAATAATACTTATTCATAATTAAATCATATAAAATGGCTAATAGGGACCCCTTTACTTCCTTTACATATCGTGCCACCACACCAGGTTCTCCCATTCTCTACCCCGACTTGCGTGTAGCTTCCAGTTTAACCCCTCATCTAGGGTTTTTCCATTAACTACCTCGTATCTGGCAGTTGCCATCTATAACAAATAAATTCATGGCTAGACCCATTAAAAACTTATTATAGTTTTTGTGTGCCACTCTTGTTTTATTGTCCATTGTCGAGTTAGGGATCTGGAGTTGGAGTTTTTCCCAGCGTCATCCAGCCGAAGAAGCCACCCACTAAGCATGGGAACACTAGGAGAGTAATTTTCATAATTTTGCACTCCAACACCTTTGCCTCCTTCTGTTTGAGAAGCCCCCCCGGGGGAAATAAGTCTCGGCTCGTTATGAATTCGGATTTACATACGTATACCTCCAGATTTTCTTGGGCGGGCTGTGAGCTGGAACCTCATATTAAAATGCCACTAATTATGGCAATTTGTTATTTGCGAAAAAGCAAACTACGGCCAACGCCTATGATCCCTCCTTCTGCTTCTCTGTAAACTTTTTGTGACTTCAACAATGCCAGCCATTAGCAAGATCAAAAGTTTATTAGCGAAAGGCAGAGGAAAGGGGCCAACCCTCACGCATAAGTAGGCGAAAAAAATAAAGAAAAATTAAAATTATAAAAGGTAAGATAAAGGAATAAATACTTCGCCTTAAGTGCGTCGAACACACATTCATCGCCGAAGGCCAAACACGCTCTTACACACGCATATCACTTTTATTATTTATTTTTTTTTATATTACTTCCCCTTCTCTATAAATTTATGCCCACTTCAGCCTCAGCCTCAGCTTCAGTTGGAACCAGGTGATGATTTGCTATTTGGCGGAAAGAGGGGTCTCGACTCGGTTCGCCAAGGAAAAGGTTAACTCGGAGTATGTGTACATGTGCTACAAATTGAAGGCTTTTTCTGCAAGTACCCTTTTTGCGAATTGAGTTTTTTGGCTGTTCCAAGGAGTTGGTGGTCATAAATTAGGAGATTAAAGATCTTTGGATTCTAATGAGTCATAATTGGAAGGAATTTTCAGGGGTTAAGGTATGACAAATTCAGATCATAAACCTTGAGTCATAGAAGGAGGGTAAACAAGAGCCTTATATATTTTTAGGAAATATAAATAGGCATATTTTTTGTTCACCTTTATTTTCTATATGAGCTTCTTGCTGACTTGAAGTCTATTGTGTTGACTTAATCCGGTCTTCCAACATTAGGAGTAAGTTTTTACAGGCATTGCACTTATAATTCCCAAGTACGAATTCAGTGACAAACTAATATATGATCAGGGTAGGTGTTGAGGTTGAATCGGTCAGTTAAATTATTACTTATACGATTTATGGCTGAAATCTGAAACATATGTTTTCTAAAGAAACTAATACCATTTATTTCAATTAATTTCTTATTAATAATATTATAATATTCTTATTATTATTTTTTTTTTAGAGTATAAAGACTTCCTTTACCAAATTTTAGCCTTAACTTTATTCCCTCATTTTTATTTGCTGCCCGCGAAGCTTTTCATTTGCTGTTCCCCTCGTTTTCTCATGGTCCATGCCAAAAAAAAAAAAAAACAAAAATAAAGGAAGATTCACCGGCCGGAAGAAAGGGAACCCGGGGCGGGGTACTCGAGGGTTAAGTATTGGCATTTCCGACTGGGAGACCCAAGACTCAAACTCAGAGTCAGACTCGCAGTCACAATCGGACTGGGGACTCAAGAGACTCAGGCCGAGACCCGATCCGAGTTTCAACTTGCACACGGCCTGGCAATCAAAGCCAGTAAATCTACACCAGAGCGACCCAGCAACAACAATGAGAGCAATATTTGTGCTCATTAAGCGTAACTGACACACGAAGTTTTTTGGAGGGTTTCTTCATTTCGCAAGTCGCCAAAAACTACGCCAACGGGACAGAGAGTCTTTTTTTTTTGCAGTCTTTTTTTGTGTAGAGGCTGTGACTCAAGATTGGCCCCCTGTCTCCGTTCTGCTCGCTGTTGTCTTCCGAGAGAAGAGAGGAGCTGTTGCTGATGTTGCATTACATTGTTTTATATGCCCTTTGAAGGGGTACTTGCCTGGGTTAAAGCCATCCAAGTTTGATTATATTTTAAGATTTATATATCCATATTTTGTGGCTCATGACCAATACCTTTCCTTATTATTGCTTAGATAAAACTTCATCTCAAGATCTAATAAAAGGGTATTTCCAAGTTCCGCCTTTCCTTTCCTATATTATTGTTTCTTCCTGTTTTTTTTTCGCTTTGCATTTTCGTTTTGCTTTTGGGCAATTTGAGGCCCCCCAAACGGGCAGAGAGCGATTGCTATTATTTTGAGGTAATTCGATGATTTACAACTGTTGCCGTGTTTTGTAAGTTTTCCCTCCAGAATGCCACAGCGGATCCCACTCCGCTGTCCATCGGATCGGAGTGCAACAATGAAGGGCCAGGGCAGGGCCCAACCTCGGCCAGGCCCTTGCCACATTCTTTTGTTATTTTTCGCAATTTTTTGTCCGTTTGTCTGTTGGTTGTTGGTTGTTGTTGGGTTTCTTCTGTAATTTCTTGCATGCCCCAAAGATCTGAATGGGTTCGGTTTTGGCATTGGGGAAGTGGTTGCTTCGTTTGTTGGCCGGTGGTGGTGGATGGTCCGTACCTTTGTCTTTCGCCTGCTGCGTGTAAATTCCTTTCTTCCTTTCGCGGGAAACTCACATTTCACACCTGTTGTCATTTTTCTCCCCCTGAAGTTTATGTTCGTTCCATGGTTCTTGGCAAGTTGACAGCCTAAATAGCTGAAAAAAAAGGAAAAGGGGGAAGAGACCCTTCAGTTCTAGGCCATATGTTAGCCCTCGGAGCTGTAACTGATATGCAGATGTTCGCTTAGCGGAATTAACATAAAATTGATTACTTACAGCGGAGTCTTAAGGTATAAACACATTCGTAGGGGTTTATTATGGCTTAAGGGGGGAACTGTAAGGCAATATAGGAATTTCAATAGCCACCATAAAAAGATAAGTGTAAGGAACTTGTTAAACTTTCCTCACTAAAATCTAACTTATTTCCTCGCATTAAATCTAACATATACTTATGTTAAATAAGTACCAATAAAGTGTTAGTTGAGGGTCAAGGCATCATGGGAAATAGTCTTTGAAGGGAAATTATTATAAAAATAAAATATCTTCATGTTTGTCAGTTTCTTCTTTAATTATAAGAAACCTTCTAAGTAGAATAGAAAATTAAATATAAGTTTTCGATGGTTATGTATGCAAAAATCGATTTTAAATCAATAAACATGTATGCACTCGTTCTACTTTTAAAGGGGTTAAAGTGTAATAAATAATACTTACTTTGGTAAAGAAAACACAAAAAAACAGTAATCCAAAAACGTATAAAAGTATTAAGAAAGTACAACACATATAATTCAACATATATATTTTATTAAAATGTAACATAGCTTAGATCTTCCTGATGCAACACTAATAACAAAGCCATTACAAGCATTCAAAGAAAACCCCATCGAAATGAAAAGACCTCATTACGGTAATAATAATCATGTCAAGCTCTGAACGCTTTGCAACATTTCAATTTCCTTGCCCCAGAGAGCTGCCTGCCTGCCATCCATCAAAGCATGAACCACAATTTCACTTTCGAGATTCAAATGCGACGATATGCGATTTAGTGCATCGGGGCTCGGTGGCTTTCGGTTTCCAAACCAGAAGCGGAAGCCTCCGTTTAAGTCAACGCACACGAGTCGCCATCTGGCGATTAGACGCTTCAGCGCCATCCACCCATCCGATCCGATCCCAGCCAGAAACCAGAGATCCACGGCATATATTCCTCCCTCAGGGGCACAGAAAAAAAATCAGTGCGAATTTTGTTTTATTAATAAAATAACTTTTAAAGCTGGTGGAGTAAGTAAGAGGGATTCTTGAAACATATATTTTAAAAAATGGAAATCTTGATCTAAAATTAATTTGTTGCGAATTTAATTTAAGTCTGATAAAGCTTAAACATAATTATGTGTTTTAAGAAAACTTTGTCTACCCATCATGTTACTTTGTGTTTTAAAAATAACGTTTAGAGAACCCCTCAACCTCTTTTACTTAATTTAACTAGGCCCTTGACCTCTTTGAACTTTAAAACCCATAAGAAAAGGTAGCCAGACATGCTAATTATTTTTAGGCAATTTTAAGACAACTCAAAACTAAAATACATGACTTTATAATTACTTTAGCCTGAATTCAAGCGAACACTTATGACAATTGCGCGTTTACTACTAAATAAAAGTCCAATAACCATTCAGGAATCTTCTATATGCTGTTAAAAATTATATATAAGAGCGAGAAGAAGCATATTTTATATGAGAAAACAATGGAAGTTTAGCTCTAGATAGTATTTATATTATTAACAATCACTCATTAAATCAGAAAAATATATATTATTATGACCTGTTCCCTTTTATTTTCTTGCCGTGTTCCCGGCGACATTTTGGCGACGCTTGGTTGCATTTTGTTGAGCACTCCACTCCGTGGCGAGGACGTTGGGAGTACTATATGTGGCTCGTGTGGCATGTCATGGCTCCAGTGGCGCGATAAATGCTCATTTCGCTTTCTATCAGCGTCTCGCGGCAGTCTAATGGAGGTTTAATTATGCTACGCTGGCGGCGTGCCCTCGTCTGTCGCATAAATTACACCGAGCAATGCCTTGATTTATTGTTTACTTTATGTATTTTTTCCTTTTCCTCTACTTTATATTTTTGCTAATGCCTTGCCCGTTTTTATTTTATTTTTTTCGGTTTATCTTGCAGTGACGTGACAATATGGCTCTGAGGTCGTAGACACTGGGATAGATTAAGGCGAGGGACGACGAGGGGCTGGAAAACACCGAAACGTAACCGAAGGCAAACAAGGAACCAACACAAAAATGTCCGGCAATCAACAACAGCAGCAGCAGCAACAACTACAACTACAACTACAGCAACCACAGCAGAAGTCACTAACCCACACGACAGCAGCAACAGCAGCAGCAGCAGCAGCAACTACAAACGGAGCAAGCACTTTAAACAATAATTTGATAAAACTAAATAGCGTTGACAAAATAATAGGCAAAGCCCAGGCAGCGACGCAGGCAATTAACAAACATCAGCAGCAGCAGCAGCAGCTCCATCAGAGGCGCTCTTTGTTACCGGGAACAACAGCAACATCGGCAGCTCCAACTCTGCACCAGCAACACTCAACGCAGCAACAAAGCGGAACGCCAACGCCGGCGGCGCAGTCGCCAGCCCAAAAACAGCAGCAGCAGCAATCACACCAATTGCAGACCGTGGCCACAATACACCAGCAGCACTCGACGCAGCAGCAGCAGCAACAGCAACAGCAGCAGCATCATCATCAGGCATTGACTTCCCGCCTGCCCATCCAGCAGCAATCGTCTAAAGAATTGCCTAATCTTGCTGGCCAGCAGCAACATCAGCAGCAGCAGCAGCAGCTCCAGCCACCGCAGCAACGCCGCAGCTTCTACCAGTTGCAACAGCAGCAGCAGCAGCAGCAATCTCTGCGCAGCCCGCAGCTAAAGGCACCGGCTCCCGCCCACTCCATACCGCCAAGGTACCAGCCACCCCCGCAGGTGGGAACCGGGATACTCAAGCCCCACTTGCCCATCAAGTATCCGCCGGATATACCGCAGCTATCGAGCATCTACATACCCGACTCCATCAAGCAGCAGCAGCAGCAGCACTCGCGCTATCTGCCACACCAGACGGGAGCGAAGGTGGGACAGCAGGGACAGGCACAGGATATGCTGAAATTTGTGCGCAAGCCCGACCAGGAGCATCCATCGCCCAATGCCTCGGTCACGTCCAGCGGCACGGGAATACCCTCGACCAACGGAGGTCGGCTGACCGCTGAACAGAATCGCCAGCTGCAGTCGCTGGTCAATGAGTTGCGGGCCTTGAAGGAGCAGAATCAGCGTCTGCTGGACGACAACCAGGAGCTGAGGGATCTGTGCTGTTTCCTTGACGACGATCGGCAGAAGGGACGCAAGCTGGCCAGGGAGTGGCAGCGATTCGGGCGATACACGGCCAGTGTGATGCGCCAGGAGGTGGCTGCCTATCAGGTGGGTGTATTTATAATTTAATTAAATAATAATTTAATTATTTTATTAATTTTTTATCACAGAACAAACTACGTCAGCTGGATGATAAGCAGCAGGAGCTCATCACCGACAATCTGGAGCTGAAGGAGCTCTGCCTGTACTTGGACGAGGAGCGAGCTCATGTGGCCGCCAATGCGCTGTGCGCCGGCTGCGGTGCCGCCACTAGAAACGCTCTGCGTGATGATGGCGATGGCTCCAGCTCCAGCACCAATGCCGACGAGACCATTACCGCCTTGAGGAACTATGCAGAGCAGCGGCAATTGCCACAGGTGAGCGTTAAGGCTACAAATCGGGTAAGCCAGTATCTATAACTCTTTTTTCTCAGGATCTACGTCATGCCCACACGCTGAACGACCAGACGCTGCAGTACGTGCGCTCGTTGGAGCGACGCATCCAGCAGCTGGAGGAGGAGCGCACCACGCCAACGGCGACGTTGACGACGACAACGCCTACGCCGCAGAACACGCCCACGCCAATGGCCACATCTGCGGCAACGCCAACACCCATAGCACCAGCCAAATCAGCGCCCTCGCCCCACCACCACCTCCACCAGCAGCAGCAGCAGCATACACAGCATCCACAGCAGACCCAGCAGCAACAGCAGGACATCGTGGCCGCTGCAGCGGCAGCAGCTGCGGCTATCCAATTGCCAGAACCGATTGCCGGACGCCCGGAAGCGGTCGTGCGCGCCCTCCAGGTCCTCGAAGTCCGAGAGCAGCTGGAACGCGATCGTCTGGGCAACTTGGCGGGCAGTGCCCTCGATCAGATGGACGATGGGGAGAAGGCGCTGGTGCGGGAGATGTGCAACGTGGTGTGGCGCAAGCTGGAGGGCAGTCCCCATGGACCAGCGGCACTGGAGCCGCTCTAAGCAAGGAAGGAGGAAGGAATAAGGAGAACCTAAACCGGGCTAACACCTAGACTCTAATGTTTAATGCTAACTTATGCCGTAATATTTAACCCTAAAACATTGTACAAAGCTCAAACCACAACCTAAGCTTAAGCTATCAGCAAAAAATGGCGAAAGAATACTCAAATAATATTTGGCATGCTCCAGCAACTGATTTTATTCTATGTAAAATGATTTTAAAGGCAACCAACTCTATATTTATATATGTTACCGTTCAGCTTCCAAATCGAGCTTTAACTGGTCTTAAAGCTGCACGATTTGGCTGCGAATCAAGCTCTCAGCCCGATGACTCTACGAAATAATCAAATAATCAACGCAATTGTTGTTTATTTTCGATTTGAACCCACTTCTTTCTGATTTTCTGATTGGATCACTCTTTTTAATTAGTTTGTAGCTCTACGGATCAGTTGATGGGGCATACGCGTAATTATTTTACCTATTATAAACTTTGACTGTTATTTTTCAGTGAAAAATTTTTGCTAACTCGAAATATACAATGCAACAAATATTTCCAAAACTCATTAATGGTGCTCTTTTGATTCCTCGCGGGATGTATGTGGAACGCTGATTCACTGGCCCCCAAAAATATCTTCATTCTGTAATAGATCTAAGCGCATTATACACGCCTTTGTTGGTGCGCTTTCTACGCTTTGCTGGACCTTACATGATCACTTCTTACCTACTTACATCCACGTACGTGTTTCTGTTGTTGTTTTGTTGTTTTTTTTTTTGGTGTCGAGACAAACGTAAATTACCGCAGAGCTGTTTAACCTGATTTTTCTTGGCCAATTTGGCCGTATCACATTCATTCAGAAAGATCGCCGCTTCTGGGACAGGATGATGCAGCAAGAAATTGCACACACAAAATGCAAGCCAACCCACTTTTGGCTGTTCTCTTCTCGGGTGTTGTTGTTCTCGTTTCGAATACCCTCTCTTAGTGGGTATTGTAAATGTGAGATAAGGCTTGGAAGGGGACTTTAAGAAGTTTTAATTTATATTTTTTCATTATAAATCAGTATTAATAATTGAGACTTTTGAGGAAAAACATAGCGCCAGCTCTCAGAAAAACAAAATCAAAATTCCCACATCCCTAGGGAGAAACACCAGGATCTAAGAATTTCAAAAGCAAAACATACACAGTGCGGAAGTGTTTGTATTTTATTCTTTATTTTTATCAAGTGTTCTGATTAGGGCTCCAATCTTGAAGTTCCTTGCCCATCGATGCTTTTAGAAAGTAATATTTACATATATTCACTATTATTTAATCGTGAAACCTTAAGCATTTAGGCCATAATGAAAATTTGTTAAGGTCACAGATTACCTACAAATTCAGGTCCTAGGATTACCAAAATATTGGGCTTGAATGGTAATTTTTACACTTTTTAGATAATGTTTTTTTCTGGGAGTGGTTGCCAAGTTTTATAATTTGGGCTCCAGTCTTGAAATTCGTTGCCCATCGATGCTATTCTGAATTAATATTAATAAGCTACATATAAAGAAATGATTTATTCGATTTAAACCCATTTTGGGAAGTTTAATATTATATATGTATATATATAGAAACCTCTTAGGGGATTCTTAATATTGATATCAATATTTGACATTAAAATCAATTTAAATTATTTATTCTACACTTACTAAAGGAGGATCAGGAAATAAACTGTGTATTAACGTCGGCTATAAGAAATTCATTCATTCATTGTCCGCGGTTGCCTTGGATGCGCCTCAGAGCTTCGAGGCGCGAACATGTGAGTTTTAAATTTACTGCCATTAAATATGCAACCTATCCTTAAGTTTGTTTTCATTTTTTTCTTATTTTCGCTGGTGAGGATTGGCTCAAGCTGGATAAGAATCAGTTAAAAAGCGTGTGAAAAAGTGAAGGAACAACTTAATGTGAGAGGCAGCTGGGAATTTCAATTTAAAAATAAAAAAGGAATCGTTTAAATTCAATAAGTGCATTGAATAAATTAAATAAAAGGATAATACAATTTTTCTGCTAAGAAAAGAAGAAAATAAATCAAAGAAATAAATTTATTTTGCTTATATTTTCCCCTATACTCTTCCATTTGAAATGTGGAAGCTTGCTCTCAATACTTGACATACTTTGGCTTCCCCGCACAGAGCCCCCGTCTAAATGGAACATTACACCGCCGAAAATAGCAAATAAGCTGAGATTATTGGAGAGAAACGACTGTGGAAAAGCAGTTCCAGACACAACCGCCAAGTCACCAGAGTCAGATTCAGTGTCAGAATAAGATCCAGCAGCAGCCGCTGCGCATCTCGGAAGATGGAGACGGGCGCACTTTTCATCCAACTTCGCAGCGAAACGCACGCGCGAAAAAAATAATCGGAGTGCGCTGCAAAAACTGAAAAAGTAGAAGGAGTCGTCGTGGACACATGGCATGGATGCGGACATGGACATGGAAGCCATAAAAATGCTGTCGTCGAGCCATGAATATGCCAACCAGTCCAACTCCGAGTCCAAATGCCAGGCAGCGGCGCTATTACGACGCTGGATCGTCAGCAGCAGGTTCAGCGCGAGAAAAAAGAAAGTTATTGGAGCCGGTTGCGGCAATCGTTCTACTGGCCAGATCCACCTCCCGCTGCCCTCGCTCTTGGTTACACTTTGCATACTGATCTGCCAGTTGAACCTGACTTTGCCCGTGCGCTCCATGACGCCAGCCAACGAGACGACGGCCTGGCCACCCATGCAACATTACGATATTTGGGACGACCATTTGGCGGAGTCCGGCGAGCGGGAGGAGGCGTTGATGGGGGACGAGGGGGACTTTGAGCTGCAAACGGAAGCACAGGAGGAATTGGAGGTGGAGATGCACCATCAGCAAGATATTTCTGAAGGGAAATGGAATCGGACGAGGCAGGGAAAGGGTAAGTAGGAACTACATTTACATTTTTAATTAAATTAAATAATTCCTTAAATATTTGCCCCACTAGTCATCCACCTTTTCCCCGTGCCCGTGGATGGTGACTGCATGTCCAACGATGGCCGGCGCATGGGCAACTGCCTCAATGCCTACGAGTGTCGCCAGAAGGACGGTCAGGCGCGTGGTGAATGCGCCATGGGGTTCGGTGTCTGTTGCGTGTTCCTGGCCAGCTGCAACACCACGATAGCCAATAACATCACCTATATTGTGTCGCCGGGATTCCCCAGCTTTATGCCCAGCAACTTTACGGGCTGCCGATTGCGGGTTAAGATGATGAGCGACGACATCAGCCAGGTGCGGATCGACTTCCATCACTTTACGTTGGGTCAACCCAATCGGAGGACTGGGGTTTGCGAGGGGGATGTCTTCAGTATAGGCGGCGGACCCGGTGGAAATATCTCTCTGTGTGGACAGAACAGTGGACAGCATTGTGGGTTATAGAGAATAATCTATATAATAAGCTAAAACTTATTAACCTTTCCGAAATTCCACTCATTTCCCAGTATACTACGACGTAGGAGCTCGGGTCTCCCCACGACAATCCACTTTGTATGGGAGCCTACGTCCCGTGGACGGAACTAATAGCAGCAGTAACTCCACTTCAACGGGTGGAGGAGACCGCTTTGTGGACATCAATCTTGACCTATCCAATCGCTTTTTGCCTCTCAGAATCTGGGAGATGAGCGTCACGCAGATACCCTTCAGTCAACGAGCTCCAGCCGGTTGCCTGCAATACCACACCGGAGCCGAGGGCGTCATGCAGACCTTCAACTATGCCGAAAATGGAAGGCACCTGGCCAATCAGAACTATAGGATTTGTGTGCGCCAGGAGCTGGACATGTGCTCGATCATGTACCAGCCGTGCGATGAGCAATCCTTTCGGATTGGCGGTGGCGGACGAATGGCCACGAGAGCTGGTGATCCTTCACAGGGAACGCAGGGAGCACCAGGAGCAGCTATTTCGGCTCCCGCACAGCTGGCCCAATCGGATGCTGCGAGCACGGCGGCTACATTGGTTAATGGAGCAGCAATGACCACGCCAGCTCCAACGCCTACAACACTGATGCAGATGCTGGTCAACATGGCCAACTCCACCACCTCCAGCCTGATGTCCATGATGACAGGCAATGCTAGCTCAGCTGCTTCATCACCCGCTGCCTCTAGCAGCAGCAGCACGGCGGCCATGACCACGACCACCACAATATCAACCACTGCCACACCACTGCGTTCCAGCACAGTGGCTTCTACGTCCTCGGAAGCGCCGTCATCCTCGCCGGCCAGCGACGACGTGGAGGGCTCGGGCGGCGAGGACGGGGCCGCCGGCGATGACGACGACGATGGGGGCTTCCTATTCTTTAGGAGTCCACCCACAACCGAGGAGCCGGGCTTTTCGCGACGTCCACGTCCGGTGAGTGGTGGCTTCGATATCCTGGGCTTCATACGCAATGCCTTCGATTTGCAGTTGCGGCGGCGACGGCGCCAGGCCCGCCAGTTCTTCAGCACCTGTTCGGACAGGATAACGATGCCGTGCATCATTGAGGATTTCATTGGCACGGGGCTGGGTCCGCTGCCCGGCTGCGAGCCCATCCACTGCGGTGCCCAGTTCTGCTCGTCGGGTGCGTGGCCCTGCCGCATCGAGAGCACAGTGACGCCCTTCTACATAGGCGTGCATTTTGGCAACGGACAGGGGGCTGGCAAGGCGAATGCCGAGGACAATGTGGGGGCCTGTTTGCGGTTCTCCCAAGTGCAGTGCATGTAGAGCATGATATACATAGTTACTGGAGGTAGTCTCGTCGGGTCTCGAAGATCTTTGGTTTTTGGACTCGAGAGCTCGTCTACGGACGAATTTTTTCCGGCATTAACCCTTATACAAAAATGACATTTTGCAGTGTCGTAAATACTTGAATAATGTTAAATTAAAATTGGATACAATTTTTAAATTAAATTAAAAAAAATATATATATGTCAAGAAAACATTAATAAGATCAGCCGAGAATGCTTAAATAAATTGAGCTACACAAATGTTATATTTTAAAAATATATGTTAGGCTTAAGAACTTAAACAAACGACTGGCAATCCAAAAACACAAACGCTTTTTTTCAAACTCAAAATGATGTAAAATTAAATTATAAAAAATCCTTTAACTCTGTTTATTATAACACGCAACCTAAAACCCCACGCACCATCTAAGGGTTAATCCCCACTCTTTGCTTGCACTTTCTGGCCTCCCTCACTCCCACTCATTCGGGTTGTGGAGTGACCAGATTTTTCCGACAAGACTACCTTTGTAACTGTATCACGATGTAGTCTTTGCTTTCTATTTAGAAAATAGAAAATAGAGAATGAGCTTTCCTGTAAGTCAGAATGTGGGAATTAATACACTCTTTATCTGTATTCTCTGTATCCAAATTATTTATTTTTACACCAGCCTTATGGTACTTCTAATGATTTTTGGAAATGAGCTTTCACAAAACATATTCGGATGTATTATCAAATTATAGTCTATATAAAGACTGTGTTAGTATTCATTCACCTAAGTGGCTTAGACACAAAAATGGGCACCTAATATATATATTTTTCAAAAAATACTTCGTTATATACACTTCTTTGATGATATTGGAAAGTTTCCTTCAACTTATTCGAGCTTAACTAGGCGTACATTCGGAAAACAAGAGCACGTGGGGAAATCGGAGTGTTCTAAGAAGTTCTAATATTAATAGTAAGTTTATGTTCATTTTGATCGTTTGTTAATAGATGAGATAAGGTAAGCAGTAAGTTTCCCTTTGATCGTTGCTTTAGCTTCCGGTCTTATCGTGTGAAATGAAAACCAATCAGCGCTTGTATAAATGTGAAGTGGTGTGCAATCAGACGAAAAGAATAAATAAAAGCTTCTTCGAGAACTTGAGATGTGGCTGTGTGCTATATCATTGTGTGCGTATCGCTCGGAATGCCATAAAAAAGCAAACAACAACATAATTCAACACCAAACATTTTGTGCAACCTAAGCAATAACGAAGCCGTTCGCACGGCAATAAAGATTCTTTGGTAATCAGCGGGGGTGAACACCACTGGATCAGGGTTCTAAAAGAACTGGTTCTAAAAGAACTGGATCATGGTTCTAAAAGAACTCGCCCGACGCCTTGTAGGCTCGCGGACAGTTCTGTTCGGCATACTGGGCGTAGGCGCTCTTCGTGCCGCGCCTTATCTTCAGCGTGCTCGAGTGCTTGTTCCACACGTGCACCACATACGAGTCCTTGGTGAGGGCCATGGTCTCTGCCAACTTTTCGGGCTCGAAGAAGTTCCGCCACTGTTTCCAGGGCACGGCATAGAAGGCGCCCCGCCCGAATACCTTAAATCCCAGGCAACGCTTGTGGTCCTCCTGCATCACTCCAATGTCCTTGGTTCCGCAGATTTTCTGAGCCACACGCGTAATCACTCCGGGCCCATTGTTGCCCCAATCCTTGCCATCGAAGTTGAGCTGCAGGTCACGCAAGCAGGACTCGGCGATCTCATGGCCAAAGCCCGTGGCCGCCAGGCTCATTACGCCGGCCGCCAAGTGAGTATTGGACTCGGCCCCTGTATAGTTTGGCGGCACCTCCTCCATGTTGCGCAGCACCACTACATCCATGTCGAGATAGAGGCCGCCATACCGATAGAGCGTGAGATAGCGCAAGAAATCCGAGATGTGCGAGAACAGATAGCTGGGAAGGGGGGGGAATCGATAAAGCAAGGATAGGTAGGAGAATTCTCCCAGCTCACCTTGAGCGGAACAAACTGCCGTCTTTGAGCCACTCCTCGATGGGTGTGCCGGCAGCGTAGCTCCAGAGATTCAGTCGTCGCAGATGCACATTGCTGTAGCTTAGTATAGCTTCGACCAATGGCTGCGAATTGCTATTATTGCTTTTGCCGCCATTGGAGGAGATTCGATATGTGGGGCCGGCAAATAAGACAAACACCTGGAAATTCGGATTATGCAATGCCGCGGACTCGATGGCGCAGGCCTGGCGAGCGGTGAGCTCCAGCAGCTTGTACCGCCTCTTCTCGGTCTGCTGGCAGCTGGTCTCGTGAAAGAAGATACTGCGTCCGGGCACGGGTTTTGGCTCCCCCAGCAACACATCCTCCAGCGGACTGGCTTCCAAGTCTCCGCCCGGCGACTGGGTCGCCATTCCATGAGTGTCCATGAAGCAAAGCTGGTTCTCACTGGTCCAGTTGTAGGTGAGCGTGATGCCAGCGATCAGCAGTGCGATCAGGATGAAGAACAGCAGACGCAGTCTTCCGTTGTGCAGAAAGCGCGCCGCCAACATGGGCAAGCGCAGGATCATGGCGAGGCGAACTGAGATAAGGCGAGAAATCGAGAACTTCAATGGCGGCCTGTCGCTGGCAATTTGCTAAATGTCGCTTACTGTGTGGCTGTGATCACTCCGTCATAGCAGTTATTTAATTAAGCACCCTTTGCTGATAAGAAAACTTTTCTCGAGAAAAATTGTTTACCAGTGCGGGCTTGCAAAAAAAAATCAGACCACAACAAATGCTGAACAGTGTGACCAGGTTGCTCCACGGTAGTCACATATCATTAAGGTCCTAGAGAGCGCCGCCCCTTCAGTACCACAGGTGGGCAACCTATTCAAAAATCTGATATTAATTCACTACCTACCAAGTGAGCTTTTGGTAAGCGGTTAAAGATAATCAATAAATAATAAAATAATAATTATAATAATAATAATAATAATAATAAATAATCATTAACGCATTATTACCAAGTGACCTTTTGATAAGCAGTTAAATATAATAAAATAAAACCATAATAATAATAATTAAAAATAATAATAAACCCACTATTTGATTTAAAGTAAATATTATATTAATAAGAATAACCATTTCCATCGAGACATGCAAGTTGAAAGGAAATTCCTTCAAACTCTTACGATTTTCCTAACTCTAATAACTACAAGAACAATAAAATATGTAAAACTATAAATATGGGAAATTTTCTTAAATATGTGCCTTAATTAGTTTATAGTTATAATTAGTTTATATATAAACTTATCTAGCTTCTAGTATGTAGTGACTTAAGTAATTGACGGTAAGTATGAAAGTATGCAGTCTGAAAAAGGTGGGCAGTCCCTTCCAAACGAATTCGCACAAGTCGGCAGCCCTGCATTTGGGGGCGTTGCATTTTGCAGTATTCGAGCCGCGGTCACACTGGCTAAAAGCGGCATTGAGAATTTTCCGAATTTTTTCAATTATCGTGTATTGGCCGGCGCACGGAACGACCGGTAGACGTAGCCACGCTTTCACCCCTAACCATATAGCAAAATAGTGAAATGAATGTTCCTCCTAGCGTCGGCAATGGAGGAGCGCCGCCGGGCGGCAGGGGCATGGGATACACGCCGCCGGCTGCCATAGTGCCACAGTTTCCGCCGCCCGGATTCGCGGCCCCGCCCCCGCCAGAGTTGGCCGCCGCATTTGGCGTGATGGCTTCCAACACGGAGTGGACGGAGCACAAGGCGCCGGACGGACGGCCGTACTACTACAATCAGAACACGAAGCAGAGCTCGTGGGAGAAGCCCGAGGCCCTGATGACGCCCGCCGAGCTACTACATAACCAGTGCCCCTGGAAGGAGTACCGTTCGGACACGGGAAAGGTCTACTACCACAATGTGGCCACCAAGGAGACATGCTGGGAGCCTCCACCGGAATATGTGGACATGAAGGCTAAGGCGAAGGCGGAAGAGTAAGTGAATCACGGGAAAGTTCTTTAAATGTACTTATTACTCATAATTTCCCTGTCTCTGCTGCAGAGCCGCTGCTGCCGCCAAGGCCGTGGCGGCCATGACTTCCTCCAGCTTGGCGGGCATGGTTCCACACGCTGCTCTGGCCAATATTCTTCCAGCCGCGTTGCCCGCAGCCCCACGGATACCCACGCCCGAGATTCACTCGCCCCTGACGCCGAGCAGCAATGAGAACTCCTCCTCGGCCATGGACCAGGCCATGGCAGCCACTTTGGCGGCCATCGAGGTGCCCCAACAGAATGGTAAGCAGAAGGGTCAGGCTTCCAAGGTCCTACTTCCAAGATATCACTTCATAAACTCCCTTCCAGCCAAGAAGGACGACAAGTCGGATGGCAACATGGTGTTCAAGGACAAACGCGAGGCCATCGAGGCGTTCAAGGAGCTGCTGCGGGATCGCAATGTGCCCTCGAACTCCAACTGGGACCAGTGTGTCAAGATCATATCGAAGGATCCCCGCTATGCGGCCTTCAAGAACCTGAACGAGCGCAAGCAGACCTTCAATGCCTACAAGACGCAAAAGCTGAAGGACGAGCGGGAGGAGTCGCGCCTAAAGGCCAAGAAGGCAAAGGAGGACCTCGAGCAATTCCTCATGTCCAGCGACAAGATGAACTCGCAAATGAAGTTCTTTCGCTGCGAGGAAGTCTTTGCCGGCACGCGGGCATGGACGGTGGTCCCAGAGGCAGATCGGCGGGATATCTACGAGGATTGTATATTTAATTTGGCCAAGCGGGAGAAGGAGGAGGCGCGTCTCCTAAAGAAACGAAACATGAAGGTCCTTGGCGAACTGCTAGAGTCGATGACGTCCATCAACCATGCCACCACCTGGTCAGAGGCTCAGGTAATGCTCCTAGACAATGCCGCCTTCAAGAACGATGTTACCCTCCTAGGAATGGACAAGGAGGATGCGCTCATTGTGTTTGAGGAGCACATACGCACGCTGGAAAAGGAGGAGGAGGAGGAACGGGAGCGGGAAAAGAAGCGAATGAAGCGACAGCATCGCAAGAACAGGGACTCCTTCCTTGCGCTCCTCGACTCGCTGCACGAGGAGGGCAAGCTCACCTCCATGTCGCTGTGGGTGGAGCTGTATCCCATCATATCCGCCGATCTACGATTCTCCGCCATGCTCGGCCAGACGGGGTCCACGCCCCTGGACCTCTTCAAGTTCTACGTGGAGAATCTGAAGGCGCGGTTCCATGACGAAAAGAAGATTATCAGGGAGATACTCAAGGAGAAGGCCTTTGTGGTGCAGGCCAAGACCTCCTTCGAGGACTTTGCCACGGTTGTGTGTGAGGATAAGCGTTCGGCCAGCCTGGATGCGGGCAATGTGAAGCTCACCTACAACTCTCTGCTCGAGAAGGTAACTCTTTTCTATCTTCCTCTATTATTTGTATTCTTAAACCTCTTTGCCAGGCGGAGGCCATTGAGAAGGAGCGCTTGAAGGAGGAGGTGCGTAGGCTGCGAAAGCTGGAGAACGAGATTAAGAATGAGTGGCTGGAGGCCAACGTTTCAGTGGCCGAGTCCTACGACAGTGCCAAGAAGCTGGTGGAGCACCTGGAGGCGTTTGCGGTGTACGAAAAGGAAATCGGTGTGGAGAAGATATGGGAGGACTTTATCAAGGAGAGCGAGGATGCGTGCAGTCACCACCATTCGCGGTCAAGGAAATCCAAGAAGAACAAGAAGCACAAGAAGCGATTGCGATCGACGTCGAGGTCAGACATTGAGAACGAGTTAATCGAAGGCCTGAAGTCAAGGCGAAGACGCTCCAAATCACGATCGGTAAGCGAAACTATTCCTATTCCCTTGATATTAACCAGGGAATCAAACCGGAACCAGTACCGGAACCGGAACCGAAACAGAACCGATTGAAGTTTAGAACCAGAACCGGAACCGGAACCGAAATGAAGAATTTTTTTGAGAACCAGTACCGGGAACCGATATTATTAGAACCGAAAAGACCGTACCGGAACCGAAACCGGAACCGATAAAAATGAGAACCTTTTCAGAACCTTTTACCGAAATTTTAGTTTCGGTACGTACCAGAACCGGAACCGGAACCGAAATACGATTCGGTTTGTCTCCCTGTTATTAACCTAAGCTAATCCTACATCCTATTCCCGCCTTTAGCATTCCCTCAGCTCCATAGGCAGCATCGAGAGCGAAAAGCTGCTGAAGAAGAAAAGGAAGCGCAAGAACAAGCTGCGAGGCGTAAGTATCAAAGCATCCATCATGCTCAAGAAAATATCTAACCATTGTTAATCCATTTCAGTCCTCTTGCGAGTCGGATGGCAATCTGACGCCCGGCACCCAAGCCCTCTTGCAGAACGACTCCAACTCCCATTCGCCGGCCAAGAAAAAGAAGAAGGAGAAGCGAGCCAAGAAGGACAAGGATGGCAAGCGGCATAACCGGCACAACAATCGATCCGGCACACCCCTCAGTCCCGCCCTGTCCATGGAGTCGGCGGGATCGCGCAACGAGGAGCTAACCATGAGTGACGGCGAGCTGGAATCGAAGCGAGCGGCCCTGCTGGCCCAACTCAGCGAGCAGCTGGACGAGTGACCAAGCGGGTGGCAGGCAGGTTGAGCCTAAGCCATAGACATAGACAGCGTGACAGCTAAACGAGGTACAACCCAGCAGAGGAAGCATCAGCAGCAGCATCAGCAGCAGCAGCAGGCTTAGCTTAGCCCCTCCGCTTCGCCTTGTTAAGATCTAGCCACGCAGCAAAACTCTATTGTAATTTCTTAGTCGCGATAAGTTCGATTGTGTAAATGAGAATTAAAGTTTAAAAGTCAGTTTTAAATTATTAAAATCAAGATTTTGAGTCTCTACAGTAAAATAAACGTAAAAGGAATATATAAGTACACCAAAATCTGTATCGATTGATGATCCATTGACATACTTATTAGGAGCTTATCTCTGCCAGCCTAATTATAACGTTTAGTTTAAGTTTAATCTGGTTTTCACTCAATGAATTGTGAGTTTCGACAGCGAATAATAAATGAAACGAAATTTATAATGATTCACTCGGGTTCTGTGGCTCTGTACTTATGGGGCTATGATACAAGGCAAAACTTTTCACCATTCGCCCAAAGTGATTCTATATATACAAAAAAAAAACCGAAAATATTGATTATTAAGCGATATTTCGTAAGTTTCTTCCCTAAACCTTCTAATAGCCTTGTTCCACTGCTCCATTCTCGAGATTGATTATTAAGCGATATTTCGTAATTTTCACCCCTAAACCTTCTAATACCCTTGTTCCACTGCTCCATTCTCAAGAATGTTCCATCATTTTACATGGGGAAAAATGGTACTTTCAAAATCGACAGACCATTCGCCCCGAAGGTTTCTATACATTCTAAAAAAAAATACCGAGAAATATCGATTATTAAGCGATATTTCGTAAGTTCCTTTCCTAAACCTTTCTTCCCATCCCTAATTTCTTATTGTTTGTGAAATTATTAATATTTTTGCAAAAACATGAATGAAAACTAAATCCAGCGCCGCATTTTGTTGTCGCCACTGCATAATGCAATGCTCCTTAAGCTGTGGCAAGGAAATATTTCTGATTTGCGGTCGTGACAGGAAACACCAGCTTTCTATTGATATTCAAGATTTCAAATTTCCAAACATAGATAATAATAAGTCCTTGAATGGATCGGTTAACGTTGAAGAGGACGTCGTCCGGGAGTCGCAAATTAAAGCCTGAAATGACCGCTTTTGGCCGCGCAATGATGGACGCCGTCCCAATTAAAATGTAAACAAAGTCGGATAAGCTGATCGTCCCATTCACATGTCGGAGGAGAATGTACATAGATGGAGCTGTGGAACAACCGACGGTCCATTTGCGAAATAACGAAGCAGTGGAACAAGGCTATATGATACAGGGCTCAAGTTTTCACCATTCGGCCCGCGGGTTTCTATATATACTAAAAAAAAAATACCGAAAAATATCGATTATTAAGCGATATTTCGTAAGTTCTTCCCTAAACCTCTTTCCCATCCCTAATTTCCTATTGTTTTTGAAATTATAAATATTTTTGAAAAAGATAAATGAAAACTAGATCCAGCGCAGCATTTTGTTGTCGAAAACACCCGGTTTTCTATTGATATTCAAGATTTCAAAGCTCCAAGCATAGATAATAATAAGTTCTTGAATGGATCGGTTAACTTTGAAGAGGACGTCGTTCGGGAGTCGCAAAAGAGCCTGAAACAAAGCCGGATCAGATGTTCGTCCCATTCACATGTCGCCGGAGAACGTACATACATAGATGAGGCTGTGGAACAACCGACGGTCCATTTTCCAAAAAACGGAGCGATATTTCGTAAGTTCCTTCCCTAAACATTCTTACCCTTCCCTAATTTGTATTGCATTTTAAATTAGGCAAAAACTTAATGAAAACTCTAAATAATTAAGTTTTTAATGTAGTCTCATAGCCGCATTAAATAAAAGCAACTAGACTTGACTTTTTACTATGTTTAATGACATTCTCGCCTTTAATCTGTCCGACAAGTGCACAAAATTGGAAAATCAGTTTCTCTTTCTTTGACATAAAACTAAAACTTGAACTCCTTGTACTTCTTTGTGGTCTTGGCCGGATCCGTTTGCTGGCGCTTGCGCTTCGATTTTTGCCTGGCCACATGCTCGGCCAGCATGTCGGACAAATCCTCCTTTTGCAGGTGATTCTGCTGCTCCCGCATCTGCTGCTCATAGCGCTGGGCCATAGCATCGTTATCCATGTCCAATTCGCTGGGATCCAGTGCCAATTCCACAATGCCCTCGCGATCTGTGGTAGATCGAACGGGTGGCTGCTTG
Organism: Drosophila tani; assembly: GCA_008042535.1. NCBI lineage: Eukaryota > Metazoa > Arthropoda > Insecta > Diptera > Drosophilidae > Drosophila > Drosophila tani. The sequence goes on along the minus strand of VNJO01010053.1, from coordinate 306,085 downwards.
TTGGCCCCCCCACCGCCGCCGCCGCCGCCGCTGACATCGTAGACATGCGTGGAGCCCATCATGGAGGCGCCTATGCGGTCCGTGCGCTTCTCGGGCAGGACTTGGTACAGAACTGGGGTTTCATTGCTGCAAAGAGAGAGGAATAATCTGATTAATTGGGTTCTAGGGCAGGAGAGCCTTCTCCACTTACTCCTCCATCTCGGCTTCGATTTTCTTTTTGCGGAGCTCAATGTTTTCGGGGGTTTCCATGCCAGCTGGCACGCTGGTGAGCCCTGAGGGCGTGACCAGGCCCTCGACTGGCGTGACCAGACCGGTCTCGTCCTGCTGATCGCCCAGGTCCTCGCCATCCTCCTCCTCCTCCTCGGAAGACTCCTCCGACTCCGACTCCAGTTCGCCCCATTGATTGCGCTCGATGTCGGCCTCGTCAATGCCATTCTGGAAGGGATTTCACGGGAAAGGGATATATATCAGTTGCTACTTTAGGAAGTGCCCACTGCAAAATAGAAAAGCAGTGTGGCCAGATGAAAATTTTGCTTTCCCCCTAAAAAATACCTACATCCAAGTCCAGTATGTTGGTGCCAAACACATCGCCGTAGAGCGGCTTGCCATTCTCATCCACCGGAGGCTTGCCCCAGCCACCGGCATGGTAGCCAAAGGAGGTGCCCTCCGGAATGGGTGCATTCAGGCCGGGAATTTTCAGATTCGGATACGAGGGCGGCGGCCCGTAACGCTGCTGGGCAATCAACCACGGCGGCGGTATCTTGTGCGAGTTGGGGCCCACGGGCATGCCGAGGGCGATGCGCAGCTCCTCGGACAGATCGCCCGGTTTCTTCTCCTTCAAGCGCGTCTCGAACTCCTTGCCCTCGTAGTAGAGATCACCGTGGATGGTCATGCGGGGCTTGGTCTGCCACTTGAAGAAGGCATCGTGCAGCTTCTGGTAGTCAATGTCAATCTTGCCCATCTTCGGGCGGACGCGTTCACGCATCTTGGCCTTCAGGGTCTTGGCATCCTCGCGCTCCTGCAGCGACTCGCGCATCTCCATGATCCCGGTCTTCTTAATAAAAGCGGGCAGATCGAAGGGAGGCTTCTCAATACCCCGCTTGCCCTGCAGATACTTGCGCTTGAAGCACCAATGGCGGGGCACTTGCACTGTGTTCCTGTAGGCCTTCAGTTGGACGAGCAACTTGGGATCCCTGGCCGTCACATCGTGCATCTCAACGACATCGGGCCGGGAGACCAACTGCTTCAGCTCTGCCACACTCAGGCGGGTTAGTTTCTTGAGCTTGCGCTTGGACAGCTTCTCCTTGTCGTCCTTGTGCTCGTCATCATCGTCGCCGTCGTCGTCCTCGTCGTCGTTCAGCTTGTCGGCGGCCTTCTTGTCCTTGGCCTGGGAATCAGAGTCCAGCGAAGATTTATCCTTTTCCGCTGGCTTCGGCTTGTTCTCAAGCTTGAAGATTTCAAAGACGCGGTAGAACTGCCGGTACATGGGCGCCAGATCGGCAATGGTGATCTTTTCGGGCACGTATCTTGATGGGAATAATGAAATATTAGGTTTTGAACGGTTTTACCTGACTTTACAACTTACTCTATGGTCACATCTTCTTCGCTGGCCTCCGCCGCCTTCTTTTCCCTCTCCTTTTCATCGTGGCGATCCTTCTTTCTCCTGCTGCTGCGACTGTCCTTGTGCTTGTCCCTCTTCTCCTTCTCCTTCTCCACCACCGGTTGTTCATCCTCGCTGTGTGCGGCCTTTTCTTCCTCCTTCTGCTGTTCTGCGGCCTCCTGCTCATCCGCCAACTGGGCCAACTGCTGCTGCCGCTCGTACTCCAACTGCTGACGCACCTTCCTGTTCTGCTTCTTGCGCTTCTTTTTCTTTTTGTTCTTCTCCGCCTTGCTCTGCTTCCCAGGCTTCTCGCCCCCGCCGCCATTCACCTGGTTCTCTGCATCGTCATCGCTATCCTCGCCCACATCGGCTTCGTCGCCATCCTGCGTGGTGCCTCCACCGCTGCCGCCCTGCGAGTCGCCGTCCACAATAAACTCGGCCGCCCGCTGGTCCTTGAGCGCCAGTACATCCTCCAGGGCCTTGGGCAGCACCAGTTCCTCGGCGGTCTTCTCGGCATCCTCAGTGCTTTCGTCGACGGCTTCGCTGGGGGCACTACTTCCATTCTCATTCCCATTGGCCGCCACCGCTGCCGTAGCCGCCGCATTTTCCGGCTGCTGCTGCTGGTCGAAGCGTATAGACATCAGCGGCGTGGGCTGGCCGCCCTTGAAAGAGAAACATTCAAAGGAGGAACCACAGGTTGTGTAATGAACTCACCTCGTTTAGCTGGTCCGCCATAATTAAATTAATTAATTAAAAATACAATTTATAAACAGCCGAAAAACCACTGCAAAATAGAAAAGCAGTGTTGCCAGATGCAAATTTTGCTTTACCCCTAAAAAATCTTAAATAGTCATTATTTCCCCCTAAAAAATCCAGTCTTCCCCTACATTTAAAAAATCTGTTAATGAAATCAAAACTCAATAAATTCGATTTATTTAATTTATTTATTTTGTATTGATTGCTATTTACAAATATATTTATGCTATTTATGCACCGGAAAACCAGCAGGAAATGCTCGTGAAAGGTTGTGAAATTGACAAGGAAAATGGTTGCTAGCTTTGATAAAAAAAAAGGTGAAACCCTGTAACAGGGTGGTCAGTGTTAAAAGCGTGGTTTTTTCCAACAGCTGATTTTTGAAGAAGTATATAAACATTAAAGAGAAACATTTAGCAAACGTTATGTTCATTTAATTGAATCTTCCCCAACAGGATTCTACAGTGCCAGGAACAGAGAACGAAAATGTTCAAGTTTAACTTCGAAGTGGAGCCGGAATCCTCTTCAGATTTGGAGGCCGTTAAAAATCCTTTTGTTGACAAAAAAGGTGAATCTGAAGAGCCCGACGCGGAAGACCTCAAAGTTATAGATTGGTACCAGGCAGAGAAGGTAAAACCCATAGACAACTTGATATCCACACTCGACTTCTACGAACTGAACGCCATAGAGAGAGATGTGGGAAAAAACAAGATACGACACCTTGTAGCCGGGTTTCTCCTGGAGGACATAAAAGCCCAAACAAACCTCGACATTGGGAAAGCGGAGGAAAACCATTCGGATCTGATAGCTGGAGTTTACGAAGGCGGCGCCAAAATCTGGGAGTGCACCGACGACTTACTACTATATATCTCAGAGAAATATGAGGACTCCTATTGGAAGGACAAACGAGTCCTGGACTTGGGCTGTGGCTCCGGATTGCTTGGCATTTATGCCATGAAACTCGGTGCACGAGTCGATTTTCAGGACTATGTAAGCGAAGCATTTATTACATTTTAAATCTCTTTAATATATCGAACATGTTTCAGAACAAGGACGTTTTGGAATACATTACCTATCCAAATATTCTGCTCAATGTCGATGAGACGCTTACTGACGATGAGAAGTTGGAGTTTTTGGAAAACAAAACTAGCTTATATGCCGGAGATTGGTCTCATTTTGCACTTCTGACCAAGGACCTGGAGAAATATGACTTAATACTGACCTCAGAGACCATTTACAATATAGACAACCAGGAAAAACTGTTGGAAACCCTCGCTGGTCGCCTCAGTTCGGAAGGAATCGTTTTGGTCGCAGCCAAATCTCATTATTTTGGCGTGGGTGGCGGTCTCGAACAATTCACGGATAAGATTAAGAAGGGAAAGGTTTTTCAAACGGAAAGTGTGTGGCAGGCAGAGGAAAACTTAAAAAGAGGGATTCTGCAGTTAAAGTTCAAATAAATTTAACGTTTATTAAAAGCCTTGATAAGAAATTAATTATTTGAACGACAACGGCTGGGTTGCCTTGATAAAAAGTAACACAGGTTGGCAGCCCCACTGGAGTGCGATGCACCCTGTCACAGGGTAGCGCCCGTCAGCTGAGTTATTGTTTTTCCGACAAACTGTGAGTACTCAGATAAAAGAATTAAAATATTCCAATCGGCACTGTAAATGGCTGTCAAAACTCTCCTCCAGCTTGAGTGGGGCGTGCACTAATCTAATCTAAACTGTTTCCGTACACACGCTGCTTGGATCATTGCACAAAACCACTCCTTAACACACCCGGCGCTGGCCTAATCGATGTCTGCCGGCTCCGGCGATTTTTTTGCTGCAGCCCGGAGAGTGGAGCACGACGAGGCCAGTTCGGAGGCGAAGAGGACTCTCTGCTGCTGTGAGTACGTGGCGGAGAAGAACCAACAGCGTTCGCATCTGCTAGGATGCTGTTGTAACTGCGAGGACTTTGACTTAGTGTGCACAAGGTACGCTGTCAACTGGAAAGGATATTAAAATAGCCTTAAAATCCTTATCCCCCATACCTGCAGACTCGTCACCTGCCGGCCCATTGATCGAAGGAACATAGACGGCATGCTGATCGCCTTCCAGGATCGGCTGCGTCTGCCATGGCGCGGTGGAGCCAAGCGAATCTCGCCGGCAGCCGTGGCCCCGGCCTTCATTGTCCCCCTAATGCTGGGCCTGGCTACGCTGAACTCCAAGACCGCAGTGGTGCTCATGCTCACCCTGGTGGGCTTCACCTTGTGGGGCATGCAGGTGGCCAAGAGGACGGCCACGCGAACCAACTTCTTCCTGAGCTGGGTGGTCTTCTCCGTGGTCTACATGATCATCATCTTTGAGTTCCAAGTGCCGCTGCTAGAGTTGGCCCCCGAGGAGAACTACGCCCTGATGTTCTTCTCGTGCGCCGCCCTCTACTGCCTCTACTCGACCAAGGCTCTCTCATCCCTGAATCTGGTCTCTGCTCAATATGGCACCACGCCCAAGGATGAGCTGCCTGGCATCACCGAGGCTTCCAGTGGCGAGGAACAGGCGGAGGCACAAATTACCCTGCAGATGGAGAGTGTTCTTAGTTTGGATGACGACGATGAGGTGGTGGTGGATGCGGAAACTGCAGAACGGGCTGGCCTGATGCACGGTCAGCCCAACATCTGCGAGATCTGCCGGAAGGTGACCCCCCGACGGGCCTACCACTGTCCCATCTGCGGCACCTGTGTGAAGAGGCGGGATCACCACAGCTACTGGCTCAATTGCTGCATCGGCGAACGGAACTACGTGTGGTACATATGCGGGCTGGTGCTGGCCGAGATTGCCCTGCTGCTGGGCGCCAACCTGACGCTCACCTCAATATGCCATCCCTTTATGGTGGTGCGACCCCTGGGCTATCCCGTCTTGCTACCCGACGACTGCAGCGAGGTCTTCGAGAGCTTTGAGTGAGTATTTTTCCCCTTTTTTGGTAGGTTCAGGTTTTATATTAGTGACGGATTCCTCTTAGGCTTGGGATCTCCTTTGTGGTGGCCTGCTATGCCCTGCTCATCTCCGGCTACATTGCCTTTATCCTAGCCCGTCAGGCCTACTTGTGGTGGAAGGGCTCCACCCTGCACGAATACAAACGCTCCACGAGCGCCGCTGGCCGCAGCAACCGCATCTGGAGCAACTGGCGTGCCATCCTCAAGTGATCCCCCGTCTGGCATTATATCCAAAACAAAGCTTGTCGCGCATAAAATACTATCAAGTATTTCCCACTCTCAACGCTGTTCTTTGTAGTCGTACTTAGTAGTAGCGCTTTTTAAAATTTATTCCAAATAATCATTAAGAAACTAACTAAAACAAGAAAGAAAACAAGAAACGAATAAAAACCAAATTTAACTGTAGCTTCAACTACCACAAGCTGTCCTCCCTGGGCTTGTAGTCGGGCAGCAGCTCCCAGATCTTCAAGCGCCAGCGCTGACGCCGCTCCTCTGTTTCCTTCTCGATCTTGAGGATCTGTGGCAGGCGTCGCCAGCAGTCCAGGACCTTCCACTTCAGGTGCCTGAGGGGGGAAACCAAAGAGTAATCTTTACATATTTCTTCTCAGAAAACATACCAATCGTGATGGGAGAGCGCCTGCCGCGTCTTGGTGTCCTCGATCATCCGACTGTGGGTGGTGTACTTGAGCCACCGTTGGAACCAGTATTCCATGCAATGCAGAGCGTGCCAATCTATGGCCACCTGCATCTTGCTCCTCTCATTCTGCGCATACTCCATCCAAGCGTGTAGAGCCCGCCGCTTCAGGATGCCATGCCAGCACCTCTGCGCCTTCATCAGCTTCTCACGTTGCCTGTATGCCGTGTAGTTTCGCCAGGATTGGAAGGCGTTCTTCTTGTACAGCTGCCGGCGGAACTCTTCGCTCTTGACCAGGTTCTCGCGCTTGCGCTGCAGCAGGCGCTTGAAGCCCTCCATGCCAATGCGGCGGAGCAGCAGGCGACGACTGAACTCCACAGCCTTGCGCTGGTTCTCAATGAACCGCTGGCGTTCGCGCTCCTTTAGAACCTTGGCCATTTTCTCCTGGCGACGCTTCTCCTTGAGGACCTCGATCCGCAGGCGCTTGGCTTCCTCATCTTCCTGGCGCTGTAAGATATTTTATTCATTAATTTCTTTAGAGGAAAATATCACCCAATACCCACCTTGGCCTCCTCGAGAGCCACCTTGGCCGCCTCTCGTTCGGCATCCGCCTGGGCCCGCCGCTGACGAGCCTGTTCGTGGCGCACACTCCGCTCCATGGCTCGCTCCTGCATGTGCTGCAGGAAGCGTGGCTGCAGCAGGGCCTTGCCCTGGAGCCGGGCCATCTCCTCGTCGTCTGCATCACGCAGATTGCCTATCAACTGCAGGCACTTGGCCTTGGCCTTGGCCTTGGGATCCCCGCAACGGATGACCGTCTTTAGCTCCTGCTTGAGATCCTCGCGCGCCTCCTTGGCTTCGTCGCTGAGCTTGCTCAGCTTCAGCTGCATAATGAGCCGCTCCTGGCGCTCCAGCTTGATCCGCTGAAGGTCAATGATGTCTTGCTGGACCTTGAGTCTAGTTTTCGTAAAATAAATAATGAATTTAATTTAATTTATTATCAAAAGGACTCTCACTTGTTCTTGAATTGTTTGGCCATCTTCACGGCCTCCTCTCGCTTCTCCAGGGATTTCTGGGTGATCTTGCTGGTCTCGGCAGCTGCATCCGTTGCCTGGACGGTGCGCTGGCGCCTCTTCTCCTGCCGCACCTTGTCCAGAAACGCGTTGATCTTGTGAACTCGATTGTCCCGCGATTGACAAGCCTGTCCCTGCTCCCGCTCAATCTTCTCCAGCGTGGTAAAGTGTATCCACTTGAGGAAGTACTTGCGCATCATCACCAACTCAGTGTTGGCTCGGGCCTGGAAAAGCTGGTCGATGATCTTCTGCTTCTCGTGGGTGGGCGCCACATCCAACCCGTCCTCGCTATCGCTGGACTCTGGCTCCGGCGGCTCTGGCTCCTTGGGTTTCACCACCACCTTGGGCAGTTCGATGCGGCGAATGACCAAGGCTTCCGGTTCGGGTTCTGGCTCCGGATCTGACTCTCCCCCGATGGGATGTGTGCTCGGCGTTGGAGTCTTCTTTTGGGGCAAATGAAACTGCACATGCTTTGTGGGGAGGGGCAACTCCTTGTCAAGCTGCTGGTTCTGCTCCTCGGCTGCCTCCAGCTGGAGCTCGTAGAGGGCTTCCTCGGCCAGATCAGATATCACGGAGTCTATGCCGTCGCTGGTGTTGGAGCAAGTGGACGATTCCCTCTGTAGGGGCGGAGGATTGCCTTCCTGCTGCTCCTGTCCCTGCTTGTGCTCCTCCTGCAGCTCCTCCTCGTGGCGAACGGTGCGAACATGGAGCATCTGACGCTCGGCTGCAGCCCGCATGGGCCGAAAGAACTCCTCTGTCGAGGTCAGGGGACTGGGAGTGCGACAGCGCAGGAGCTGTGCCTTGCTCTCGTCCGCCTGGACTTGCTTGGCAAAGTTGCGATACTCGAGGCAGTCGAAGGACACAGCCTCCTCCTCCCCAAACGCTGGCAGCTCCATCACCAGAGCCTGCTGCTCCGCTGCCCACTCGTGATCCATGTCTGCCTCCTGCTCCGGTTCCGGTCTCAGTTGCCTTATCAGGCTCTTGGTGGCCGCTGCCTTGGTCTCGGAACACATCTGAGTCATCTGGCTCAAGGCCTGCACGGGAGTGTTGTAGAAGTTGTCTATGTGGAGGGCCGCCTGGGTGAGACTCTGGACCAGGGGCTTGTTATTAAGTTTGAAGTCCGGCTTAGTGGGCGGCACCTTGTGCGACTTGCTCCGCTGGAACTGCCTGGCCAGTTGCTGGCGAAACTTCTCCAACTGGTTGTCCACGAAGCGCTGTTCCACCTCCAGGTTGTGAGCTTTGGTGGCTTCCAAAGTGCTTCCGTGGGCCATCGTAGCCAAGGGCAGTTTGTGTGGTATTTTCTGAAACTATTTTGATTATTAGATTAATAATTAGGGAATATTCATGAATATAAATGGCTTAAATGATGGTTGGGAAATTAACTTAAAGGTCGAAGCCAGGACAACGGGTAACACCGTTAAGGGAATGAGTTAAATAAGAAAATGGAAAGCTTAACAAGCCACTAAGTTTCCATTTAGGGCTTACAAATTGATTCATAAATATATTTTTAATACTTTAATACTTAATACTGACTCTTTTAAATTCTTTAAATTATTCATACTTAATACTGCCTCTTAAATTCTCTGAATGGTTAATTTAATTGATAAACAACATAATAAGTAGATATAAGAAAAGAATACATCTCTCACCATCTTATGCCGCATATCCATAATAACACTAGGATTCAGCTGCTTGGGCTCATCTCCTTCGATCAGAAGGCGTTCCTGTCGCTTTCCCACATAGTCCACCTCGATGAACCGTCGGACTGCATCTGTCTTCAGGCCTAGAGGATTTGCCTGTTGATGCCGCTTGCGGATGCGATCCCAGCGGGTGTCCTTGTTCATCTTTTCACGACGTTTTAAGTGCGACATTTTATTTGAAAATTCTAGTAAAACTTATATGTAAAAGTTGCTTCGGTTTGAAAATTAAAAGTAAATTGAATGATGGGGAAAATTTTCGTAAACAAACTGAAAAAGTTGTCCTGGTAACCAAAACTGCCGGCTGGAGCAAAGCCACCCCTGTTAGGATTTTAAGGGGTTTTCAATAAATAATAAATAAAACACATTTAATTTGCATTCAAAGCTCAGCTTAATCCAGTTTTAATCTTTATAAAGTCTGTGTAAATGCCATAAATATTAGATAAGTCGAAAGGTAACAAAAATTTTGAGGACTTGCAAGCTTAGTTTATTCAGTTTATTTCATCTTAGTTGAGTGGGATGACTTCCATCCTAGCCGGCAGCGGGATCCTTCTTGGTCTTCTCCTTCTTGCCCTTGTTTTGTTTTTCAGCAGCGGCAGCCAGCTCCAGATCAATAGGCGCTGGCTTGACGAACGGAATCTCGTCCTGGAACTTGGCCGGCATGTACTTCTTCAATGGCTCCGGCACCTTGATGCCCGTCTCCGTCTGATGCGTCTCGAGGATGGCGCAAATAACGCGGGTAGCGGCACACATTGTGGCATTCAGCATGTGCACGTAGTCCACAGCGGCATTCATCTTCTTGGTCTGGCCATAGCGGACCAGGAGGCGACGTGCCTGGTAGTCCAGGCAATTGGAGCAGGAGACCAGCTCCCTGTAGGCACCGCTGCCGCCGAACCAGGCCTCGAGATCCAGCTTCTTGGAGGCGGCATGGTTCAGGGCACCGGAAACGATGTTCACCACGCGATATGGAATGCCCAGCGACTGGCAGAATTGCTCGGCATTGCCGATCATCTCGTCCATCATCTCCCAGGACTTGTTGTCGTGCGGCGAGGTGAGCACGAACTGCTCCACCTTCTCGAACTGATGCACGCGGAAAATGCCGCGCGTATCGCGACCATGGGAGCCCACCTCCTGGCGGAAGCAGGTGGACAAGCCAGCGTACTTGATGGGCAGCGAAGCCTCTGGCAGCCACTCATCGCGATGGTAGGCGGCAATGGGCTGCTCCGAGGTGGCAATGAGGTACTTCTCGTCCACGCCCGCTTCCTCGGCCTTCTCGCTGCCCTTGCCCACCACCTTGTAGAGCTCCTCGTCGAACTGAGACAGCTGGGCCACCTCCTGCATGACCTCCTTGCGCATGAAGAAGGGCGTGTAGAGCGGAACGTAGTCGCGGGCATAGAGCAGGTGCAGGGCGTGCTGGATGAGTGCCTGCTCCAGGAAGACGGCGGCTCCGGTCAGGAAGTAGCCACGACCGCCCGACACCACGGCACCCTTCTCGGCATTCATGCCGTCGATCATCACAATGAGGTCCACATGCGAGTACTTGCCGCGCTTCGCACAGTCGCCAAAGGTGCGCTCCACACGGTTCTCCTCCTCGTCGTTCGACACCGGCACCGATTCGTGCAGGTGGTTGCCCACCTCCCTGAGGGCCGTGTTCCTCGCCTGCTCCGCCAGCTCGAGCGTCTTCTGGTTTGCCGCCATGGCGTCGTCAATGAGTACGCGCAGCTGCTTGATCTGACTCACCGTCAGCGGCTGCAGGGTCTCGGCCACGATCTCCGAGAGGTTTATGTCCGCTGGCGGATCCTCGCTCATGGCGCCCACCGGCTCCTTCTTCTTCATCTTCTCGCCAATGACCTTGCTGCAGATGTTCTTTACCTTGTTGAAGTTGTCGGCCTGGTGCCGGCACTGACGCCACTCCAAGTCCTTGTCAATGACCGTCTCCACCAGCGCCACATCCTTGAAGCGCTTCTTCTGGTTATCGCGCACGGCATCGGGATTGCCGCCCTTGTCGCCGCGAAACAGATCCAGATCCAGAACCATGTTAGTAACGCTTTAATTTAGTCTCAGTTTCGATTTTATCTTCGGCGTTTTCACAACGTGGCTGGGCCTTTGCGTCAGGCAGTGCTGCCGAAATAGCTTGGAAAAATAGCTAGAAATGGCTATCTAAAGTACTGAAACTGCTTAACATATTAAGCGCTTTTTATTAACAATGTTAACCAGGGCATGTTTTTTGCCAATTATTAAAAAAATCCTATATCCACTGATTTTCATACGTTAGAGGTAATTAAATTACGTAAAAATAAAAATAAAACGAAAAAATATTTACATTTTTAAGTTAATTTTATAGTCAGAAAGCATATGAATGCATGTATTTTTAACTGTCGTTTTCATATATATTCTGTTTTTTATTTTTGTGTATACAAATTTAATTATAGCTTTTATCTGTTATTTTGAGAATAAAAAAAAATGATTGAAATATAGCTATAGCTATAGCTTACTTAGCAATAAAATAGCTAAAATGGCATCGGCATACAGAACGATACATCGCTTGGCGTCAGCTGATTGGAGTTCACGGAGGATTCTACATAGTGACGAAATTAATAAGCTCGAGTACCTTGAAATTTTATCCCGTTATATGAATAGTTGTGTAATTTTAATCTTATTTTCATGACTAAATTTTTGGATTTCGTATTGAAAGCTTTCGAAAATACAGTACATTCAGCAGAAATAATAAATAAATCAATCATGTATGTACTTTTCCTTCGTCACCTTCTGAAAACAACGTCACAACATGGCTGTCCAATAACAGTCACAACAGTCATAGCAGTCACAGCAGCAACTTCGGACCGGATTCCCCATCAAACCAACGATGAGCTTCATTGACCAGGAAGTTAGGGAGTTTCGGGCCAAGTGTGAGAAGAAGGTGCCGGACACCAAGATCATCATCTGCTCGGACTCCCTTATACGGGTTGACATCTATCCGGAACGGCCCAATCGCTCGATGACAGTGTGCCTCCGCTTCCCGGAAAACTATCCGCATAGCACGTCCATACTGGTGGAGCTGAAGAGCCGCGTCTACTCCGACAAGCTGCTGACCGAGCTCACCCGTCTGATTGATTTACACGCCGCCGATCATATGGGAGAGCCGCAGGCCCTACTGGTCCTCTCCTTCGCCCAGCAGTACTTGTCGGATAATCCGTTGTGCGTGTGTTTGGACGAAATCAAGCAGCTCAGGGTGGACGTAAAGGCGCCAGGGACATCAACGGATAGCCAGCTGAGGCTGAAACAGAAGAACAGCAGCGTGGAGCTGGTGGCCAGGGGAGGCCTTTACACCTACAGAGTCACCGCCGTCGTTCCCGACAGCTATCCGATAAAGAGTGTGGAGTTGCGCGACATTGAGTCCAATCTACCGGCCGTGCTTATGCGATATCTGATCGGCCAGTCACGGGAGATAGCCCGCCAGTGTGTGGAGCCACCGCTGCGCCTCAGCAAGGAGGCACGGGCCACTTTCCAGCCTGTTAGGAGCCTACACCGAACCCTAAAGTTCTGTTTGGAGGCCACCAGGGACTTCCACATAGAACTGTGCCCTATATGTGATAAAACGGTGCTGCCGGAGGATCCGAAGCACGTCGAACTGGATGACAATGCGGACTTTTTCATAGAGCGTGTGTACTGTGGACACCTTTTTCACCAGGGATGCCTTAAACAGTTCCTCTCGGAGCCACCCTTCCCCAAGGGCGGCAAACTGTGCCCGGCCAAGCGCCGCCATCCACGATCAGATGCTCAGACCTACATGGGAAGGGCCCACGGAGGAGCACCGCTACCCAAACCTCCGGAGGATGGTGTGTGCGGCATTAAGCTGGCCCACGATCGCTGGGTGGTCAGTGTGAAGACGGCGGAGGCGCGCTGGGCCCAGAAGCAGGCCCGCCAGCGTGAGCTAGAGGAGGTGGTGGACTTCCTCCAATAACAGAGAGTCCAACTCGGAAGCTGTTACTCGTTGTGGTTTATATTTTGTGATTTAGATTCGAATACGCTTACATACATATATGGATATAAAATGAAATAAATAAATTGAAGTTAAAGTGCGACTAGGTTGGTTTTTGGGAGCGTCTTGTGTGTATGTTCCAAAAGTGGAACATGCAGCAGTGCTAGAGTCTTTTGGTTTGAAGGGGAGACTAACAGACCAGTTTCGGCATTTACTTTCAGAGATTTGGCTTGAGTTTTATACCCTTTTAGATGGTAAATGGAAATCACTAAAAAATATATACCTATTCGAGCAAATACAGAGAAAGTAAAGGGGAAACTAGCCTGTTAAAAAGTCAAACTAACTAATACTTAGTTCTGTAACTAATTGTAAAGTAATTGTTCGGAACTAAAGACCAGTTCAAGATTTGTAGTAAATAATTGCGCTGGAAGCCCTTTGGGTGCCGGCTTATTTGGCTAAACTTCAGAAATCCGTGACTATTTCATCGTCCTCGTACCGCTTAATGGGATCCCCCTTAATCAGCGACGAAATGAGACTGTAAAAAGAGAAATAAAATAAATTAAAAACTGTTCTGGTTCCAGTTAGCATCGCTTCACTCACCAGTACAGCGCCACGAAGAACATGACAAAGTAGTAGCCCAGGTATATCATACAATTCCTCAAGTGAACCTTTAGCAGTCCCCGACTGTGTATATCCACTGGGTCGTAGACGCCCAGGCTATCGCGTCGCTGGCGGTGCAGCTCGTAAAACAACCATATTACCATTGGCATATTGAGCAGGAACATTATCCAGTGGCCCCCGAGCAGCAGAAGAAGGCAGAGCAGGGCATGGGATCCGAATTTGGGTATGACCCAGAAGTTGAGCCGCCGGCAGCACTCCTGGGCGTTCAAATAGTCGCATTCCAGGTCGGCCAGCGTCAAGACCTAGGCAAAGTTCAGAGTAATTAAATTTTCTTTCGTACATAGAAAGCATCAAAACTCACATAGTAAATCAGGAGCAAAAGGATGGCCCCGTAGACCAAAAGGGTTATACAAAAATTCGCTGTTTCGGGCAGAAACATAACTGGAGATTCACTTTTTCACTTATAAATACGAGTTTTTCTTGTTTATATTTACAAATCTTGTAGCATTGTTTTCCCCGTTTTGCCGATAACGATAACGATAACTCGCTTGCCACCCCAATTGGCAAATAAAAATACCAAAAATATACCGATATTTTAACGGATTTTAAATTTAAATTGAATTTATCAATTAGGAATTCCTACGTCCGGTTTCTTATTGTTAAATTAATTTTAACTTAAAAATTTGGTTTTGATAACTGAGACTTTATATATGCAATTAATGTTAATTGGCCCTAACATCAAGCTATACAAAAATTAACATTTTAAATAGATTTATATAAATAAGGAAAATTATCTGAACTAAATTTTTAATATTTTGTAAATCTTATTTTTAATACTTCTTGTTCTAAGCCAATCTACACTTAAAGGGTAATAAAATATGTATCTATCATCTATCAATCTACATTTAAAGGGTAATAAAATATGTATATACGAGTCCTTTTTCTATGTTAAAGTTCAAAGGAGATTGTACATTTTTACTTTATCATCAGCTCTACTCGTATCTTGGGGTATCATTCATTAATTTCTAAAAGAAAGAGAATGGTGATATCTGAGAACTAGAGGACACACCACAGGGAATGCCATGACCTGTGATAACCCCTGCTTTGGGTACTCTGTGGATATGCCCAGCGTGGCTATAAAAGGGCTGCACGCGCTCAACGCATCTTAGTCTGTCGCGATTGCTTCAAGTGTAATAGTGTCTCTAGAGAAGTGAAGTGTTTTATCCAGATATTGGAGTCCCTGCAGGGGACCAAGTGATTGCTCAACATGGATGTGGCACTGAGTGTCCTGGCCGCATCCTTGTTCGTCACCGCAGTCGGATCGTACAATGTGGAGCCCACTCGGTCTTGGGTGCCAGAGTAAGTGAAAGGATATCGTTAGAGTTCAAGTATTATCTGTCTCTCAATCTTAAAAAAGTTAATATGACTTAAGTGCGTATCTAATGGATAATCCCCTGTTTTCCCAGCAATCCCAACTCGGGGCCAAAGCTTGCAAACGATCTCTGGTTTAGCCAGGTCAAGAAGCCGTTCCCCAACTGCCCCTCCTACAAATTCCCCATCAACACCAATGTGAACTGCGTGGATACGCCCGAGGGCGGCGAGTGCCTGGTCAGCTGCATCGGCACGAATCACTTCTACGGAGAGCGTCAGAATGTTGGCAAGCTGATCCTTTCCTGCCGCCGCGGTGCGTGGGGCATCAAGAACGGATCGCCCACAGCGAAGACTATCCAGCACTGCGACGGCGCCTGCACCTGCCGGAACGGAGGCATCTGCAATGGCGACAAGTTCTGCCACTGCCGGAAGGGATATGGCGGAGATAACTGTGAGAGAAACCAGGCGTTCGCCTGCCCAGAGCGTCCACCGCAGCTTCCAAAGAACTCGAGGACTGTTTGCCGGGGCGATACCTGCGAGGTGCAATGCAACCGGGGATTCGCCTTCTCCGATGGCCGAGAGAGGGTTCTCCTCAAGTGCCAGGGCACCAAGTACGTGGACATGGGCGGTGATTACAGCAAACTGCCGGAGTGCGAGGGTAAGTCGGGAACACTAGAAATACATCCTTAAAACTAAGTTTTTGGGGATATATTAAGTAGAAATTGATTATTTATATCCATATAATTTTTCAGAGTTGCGTTTCCCAATCTCTGACATATTTTTTAAAGATTTTTATATCTGGATCTTAATAAGATAACAAATTAAATTATTTCAGCCACCTGCTCCCCAAGTTGCCTTAACGGAGGCAAGTGCATTGCGGCCAATGTCTGCGAATGTCCTCCTGGTTTCTGGGGCAAACAGTGCCAGCTCGATGTATCCAGATGCAATGTGCTTGATTTTAACGGCAACTTCCAGTGCGATCATGGACCTGAGAAATCCGAGTGTCGCCTCAGTTGCCCTGCAGGAGTGAGTGTCCAGGGAACCCTGGCCTCACACTACGAATGCGACTACGGGACTGGGAAATTCGAGCCCTCGCCCTCCTCGGTGAAGTGCATCTATCGTAAGTACTTGGGTGTCCCAGCAGGGGATGAATTTCAAATTTTAGAGTCAAAACTCCGAACTAGCGATAAGAAATTCGATCCACACATGTGTTTTATGGATCGTTGCCCTAGTTCTAGGGGAATTTTGAGCGTATCTTTGTCCCACTTGAGATATTTATGGTAATTTCCAATCTTGTTTATGTCTTAGGCACTTGAGAATGAAATAAAGATGTGCTAGTCATAAAATCCTTCCCCTTTTTTATCTTTCCTTTCTTTCCTTACAGCTCCCAATCAAAATGTTTCCCAGCACATCAGCACCTCGGACACGCAGACCAATGGAACTGTAATCATTATCGGTGGAAAGGAGCTCCCCTGGCCGGATAATCTCATCGACATCTGTGATCGCTATCAACAGTATGACAACAGCAGTAGTTGGAAGCCAGAGAATCCCGATGTGGACGATATCGATGGAGCCAATCGACTGGGTCGGAAGCCCAGTAAGGATGTGATTGTGGCACCACAGCTATCGGTCTGCAGCTCCTGGAATGGCCGGAACATCCGCACCTTCGATGGATTGCTGTACAGGCTATCCCTAAACTGTGCCCATACCCTGGTCAACGACAGGATATTCGGGGCCTTCCACGTGGCTGTGAGAAGTCACTCGCCCGAGTCGCCCCTAATCCTCCAGATCCAATGGCAGTCCGTGCAGTATACTCTCGAGAATCTGAGTAAGTATACATCTCCAGGATCCTCTTCAATCTCCGACTAACTCAATCCTTTCCCACTTTTTAGATGGCACCGTGACCCTTTCCACCCCCGAGAAGCGCCTTTCGCTGCCCGCTCAGGTGCTCGGCATGAAGGTGGTACCCTACGCCCAGCAGATCGAGGTGGAGCTGGAGTCTGTGGGTCTGCAGCTGGTCTGGGATCATCACCAGCTCCTCTCTGTGCGCGCCAGCGTTGCCCTGTGGCAGAAGGTGGGCGGACTGTGCGGTCATCTCGATGGGAATAGTGACAACGACCTGATGAGCCGCTCTGGAACCATTTCCCAGACGTGTCGCACCTTCACCGACAGCTGGCGAAGCGGGGATCAGGCCTGTGTGGCGGACACGGACGAGCCACTGGCTCAGTGCCATGGAGAGCGACACAAGAAGGCCGTGGAGCATTGCCGCAAGCTGCTGCACAACGTCCAGTTGAAGTCCTGCTTGGAGCCCTTCAACCAGGAGACTCTCCTTCGCACCTGCATCCAGGATCACTGCGGCTGCCCAGGGGAAGGTCAGTCCTGCACCTGCAACTTCCTGCAGTCGCTGGTGGACGAGTGTCGCTCCAAGGGCACTGGGCCCACTGTCAAGGACTGGCGCAATCTCCAGCTGTGTCCGATCAGTTGCTCCGGTGGTCGCATCTACCAGGCCTGCGGCCCTCAGTCCCAGCCGAGCTGTGAGAGTAGCGGTATCGCGGATCCTAACCAATGCTTCGAAGGCTGCTTCTGTCCGAGTGGGACGCTCCAGTACAAGGACACCTGCATCGACCACAAGATGTGTCCGTGCGAGCTGCGTGGCCGCGAGTTCCAGCCGGGTGAGACGCACCAAAAGGAGTGCAACACCTGCACCTGCCAGGCCGGAAAGTGGGAGTGTTCGCAGGAGAAGTGCAGCAAGCGGTGCACGGCCTTCGGGGATCCCCACTACCGAACCTTTGATGGCAGAACCTACGACTTCCAGGGCCGCTGTCTCTACTATCTCCTAAAGACCTCCACGCTCTCCGTGGAGGGGGAGAACGTCAAATGCTCTGGAGAGGATGATGCCTTGTCCAGCGGTGGAGGAGCCTCCTGCACTCGGTCAGTCACCATACGATTCTCACTGAAGGAGGGCGGTCCCACGGTCATAAAGCTATCTCAGAAGCTGCAGACCCTCGTCAACGGCGAGGCGGTGACCCAACTGCCCCTGGAACTTGGAAATGGAGAGGTCGTGCTCCGGCTGGCCAGCCACCATTTCATCACGGTGACCTTTGGCGATGGCCTGGTGGTCTGGTGGAACGGTGACTCCACCGTGCACATCGATGCTCCCTACAGCTACTACGACAACACGGCTGGGCTGTGCGGCACTTTCAATGACAACACCAAGGACGACTTCCTCACGCCGGACGGAGACTACGAGCACACGGCGGCGGCCTTTGGCAACAAGTGGCGCACCAAGGAGCTGTGTGCGGACCCGGAACCTCCAATGACCCTCACTCCCTGCTCCAACAATCCCGGTCAGCGGACAAAGGCCGAGGAACTCTGTTCCGTCCTCCGCTCGGACACGTTCAAGTCCTGCCACTGGGCCGTGGATCCCGCCAGTCACTACGAGAACTGCATCGCGGATGTGTGTGCCGCCAGGGATAGGAGTGCCGTAAACACGGACAAGGCTCTCTGCGAGCTCCTGGCCGACTATGCAAATCTGTGTGTGCGCAATGGAATCCGCACCAGCTGGCGCCAGGCCATCAAGCAGTGTTCGATCCAGTGTCCCGATGGTCAGGAGTACGACGAGTGCGGCGACTCCTGCGCCCTGAGCTGCTTTGACCTGCAGAACCGGGATCAGTGCAAGAGGCAGTGCGTCGAGGGATGCCGCTGTCCCAAGGGACACTTCCTCAACGAGCAGCAGGAGTGTGTGCCCCAGAAGGCCTGCTCCTGCTACTACGACGGCCTGAGCTTCCAGGCCGGCTACAAGGAGGTGCGGCCAGGTGCCAAGTTCGAGCAGTTGTGGTAAGAGGATCTCTTACCTAATCCTTATAGAAACTTTATCCTCCTCCTTCCAGCACCTGTGTGGATGGCCTGTGGCAGTGTAGGGATGCGGACAAGGACGATGTGATCCTGTTCCCGCCACTGGGCCTCCTCCGCAAGAAGTGTGCCAGCTCTCCCTACGCCAAATTCGTCAGCTGTGCCCCCAAGGAGCCCAAGACCTGCAAGAATATGCACGATCACCGGCCGGACACCACCGCCTGTCATCCGGGTTGCGTGTGCGACGATGGCTACGTCTACGATGTGACTCGGCAGCAGTGCGTGGCGCCGGAAAAGTGCTCCTGCTACCATGCCGGACGCAGCTTCGACGACGGCGACACCTTCCAGGAGCTGTGCAATCAGTGTGTCTGCCAGGGCGGGTCCTGGAAGTGCACCCGAAACGAGTGCGAGGCCACCTGCAGCGTGTGGGGTGACTCCCACTTTAGCAGCTTTGATGGCCGAGACTTTGACTTCCTCGGCGAGTGCGACTATGTGCTATCCAAGGGGGTCAATGCTGAGGGCACTGGCTTCTCTATTGTCATTCAGAATGTGCTTTGTGGCTCCTCAGGCGTAACCTGCTCCAAGTCTCTGGAGGTCTCCCTGAGCAGCAAGGCAGGACCTGAGCAACTTAAGCTGACCGCTGGCGGAGTCTATGGAGCGGATAATGGCACCTCCATCATAGCGCGTGAGTAAAGGAAATGGAAGCTACTTTTTCTGACGCCGACTAGTTTATTCCGGGGGAACGTCTTCAACAAGTCAAAGACCGCTGCTTTGTTAAGAAATTCTTTATTCTATTAAAATGTACATCGGAATTAACTTAATCGGAAATACTGTTCCTCTTCCCTTTCTTGCAATTCGAAGTAATCCGAGGCGCCAAACCTTAGCTTAACTTTAGCCTAATTAGTGTGACCGAACACACCAACTTCAAACACCTCACACAAATAGTACTAAATCTGGTGGCGCCTAATTCAAACTTATCTGGCCACTTATCCGTTTTGCGAAATTTTCTAATAAGAACGATTCCCTTACAGGTCTCCGGAAGCAGATCAGCTCGCACCCATCCAGTTCCTTCCACGTTTACAAGGCTGGCGTCTTTGTGGTCGTCGAGGTGGTGGCCCTGCGTCTCCAGATCAAGTGGGACGAAGGTACTCGAGTCTATGTGAAGCTGGGCAACGAGTGGCGCGGCCGCCTGGCCGGTCTCTGTGGCAACAACAACGGCAACAGCTTGGATGACTTTAAGTCCCCTTCTGGCGGCCAGGAGGCAGAGCCCACGCTCTTTGGTCACTCGTGGCGCACCCACCAGCAGTGTGAGCTGCCGCAACAGCCCTTTGATTCCTGCCAAAGGAATGCCCAACGAAGGTCCTGGTCGGAGAACCAATGTAGTATTCTCAAGTCCCCGGTCTTTGCCGCCTGCCATGTCCAGGTGCCGCTGGAGCGTTACCTGAAGAGTTGCGTCTTTGACACCTGTGCCTGTGACCAAGGCGGCGATTGCGAGTGCCTCTGCACGGCGGTGGCTGCCTACGCAGATGCCTGTGCCCAGCGCGGAATCAGCATTCGCTGGCGCACGCCCCACTTTTGCCGTGAGTCGATCCTTAATCCTTATAATCAAAGGAACCAAATCCTAATCCCTAATCCCCAACAGCGATGCAGTGCGACACCCACTGCTCGGATTACAGTGCCTGCACGCCTGCGTGTCCGACGGAGACCTGCGACAACCTGCTGGACCAGGGTGACGCTGCCCGGCTGTGCCACCACGAGAACTGCGTGGAGGGCTGCCAGGTGAAGCCGTGTCCGATCAATCACATCTACCTCAATGACAGCTACACCACCTGTGTGCCCAGGACAGAGTGCCGGCCCGTGTGCCTGGTTAGAGATAACGTTACCTACTACGAGGGCGATGTGACCTACACGGACGACTGTGCCACCTGTCGCTGCTCCAAGAAGAAGGAGGTGTGCAGTGGCCAGCCCTGTCCGCCAACCACCACCACCACGGAGTTCCCCGTAACGGGAACGGGCACCAAGGATCCTATGGATCGTCCCGGTAAGAGTTGCGTGCGGGGATGGACACGCTGGCTGGATCGGGGCTCTAGCGTGGGCGGTATCAACCTGAACGATGTGGAGCCGCTGCCCCACTTCGATCGCTTCGAGCACATCTACGGGACCTGCGATCCAAGCTACCAGAAGGACATCGAGTGCCGGGTGAAGGACACGAAACAATCGTTTGAGTTGGTGGACGACAACGTGTCCTGCGACCTCAAGCGGGGTCTGGTGTGCGTGGGCAAGTGCCACGACTACGAGATCCGAGTGCACTGCGACTGTGACGATGATGGCTTCACCACGGTCAGGCCACCGCCTCCGCCGAGTGCCAACGAGACGTGCGATCCCTCGCTGGACATCTTCAAGGAGTACCCCGGGGACTGCTTCAAGTACCTGCGCTGCGAGCACATTCCGGGCAACAGCAACTGGCACTGGGTGCCGGGCTCGTGCGGCATCCACTTGATGTTCAATCCCTCGATTGGAGCCTGCGACCAGATCTCCATTGTGACCCGACTGCGGCCGCAGTGCGGTAAGGACAAGGATCGCTGCAGGGATGACGAGGAGTGGAACGATTGTGCCAACCAGTGCGAGCACACCTGCCACTTCTACGGGCAGCAGCTCATCCGGCGGGGTCTCTGCAAGCCCGGCGAGCACTGCAAGGGCGGATGTGTGCCCAAGAAGCGTCCGGATTGCCGGGCTCTGGGCAAGTTCTGGCGGGATGAGCACACCTGCGTGGATCAGGACGACTGTCCGTGTCTGGACCACCGCGATGACAAGTACGTGCAGCCGCACAGGATCATCTCAACGGACGACGAGGACTGCCAGTGCGTGTTCAACCAGTATGTGTGTGTCCCGAAGAAGACAACAACGGTGACGCGTAAGTATATCCGGGATTTACTTGCATAATCACCTTTAATAATGTCCTTTTCAGCACCCATTGGTGGTCACTCTACGACCACACCCTTGCCCATCATACCCACCACCCTGACGCCGCCTGTGTTGTGTCCAACCAAGAGGTAAGTCGCCCACAAAGATCCTGTATCCTTGAATAAACTTCAAAAGCTTTACTTTACAGCGTCGTGCGTCTGTTCACGAGTGAGCATCCTGTGCCCGACACCGCCTTCTCCGGCTCCAGCATCCTGGACCCTAACTATGCAGCTCACCTCTCCCGCTTGCACCGAAAGCCCAAGCTCAATACGGGAGCCTGGACGCCTAGGATCAGCGATCAAACTCAATACCTCCAAGTAAACTTCGTGAAGCCTCTGGCCCTGTACGGCCTGCTCATAGCCGGTGACCCCCACCATGACAACTATGTGACCCTGCTGAAGCTGGTCTACAGCCTGGATGGTGAGGGCTATCACGAGCTCATTGGGCAGGATGGAGAACCCCAGGTGCTGGTGGGTCCCAAGGACTCGCGACAACCGCGAGCCCATGTCTTCCAGCGACCCATCGAGGCCAAGTCCGTGCGGTTGTATCCCCTGAGGTGGCACACGGCCATCGCCATCCGCTTCGATCTGCTGCTCTGCAACCATGAGCCCACCACCACGCCGCCAGTGATCGACAGGACAACCACGCCACTGCCTCCCACAAAGCCACCCATTGAGGATTTGATCTGCAAGGACCCCCTGGGCGTGGACAGTGGAGCGCTGCGTTCCCATCAGGTGTCGGCTAGCAGCATCTGGCTATCGTCGCACCTGGACAGCGAGGAGGGACTCTTGGATCTGCTGCGCTTCCGCTCCAAGCTGGGCTGGCGACCGCTGGCCAACAAGCAGGACGAGTACATCGACTTTGACTTCCTGGAGCCGCGCAATGTGACCGGAGTTCAGACACGGGGTGGTGCCCATGGCTGGGTCACCTCGTATCGCGTGCTCTTCTCCTCCAACAAGCTGGTGTGGAATGAGCTGCCGGGTCAGAAGGGCGACGCCCACATCTTCGAGGGCAACCAGGATGGAAATGGGCTACAAACGAATGGTTTCTTGAGGCCTTTGGTGACGAGGTATCTTCGTCTGGTGCCCACGTCATGGGATCAGAATATTAACTGGCGGATTGAGCCCATTGGATGCTTCGAGCCCTATCGTAAGGATTGGTTTGCTCTTTGCTTCGGATGGCATGTTAATCCTTGTTAATCCTTGCAGCCAACGTCACCCAGCCTCCCCAGATACGAGTGTGCAATGTGTGCGAGGACATAGACCTGACCACACCGCCTCCAAGCTGTCCCTGCAGCGATGGCCTGTTCTGGACGGGAACCAAGTGCGTGGAGCGCAATCTCTGTCCCTGCGTGGATCTCTACACAACGTGAGTACCTTACGAATATTTGAAGGAGGCATCTAGGACCCTTAAAGCCTTCCAATCCTGGCAGCTACCCCATT
This sequence comes from Drosophila tani, assembly GCA_008042535.1. Lineage (NCBI taxonomy): Eukaryota > Metazoa > Arthropoda > Insecta > Diptera > Drosophilidae > Drosophila > Drosophila tani. The sequence goes on along the minus strand of VNJO01010053.1, from coordinate 283,125 downwards.
GGCTCCAAGTTCGAGAACAGTGACTGCGAGGAGTGCGTCTGCCTGTTGGGAGGCGTCATCAACTGCAAGACCACCAACTGTCCCAAGTGTCCCCCGCATATGAGGAGCGTGCGCAAGGGTTGCCGGTGCGAGTGCCAGTTGTGTCCACCAACCACACGGCTGTGTCCCACCAGCGGGGATTGCATACCCAGCGACTGGTGGTGCAATGGAGTGCAGAACTGCGCCGATGACGAGGACGAGACCTGCGATCCCACGCGAACCACAGTGGCGCCGCGTAAGTTTCAGCTTTTCCAAGGATGAACATGAACAGATAATCATTATACCTTCTTCCTGCAGCCACCACCAGGAAACCCACCGTGTGTCCTCCTATCCAGTGCCCTCCTGGCTACACGGTCAAGATCAGGGGAAAACTACCTCTAGAATTGTCCCAAATGCTCTTGATCTCAACAGATCCCGCTGGCGATGGTTCTATAGAGCCCCTAAAGGATTGGCTGGAGCCCCTGAAGTCCTCAGATCAGCCGGAAATTGCCTTGGGGGCCGTCAAGGCCTTTGGCAAGTTCGCCTTCAAGTTTGGCAAGAAATTCTTCAAGGGAGTCGCCAAGCTGGCCCGCAAGATAGGCAACAAGATCAAGGACGCGCTGTTCGACAAGTTCGGGGAAAGGGTGGCGGATAAGATCCTTGACTTGGCAGACCCGGCAAAGAAGGATGCGGAGGAATCCCTGACCCTGGATCGCCTCGAACTGAATGAGCTGCCCTTCAAGCCGGTTAAGCCACAGCTGGAGTTTACGTTCATTGACCCGGATGAAATCGACGAAATGCTGGATCTCCTGGGTGTGGATGCCAGCGACATACCCGACTTCTCGGGGGATTGGAGTGAGTTCTTTGGCGATGACGATGATGACTATGCCGATCCCGATCAAGATGAAATCGATGACCTGCTCAACTACATGGGTATAGTGTCCCAGGAGAGTCTCGTGCTCTCTAGGGTTGGCATAGACGACACTCTGGATGCCGAGACCCAGTTAGTGCTGAATGGAGCTGGTGCTCCAGACGGCGTCAGTCCCTATGGCATAAACTTCCAGCTGCCCAAGGAACTCCGCGACCAGTACCAGTGGAGAACTGCCATTCCCACCAAGAACAGGGATGACATTGAGTACTGCGACGCCTATTGCTGCATTCCGCCGAGGAATGAGACCTGTGAGGATCCCCAGTGCCCTTCGGGCTTCGAGCCCGTGCTGGATACCTCGACCACTGGAGCTGGCAAGTGTCCCACGTTCACCTGCCGACGCCCAAGGATCCCGGACGACACCTGCGACATCACCGGCCGCATCTTCCGCACCTTCGATGGCACTGTCTACAAGTACGACATCTGCAGCCACACCTTGGCCAGGGATGCTCGGGGAGACCACTGGAGCATCAGCACGCAGCTCCAGTGTGCCGCCGATCAGCCCAGCTGCGGCGCCAAGACCCTAATCATCGACGACCAGGAGCGTGGGGTCTCTATCACCATCCTGCCGAACCAGCGTGTCCTCTACAACAACTTCGAGTTCAGTGTCCACGATCTGGCCTTGGTTAGTGCTGTGAGGCGATCCTTTGTGGTCAGCCAGATCGGCGAGACCGTGGTGGTGGTGTGTCGCCATCACAAGTTCTGGGTGCAGTACGCCGCCAGTGGGAACATCCGCATAGGAGTATCTCAGGCCCTTCAGGGACAAGTGGACGGGCTGTGTGGGTTCTACAATGGCCGGCAGGACGACGACAAACGGACGCGAACGGGTCTGCATGTGATTGGCACCACGGACTTTGGGGACACCTGGTACGACAGGAAGCTGCCGCTGGACAAGTGCCGGCCGCAGGTGTGTCCCCTGGATCTGCAACAGCGGGCTCTTCAAATGTGTCAGGCTGTGAGGTGAGTTTATCCTGGGAAATATAATAGGGAAAAGTATTCAAACCCATCTCCCTCAGACATCCCTCCTTTGGAACATGTGCTGTCTCCCTCAACATCGAGGACTTCCTGGCCAGCTGCGTGGAGACCACCTGCGAGTGCCTGAAGGCCAATGGCGGTGCCGAGGGCAGCTGCCGCTGTGATCTCCTCCAGCAGTTTGTGGGCCAGTGCCTGGCCGTGGATCGCAACCTCCTGCTGACCAGTTGGAGGAGCATCCACCGCTGCGAGCCCACGTGTCGTCCGCCGCTGGTCCACCACGACTGTTTCCGCCAGCGCTGCGAGCCGCAGTGTGCCCTTTCCAGCCCCTCGGCGGCTGTGTGTCCCACCATTCCAAACACCTGCTTCTCCGGCTGCTATTGCCCAGAGGGAACGGTGCGAAGGGGCGAGGAATGTGTCCCTTTGGACGATTGCAGGGATTGCAAGTGCAGCCTGTTCGGTTTGAACAAGTTCGTCAGTTACGATGGCAGCAGCTTCAGCTTCAGGGGCAACTGCACCTACCTGGTGACCAGGGATCTCCTCATCCCCGGCAGCTATAACTTCCAGGTGTACGCCACCATCCGTCCCTGTGGCCTGACCAAGGAGGAGAGCTGCGTGAGTGCCCTGCATGTGACCGCCGGGGAGCACACGCTGCATATTGAACGCCACGAGAACGAGGTGAAGCTGCTGGCCGATGGCTACCTGGTTTCCCCCTGGCCACATCAGTCGCCCTGGCTGAGGGTCAAGCAGCCACGGGAAGGGGAGCTGCTGGTGCAGCTGCCTCTGGTCAAGCTGGAGTTGGTGGTGGACCTGAACACCCTGCAGTTCCAGCTCTCGGTGCCCTCGGTGCGCTATGGCAGCCGCATGGAGGGACTGTGCGGCAACTGCAATGGCCTCAGCATAGACGACCTGCAGGTCAATCCGACCCAGCCCAAGCCCACGGAGCCGCGTCCCTTCGAACTGATCGACTTCGTAAGCAGCTGGCAGGTGAACGAGCCGCGTCTGGGCATCGACACGCGTTCTTGCGGGGATCAGCAGGTGTGCAAGCCGCTGCCCCGGGAGAGGAACGTGTGCTACCAGCTCATCGTGCAGTCCGGCATCTTCGGCCGCTGTCCTTTGTTGGTCGATCCGCTGGCCTACATCCTTGCCTGCCAGAAGGACACGTGCACGGCCAGCGACGACAAGAAGGTAATCTGCGATGCCCTCACCGCCTACGCCGCCACCTGCAACCAGGTGGGAGTGTGCTCCGACTGGCGACCATTGACCCAGTGTCCTGCACAGTGTTTGCCCGGAATGACGTACAGGCCCTGCGACTGCGACGTGACCTGCGAGACGGGCGTGGATCGGGTGGACAGCAGCAATCTGGAGGTCATCTACAAGGGTCGCTGCCTGCACACCGCCCGCCACGAGGGCTGCTTCTGTCCGCCGGACAGGGTGCTCCACCACGGCCGCTGCGTCGCGCCCAACGAGTGTGTGACCTGCGGCGACGGACGACATGTGGGCGATGTGTGGCGGCCGGACAAGTGCTCGCGCTGCGAATGCCTGGCCACTGGCCAGGTGAGCTGCGAGAAGGAGCAGTGCGGCCGGGACACGGACCTCATCTGCCAGCGGGGCTACAAGCTGCTAATCACCCAGCGGGATTTCGAGTGCTGTCCCCAAAGGATCTGCGTAGCGGACATTGAGAAGCCTGGAAAGATCTGCGAGACACCCAAGCTGCCCGATTGCGGACTCCATCAGCACAGGATCGTCGACGAGGATGTGAACAAGTGTCCCATCTACAGATGTGGTGAGTAATTGAGTCTTTCCTCGCTTTTAAAATTCTAAAAAAATTATTATCCTTCACAGAATGCAAGCCCAAGGATCAATGCGAGCCAACGCCTCTGGTAACCCTGAAGCCCGGGGAAAAAATAGAGGAGATAGTGGACGGATGCTGCCCCACTTACAGGGTTGTGTGTCTCCAGGACACCTGTCCCAAGCCTCCTGCCACCTGCGATGAGGAACACTACGAACTGATCTCGAGCAAGCAACCTGGCGACTGTTGCTCTGTATACAAGTGTGTGCCTCCGAAGGACAAGTGTCTCCACAGACACGACAACCAGGTGCAGATCCATCGCATCGGAGACAAGTGGCAACTGCCTGGCGATCCGTGCGTCTCCTACGAGTGCGTTTTCGCAGACAATGGGCTGGTGACCACCTTGACCACTGTGCTCACCTGCGAGAAGAATTGCCCTCTAGGATTCACCTACGAGCACACGGACAGCGCCAAGTGCTGCGGATCCTGTGTGCCAACGGGCTGCGTCCACGACGGCAAGATCTACAAGCCGGATGAGAGCTGGTACAGCCAGGACAAGTGCATAGCCTACGACTGTGTTCCCCTCAAGGGCCAGTTGATCATCCGCGAGCAGCACGAGACGTGTCCGGATGTCAGTCGGTGTCCTGTGGAGCATCTCCTGGACGATGGTGGCTGCTGCAAGCGCTGCAAGATCCCGCCACCTTCCGTGGACAAGACCGACTGCCAGGCTATAACGGTGGCGCCGAGTCGCACGCGAAGCTTGATCATGTTCGAGGATAAGGACCATGGAGCCTGTCACAACGACCAGCCAATCGAGGGATTGACCCAGTGCGAGGGCGCCTGCAACTCAGCGTTCAAGTACAACCCGCTGCTGAACAAGTTCCAAGACAGCTGCACCTGCTGTGCCGCCACCGGATTGAGAAAGCTCCTGGTGAAGCTAACTTGTGGCGATGGCAGCCAGCTGGAGCACGCACTGGAGGTGCCCACCGGCTGCAAGTGCGAGCCCTGCGACCGCCATCACTTGGCCCAGACGAGCTCGGCACAGGGCGGGGATCAGTTTGAGACCAAAAACGAGCCCAAGGATGTCAAAGTGATCAAGGAAGATGAGGATGATGATGATGAATTTAATCTCCAGGATTTGCTCAATCAAAGCGGCGGCGTTATCACGCGCTAACTAACTAAAAGACTGCTTAAAGATATTTGTAATACCAACGATTTTCATTTATTTTCATAACAAAATATTGCCTTTATATTTCACTAAACATCTCATAGAAAATTTACCAAACAAGACAAATAAACCTACAATTAATCTACAAATTTATAGATAATGGTTAAATCTTACTTATAAACTATATAAAAGACTTCACAAATTGTATTTCTTAGCTTTGATTTCGGTTTGCAGAATTTAAATTTAACAGCCTCTATTTTTTGCAATCGATAACAAATCGATTAGCCATGTTGATTGACATTTCGTAACGATCAGCTGTTTTCGGAGCAAACGGTCACACTGTGCCTGAAAACATAAACAAACTGCGATTTCCTGATATTTATTTGATCGAAAATAAGTAATTAAAAACCCCTGTCTGCCATGCAGACTGCAGGAAGGAATGCAATCCTTACCCTAAGGCAGGCTGCCTTGCTGGCCCGACGCCACTGCTCGGTGACGTCGCAATCCACGTTCGCCGGCTCCCAAACAAATGCCGCTCCACCGCCACCGGCAGGGAAATCCAGCGACGGTAAGATGCGCGGCTGGCAGCTCCACTGCTATGGAGACATCGACGAGCTGCAGCTTTCGGACAAGCTGAAGATGCCCCAGATACGCAGCTCCAACGAGTGCCTCGTTCGGATTAAAACGACTGCAGTTAATCCCATCGACCTGGCCATGCTCCGGGGCTACGGTTCCACGGTGCTGAACAAGATGCGCTGTCAGCCGGGCGATGGCATCGAGTTCCCGCTCACCCTGGGTCGTGAGTTCTGCGGCGAGTTAGTCCAAACGGGCATGGGTGTCACCCTGCCACGGGGCACTCGGGTCTGGGGAGTGGTACCGCTGCAGGCCAGTGTCGGTGCCCATGCGGAGTATGTGGCTGTGCCTTCTTACTGTGTAGGTGGACATGGCTGTGAATATATCTCTTTTGCTCTTTATAATCCATTAATCCCTTCCAGCTCGCCCCTGCCCCCAAAGAGCTGGATGACAGCGAGGCAGCCAGCGTGCTGTACGCCGGCTTGACAGCCTGGTCGGGTCTCTACATCACCGGTGGCCTGGGTGGACCCTGCGGAGCCGTCACAGCCGGCGGCGGAGGCGCCCACAAGCGTGTCTTGGTCCTCGGTGGTTCCGGAGGCGTTGGCTCTTTGGCCATTCAAATGCTAAAGTCACAAAAGGTACAAGTCCTGGCCACTTGCAGCGAGAATGCCACTGAAATGGTGCGCAATCTGGGCGCCGACTTGGTGGTGGACTACAATGACAGCGATGCCATGGCGGAGCTGTGCAAATATGCACCCTACGACATTGTCCTAGACTGTGCCGGCCAGGGAGGCGAAAAGGCAGCGGAAATGAATTTTGATTTCCGGCAGTACATCACCTTCTCATCGCCGCTGCTGGCCAATATCGATAAGCAGGGCTTGGGCCTCGGAGCGCTAAAGAATGTTTTGGACTTAGTCCAGACCAATGTTAGATCCGTGTCGCAGCGCGGGGGCCTCGTCAAGTGGGGATTTTTCAGTCCCGCTCCGCAGGGCATTCAGTTCCTGCAGCAGCTTGTGGAGCAGCGGAAGGTCAGTACTTGAATCTCTAAAGAGATCTTTCCGACTAACACACGCTCTCTCTCTCAGCTGATGCCGCAGATCGATAGCAGCTACGACTTTGGTGATCTACCCAAAGCCTTCGAGAAGATGAAGGGCGGCCACTTGCGGGGCAAGATCGTGGTGAAGCTCTGAGAGGAGGAGGAGGCGGGAAGCAGGCTGATATTTAGCTTTTTTTTTTTGCTGTTATATTAAACGCTCGTGTTTGTAAATTTAAAGCACTGTGCAAATTTCTTTGTGAAACTTTGACCAAAGGCCCGGGCCCAGTGACGCAGTTTCCCGTGCACCTCAACACCTCAGCGCTGGGCATTGCATCAGAGACCGCCTTGCGCGCGCGGCTCAACGTTTATATTAATTTATATAGAAGCCGATCCACTGACGCATATCATTATTTTTGTTATAAAAATTAATCGCCGATCTTTGGCGTTCGATTAGGCGCCTAGCATTCGTCAAGGATCACCTTTAAATCACCGTGAAAAACCGCCCCAGCCTCTGCGGATCGCTCTTATCATCTGTGGATCATCGTCCAGTGACCAGACTGAAGGGCAACTGGTCGTTGTTACGCACTCAGGCTGCCAGGGTAGCTGCAACTCAGTGATTCAGCTAGCTGGGCGTGCGCCCGCCCATCGTAAAAGTATTCCGGGACACACGCCACTGCCCGGCGTAAATTTCCGTGCGTCGCCTGCCTGCCTGGCCGGCTAGCTGGCCAATACCCAGATTCGTTATCAGCCATTGAGTGGCGGCTGCCGGGCGATGCCGCAGCACGCGGAACGCCTCCGCTAATCACATCGTTCTCATGCGTTCCCAACGGCTCCGAAGCATCGGAACATGAGCTATCGCCAAGGTCGAGGCTTTCCAAAAAAAGTGACAAAAACAATGCCTCTCCATCACTGCTATCACCCGACGTTTGCCGGCAAAGAAAGCGAAGACTGCACGCGTCTCTGTTTTGTTTTGGTTTTTATTAATAGCTCTCAATTTGTTACTGGGTCCCGGCGTGGCTTGATATGATGTTAAATGCTTGTTGGTTGCCAGCCGGTGTGGAGATACCCTTTGAGAATTGTCTTAAAATATAAACTGTTATCACAAAAAGTGTGAATTTAGCCAGCAGGATCTGATTTCTTATATAATTTAGGTTAGAGATGATAAACTATAGTCTTAAATCGCTATATCTTTTACCTACACCCAAAAAAAACAAGAGTTTAGCTTTTGAAAGCTTTGTCTCAAAAATATATTCAGCGGTGTACCGAGTTTAGTAAATCTACACTAAACTCGTAAAATCTACACTAAACACTATTTAATAAAATCAAAGGCATCCTCAATAGTATAGTTTTTATACTCTCTAGTTTCAATAGTGAATTTTCGAGTATTATTTTTATACGAACCTACATAGAAAATACAATAACATATCGCGTTATCTGGAATTTAAAGCTTTATTGTTTATCGCGTTAGTGTTTTTAGTCAAGTCTTGGCGCAGATTAGTATAATTTTTAGATTTCTATAGTATCAAATTAAAAAGCATCTTATAAAGAAATCTGTAATACTCAAAAGTATAGAATTCATGTAACATTATTTAGTACTATCATAGTATCTATAACGTTTTTGTTTTTTTTGGTGTAGAGTATTCCCAGAGGTTGCCAAGGGGAACAATTTTTGTCTGAGCTTTCTGAAGACCTTGAATTCCCAGAGCTTATCGTACGCCTGAATAAAATTGTAGCTATTATTGGGAAAAATTATCAAGGCTGTAACAAGCCCGAGTATGCCACTTGTCTGGCAGCATAATGTAATGTCATCCCATTAAGTTGTTCAGGTTTATTCAACGTCTTTACATTTCTTTTCCCAAGTCACTTACTCTGACGTTGGGGAAACTTAATAAACTATTGGGGTAGCCCCCGTGAAACTAAAACTAAGCTGGAAAAACAATGCTCAGGGGTAATCTAGGGACTCTTATTTGGTAAACATAGCAAATGCTAGAACTCGCTCGCTTCTTCTTTTAATTATTTGCATTTGATTTGAAAAGAAATGGGTCTCGTACATATGCATGAATTTAAGCTCGTTTCGCCATAAATAATTAATCACATTTAATGTGGTTTGCTAAACAAAGAATGTGTGTGTTTGGAAATTAACAAAGTAGTCTAATATTTTGGTAGTTTGAAATGTTGTCAAGCCAAATAGGCTTTGTATGTTAGTTCAGTAAAGACTGTGTAACATAACACACTCATAGAATCAGTTCCATAGAAATAGCATTTGTAACCGAATCGTTCCTCTGAAAATTAAATAAAAATTATTTTTTCATAGTAAAATTTTTGAAAAAATTTCCAAAATGGAAGACTGTAATAATTCCACCCTTTTGCCGTTTATAATGGACTTGCTTAGTCGCGAGAAGAATTTGTGTAAGTAGTCCCTGTATTAGGGATATTTCTTATAGTAATTATATACGAATAATTCTGTGATGAAATCGGGTTACAATATATAATATTTAATCCCACATTCCTGCTTATTTCAAGCAGGCACCACTGTCGAAGATCTGACCGAAGCCATGAAGGATGCCGTACTCGAGGAGCACATTAGTCCTTTCGGCAGCCTCGATATGGCCGTGAAATTTGCTTTGGAGGTGGGCTCCAACCTGGGCATCATCTCGTTAACAGATGAGGTGGTCCCCGCGCCCTTCAACTTCCGGGCCAAGAAGACTAATCCCACCATGCGGATTACAGCCGCTCAGGGGCGCAAGGTCATCAAGAAGGCGCTGGCCAAGCCTAAGACCAGGGCTACTAGGCCCAAGCCCAAGCCCAGGCCAAGGGCCAAGGCCTGTGCCGGAAAGCGTCCGGTGAAGAAAGTGGGCGGCGTAAAGCAGCGTGTGTCCTTCAAGACAGCTGCGAAAATTAATAAGGTGCGAAAGCCGAAGCAGCAGAAGAAAAATAATAAGTTGGACAAGTCGAAGGTGGTGAGGAAGCGGGTATAGAGGGAAAGGACATTACACAACTTTGCTGCAAAAATTAAGATGTTGGAAAAGCCGAAGCTGGTGAAGTAGCGAACCAAGAGGAAAGGACACACTTTACACACTTTACACACTTTACACAATAAAAAAGCAGAGCAGCGGTGCGCTCTGTAGCTAAGAGGGAGTGTTATTGAACCAAACTCTGGGGGCTTTCGACAAACTCTGGGGGCTTTTCCAGCCGATGTCAGCTGCGATGGCACACACTTGGACTAATTACCAGGGCAGGGGCACACGGAGAATATACACAAAAAGGCGGTACACTTGTCCCCTCTTGCCAGCGTAATTTCTATTCGATTTAGTCAAAAGTTAGAGGGATGTTTTGCATGAAACTGAATAATTCAACGGCTGGCGGTGGCGATTTTGGCGCAGTCATAATGAGATCGGGTGGGCTTAGCTTAGTCGTGGTTACGCGGATAATTAAAAATGCGCCTTTTGGTGGCCACCGATCCCCGGTGCCCCCGCGGACCGAGTCCATATAAAGAATTCGACGAGTGCGCCCCTTGTTCAGTCTGTCTGCGGAACAAGTCGGATCCATACGTGCCCACCAAAAGGATATATACCACATCGAGCTCGAGTTAGATAAAAGGACTATTACAACGTTATATCCAATATCCTTTTTGCTCCCAACGGACACACAAAAAGGATACGCGATCAGTGAACCAAAGTGACCCAGGGTGGCCGTTGAAAAGTGATTGAAAGCGAATAAAACGCATTACGTTGCGAATAAGTGTCGCATCGAAAGTGAGTCAAGTGCAATTGTGGCGTGTTCTCGCAGACATTGCGATCTATTTTTTACCTTATGCTTAAATAATTAAGTTAACCGTTCATTGGAATAAAGAACTGCGCCTGGATAAAGCGCCACGCACACGTGGCTAGTGACGGAATTGCACTAAAGTCAAGTACTTGCACAATGCGAATGGTGTTTTATATAAGAGATTACCTGAAAGTGTAATATAAAGTGCATATTTTGGTTAAAATTTAAAATTCTACTTACAATAATAAAGAGAGCTAGAAAAACAATACATCAACTTTGAGTTGTAATAATAAATATTCTCGAAACATCCTTAGAATGAAAGAAAATTTTCTCTTGTTTGGTTTTTGGCACTTAAAATATAATTCAAAGGATACAAATATTGAGAGAAAATATTGCACAATACGAATGGTGTTTTATATAAGAGTTTACTTAAAAGTGTAATATAAAGTGATTTTTTTGTATAAAGTTCAAATTCTTAAAAAATTAAAATGAGTTAAAAAAATATATATCAACTTCAAGTTGAAATAATAAATATTCTCGAAACATCCTTGAAAGAAAGATAAATGCTTCTTCTTTTATTTTTGGCACCTAAAATATAGTTCGAAGGGTAAAAATATTGAGAGAGAATATTGCACAATACAAATCATGTTTTATACATTTACGAGTTTACTTAAAAGTGTAACATAAAGCGGATTTGGTTGTAAAAAGTTATAATTCTTCTTCTTCAAAAAAAATGAGTTACAAAAAAATATGTAAACTTCACGTTGTAATAATAAATATTCTCAAAACATCCTTCGAAAGAAAGATAAAAGCTTCTTCTTTTGTTTTCGACACTTAAAAAATTGAATTCTTAGGATAAAGATATTAAGAGAGAGCAATACCTGGTTTGTATTCAAATTTAGAGAAAAATAACTTTAAACTTGGTAGCTTTATATTGTTTAAGTGATTTTGCGATGTGCAAATTAAACTTACCTATCTCAATAAAACCAAAGAATAATCATTTTCCTTAAAACCAAATGAAAAGAGATTACTTGAAAGTGTAATAAAAAGTGTAGTTTTTGTATAACGTTCAAATTTTACATCAAATAATAAAATGAGTCAGAAAATAAATCTAAACTTTAAGTTGTAATAATCAATATTCTCGAATCATCCTTCGAGAGAAAGAAAATGTTCACTCGTTTGCTTTTTGGCACTTAAAATAGATTTCCAAGATTAAAGATATTGAGAGGGAGTAATACCTGGTTTGTATTGAAACTTAAAGAAAAGAAGCCGTAAAATTTGGTAGCTATTATTGTTTAAAAGAAATCAATAAAATCTAAGAATCAATTTATTTTCAAAATGTTGATAAGCAGATCAGTTTCTTCCAGAAAATGTGCAAAGATTAGGGGTGCAGCTTAAATTCCAAGTTGTAGTTTTCTTATTCTATCTTTAAGGTTATTAATATAGTTTAACTCCTTAAATAATTCCATGATTAAATTCCTCTTGAAATTTGTTATATTTGGTAATACAAATCAAGTATTTCAAGTATTTGTATTTATTTTTTCATTTTTACAAATCATTCCCAAGCTTCAGTTTATATAGAGTTAAATATCAAAGAATGGACTATTTCCCTATTGTCCAAAGTTTAGTGTCTAACCGAACCACATGCCATAATTTTGGGGCCACAATCCAAGTACTTGTATTATTCGCATAATCTCTAGGCCATTAAATAACAAAAAATGATTCCACCAATCGTGAAATCCGCAGACTCCCAATCTGTTTTCGAGGCGCCTTTGAACCCAGCAGACACGTCTCCTAGCAAGGTCCCATCACGTTCGATGTGTGCCTTCTGGCACGCGCCACATTCGATTATGCGAGTGTTTTTTTTCGGGGATAATAATATTCCCCCATGTGCTTATCTGAGTGCTATCCCTAGCCCTCCAGGTGCAGTGCACGCACTCGGGAGCTGGACGACTGTAATCTCGAGAGCCGTCAGCTCCCGTAACCTGGCAACAGGAAACCCACAGTGACCCGCACCGGACTGCGGAATCTGCCAAGTCGGCGAGTCGTACGATCCGATCGGTGCACACATTTAATAATGATAGGAAGAGGAAAGGTGACTGCTCCTGGTGCTGCACTCAGCCCCTTATCAGCCAACTGAGCGACAAAATTCACATAAAACCAAGACGAGAGCTTCGGAAATTTCTCTGGATCGATTGCCATCAAGTGCTTACTCATGAAATGTCAATGGGGTTTTGAAAAAATTAGCCTTATCTTTGAATCTTAGATGAAGCGATTATATTGGTAATTTGCCCCACAAATTGTTGAAATTCTACAACAACAACAAAATACTCTTCAGCTTTTATTCTTTAATTAATTGGAAATGGATTTCAGAGGATGGTTATCTTTCGAAAACATTTAGTTCTTTGAAACTATACTTCACGATATGGCTTTGTTATGCGTTGTACTTTTATTTCTCTGTAAAATATTGAAATCTAAATTCGAATTGATAAACGGTTCGTATTTTATGGAATATTTTGAAAACATGTTCATATTGATAACCTAAGCGGAATGAAATCGGATTAATTAGTTCTAAAACCTTTGCAAAAATATTGAAGGTTAAAGTAACTATCAGACAGTTTGAATTGTGAGATTAAGGCACAATTTGTATATGAATCTCTAGATTATTTTATAAGGTATCAGCATTTGCAATCTTACAATACTATACAAATACAAATTGATTTATTATAATGATTATTATATATATTTGAATACTCACTTCATATACTTATATTTAAAGGTTTATGTTCCTTGAACCCTAATAAATTACAATAGTAATTTGTCTAGACATTTTTAGCTATATCTTTGAAGACCTAATAGAGTTTATAATTGCCTATATGTTAACAGGAGAGTGTGGGCTTAATAACTTATTTAACTTAGGGATAACTATTATATTTATTATAGAATAGAAAAAAGGCTAAAAGTATAGGGTTTTTTGATAGAGTTAAGTCCCTTCTTTAGGTTATAATTTCTTTTATTTACCCAAAATCTTTGTATAAGTTATGTCCCTTCCTTAATTAATAATAACTTCTCCATTAACTTACCCAAAATCTTTGTATAAATTCCCAGATCTCCGCATAGTTGGGCACCTTGATCTCGAGCCCGAACCTAACCAGCAGGATGCCCAGCAAGAAGAAGGCGCAAGCGGAAGCCGCTGCGGGCGAGGATGGAGACATTGTGATCTCGGGTCTCTCCGGAAAACTCCCAGAGAGCAGTAACATCGAGGAGTTCAAGTACAATCTGCTCAATGGCATTGACATGGTCACAGATGATCCCAGGCGCTGGGAGGCGGGTAAGTACTTATTATACAAAAATAAAGAACCATAGAAACTAGAGCAATTGTACAACAAAATTTAAATTGATTTGCATCAAAATAAAATTCAACTTGAAGCTGAAATGCTACGCCAAAGTCTGCCTTCGGCTGAAAAGCGAAAACAACGGAATTGACTCACTCACACAACCTTCCCCTTTGAATATCATTACTTACGCGCGATCCTCCCCTTCCTCCACCATTTCCTGTTCTTGAGGAGCGGCGAAGCTTGGGTCGGCCAAATAATTCCCAACTGGTTATCGTAGACTTTGAACTGAGAGCCCTCGAATTCGGGGGTCAAGTCAATGTCTCGAACCTCGCTTCGGCGATGGAAATTGCACCAATATTAACCGCAGAAGTTGTGGAATAAGTAGAGACATTCCTTTTTCCGAGGATAATTTTTTTAAAGCGCCTGGCTGTATTTTTCCGCCGGGCCATTGAGAATAAATTTAAAACTGGTTTAGATTGGAGATTATGATAATTCAAAGGTTATTAGTGATTGATCCTAAAAGCTCCTATAGGTTCTAAGATCGCTATGGGAAACTTAGCCTAATTTCTGTAAGAAGAACCCAGCTCAAAAGGGGTTTATAAATTAGTTTGTTTGATAAATATTTTCTTTAAAACAATACGATAAATCTCATTAAAAGTCTTAAGATTATATTAAAGAATGCAATTTTTTTACTGAGATTTTCCCTTAAATTTCCTGCTTCCATTACCTTCTTTATTTAAAAGGCATCTACGGCCTCCCCGAGCGAATGGCCAAAATGAAGGACACCGACTTGGAGAAGTTCGACGACAAATTCTTCAGCGTCCACCAGAAGCAGGCGGAGCTGATGGATCCCTGCATGCGCATGCTGCTCGAGCTGACCCACGAGGCCATCATCGATGCGGGCATCAATCCCGCCCAGCTGCGTGGCAGCCGGACCGGCGTCTACATCGGGCTCTCCTTCGTGGAGACGGAGCACGAGATACCCAACATGGAGCCGAGCACCATCAATGGCTACTGCCTGACGGGATGTGCGCGGGCCATGTTCGCCAACCGGATCTCGTACACGTTCGACTTCAAGGGTCCCAGCTTCATAGTGGACACCGCGTGCTCCAGCTCCCTGGTGGCCCTGAACCATGCCTTCGCGGACATGCGGGCGGGTCGCTGTGACTACGCCTTGGTGGCGGGCGTGAATCTCATCCTGAAACCGATCTTTGCCCTCCAGTTCCTGCGGCTGGGCATTGTGAGCCATGACGGCGCCTGCAAGACCTTTGATGCGGCGGCCAATGGCTATGCCCGTGCCGACACCTGTGCCGTGGTCCTGCTCCAGCGGAGGAAGGAGGCCAAGCGGGTCTATGCCAGCATCCTGAATGTGCGCACCAACACGGACGGATTCAAGGAGCAGGGGGTGACCTTCCCGGACGGACGCATGCAGCAGGCGCTGCTGGAGGAGACCTACAGCGAGATCGGCCTTAATCCGGACGAGGTGGTCTACGTGGAGGCGCACGGCAGTGGCACACCCGTGGGCGACGACCAGGAGGCCAACATGCTGAGCAACTTCTTCTGCCGGCCCTCGCGACCCAGTCCCCTGCTCATTGGCTCCGTCAAGTCCAACATGGGCCATGCCGAGCCGGCGTCGGGTGTCAGTGCCCTGGCCAAGATGATAATTGCCATGGAGGAGGGTGTGATCCCGAAGAACCTCCACTACCGCACCCCGAATCCTTCGGTGCCAGCTTTGGTCGACGGTCGCCTCAAGGTCGTGGATCGGAATCTCCCCTGGCAGGGCGGCATTGTGGGCTTGAACTCGTTTGGTTTTGGAGGGGCCAATGCCCATGTGGTGCTCAGATCGCATGCGAAGTCCAAGGCTCCCAGGGTTTCCTCTAAGGCTGTGGAGGTGGAGCAATCCCTGAGGCTGGTCACCTGCTCTGGACGCACTGAGGAGGCCGTGCAGCAGCTGCTATCGGTGGCCACTGAGCATAGGCAGGATCAGGAGCTGCTGACCCTCATCAACGACATCCACGCTCAGCCGATTCCCCTGCATCCGTTCAGAGGCTACGCGGTCCTGGGCTCAAGTGGTTCTGTTAAGGAGGAGGTGCTGCCCTTCGAGGAGGAGGAGAGACCCATTTGGTTTGTGTACGCCGGCATGGGCAGCCAGTGGCCCAGCATGGCCAGGGATCTCATGCAGCTGGAGGTGTTCCGAAAGTCCATAGAGCAGTGTGCCGAGGTGAGTGTGGTTTTGGGTTTTGTTTCTTTAATTATTTTAAAATCAATTGAAAAGGTATAAATTATATAAATAATTTAATCAAATTTCCAATAGGTTTTGTGATCATGTTTCCATATTGATCAGATTTACTTTCATCTAAAATTACTTACAAATTCCGAAAACTCTATCCCTTTTTATTTAAATTCCTGAGTTTTCCCCTTAAAAACAATTTTCCTTCTACCTGAGCCCATCCCCTAATTACATATGTTGCCTACCTTAGGGTGTCTTCTTCACCCTCTTGCTTTTCTCTATAATTCCCAATCGGTTTTAGCTCACAACGAGTAGAGAGGCCCCTGATTCGGGGTTGAAAATCACTCTGGCTTCTCTTCAGTTGTCGAATAAATCTTTCGCCTTTTACTAAAGATTTCCGTGGAGAGGAGCACTCTAATGAGTCTAAACTAAATTTTTTGTTAGTGCCCACGCAGGAGTAATCCTGTAGGGCCATAAATAATACATTTTACATTTTCTATCAACTTGCAATTGTTGATTAGAAAGCTAAGTCTTGTAAATAATGGAGCACTTGGCTGAAATTGCGCTCGTGCAAAGGCAAATGACTTTTGGAATAAAATTTTCATTAAACCGAGTTGCATTATGTGCATAATTAGCTGAATTAGTATCATCGCGTAAGAAGCCTGTAAATTCTATCAATAATTCTTTGGCTTATTAACGAAAGATATAACAACGAGTTTATTGAAATGGTCAGTATAGGCACAATTTATTCGAAATACAGGTTAAATGACGGTGAATAATTACTACGGTTCTTAAATGATTAAATTATTTTGTAGAAAAAAAGCTTATTAAAGAGTCTTAGTTAAAATAGTAGTTAAGTGTATAGTTGAACAATATTTTAATTCAAACAGAATAATGATAAACAGAATATATGAATTATTTACAATAAATGTATTTATTTGTGATTACTTATAGTTTCTAGTTTTCAGTTTAAAAGGCATAATATTACTTGTACTTATACTCCCAGGATAATAATATTAATTCTTAAACAATTACAGTATAAAATATATTTAATAAATATTTCTAATATGCAGTCTCCGAACACTTAAATAATTAATTGTTATTAACTTATGATACATTCCCTTTATGGCAACTGAAACTGTTACTACTAGATAGTACCAAACGTTCTCCTAACTCCTTTCAGGTCCTGGCCAAGGTGGACTTTGATTTGATAGACGTCCTGACCCGTTCCACGGAGCGCACCTTCGACAACATGCTGTACTCCTTTGTCTCCGTGTCCGCCGTTCAGGTGGCCCTGACCGATCTCCTCCGCACGCTGGACATCCGGCCAGATGGAATCATTGGCCACTCGGCCGGCGAGCTGGGAGCAGCCTATATGGATGGCTGCCTGACGGCAGAGCAAACAGTGCTGGCCGCCTACTGGCGTGGAAGGAGTGTCCTGGACACTCCAGGCTTGCCACGCGGCAAGATGGCGGCCGTGGGTCTCAGCTGGGAGGAGATCGGGGCCCACATCCCCAAGGATTGCTACCCGGTGTGCCACAACAGCGATGACAACTGCACAGTTTCGGGTCCAGCGTCGTCCATGGATGCGGCCATCGAGAAGCTCGCAGCCGAGGGCGTCTTCGTGAGGGAAGTGGGCTCCGGAGGATATGCCTTCCACAGTCCGTACATCGAGGGAGCAGCTCCCATGCTCCGCCGAAACCTGGAGAAACTTATCCCAAAGCCTAAGGCAAAGACTCCGCGATGGCTGAGCACCAGTGTCAGGGAAACGGAGTGGGACACGGAGAAGAACCACTTGGCTTCCGCTGGATACTTTATTAACAACCTGATCTCGCCCGTGCTCTTCCAGCAGGCCATCAAGAAGATACCGGAGAATGCTCTCATCGTGGAGATAGCGCCCCACGGACTCTTCCGGGCCATTCTCCGCTCCCTGAGTCCCCAGATCAGCTACGTGAGCCTCATGCAGCGCGGTCATGCCAACAACTTTGAGTTCCTGCTGAGCCAGATTGGAAGACTATATGCCTCCGGTGGTCAGCCACAGATCCTGAAGATCTCCCCGCACGTATCCTATCCCGTATCTCGAGGCACACCCATGCTGGGCTCCTCCATAGGCTGGGATCACTCGCAGAAGTGGAACTACCCCAAGTTCAGGGGCGGGCGACAGGCTGGACAGCTAAGCGTGGAGCTAGACCTGGGCAAGGAGGAGAATGCCTTCTTGGCGGGCCACACTATCGATGGCAGGATCCTCTTCCCAGCCACGGGCTACATGACGCTCGCCTGGATGAGTCTCGCCCAGCAGCAGGGCCTGGACTATCTGCGCACGCCCGTTCTCTTCGAGAATGTCGTCTTCCATCGGGCCACGATCCTGGGAGTGGGCACGGCGGTCAAGTTAACGCTCAACTTCTTCCCGGGCAGCAGCTGCTTCGAGATCTGCGAGGGCAGCAGCCTGGTGGCCTCCGGGAAGATCCAACTGGTAACCAACGCGCAGCAGGAGCAGCTCCAGCTGCCTTCACTGCCGGGAATCGCTGGCTCCCGCCGGCTAAGCACCAAGGATATCTACAAGGAGCTGAGACTGAGGGGCTACGACTACAGTGGCGTTTTCCAGGGCATCCTGGAGGCCGACATTGCTGCGGTGACGGGTCGCCTGCAGTGGGCGGACAACTGGATCAGCTTCATGGACACAATGCTGCAGTTCCGCATCCTGAGCAATGACATCCGGGAGCTGTACGTGCCCACGGGCATAGAGCGGGCTCTGATTGATCCCCTGAAGCACCTGGAGCTGGCCAAGAAGCACCAGGAGAAGCTGCCTGTCAACTGGCACAGCAACATCTCGGTGGTCAAGTGCGGTGGCGTGGAAATCCACAAGATGAAGACCGCTCAGACCCAGCGACGATCTGGTGGCCAATCTGCTCCCAGCGTGGAGCGCTATCGATTCTGGCCCTATGTCCAGCATCTGGGTCAGCGGGAGGATCAGCTGCGGTCGAGGAGCTCTGCCCTGGCGGTGGCCATCCAGCTCATTGTCGAGAACAGCGGCGGAGCTGTGAAGATCAAGGGTGTGGAACTGGCTGGAACTCGCTCCACGCTGGACACTCTCAGTGCCGTGCAGCTGCTTGAGCTGATTGAGAGGGAACCCATCCTGGTGGGGGATCTGGCGGTGGTCACCTCCACCTCAGCCATTGAAGCCGAGCTCAGTGAGCAGCTCAAGGAGCATGGCATAAGAGTGGTGACCAAGGATCTCTCAGCTGGTGCTGTGGAGCAGCAATGCCACTTTGTTCACGCCCTGGATCTATTAGCGAAATACTCTCTCCAAGATCTGCAGCACTGCCTGGACAGCCTTAAGCCGGAGACTGGGTTCCTGCTCCTAGAGGAAACGGCCAGCACCTACACCCAATGGGGAAAGGAGAAGCTAGCTAAGCTCCAGTTAAAGCCCGTTTTGGAGCAGTTCTTTGGTTCAGATCGTGTGCTGGTCCTGGCCAGGAGATCTGTGACTCCCATCCAGCCCTTGATAATCCAACTAAGCAACAAACAGTTCAAATGGGTCAACGAGCTGAAGAACTCTATGGTCAAGGCCCAAGCTGAGGGGAGAACCCTCTACTTGGTGGCCCAGGTGGAGCCCGATTCGGGGGCCTTGGGCTTGGTGAACTGCCTGAAGAGGGAGGCAGGAGGAAACTGCGTTCGCCTCTATCTAATCCTAGACGAGGGTCTGCCCAACTTTGCCCTGGAGGAACCCTTCTACGCCAGTCAGTTGGCCAAGGATCTGGCCATTAATGTGTATAAGAACGGCAGCTGGGGCAGCTACCGTCACCTGAAGATGGACGCCCAGGCTCCCATGCTGCCCGTGGAGCAGGCCTATGTGAACACCTTGGTCAAGGGCGATCTCTCCTCACTCCGCTGGATCGAGAGTCCGCGCTCGAGTCCCACGCAGTCGCACCTGGAACCCTGCACGGTGTACTATGCTCCCCTCAACTTCCGGGATGTCATGCTGGCCTCGGGCAAGCTTGGAGTGGATGCTCTGCCCGGAGACTTGGCCTATCAGGATTGTGTTCTGGGGCTGGAGTTCTCTGGCAGGGACTCCCGTGGGCGTCGCATCATGGCCATGGTCACGGCCAAGTCGCTGGCCACCAACTGCTTGGCCAACAAGAATTTGCTGTGGGAGATTCCCGAGAACTGGACCATGGAGCAGGCCTCCACAGTGCCCTGTGTCTATGCCACTGTATACTACGCCCTAGTGGTGCGAGGACAGATGAGGAAGGGTGAGAAGATCCTCATCCATGCGGGATCCGGAGGAGTGGGACAGGCGGCCATCTCAGTGGCTCTCTCCCACGGACTGACCGTCTTTACCACCGTCGGAAGCAAGGAGAAGCGGGAGTTCCTGCTGAAGCGGTTCCCCAAGCTGCAGGCCAATCACATTGGCAACTCCCGGGACACGTCATTCGAGCAACTGATCATGAGCGAAACCCATGGCGAGGGAGTGGAGCTGGTGCTGAATTCTTTATCAGAGGAGAAGCTCCAGGCCTCCATCCGCTGTCTGGCCCTCAATGGTCGCTTCCTGGAGATTGGCAAGTTCGATCTGAGCAACAACACGGCGTTGGGCATGTCCGTGTTCCTCAAGAACACCTCCTTCCATGGCATCCTGCTCGACAGCGTGATGGAGGGCGAGGAGGAGATGCAGCTCATGGTGGCCAGGCTGGTGTCGGAGGGCATCAAGAGCGGAGCTGTGCAGCCGCTGCCCACTACGGTCTTTGCGGACCACGAGATCGAGAAGGCCTTCCGGTTCATGGCCTCGGGCAAGCACATTGGCAAGGTAGTGATCAAGGTGCGTCTGGAGGAGGAGCAGCAGTCAGCCCTGCCGCGTCTCCGCCAGATCCAGGCCATTCCACGCTCGTACATGCATCCGGAGAAGAGTTACATCCTGGTGGGCGGTCTCGGAGGATTCGGCCTGGAGCTGGCCAACTGGTTGGTCTCCCGGGGAGCCCGCTTCTTGGTCTTGAGCTCCCGTTCCGGCCTGAAGAGTGGCTACCAGGCCCTGATGGTTCGGCGCTGGCACGACCGCGGAGTCCAGGTGCTGATCGATACCAACGACGTGACCACGGCGACGGGTTGCCAGAAGCTGCTGGAGGTGAGCAACAAGCTGGCCCTTGTTGGAGGCATCTTCAACCTGGCGGCAGTGCTAAGGGATGGCCTCATCGAGGATCAGAGCCCGAAGGACTTCGAGAAGGTGGCGGCACCCAAGGTGGTGGCCACTCAGCACCTGGACCGGATCTCACGGGACATGTGTCCCGCCCTGGAGTACTTTGTATGCTTCTCCAGCCTGGCCTGTGGCCGCGGAAACCTGGGACAGACCAACTACGGACTGGCAAACTCGGTCATGGAACGGATCTGCGAGCAGCGACAGGTGGATGGATACCCGGGCACGGCCATTCAGTGGGGAGCCATCGGGGACACCGGCCTCATCATTGAGCACATGGGCAACAACGAGACCGTGGTGGGCGGCACCCTGCCGCAGCGGATGAACAGCTGCCTGGAGACGCTGGATCTCTTCCTGCAACAGCCCCATCCCGTCCTGGCCTCCATGGTGGTGGCCGAAAAGCGGAAGACCGGCGATCAGGCCAACCGCCTGAGCCTGATAGCCACCATTGCGAACATCATGGGCCTGCGGGATGTGAAGAGTGTGTCCGACAAGACAACGCTCTTCGACCTGGGCATGGACTCACTGATGAGCACGGAGATCAAGCAGACCCTAGAGCGGCACTTCGATCTGGTGCTGAGTGCCCAGGAGATCCGTCAGCTGACCTTCAGCGCCCTGCGGCAGATCGACGCCCAGGAGCCGGGAGCTACGGTTTCTTCCTCCTCATCTGCATCGTCCTCGAACGCATCTCCCGCCAAGGAGGAGCCGCAGGTGCAGGTGCAGCCGCAGAGCGACGAGACGCGCAAGGTATTTGCCGAGGAAGTATTACCCCAGGAGGTGATGGTGCGCCTCCGGTCGAAGGCGCCGGTGGCCAGCGAGGATCCGGCTGTGTTCTTCCTGGCGCCCATCGAGGGCTTCACCATAGCCGTGGAGGCGCTGGCCGCCTCGCTCACCTGCCCCGCCTACGGCCTGCAGTGCACCGAGCAGGTGCCCCTCGACTCCATCGAGGCCTGTGCCACCTACTATCTCCTGCAGATCCAGAGGCTCCAGCCCCGCGGCCCCTACAACATCGTCGGCTACTCCTACGGCTGTCTACTGGCCCACGCCATCGGTGTGGCGCTGGAGCAGCGTCGCTTCGGCGTCAAGGTGATCATGCTGGATGGGGCGCCCACCATGGCCAGCGGTTATGTCCAGGAGGCCAAGAAGCAGACGGACGACCTCAATCGTCAGCAGTCCATGACGCTGGCCTACTTTGGTGCTTTGCTGGCTGATGTGGACTACAACCAGGTGGGGGTTTTGGGTCTTTTATTTTATATATTATGATCCTGGCTTCTTTCCGACAGCTGCTGAACCTCCTCGATGGCGTTCAGACGTGGACCTTGAAGCTGGACAAGCTGGCCGACACTCTGGCCATTCACACAAATCAAACCAAGGAAAGGGTAAGCTGTAGATCCTTTTTATACCCTTGCAGAGGGTATTATAATTTTGACCAGATGTTTGCAACGCAGTGAAGGAGGCATCTCCGACCCCATAAAGTATATATATTCTTGATCAGCATCACCAGCCGAGTCGATCTAGCCATGTCCGTCTGTCTGTCCGTCTGTCCGTCTGTCCGTCTGTCCGTCTGTCGGTTTCTACGCGAACTAGTCTCTCAGTTTTTGAGCTATCGAGCTGAAATTTTCAGCATAGTCTTATTTCTTTAGCACGCAGTATATATGTCGGAACGACCGAAATCGGACTACTATATCCTATAGCTGCCATAGGAATGATGGCGAAATTAATGTAAAAAAAAATTTAACTTCTCTGTTTTTCAACGAATTTCTATAAATTTTAAGACATAGCAGTTTTTTAAGGTTCTAGAATTACGGTTTTAATTTCATTAAGATCGGTCCACTATATCATATAGCTGCCATAGAATCGATCGGTCCATTTATATGAAAATGTAAAATTCTACATGTAAAATGTAAAATTTACAAAATTCGATGTTTTTTCAACATTACTAAAATGGTTCGATTTTCAATGATCCAATTACAGACTGCAAGGGTATACCAACTTCGGTTTACCGAAGTTAGCTTTCTTTCTCGTTATTAATTAAAATCCTTTAAGATAAATAAATAGATAATAAATAGAATATCCTTAACTATTTAATCTATTAAATTCATTATTAATAGATCAAGAAAGCCGCCTGCATGTTTAAGCAAAAGCTAATGCTTTCCGAAAGTTACAAGGGCGCCCAGCAGCTCCACAGCGATGTGGTCCTGATCAAGTCGGCCGAGCACAATGCAATCATGGCCCAGGACTATGGCCTAAAGGAGGTGGGATCATTATTACCCCTTTAAATCCTACGAAATCTAACTCAAATTCGATTTCCTACAGATTTGCAGTGCCCAGATCGATATGCATGTGGTGGAGGGCACACACAGGACCTTCCTCAAGGAGCCGCACACGCTTCAGATCATCGAGCGCGTGCTGAGGAAGCGTCCCTAATGGAATAGATCTAGTTTGTAGCCTTATAAATACGATTATGTTGATGATTTATTTTGTAGCTCTTAAGGTATACCCTACTAACACCAATACACGTAGCAATCTGGCACGGATTGTTTAAGCAGTAAACACCCGATTTAGATACAGTCGAACTTCACTAACTGGAACTTCTGCAGAATGGAGATTCTTAAGGTTTGGAGATAGCATTTATTTTTTATCTAATTAAAATATATTTCCTTCTTGTTTCGAACCATAAACCCATAATCAAAAGATCCTCATAACTAGTATTACTGATTTACAAATCCAAGACCTAGGCTAGACTGATTGTAGTTAGAGAAGTTCGCCTGTATTTCGAGTTTTTAGTCGCAAATTCTACTCGCGTGGCACTCGCATGATTTCTTTGATGAATCACAGCGATTCGAGGCGGCGATCTGATCGCTCTGGCTGGCTTTTTTGGCTTTATTGACCCTCTAAAACAGACTTACTGGTGTACCTTTCCATAATTGATAATGATTCTCACACAATCGCGGCTGTGATCTTGCCAGACGACGATTAATAATCGAGGAAAAAAGTGGTCCGACTTTGGCGGGCAAATCAAAATTTGTACATCTCTGACACGCACACAACAGCTGACACACTTATCGCTGTTAATGCGAAATTAAAAGCTGCGCAGAGACCAGCAACAACAACAGCAACAATAACATAACAGTAAGAACGAGGAAGCAAGCCAACGTCCAATAACAGCACTGGTAAAAGTAAGAGAAATTGGGTAAGTGTACGTGGAAGTTTATATGCCCTTTGAGAAAAAACTTAAGAACTTTCGTACTAAATCGTAATCTTCGAGCATAACTATTAAAAAGAAAAAGTTATCACACCGAGAGTTAAAAGTCAGAATTTTAGTGTGTTCAAATTTTAATCATATTTGTTGATATATTTTATTTTAATCTTCTTGAAATAAAAGTAAATGCATTAGCCGCTTCGTTGCAACAACTTTAGTTTTTAATTGCATTTATTTTAAAATATTTTGATTTGCATTGTCTGTTTTATGAAAAATATGGGTTAAGCCTTAAACGTAAGTTGAATAACTCTGTGGAAGGGTATCTAAGCAGCCCTCCAAAAGGGCGAGAGAGAGCGCAAAGAGCGGGAACTTTCATCTTGCTCTCCGCTGTGGCGCCAGACTGAAATAAGATAAGGTGGTCTCGTCGGCTAAAAGTTCCAATGAGAAAAGTTCCGACGAAACCACCCTAGACTTATTTTATCATGCTGCGCAAAGCTTTCTGCCGGCGTCGGCGTCGACGCCCGCTGGCGACGTATAAAAGCCGGCGCTCACCTGATTCCAAGACTAATAATTCGCATTTTCCGTTCGCAGTCGCAGCAGCCGCAGCAGCTCGTCGTTGTGAATTTTTTAAACGCTACCGCTTTCAAAAACTAAGTGTGTGGCAAATTAATTTGCAAAAAAACAGAAAACAGAAAACCGACAGCTAACGGTACCGCAGAACATTGAGTCAAACAGAGTGCTTGAAAAGTGCCTGTGTGTTTTGGGATATTGAGAGTGTTACGTTACGTAGTGGTTATAACGGTTTCGGAAGTCAGTCAGGACCAACTGCCCAAGGAACCCGCTACCCACACCGCGCCGCTCCTTCTACGCCCCGTTGCTACGCAAAACAGCTGTCGAGGAATCGCCTGATTTCTAGGTATGTACAAAAAACATGGCAGCCACAGGAATAAAATGTGTGTGTGTGTGTAAGTGTGTACGAGGCAGAAAATGAAATCGAAATTTGTCTGGACTTGAACAGTGTGAAAAACTCGGCTTCCGGGAAAACTGAAGCTGAAAAGTGCGACAGAAAACCAGGAATAATGGTTAGATTAAATAAATGCAACTGTGTGATCTGATCGTTTGCTAAGCCAGCTAAAAATACAAATTACACAAAGTTTCGCCTTAGCACGGGGCCCTGCATTTGCTGTGCATGGGTGGTGACCTTTAGGACCTTTGGCTTAAGCCAGCCCCAAAGTGTTGTTTCGTCCGCCTCCCCCACATTCCACACTTGGCGATTCTGAACTGAGACCGCAAATTAAAGTCGCTAATTGGGCAAGCGGAGCTGGGAAGGGGTTGAGTTTCGTCACAGCTTGCGTCTGTCTAGGAGACAAGGACCGATCTCCATGAGGGGCTTCTCTATAGGGTTTCCTTTGCCTTTCGGCAATTGTGCCAACTGTCTCCCTGAAGCAGCAAAAGTTCGATTCGATTTCTCCGAATAAAAGCAAATGCGCATTAGATGATGCTAAAAAGTAACGTTTAGTGAAATTACGATATTTTGAGACCTAAAGGTTCCTCGATTTAGGACAGGGTTTGAAAAAATGTTAAAAAATATTAATGAAGTGCTGTTTTGATTAAATATTACTTGAAAATAGAAAAGAAAATGGTATTTGCTAATATTAATTTCAAAACCTAAAAGTTTGTAGAATTTTAAAATGTAATAAATTCAAGTCTGAAACTACAAAAAGTATAACTAAATAAATTTAGTGTTGTCATTTTTAAATTCTAAATGAGCTTAAATAATAATAGTTGGTTACATTTTTGTTTAATACAAACTAAATAAATGTTGTTTATTATAAAAAGTAGTTTTTCCAGTTAAAATCGGAATAGAACAATTTTAATAAGTGAAATTGTTAATAATAAATAAATGAAGTTAGTTAATTTTTTTGTTAATTCCAAACGTACGTAGGCAAATTCTAAGCCTTGCTAGCTTGCATATTATCTGCATGTTTCTGAATTAATAATCTAACCAATTTGAGTAAATGATCAAATTTTCAAAGCATTTCCCGGTTGCGTGTGACAATTTAATTTCTTTGTAACCAAACTACTAAGTAAACAGTCCATTCGACATTTTCTAAAAATAATTTTTAAATGGCTTTCAGTTCAAAAAAGCATTGTATAAAAGACTTGAAATAAAATAAAACCAATTACTTTAAATTATACACACTAATTTAACAAAGTCAGATTATTGTTCAAAAAGCGATAAAGTAAATTGTTGAAACATTTTTTGAAGCAAAAAAAGGCGATAAATAATTTTAAAAAAGATTCCATAAATTGCTTAGAATGTTAAAAAATCAAACGATTAATTATAAAACGAAAATAAGTAAATAAAAATATAAATTCAAAGAATCTTAGATTAAAAACAAATTTCTAAGAAATTAAGCAACCTTATGAGAGCTTCATTAATTGTATTTGAAAGTTCGCGATTTTATTTGTTCGCGATCTTATCTGTTCGCGATCACTTTGCATATAAAAGCAGCTCTCCCCAAAAAAAAGACCCATAAATAACAGCTCGCACGCCCAACAAAACAAACACAGATCGAGGGAGTGATTGGAAAATTTCGAGTGTCTGGCTTATCTTTATCGGCCAATAATGGCGCTTCCTGAAGAACACGCGTCCAACCGGCGATCAAACATTTCCGATCCAGGTGCAGAGTCGTATGAGTAGGCAGCGCCTTATCGCTGCTCTCGCCTGTGCTGGAATCACCCCATGTCCCAGTCTTGAATCCACTGGCTATCTCCGCGCCCCTGAACTTGGAGTGGAACGTCACCGGGCCAGAGTGGGCGGTGGTGACGCGTGCACGTGTACTTGGGGGTCTCCTCAATCGATAACTGTGAAAATAGAACCGAGTGCATAAATAAACAGTGTAAAGTGCCCGTGGAAAATAGGGAGGAGGTAGGGGTAATGTTTGCTGAAGAGAATGTGTGTGCGTGTTGTGTTTGTCTTTCCAATGACGCAACTCTCGCAATATGGCCTGATGATAAATGAATAGATGGATCGATTGGCGGCAGTATCGATAAATCATGGCGCTCCTGCAACCACGACTGTAAAAGGATATGCGAGAGGTCCGATTACAGATGATTCCCCGAATGAGGAAGCAGAGGAATAGCGCATCTGCCGAGCTATGGAATTAATACCTCAATGAACTTGAGAATCACGCCACCTTATCTCGCCAAACAAATGGTACACGCGTCCAGCTCGTGTGTGTGTACGGAGTGTGTTTGTATGCCGGCTGTGCCTCTTTCTCTCTTTCGCTCGCACATCCGATTGCAATAGCAAAACATAAACATAGAATTCCCGACGCGACTGTGTCGAGCGGAGCCAACGGCCTTTTGATCGAATAGATAAACCGCTGAGTCGGCCGATTTCGCCGACAGCTCACGAATACACCTAGAGAAACTAGCACATCATTAAGCTAATCTATCAAGTGGGCCACCCATATCTTTAGACCGTGTAAAAGTGAAAGTAATTGTGATCAGGTAGATAGATAATTGGTTTCCTCTGATAAAATGCTATCATTTAATAATAAAGATAGTAAACAAAAATCTGGGAGTGAAAAGTAAACAAAATTCAAACGAAAGGGAAAAGAAAAGAATTTTCTATCAATGTTAAATTAGTAAAGAGTAATTAATTCTCTCCGTGTATTATTGTACTTGGTATTTGTGTTCTTCGTTTTCGCATTCTGCTTTGTTGCTGACCGCTCTTGTTCTGGCTCTGCTTCTTCTAACAACGCTTTCGGCTTCCCTAGATTTTTTTTGCAGCTTTAACCGACTTCGTCACTCCGCACGCCACTCTTCCACTTATTTTATTTTCCCTTCTTTTGTTGAATCATTCTGCACATCGTACGAGTTTCTCGGCGAATAAGAAAGCGGCTTGTGTTTATTTGCCTTAGTGTGAGTTAGAGCTGTTTGGATGTGTGTGTCTGTGGCAGCTTATGTTAACGCAAGCCGTGTTGCAAGCTGTTAGTCCCGCATTGCCACAAGTTGCTGTTAGAGCGAGCGGCTAACGGTTGGCATCACGCCACAACCACAACAAAAACCGGCGTGCGCCTAGCATATGCGCGGCAAAAGCTCCGCCCGGCCCGGCATCACCTGATTTGCAATTTCTATACCAACTTTCCAACGCCGCTTTGCTTTGCCCAGCTGCCCATCTGTCTGTCTGGATCCGACCGGCATCCGTTCCAGAGAGCAAAAGCTTTGGCCAGCTGCAAAGAGCGAGCTTTCTGTTAGGGCTAACAGTGCACTGTGGAGGAGGGCACAATATTTGCGACGCTATTGTAAGGGAATTCGAAATAAATTTTTCTTTATTATTTCCTGGGAGTTAGTCACGAAAAAATTGAGGTTTTTTGTTTAAAGAAATTGTACTCTCAATAATAGTGTTATTATATACATAAAATTTCATAGTTAAAGCAATATAAATTAAATTTTTTTCACCTTAAAAGTAGGCAACATATTTTTTTCGTCACATTTTCCTGCAGTTTTTACTATATTAGATATTATTTTTAAATATTTAATGGGGTTAATGCCTTGAACATTTTAGAAATACCTAAATTTTAGAGAGAGGGAATGCTTATAAAGATTTTAAAATTACTAAATAAAATACTCACGTTTTTAACGCTCCTTTTTGCATATTTTTCCATTTGCAGTCCCTGAAACCAAACCTGTTGAAAGCCGTGGAGCAACCGCAACCTGTTGCATTCAAGAATAACGATTGCAGCCACCAGCAGCCCCACCATTCCCCAGGCCAGCAGCAAAACGGGAAGAGCGCCCGCGCCAACCGTCGCCGTCGTCGTCGTCGCAACAAGCAGCAACAGAATTCGCAGCAACCTGACGCCTTCCAGGAGCCAGACGCGCAGCTAACACCGAGCACCTCCTCCTCCACCCCGCACTCTGCACCCGACGACAGCCACGACCTCCACCTGAACACCCATTCCCAAGCCCACAAGATGCCCGCCCGATTCGCCGAGGAAGTGATTACCGCAGAGCCCGCGCAGCGTGCCGCCCCCCAATTGGACCTGGGTGGTGGCCACTATGCGCCGCGCCAGCAGCAGAACCTCAACGATGAGATCGCCATCACCGGCTTCTCAGGCCGCCTGCCCGAGAGCTCTAGCATCGAGGAGTTCAAGCAGAACCTCTTCAACGGCGTTGACATGGTCAACGATGATCCCAGGCGCTGGGAGCGTGGTCTCTACGGCCTGCCCGACAGGATTGGCAAGCTCAAGGAGAGCGATCTGGAGAACTTTGACCAGCAGTTCTTTGGCGTCCACCAGAAGCAGGCCGAGTGCATGGACCCGCTGCTCCGCATGCTGCTCGAGCTGACCCATGAGGCTATCATTGATGCTGGCTTGAACCCGAGTGATCTGCGTGGATCGCGCACTGGTGTGTACATCGGTGTGTCCACCTCGGAGACGGAGCAGCACTGGTGCAGTGACCCGGACCGTGTTAATGGCTATGGGTTGACGGGCTGTGCCCGTGCCATGTTCGCCAATCGCATCTCGTTCACGTTCGACTTCAAGGGACCCAGCTATAGTATCGACACCGCTTGCTCCAGCTCCCTGTACGCCCTGGAGCAGGCCTTTTCGGACATGCGCCAGGGAAAGATCGACAATGCGCTGGTCGCTGGCGCTGGCCTGATCCTCAAGCCTACGATGTCGCTGCAGTTCAAGCGGCTGAACATGTTGAGCCAGGACGGCAGCTGCAAGGCCTTCGATGAGTCGGGCAATGGATACGTCCGCTCCGACGGCTGTGTGGTGCTGCTCCTGCAGCGCACCTCCGCCGCCAGGCGCGTGTACGCCTCCATCCTCAATGTGCGCACCAACACGGATGGGTTCAAGGAGCAGGGCATCACCTATCCCATTGGCAAGATGCAAAACCGCCTGATCCGCGAGACTTACGAGGAGATTGGCCTGAATCCCAACGAGGTGGTTTATGTGGAGGCCCACGGCACGGGCACCAAGGTGGGCGATCCCCAGGAGGTCAACTCCATCACTGACTTCTTCTGCAAGAACCGCACGAATCCCCTGCTGATTGGCTCCGTCAAGTCCAACATGGGTCACTCGGAGCCCGCCTCCGGCGTCTGCTCGGTGGCCAAGATCCTGATTGCCATGGAGGAGGGCGTCATACCCGGAAATTTGCACTACAACAAACCCAATCCGGATCTTTATGGCTTGGTTGATGGACGCCTCAAGGTGGTGGACAAGAATCTGCCCTGGAACGGTGGCATCATTGGCCTGAACTCCTTTGGTTTTGGTGGCGCCAATGCCCACGTGATCCTCAAGTCGAACCCCAAGCCCAAGGCTCTCACCCCCAAGGATGGAGCCCCCAAGGTGGTCCTGGCCTCTGGACGCACCTTTGAGGCCGTGGAGCAGCTGCTGGAGTCGGCGGCCACCCATGCCGACGACGATGAGTACCTGCAGCTGATCAACGACATCCACTCGAAGCCCATTCCGCTGCACTACTTCCGCGGCTACGGCGTGGTCAGCAGCAAGGGCAGCCTCCAGCGCGAGGTGCTGGAGTACACGGACGAGAAGCGCCCCGTGTGGTACGTCTACTCGGGTATGGGCAGCCAGTGGGCCAGCATGGCCAAGGATCTGATGAGGATCGAGGCGTTCGCCAAGAGCATCCAGCGCTGCGCCGATGTCCTTAAGCCCGAGGGCGTCGATCTCATCGATGTGCTCACCCGCTCCACGGACAAGAGCTTCGAGAACATCCTCAACTCGTTCATCTCCATCGCCGCCATGCAGGTGGCTCTGACGGACCTCCTCAGCTCGCTGGGCATCCATCCCGACGGCATTGTGGGTCACTCTGTGGGAGAGCTGGGATGTGCCTACGCTGATGGCTGCTTCACCCCCGAGCAGACGGTGTTGGCCGCCTACTGGCGTGGCAAGAGTATTCTGGACACGCAGCTGGCCAAGGGCAAGATGGCCGCCGTGGGCCTGAGCTGGGAGGATGCGCACAGCCGCGTGCCCAGTGACTGCTTCCCGGTGTGTCACAACAGCGAGGACAACTGCACCATCTCCGGGCCGGAGGCCTCCATTGAGGCTCTGGTCACCAAGCTGAACGCGGAGGGAGTCTTTGCCAAGGCCGTGAACTCGTCTGGGTATGCCTTCCACAGCAAGTACATTGCCGATGCGGGACCGAAGCTACGCAAGAGCCTGGAGAAGATCATTCCGAATGCCAAGAACAGGACTGCCCGCTGGATTAGCACCAGCATCCCGGAGTCCGCCTGGAACACGCCGGTGGCCAAGCAGTCGTCGGCCGCGTATCATGTGAACAATCTGCTCTCGCCGGTGCTCTTCCACGAGGCCCTCCAGCACGTGCCCAAGAATGCCATTTCCGTGGAGATCGCTCCCCACGGCCTGCTGCAGGCCATCCTTAAGCGCGCCCTCGGACCGGATGCCACCAACCTGAGCCTGGTGAAGCGCGGCCACGAGAACAACGTGGAGTTCTTCCTCACCAACGTGGGCAAGCTCTTCGCCGCCGGCACCCAGCCGCAGGTCCTGAATCTGGTTCGTCCCACCACCTACCCGGTGGGTCGTGGCACGC
This sequence comes from Drosophila tani, assembly GCA_008042535.1. NCBI lineage: Eukaryota > Metazoa > Arthropoda > Insecta > Diptera > Drosophilidae > Drosophila > Drosophila tani. Next base: position 251,331 of record VNJO01010053.1, on the reverse strand, counting down.
CCATGTTGAACTCCAAGGTGGGCTGGGACCACACCCAGAAGTGGCTGGTGGCCAAGTTCGGCAAGGAGACCTCCTCGGGCGAGACCATCGTCGAGGTGGATCTCTCCAAGGAGGATGATGCCTTCCTGGCGGGTCACACCATCGATGGGAGGATCCTGTTCCCGGCCACGGGCTACATGACGCTCGCCTGGCAGACCTACGCCAAGATGCGCGGCGGTGAGTTCCACAAGACGCCGGTGGTGATGGAGAACCTCGTGTTCCACCGCGCCACCATCCTCAACAAGAATGCCGTCGTCAAGTTTGGCATCAACTTCTTTGACGGCACCGGCGCCTTTGAGATCTGCGAGAGCGGCAGCCTGGCTGTTTCCGGAAGGATTACCACGCCCGAGTCCATTGAGAACGAAGAGCTGCCCCTGGAGCCGCAGACGCCCAGCGCTGTGGCCAAGGAACTGGCCACCAACGATGTGTACAAGGAGCTGCGTCTGCGGGGCTACGATTATGCTGGCATCTTCCGCGGCATCACTCGCTCGGACACGGTGGCCTCGGCCGGCCAGCTGCAGTGGGTGGACAACTGGATTAGCTTCATGGACACCATGCTGCAGTTCAGCATCCTGAGCAAGAATCTGCGCGAGCTGTATCTTCCCACCCGCATTGAGCGGGCGGTGATCAACCCGGCCAAGCACCTGGAGCTGCTCAACGCCCTCACCAAGGAGCAGCAGCTGGAGACGGGGCTGCCGGTGCACTGGTACAGCGACATCAACGTGATCAAGAGCGGTGGCGTGGAGCTGCGTGGCCTGAAGGCCAATCTCGCCCAGCGTCGCCCAGGCACCCAGGCGCCGCCCACTTTGGAGCGGTACCAGTTCGTGCCGAATGCCAACACCACGGACCTCAACGAGAACTCGGAGAAGGCCCGCCTCCAAGCCCTGGATGTGGCCATTCAACTGATCATTGAGAACTCCAGCGGAGCCGTGAAGCTCAAGGGCGTGGAGCTGGCCAATGGGCGCAATCCTGATGTGCTGCTAGCCAACCGCCTGCTGCAGATCATCGAGGGTGAGCCCGTGCTCACTGGGGATGTGGCCGTGGTCACCTCCAACAACAACGAGGAGACCATCACCGCCGCTCTAGGGGATTCCGGGGTGCGTGTGGTGTCCAAGGATGTGCTGAAGGAGCCGGTAGAGCAGAACTGTCACTTTGTCTTCGGCATCGATGTCCTGTCCCGGCCGGACACCAAGACCCTGGAGAACTCCATTGCCAGCATCCGCGAGACCGGTTTCCTGATCTTCGAGGAGACGGTGGCCACCTACGCCAAGACGGGTCGCTCTTTGCTGGCCAAGTTTGGCTTCGTGGCCGTCCAGGAGCAGAGTCTGGGCGCCACCCGCGTCCTGGTGCTCGCTCGCAGGACCGTGGACCTGAAGACACGCAAATCCGTGGTCGTGGTGGCCACCGAGCAGAACTTCAACTGGGTGGACGACCTGAAGGCCGCTTTGGCCACGGCCTCGGCAGAGGAGCAGTACGTCTATGTGGTGTGCCAGGGAGAGGAGCTCTTCGGCGCCGTCGGCCTGATGACCTGCATCAAGAACGAGAACGGCGGCAAGCTGGCGCGTCTCGTCTTCGTCCAGGATGCCAAGGCGGAGAAGTTCTCGCTGACCTCGGCCACCTACCGCCCGCAGCTGGAGAAGGACCTCATCTCGAATGTGCTGAAGAACGGCGCCTGGGGCACCTTCCGCCACCTGAAGCTGGAGACCCAGCAGGCCACCCTCCAGGTGGAGCACGCCTACGTCAACGCTTTGGTCAAGGGCGACCTGGCCTCGCTCAAGTGGATCGAGGCGGCCCAGACGGACACCGGGGTCACCGCCGACAAGAACCTGGAGACCTGCACCGTCTACTATGCGCCCATCAACTTCCGCGACGTGATGCTGACCTCGGGTAAGCTGGCCGCCGACGCCCTGCCCGGCGACCTGGCCGAGCAGGACTGTGTCCTGGGCCTGGAGTTTGCCGGTCGCGACTCCCAGGGAAGGCGGGTGATGGCCATGGTGCCGGCCAAGTCCCTGGCCACCACCTGTGTGGCCAGCAAGCGCATGATGTGGCAGATCCCCGAGAAGTGGACCATGGAGGAGGCCTCCACCGTGCCCTGCGTCTACTCCACCGTCTACTACGCTCTGGTGGTGCGCGGACAGATGAAGAAGGGTGAGAAGATCCTCATTCATGCGGGCTCTGGAGGAGTGGGACAGGCGGCCATCTCGGTGGCTCTCTCCCACGGACTGACCGTCTTCACCACGGTCGGAAGCAAGGAGAAGAGGGAGTTCCTGCTGAAGCGCTTCCCCAAGCTGCAGGCTAGGAACATTGGCAACTCCCGCGACACCTCCTTCGAGCAGCTGGTGATGCGCGAGACCAAGGGACGCGGCGTGGATCTGGTGCTCAACTCCCTCTCCGAGGAGAAGCTGCAGGCCTCCATCCGCTGTCTGGGTCTCAATGGACGCTTCCTGGAGATTGGCAAGTTCGATCTGAGCAACAACAGCCCGCTGGGCATGTCCGTGTTCCTCAAGAACACCTCCTTCCACGGCATCCTGCTCGACAGCGTGATGGAGGGCGAGGAGGAGATGCAGAACCAAGTGGTCAACCTGGTGGCCGAGGGCATCAAGACCGGCGCCGTTGTGCCCCTACCCACCTCGGTGTTCAACGACCAGCAGGTGGAGCAGGCCTTCCGCTTCATGGCCTCCGGCAAGCACATCGGCAAGGTGGTGATCAAGGTGCGCGACGAGGAGCCGAGCAAGAGCGCCCTGCAGCCCAAGGCTCGTCTGATCAACGCCATTCCCCGCACCTACATGCACCCGGAGAAGAGCTACATCCTGGTTGGAGGTCTTGGTGGTTTCGGCCTGGAGCTGACCAACTGGTTGGTCACGCGTGGAGCCCGCTACATTGTGCTCACCTCGCGGTCGGGAGTGAAGACCGGCTACCAGGGTCTGATGATCCGTCGCTGGCAGGAGCGTGGCGTCAAGGTGGTGATCGATACCAGCGATGTGACCACCGCCGCCGGGGCCAAGAAGCTGCTGGACAACAGCAACAAGCTGGCCCTGGTCGGAGGCATCTTCAACCTGGCCGCCGTGCTGCGCGATGCTCTCATCGAGGATCAGACCGCCAAGGACTTCAAGACGGTGGCGGACCCCAAGGTGACGGCCACCAAGTTCCTGGATCAGTACTCGCGCAGCATCTGCACGGAGCTGGACTACTTCATCTGCTTCTCGAGCGTGTCCTGCGGTCGCGGCAACATTGGTCAGACCAACTATGGGTTGGCCAACTCCGCGATGGAGCGCATCTGCGAGCAGCGCCAGGTGAGCGGATTCCCGGGCACGGCCATCCAGTGGGGAGCCATCGGCGACACGGGTCTGGTCCTTGAGAACCTGGGCGACAACGACACCGTGATTGGAGGCACTCTGCCCCAGAGGATGCCCTCCTGCCTGCAGACCATCGACCTCTTCCTGCAGCAGCCCCATCCAGTGGTGGCCTCCATGGTGGTGGCCGAGAAGCGGAAGTCGGATCAGTCGGCCGGCGTCAGCCTGATTGCCACCATTGCCAACATTCTGGGCCTGCGGGACACGAAGAACATCCAGGATGCCGCCTCGCTGGCTGACCTCGGCATGGACTCCCTGATGAGTGCGGAAATCAAACAGACGCTGGAGCGCAACTTTGACATTGTCCTGTCCGCCCAGGAGATCCGTCAGCTCACCTTTGGAGCTCTGAAGGCAATGGATGGTGGAGCGGAGGCCAAGCCAGCCGCCGCCGCCGCCGCTGCAGCTCCCGCCGCGGCAGTTGGAGCTAAGCCCGCCGAGGTGAGCATCACCTCGAGTGCTTCGTCCCGCACGGCTAGTCCTTTGGGTGATGGCACCCAGGTTGTCTTCACCACCGCCCTCATTCCCACCGAGGCCATTGTCCGCCTGCAAACCAAGGCGCTGGCTACAAGCAAGCAGAGCCCCATCTTCTTCATTTCCCCCATCGAAGGATTCGCCTCAGCCTTGGAGCCGCTCGCCAAGCGATTGGAGGTGCCCGCCTATGGTCTCCAGTTCACGGATGCCGTGCCCTACGACTCTGTGGACTCGGCCGCCAAGTTCTTCATCAAGCAACTGCGCACCGTCCAGCCCAAGGGACCCTACAAGCTGGCGGGCTACTCCTTTGGCTGCCTGCTCACCTATGTGATGGCCGCCATTCTGGAGGAGACCAACGAGGTGGCCAATGTGATCATGTTGGACGGAGCACCCACCTATGTCAACTGGTATACGAGCAGCTTCAAGCAGCGCTACACAGCGGACGATGACAACAACAACCAGAGCTATGGACTGGCCTACTTTGGCATCGTTTTGGCCAACATCGATTACAAGGCGGTAAGGATAAGGGAAAAGCTAGAATCTCTCTAAGAGTTTACTTATGACTTTCTTCTCCTATTTGCAGCTGGTGCGCCTGCTCCTGGTGATCTCCACGTGGGAGGAGAAGCTGGAGAGGTTTGCCGAGCTGATGAGCAATGAGATCACACAGCCCGTGGAGACGGTAAGAGCTTGGATGCTGATATATGTCACAAGGAACTCCTTTCTATATCAATTCCTTTCCTTTAACAGATCAAAAAGGCCGCCACTCTGTTCTACAAGAAACTGGAGCTGGCCGATGGCTACAAGCCCACGCTGAAGCTCAAGTCCAGCGTGACCCTGGTCAAGCCCACAGACAACTCTGCCAAGCTGGACGAGGACTATCGTCTCAAGGAGGTGGGTTTCAAGGAAATAACCTCAAACTAACACTTTGCTAATTAAATCTCTTATTTATTTGCAGGTCTGCACAAAGCCCGTGGAGGTACACACCGTTGAGGGCAACCATCGCACCTTCCTCATCGAGGATCAGTCGTTGAAGACCATCCAGAGCATACTGAAGCGTCTGTTCAACTAGGCTAAGGCTCCTTAGCCTTATTTAGCTTAAGAATTGTGAATGTGGCACACAGCAAGGCACGCACTCTCACTCCCTCATCAATACTCGAGCACACATCGCACACATTGCCCACTAGTTAGCATATTTAGTGAATGAATTTACGTTGTTGTTGAGCTGCAAGGAAACGCCGCCATCCATCCATCCCAGTGACGCACACACCGCTTTAGGAGATCTGAGAATCTGCTGCTGTCAACTGCCGTCTTGCAGCGCCTGTGGACTGTGGTCCAAAATTGGTCCACAGTCGCTGCGATTCCGGGCAGTTGAGTGGCGGCACTTGGCGCTTCGTACCCCCGACATTCCTTGAAAGCTACAGACGGCCCTAGAGACGTCCCAACTTACCAAAAAATATATCTTATATGCTCTTATCTGTAACGTATGTGTATACTTGTCGCATATTCTAGTTTAATTACGTAGCCTGTAAGCCCAAAACAGTTTGTAATGAATTTCATTCCTCGAAACGAAACAACACACACACAAAATTTGTTATCTCTTGATGTATGTATAAAAAATAATCGCGCAAGAATGATCACTCATGAATATTGTGGATATTAAAATTACACCATTCTATTGTATAGTGGATTCAATTGAGGAGTTTTATTCGGTATGGGGGGCCTAAACAGGAAGGAAACTTCGTGGTGGGGCAAATAATACTTAAATCGTAGCCTAAGTAAGTTAAGCATAATGAAAATCAATGGGTTTTTTTCATTTACAGCCGGCTGTGCCTGATGAAATACCAGGCGAACAGAAATGGCAGCTGGTAGACGCTGAACTCTTGAACTAACTTTATTATACCAGTTATGGGATCTCTCCGGCTCTCTCCCTCTCTTTGGCATCTCTTAAAACTGTTATATTAACTTTAAGCGCAGAAGAACCCTTCCTCTATGTAGAATTTCTGTTCACCTGGTATATGTAACCCCCGTTTTTAACGCGATCCTCTCCAGAAACTGGCCAGCTACGGCCGGCAACGCCTGATCCTCTCCAGAAACAGGCCATTTACAGCCGGCAGTGCCTTATCCCCTCCAGAAACTGGCTATTTACACAGCCGTCAGTGCCTGATCCTCTCCAGAAACAGGCCATTTACAGGTTGTTCCTATTTTAGATATAGGATACATAATCACAATACTTCAAATTAGATCACGAGCAACAAGAATTGTCGTAGAACTGCTATTTCGATCTTAGAATCTCGTAAGAAGTGTCATAAGACTCCCATTTAACCCAAATTAAAATAACTGCATACATTTTTGAAACAATTACTTATTTATTTAAGGGTTTCTGAAATTATTTAGCAAAAAATATTCATGGGACTTTTCCTTTGTATTATTATTTATTTTCTCTGTTCATTTGCAACTTATTTTGGATGGTTTTTGCACCGTGTATGTACCTTTGACAATGTTCACTTAAACGGCTGTGGTTAGGACTCTGCTTAATCTCTCACATACATATAATAAAAATAACATACTTAAAAGTTAATGACAATGCTGCTGTGTGTGTGTGTGTGTTACAAAAGATACATATCCTTAACCTATACATATAAAACTCGCATACTCCGGATACGATCCAATGATAACAAATTAAAAACGTAACGTAAACTAACGTAGTTAGAGGCTAATATAACTAATACAGATAGATAGCATAGCGAGAGATAGTACAAACTAATTTCATTTGATTTCTTGCATTCATTTTCAACGCTTTTGTATAAGGCATTAAAGACTAAATAATAAATACGACGAGTACATGCTAGAATTTTCATATATAAAACACAAAATTAAAGCTTAGGTCCTCTAACATTCTAGTTGCTATAATTATATTATATTCGTGGCGGGGAACGAACCCTTTTCCCACGACGAATAGAGCGGGCAATAAGTTTTATTATTATTTTTTTAATTTTTAATTAAGGACATCGAGTGAGTTGTTGGTTGGTTTTGAGCTCAAGGGAGGATGGAGGGTCTCTCGGGTAACATATATGTACGATATCAGCGATTGCGACTGCGAGCTGCGGTTAGAATTCAATATCAATATCGCTAATCATACAAATATATATATATATTCATATAGTTTACTGTATCTGTAATAAGTTGTATGGTTTGTGTTTTATGCAAATATTCATACTGCTTCAGCTAAATGCTACCCATTATTACTGTAATTATTACGCTTTAGGTTTGAAACTTGTTTAAATTTTATTTAAAATGTTTTTAATTTATTTTTATCCTTTATCCTTGCATCCGTTCCCCCCGGAAATCGGAAATTGTTGCTGTGACGGCTCCGCTTGCTGTGTGCTCGACTAATTGGTATAGTTATAGTTATGTTTATATTAAATGAGCTTGCTTCTAAATGCAATTATTTACACAAAACGAATTTAACAATGGTACGAATGGCGTTACATATTTTGTTAAACCCTTCCATCTATTTACGGGTCTCTCTTATATAAGTGAAAACGCCAAGCATAGCTATGCTCACCACTCTTAAATCCTCATGCTATCAGCATCGGGGTCATTTGTTGAACAAATATATATATGGGTTCCGTTCCGTCGCTTTAGAAGCTATCATCGCTCTCGCTCTCGTAAGCCTCTTCGGCCGCCTCGGCGATCTGGTCGATCTGTTCGATCGCCTCCTCGTAGGCACCATGTCATGCCAGTCCGCTGGCCTCGGCTGCCGCGTCCTCTGACCAGCTCACCTCCATGGGCGTGCAGGGCAGCGCCTCCTCGATGGACATACGGGATGGCGGCTGCTTGGGTATCTTGAACAACGATCCCCCCGATGCCGTGCTGGATGCGGACGAGCTGCGCATCATGTCCTCGGAGGAGGCCGAGCAGCTCTCGTCCTCGGAGTTGGCCCCGGAGACCATGGCCTCGCCGGCAGACTCCTGGATCTCCTGGAACTTCTTCGCTTCGCTGGACATAAGCTTCATGGTGGAGCTGCGCGGACGCATCTCCAGCGACGAGGGTGAGCTCGAGCATAGCGGGCCATCCACGTGCCAGTCGGGCAGAGTCAGTTCGTCCGATTGCCTGGGTCGCCGGTTGCCAGGTGATGATTCGCAGACCGCCGAGCTGGAGGCCGAGGCCTTGAGGCACACCGACAGGGAGCGGGCCCGGGAAACGGGATGTCCCTCTGGATCCCCAGAATGGCTGGTCGTTCGCAGCAGGGCTGTGGCCGACATGCTCTGGCTCAGAGGATTGGGATGGGCCGGTGCGGAGCCGCCATTGGTGGCCGTGCCATTGGAGTGGTGACCATTGCTAGTGACGGAGGTCTGTCGCCGCTGGATGACGCAACGCTCGCTGTTGCTCCTCAGGGAGCCCGTTCGCCGCACAATCTTTGCGGCGCTGCCTTTCGTCGGAGTTTCGTCGTCGATCTCCAGGGTCCAGCTGACCGAGTCGTTGCGCTCGATCATGCCCTTCATCACTGGGGAAGTGGGCGTGGATGTGGTGCCGGAGAACTCCAGGCTGGTGCGACCCAGGGAGCAGCGACTGTGCGAGGCATTCAGCAGGCTAGAGTCCTGCGAGCTGATAGAGAGCTCGTGCAGCTTGGCTTCCGCCGCCTGAAGCTGCACGGAGCGCTGCTTGAGGTGGTACTGGAGCTCCTCCTTGGCGAATGTCAGCTTCGTGTGCTTTATTTTCTCATACTTGACAGCCTTGTCCAGTTCCTCCATCTTCTGCTGCATGTCCCTGGGGGAAGGAAAGAGAATAACAGATTAGTTTCCGACTGTCTAAAAGAGGCTTGAGTTGTTACTTACTTCTCCTTCTCCGTCTTGGCCTCCAGCTCCGTCCGCATCATCTCGTTCCGGGCCTCCAGCAGGGCCACGCGGCTGCTCAGCTTGATGCGCTCCTCGCTCTCGCGGATGTACTCCGCATTGGCCTTGCTGAGGGCGGAAATCTCCGCCTGCTTGAGCTCCAGAACGCAGCGCAGGCTGTCGGCCTCGTTGGTCAGCCGGCTCACCTCGGCACTGGCCGTATCGGGCAGACTGGTGCACGGGCTTCGTCGCTGCGAGGAGGTGCGCAGCACGGAGATCTCGTCCTGGGAGAGCGCCAGCCGATCCCTCAGATCGCGCTCGCTGTGCTCCTTGCTGGCCTTCAACGTGGTCAGCTCCTTGGTTAGGTTCTTGACTCGGTCGCTCAGCTCCTGCTCGCGCTGGTTGGCCTCCGACAGGCGGGCTGCATGTGTGTTTTCCTTCCGCAGCAGTTTATCGTGCATCTCCTGCTTTTGCGACTCCGACTTCTGCAGGCGGGTCTGAAGATCCAGGATCTTTTGTTCAGCTGTGTTTAGGTGTTCCTGTTTGAGGGCCAGTTTGTTGGAGACCTCCATGTGGTAGGCCTGCTGCACCTGCTTGCTCTCCTCGTCCTTGGCCAGCAGCTGGGACTCGAGTTCGCAGAACCTTTCCTTGGCAAGCATTTGCACCTCCATTACCTTATCTTCGGCTGTAAAAGAAATTCAAATAAATTAATTAATTAGATACGTTTTATGAATAATTAAATTGAATAAATAATTAATAAATACAATGAAAGGCCATTAAACCTACCTTGCTTCAGTTCAGTGCGATGCAGATGATCCAGCTCCTGCTGACGCTGCACCCACTCCACATCCTTGGAGTGCAGCTCCTCGCGCAGCTGCTCGCAGTCCCTCTGCGTCTGCTGCAGCAACACCATCGTCTCCTCCAGTGTTTTGTGGACTTTGGTCTCCTGGCAGCCAAACGCATCTAGCTGTAAGCCGAAAAAAGAAGCAAACAATCACGGTTAAAGTCACTATAAACTCTCGGGGTCATCGCAGGTAGTCTCAGTAATTAAAATGAAATTTTCAATCGCGACTTCAAGAGTTTTGCACGGAAGTCGCACAAAAGGGAAACTGTTGAGACAACAGAGACAATGTCGCTGAGCCAGGGAATTTCCGCAGAGCATACAATGGCTTTGAGGGTCTCTCGTTCGCGAGGGTTTTGTGTCATGGTCAAAGGTTGTCGGGGGAAATCCCACACAAAATTGTAATGTTTCTTAGTTTTATATGATCTGAGAATTTCTAGATTTCCTCAGAGAGCATAAAACTTAATGATATTTAAATTGAGTTCCTCAAACTTTGGTAATTTGTGTACTTTATAGGTTTATTATTTATTTTTAAACTTGATTTTTATTTTATTTATTTAGCAAGGAGCTGAGTTGTTCTTTTATTGGTAAATAATTATTTATTTATTATAGCTTTCATTATTTATTTTTTAGCTTGAAAACTATTTAAATAATTAAGTTTTAAGATAAGAAATATATTTTCAACGAACTAAGTTGTTCTTTTATGGGTAAATAGTTATTATCTTTCGCCTTTAACTCTTCTCTATCCTCTCTCATATTCATACCTGTTGCCGATCGAATCCCTGATCAAAGTTTATAGTATCCATATAGGCTGTATCACTGGTAGTGCCGGGCCCTCCCCAACTGATCAGATCAAAATCCATAGTCTGCGCCGATAGTGTCTCGTTGGTGAAGACCAAATTTTCAAACATTTTGCTTTCGTTTTTAGCTGTCGAGTTGTGTTGAACACGAATACTTGAAGTACACTGATGACCATATTCCCAGTGCCTTGGGTTTTTATAGCCAGGCAGGGTCAGGTAGCAAGTCGGATCGGGAAATGTACTCTCTCTCTCTCTCTCAGGTAGGCAAGGATCAAGGAAAACTCTCCGGATATGGACAGCAAAATATTTACAAGGGATTTAAACCAGACGAAAAAAAACGACATGCTGGGAAAGGGTGAAGGGTTGCTCCAGCCGGCACACAGACAGAAAAAATAGTGAGCCATGCAATCCTGGTGGGTGTATCCTTCAGTGGCCAAGGCAAAAGGGGCGGTTCACGCCCCTGGCAGAAGGATTCCACCTAGGATCGCATCGGTTCGGATCGGATGCACCCAACAAACGGCTTAGCGATCGCTGGCCAGATTCATGTGGTTTCTGGGATTGGTCACGCGTCTGGCAGTCCAAGAATTAAACATTATTTTCCCTTTACTTTTTTTGGGGCGGCTCGAATGCTCTTCAAATTCGCTGTAATGGCGCGCACCTTCTCTGGCATAGTTTGGGTGGATGCGTGTCGAAGTGTCCGAGCGCCTCAAGAGCTCTTAGAAGGGTTTAGGGATCTGTATATGAAGGAGAACCGAACGCCCTTTGGAGTGGATGTTACAAATTTGATTAGAGTTTAACAAATTGCAATTTTCACAGGCACTTGAGCAGTTTATGATCTTTTGTCAAACTGGATCTAATACCTCTGGCTAATTCCATAAACTTAAAAATTAAATACAAATGATTTGCATATTTAAATTGCAATTGTCTAAATCAATTACAGAACCCGCCAATCGCCGCGTCGAACTCGAGCTGATCCCCAAATTAAGAGTGGCCGACCATCAACCCGAAAAGCTATGGATGGTGATTGCAAATTGCCATATCCACGCCCGTCCTCATCGCCGTCGCCGCTAAATTAATGGCCATCATGTCGCTGTCTCCGAGAAATCTCAGTTCTCGTCTCCGTCCCGCTGCCAAACTGGCAATCTTCGTCGCCGGCGGCTGACATTTTTGGGTGACAGTCAAAGGAGGCAAGAGCAGATCGAAGACAGCGGCAATTACCTGACAAGGACGTTTGCAATTAAAGTGCTGAAATTAGTGACTTGCCGCCATGTCACACCGGACCGACTGGATTTAATCCTTCCATGTTGCGCCCTCTACGAGAATTTAACTGGGTCTGGAGCATATTCCCTCGCCGATTGTCCTTCGCGTTTAATACCACGCCGTAATGGCCTCATAAAAATGGACACGAGCCTGGTAGCGTAATGTCCTTGTCCCTCTATGTTACCTTGCCGGTTGCTCTTCCTCGGTTTTCACACCCAACTGTGAAATCTCTCCTGGATCATAACTAAATAAATATTTATGCTGCGACTGTTGCAACATCAGTTTAGGCTTTTAGTGGGAAAATATTGCGCGATTGCCTCGTTCCCCGAAATTTCCATCGCAAAGCAAACAAATCCGCCTCGTGTTGCGGCATTGAGCGCGTTGCATGTTTGCATTTTGCGGCCTGAATGGCAGCCGACGCATCCAACAAGTTAGCCAAATATTGTGGCTTACTCTCGCATAATTCCCCTTAATAACACTATGGGTTTGTTTTTTTCGAAATGTGCATAAAATAAAATAAATACGAGATTGGTTGCTGTAGAAAAATATGCAAATTGCATTAGAGCATGTGCAAGCGCCAACAAAAAGCAAATAGTTTGTTGGAAATGTTTTTAGTGATTTACAAAGGGTTTGTTTTTAATAAAAACATAGGGAAAATATAGGAATATAGCATTATAACATGTGCAAGCGCCAAGGGGATATTTCTAGGGAGTTAGGGATGCAGGAAGAAATTATTTCCAAAGTGTGTATAATTCTGAATTGATTTTAGGAATGGATAAATAATGTTTTAAGTTTAATATCTCCTTAATATCTTTTTAAGTTCTCCCTAAGATCTCTCTATATCTCTTTAATATCTCTTTAAAATCTCTTTAATATATTTTTAATATTAATTTAATATCTCATTAAGATATCTTTAAGCCCTTATTCAAGTCTCCTTATGATCTCTTGAATATCTATTTAATATCTTTTTAAAACATCTTTAATATATCTTTAATATATATTTAAGATCTCTGTAACTTGTGGAATTTTAATAATAATTAATTGAATTATTAATTAAATATCTGTATATTCATTTGAACAGTTTATAAAAATCTATAGACATTAACCTTGGTACACTTTTTACTACCCTGAAGAAATCCCCACATTTCTATAGTTTTTCCCGAATGCACACTTCCGCTTCGTCCTGCTAAAATTTCCCCAGCTCAGGGTGCAAAAATTCCGGCAACAGCTTAAGGGATTTCGGAATTTTTCTCCACATTAATGACTTTCCTTTGCAAAACGGAAAAAAAGAAAAGAATCGCAAGCAAATGGCAAACGCAAATGACATCAATACAATGCCCACACACCTGATGACGCATATTGTGCCACAAGACAGGGAATTATCTTTTCAGCATTGTGTCACTTTCCAGCTTGCGTAAGACCGACTAAAATCAGCTGCATATCCTGTGGCAATTGTTTCGATTATCCTGCCTATGGTACATACTATACAGCAGCACATGCACCAGCTCTAAAGCCAACGGATTTACGCAATTGTCAAACACAAATGCTGGGGAAAATGTGCCCAAGGCATTTTGTGTCTCTGCAAAATCCTCTCTCTCGACATGTCCAGACAAATCAGACTTTCATAAATTCTACCTGAAGCATTTGTGGTTAAAAAAGTCATCATAAATCGATTTATGATGGGCCTCCATGAGATCCCATATATGCAAATGTTAAAATAATGTTTTTCGCATTTGTCGCTGATTTTTATGGCCTTGTTATTGTTATTTAATAGTGCCTGGCAGCAGGTAAAAATTAAAATGAGAGATATCCATCCCTTAACTGGTTTTTAAGGTGAAAATCTAATTGAATTAATTGCTATGGTTATTTTCTGGCATCAGGTACATTTTAAAATACAGAAATCTGGTTGCATTTCAGCATCTGAAAGGATGCTTTTCTGCCAGAAATCTCGTCAAATCTCACACGTGTCCCGGTGAGTTTTCATTTGTACGATCTGAATCCTTTACACCGAAAATGCGAAACAATTAATTGAATAGCTGGCCGGTTTAGGACCCACCTAGGATGTGCCAGCTCCTCACACCCTTTCATTCTGTATCAGAGAAAGAATGCTTTCGCACAAAGGATGCGTGGTGGAAAGAGGAAAACCAAAGGGTAGGGTAGGGTAGGGGTAGGGGTAGAGCTGGGGATTTTTCCTGTACTCGGGACAAACTTTTGTGTGAAATTTTCCGAGCTCCGAGTTCCCAGTTTTTAATTAGTGCAAACACACAAAAAGTGAGCCCACATCCCGGGCTCAGTTTTCGGGGTTTTCGGGCATCGGCTTTCGGGCTTAGCCTGCACTGACACAATTAAACGAAATTAGCTCAACTTTAAGCATAGATTAAGGCAAATATCTCAAACAATGGGAAGGTGGACATTATAAAAGGAATGTTCACATGTGCAGCCGAGGGCTGAGACAATTCGGGAATTATTAGAGCAGGTGAGCCCGATGATCAGCGGCCAGCACATGTGAACACTGCCATTACAAAGGCAGGCAGGGAAAGGTATATCTCTTCATAGAGCTCTACATATGCGATATTCCCTTAAAGGGCTGCTAGGTATAAATCCCTGGCGCCTCTTTGCCGGCAAATCCCTCACTGATCCCAATGGCACTCGCAAGTTTGTATACTCGCATCTCTTCACTCGCTGCTATGTCACTCGTTATTTCCACTCACCTTTTGCGACAAAAACTGCACGGTAAGGGCAAGTCCCAGGATCTTGCGATGCTCTTGGAGCCGCTCCTGCTTGTTGTCCTGGAAGAACTTGGCCAGGCGGGCATAGTCCACGACCCCGTTCTCCGTGTACGGCTTCAGGGCGGGGTACTGGGCGGTAATGTCAATGCAGGGGGCGGGGATCATTGTCATTGAGCTGATAGTGGGCTCAAGGTCTCTTAATGGAGGTTGAAACTAAAATAGAAAATATAAGTAGTTAAACAAAAAATATAAATAATTAAAAATAAATTATTAAATAGTAACTTTATTGGAATAATATATCCTTTTGATAAAATAAACTAAAATACGCTGCTTACCTCAGCAGAACCTGCCTCCTGGTTTTTCTGGAGCAAAGAAAGGGACACTGGCTCCTTGGTTTCCTGCTGCTCCTCGCACTTCTTCAGCTTGGCCTCCGTCTCGCAGGGCAACTCGCTGCCAATGGACGAACGTTTCGAGTCCCGCGCTGCCGGCGGCGTGGGGCAACCACTTGCCGCTTGTCCATTGCTCAGCTCCTGCAGCTCGGTTTGATCCACGCCAGAACGCAGGGATTCTGCAAAGATAAATAAATAAATATACATTAATAACTGGTTATTATTTTCAGCATTATCGAAAGGAGCAATTTAGAAGCCAGGATTACGCAACCATCGACCGGCGAAAGTGACTGCTCATTAACCCCACAGATGAAAATCTAGCTGTCGCTGGAGATGATGAGCTAACGATGATGAGTTAACCGTGATTCACCCAACGATGGATGGATCCACTCTCATCTTCTCCTAGTAAAAAAAAAAATAAAAATAACAAAGTGAGTAATGGCTTTGTGCCCGCAAAGAAGTACTCCAAGAAAGAAAGAAAAAAAAACCGCATATTTAATATTTTCTTTTTGCATAATCCCATTGACAAAAGGGAAAGCAAATCGCACACTAGATGTAGGTGCGAGTTTGACCACGCCCACCGTCACCAGCTAATAATGCCAGGGGTCATCATCATCAATTACCCACCAATCCCAGCTCCCAGAGATCGCCGCCACTCAACGGGGCGCTGTCAATTACAGAGGATGCGTGGCCAACGATTTTTTAGCCAACAAATTGGCCTTGACAAGCCGCAAGATTTGAGGGGGGAATGCCAATCGATACAGGTATGTATGTACATACAGTTGGGGTTAAGATAATAGCATTAATGATATTTATAAAAATACATTTAGATACTTTCAACAAGTATATCAAGTAAAAGATATGGGCTTACATAAATATAGTTCAAAATAAATAAATAAATAAATAAACCCTCATTTTTTATAGCTATTACTCCCACCTCAGCTGGGGGAGTTCACTAACCGCCATGATCAATCCATCGATTGGGGCAGCCCGTGTGTGTTTTGACCATAATTCACCCGATTTCCTTACAAGCCACGCGCGACTTCAAATGGAAATCGAAGCTGTGGCCAAACCCAAACCCAAAGCCAAACATAAAGCCAGTGTCTGGTGTACACTCGGATATGTGGCCATAATCAACGCTTGACGGTTTTATGTTGCCGCATAAATTTATCGAGTCGAGTTGTCAATGTTTGCCAAACCGACAAACGAGAAAGCAATTGAGCGAAATTTGTTTCGCGTCTCTATTGAAAAGTGAGCTAAAAAGAGGAGTACTTGTCTTCCGGAGTTGTCATCGCGATCATTACTCCGGGATGTTGGCATGAATATTGAAAGTGAATTGAATTATCGATGCGGCCGGAGGAGCGGGGCAAAAAAAAGCCTATACAAATGTGTTAAAAACTTTGACAAGAAAGTAATAAAAATACAAATTGTTTGGCTGAACAGAAAAAGATTTAATTAAGGAAGAAAATAAAGCTCACTGTTAAGTTTTTTTATTTTTCTTATAAATACAAATTGCTTGGCTAAATAGCAAGTGTTTTATTTAAGGAAGAAAATAAAGCTCACTGTAAATTTTCGCCTTTTCTTCAATCGACAAATAAAACCTGCTTTGGTTTTAAAATAATTAATGCTGTAAACCGATTAACAAATTAGCCAAAGACCAAGCCGTTGTAAACGTTCGGTTTTAGCCGCTTTGAATGATTGTGCAATGTTTACAAATGCAACAAAATACCAAAAACTGTAAAGTAAACGAAACCAGATTTGCAGAAAATGTATTGCTTAAATCATTGCAAGACATGAGAGTTCAATATCTGAGTTAATTAAATGAGTTTAAATCATTTTTATTGAGAAAAAACAGTTGATTATTATGTAAAAATTCCGAGTTATCTGTGAAGTTTCCCCCTGAGACTAAAAAAGGTATAAGGAATTGGGATTCTCTTACAAACCTAATAAAAATGGAATAATTATTATTTGTAAGTAAGATTTCTCAGAGGTAATAGATCTTAAATTAGTTTAAATGAAGTATTACTTAAATTTAAACGTTTTTTTAATTGTACCCCACTGATAACTGACCTTAGCAGCCTAAGAAAAATGCCTAGGCCTTTCCCATTCGCTGTTGTTCCTAGAACATATTTAATAATTATTAATGGCAGACCTTCGACCAGGGCACCAAGGCACCGCGCACCTGATCTCGTATATCTCTCAATGACACACGACTCGAGCAAGTCTGGCACACGACAGGCTCACATTGCAAGGGAGACATTTCTCATGGCAATTAGGCAATTAAGTGACATTCGCTACGACCAATTAATTGCAAGGCCAAGAATATTTGCCGGGCTCAGTCCTGTAGCGGATTTCCCAGCGATTTCTGCCCTAGAATATTCTCACGGCCCCGAGGAATCGCAACAAGTTGACACGGAAGACGTCACGCGGCGACGGTTCGATTTTATGGCTGAGAAACCGACCACCTCAGTAGTTATATGGCCGGGTTCACTATGATTCCGTTCCGGTTCCCATTTCATTTCCCATTTTCCATTTCCCAGACCAAGCCCTGCACTTGGATTTTTATGGGCCTCGGAAAAACTCAACTGCGGGTGATTTCATTCAGAAAATTCCTCCTGTCGCTTTTTTTTTCTTTCTCCCTTTTGGGTGTGAAAACTGAACTGGGCGCGTGGATTTTCCCAAATGGACGAGAGTAGTTTTGGTATTTGCTGGGTGAATAAATTTTATTTATATTTTTAAATCGAGTTTGCAAGGGAGTTGGATTACTGGAAGATAATTATATTAAAGAAGCAAGCGTTCACCTGCTTTAAAAACTTAATTTAATATTAAAAAAAAAAATTTTATTACCAGCCGTAACAATTAAAATAGCTTTCGGGTAAATATCTCTTCAAATAAAATAATTACATAATTTTCTCGTAAAACTTTTGTTGCAAGTAACATATATTTAAACTGTTGCAAATTTCCACCACGACAAATGTTAATTTGAGCAAATTGCATACATTTTCAGCAAGAAACCAATAGAAAGTGTGTTTTTTGGGGGTTTCCCGTGACATCCACCAGGTGGAAAACTCTCCCCCATTGGAGATCCATCAACAACAAGACAAACCATTCACTGTCCAGCCGAGCTCATAATGACGGTTTGGGTTTTAGTTTGGGTTTTGCGTTTGGGTTTTCGGAGATTTCAGCTAAAACGCGACATGTGTCGAGGCGAAAACCGATGCTGTGCACAGTGGGCAGCGTGCTGCGTTGCTGTGACACTGAGCGGACGACAGTGGGACTGATGGACGGACGGACAGGTGGTTGCTTGGTGAGCGTTGGGCGATGGAAAATAATTGAAATTCCGAAATATCTTATTTGGCATTAGGCAGCTGCCTGTCGCTGCTGCTGCTGTTGTTGCCTTTTTAGCGAATTTTGGAAAACTTAACTCAGGCAACTCAGGCAGCGGCGGCAACCTGTCTTAACCCATGGCGACCCACAAAAACATGTCCAATGAAAATGCGCGTAATTAAAGCGAACAACAGCCAGTCCAAACTGGCAACTGGCATTTCAATTAGCTGCGTTTTGGAGAAGCAAACAAAAAACACTAAAAATCACTTCACTCGGACCTGCCTTGCCTCGTATCTGTATCTGTATCTTTGTATCTGGTTTATTTCGCGCTTAGGTCGACACGCTGGACACTGACTTTTCATTTAAATGGGCTAGGGTTGACTCGGGGAGCAGCGACTTTATTGCTCTGCTTCGCTTTAATTGCAATTTAACAACAAATTGTTTTTAGCAACAAGCCAGAGGCAATTTCAGTGGGCGCGAGTCAAGTGGCCGGCGGCCAGCAGCGAATTTTCGCGATTTACTCGACATATTTGAGCTGGAAAAGATAACTCAAGTGTGCCAAAGCGAATCATTAATGAGAAGTATTAGGAAATTCCAAGGATTTGGGCTACAAAAAGCATATTTTAATTATTAAAGCTTAATTGGAGCGGGGATTGAGTTTGTAAGAATTTATATTACAAATAAATATAGTTTTTATAATATTTTAAAGCAAGTACAACCCAATGTAGGTCGTAAATATGTATATTGTTTGTTCAAAATATTGCAAGGCTAACAAGTAACTGTTTTAAATTTATATAAAAAAATTTATTATTAAAATTATTAAATTTATTAAATTTATAAAAAAAAATTAATAATAATAATACTAATAATACTTTATACTTAAATTTAATAATTTAACGAGTTTATTAAAAATAAATATTACTCTATTCAGATGTTTTTATGGAATATTCTTTGTATCATTTGACATCATACAAACATTAAACCAACCGGAAAAGCCATCACACCCACAAAACCAATTAACAAATTCTATTCAATCGAAGCCAACAGATGAAAGAACGATTGAATTCATTTCTCACAGACCCTTAACGACACTAAATGTAAACAGTATTTGCACTAAATTATGCATCTTGCCGTTCAATTTGTTTAAATAAAAAGAAATAAGACCAGCAGCAGCCGGGTCACTATAAACAACGCTCAATAAACAGTGGATAAACCCGTGGGGGAGTAGGACCAGCCAGCGAAAGGAACTTTTCAGGCCATTCGCTCTGCGGATATGCAAAGATCAATTTCTGCTGAATGTCAATCAGAGAGACTGAGGGAAAAGTCTTCAGCTGCCAGCGGCGATGGTGATGAAAGACATATATCCAGGGATTTATGGCACACAATGGCGCAGAGAGACTGATTTTTATTTCAGCCATTACCGATTCGATTCAATATTGTTGTTAATTCCGATTTGTAGTTCAGGCAGCAATTCCGTAGACAAACGCAGATTTCAAGGTCGTAGAGTCGTCGCTTGGCGCATTTCCATTTATTTTTCCTCTTTTTGTTTCAGCGGCTAAATAAGCCTTTAAACACTTTTTCGTTTTTGGCTCAAGTTCTAATGATTATTTTTAGATAAGTTGTGCACGAAAACATTCTCTTGCTAGGCAAACACAACACAAAGCGAGGAAAATAAGCAAAACAAATGCAATTTATATCGAAATTGTCTAATTAATCATTACATGACCGAGTCTAAGTTCCACTGTTTGCATATATTTATATATATGATCGATTTATATACGCTTTTTGTATTATTATGCGGTGGTGAGCACACAAATAAAAGCAATAACAACAGGAGTCTCACAATAGAGAAGACCACAGGAAAAAGCTTCATGACTGGAAAGCCAATGAGCGAGCAAAGGAAATGGGGGAACAATGCTTGGGTGAATGGGAAGGGTAAGGAATAGGTGAATACCCTGGAAATTTAGGCATAAAATGGAAAGCTTTCACCCTTTTTTAAAATTATGGAAAAGGAAACCCAATATAAACTAATTAAAGATTAATTCCCTTTGCGCCTTTAAAAAACAAAGTCCAAAACAAAGAGGCATCACATGAAAACTAAATAATACATATATACCTACAAGTACCTACATGTCTTTTTATGTTTTCTTTTATATGTTTAACTATTTTTATTATTATATACATTTAAAGTTTATTAACAAAATATGTATATAACACAGTAATTTTAAATAAGATTAAAGCTTTATTTATTACAAAAATGTTTTATTTTTAATTTTTCACCTTTATTTTTATATACCTTGTTTAATTTCTTAACTACAGGGTAACTCTTAATGTTTATGCCAAAATCATGTTTGTTTTGTGGCCATCTCTAGGCCAGACAACAGAATATGTTTTTTTGGTTCATTTTTGTAGCTTTATGAGCTTTATACTTTTCGGTCTTTTATTTATTTTGCACAATATTTTGGTTGATATACAGACAACAAGTGCATTAATAACGGAAATAACCAAATTAGAAATTATTAAAAATGCGAAAAATGTCACTTACTACCAAACAAAACTGAGCAATAATTAGTAGCAATCTCTTGAAATAAATTTTGTCACTAATGCAAAGTTGCACCCAAATTGTCCTTCAAATGGTATTGAACATTTGTTCTAGTTTCTAAACATGTTTATTGAAAACTATTTAAAAGTAAATATAAGTATTTGCGCGTATTTCGCATTATATTTGTCTCTTTTCTGCGAATTAATGAAGAAGAAGAATGGCATTTGTAAAGTGGTTGTAAATGGATATTAAATATTTGTTCTGTACATTTCCCACAGCTCTATTATATTGCAAAATCAACAATAATTTTCTGCCACATTTTCCCTGCTGTATCAATCTCTCTCTCTCTCTATGTTCAATCACAAATCCCCTCGATGCCTTACCGCCAATTCCCTCGTCCTCATAATCGCAGTTCACGAATGACTCGGCATTGACAGCTTTGGCATCCTCGGGTCCTCCTCCTCCCTCTCCCTGACCATGTCCAAGTCCGCCCACAGCGTACATTTCCATCATGGTGCTTCCGCTCTATTTGCTTTAATTCTGCACTCGCTGGCTTTCAATTAACGGACGCATGGCTGCAATTTTCACCCCCGGCGGCAGGGCGGTGTAAATCGATTTTAATTGCCGACACTTGGGGACATCGTTAATGATGTTGAATCGAACCCTTTGGCTGCGATTTCTATGCTTCACTTGCTCGCACTTTTTTACTTTTGCTTAATCACCAAATTACATCTTTCTCTACCGATTTTTATCACTCGACAAAATTATCGAACAATGACGACGAACTGGCGATAGGCGATACGACGGCGCAAACTTCTAAACATAAACTGTTAATGGTTTTAATTCAAAATAAAGAGGCGCGCTTCGCTCGTTGCCATTGTCGTCTTCGTATTTGATCGCCGATCTTCGTTGTTTGGCGCTCGGTGATCACTCGGTACGTGGGCTACGCATTTGTTGCTAATTGTGGCGCTGATTTCACCATGTGGTGGATTATGGGATCGCACAGAAGGCGCAAAGTATGCACAGTAAAAAATTAAATTAAATAAACTTGGGTCTTGGCAGGGCCCTAAAGATATTGAGATACTTTTTAAAAAGTTATTGCAAGAATTTTAAAAATAAAATAAATAGTTAAAACAATCATAACCATGAATCGGATATTTAAAAAATTAAATAACTTTTTTAAAACCATAAATGTTATCCAAAAAGTGTAAATAAATATTTTAGTCTTTCGTCCACAAACTAGAGAATCAGAGGGCATTAAATTTATTTTTTAAACAATCCCCTTTATGTCAGAATTCATAATTATTTCTAGTGTACTTCATATTCCTATGTGCCCAGCATTAATGAACAAAAAAACAGAAAATGAACAGACTCGAGGCGCGTAATTAAAAAAAGACTTCGCAAAACCCAGCCAAACTCTGACGTCACTCAAATGGGAGAAGGAGAGATAGTATATTATCATTATTATTATTGTTCTCAGTGGAGAACTGGGGACAAACGCAGTTGTGGACGCCTCACACTCTGACACTGCATCAATGAGGGTCACTTAATTGCCTTAGCAGGCGCAAAACGAGCAGGCCACGCGGCGTATGAGCAACGTTTAATTAATTCTTCGTTTCGCTTACAAAAGCCGAGAGAAAATGAGAGAAAAGAGGGCGAAAAATCGGCGACTCGAGACTGGCGAGTGGCCTGTAATTAATGGCCCGATATAAATCAAAATTTAATGCCCCAAAATCATAGCTGCCAGCAGCTGGTCGTCGAGCGTGGGCGCGATTCTCGCAATGGGTTAAGTCAAGTTAAGTAACCGAGGGACCGCGGAGTCAGCGTGGCACGGCCCAGTGAACTTGTCAACAAGTGTTAATTGCTCTGCCAAACAAACTGTGTAAAGTACACAGAAAGAAAAGCTCTGCGCTTGGCACTTGGCACGTCGCTGTGCGTAGCTCAATAAAAGCTGTTGGCATAGTTTTCGCCTAGGGTCTGTATTTTTTGGACCTCAAGCCACCATTCACGAAGCGTCGCGACGGCCCAAAAGAATTGAGCAGAAAGTGGGGAAATGGCGAAACGGAGTGACAGGGTAATGGAGGAAGCGGTGGAATGGCGAAGACATAAAGTTATTAAATTTTCCACGCACAAATATCAAATTATAAAGCGCAAATGGAGGTTGGATAGCGTGGCGAATTGCTGGAACTATTTTTTTGCGTTATAAAATCATAATTAAATATATTGCATGGAAACAAACAAAATAATATTTGAAATTTTTATGGTTTCGGCACAGAGGAGACTAATTTGATAATAATGATTACAACATATAGGGTAAATAATTTAATAATAATGATTTAAATGTTTATAAGGCGTCAAAAGAGTTCACAAGTATCAATTTATGAGAGAAGACAATTATTTAAATGGAAAACTAATGGCTTAATAATAAAAAACCTTGTACAAATTATAGAAATAAAAGTGCAAGCATTGCAAAATTAGTTTATATTAATGGTTTAAAGATTTTTAAAAGGCAAATAAAAGTTCTCATATATTAATTAATGGTTTAAAGATTTTTAAAAGGCAAATAAAAGTTCTCATATATTAATTGAGGAATTAGCATAATTATTTTTATGAAAACCAATGGTTTAGTAGTTGGAGAAATTTTAGAAATAAAATGATAATTATTGCAAATTTACCAATAATTAAAAGACATGACAATCCTTTAAAATAAATAATAAAATTGCTCTTGCAATATAAAATTCTTATAAAGTAAGGTGCATTTTTAGACAATTCTTTAGCAAATTCCGCTTCAATTCAGGTCACATTTTCATTCTCATTCAAGTACCTCACCATTAACCCATAATTTTCTGCAATCTCTGCCTTAATCCACCTTTTATTGTCCCCCATAAATCCATTTGAAATCGATTAGTGTTAGGCCCATTTGCATAAATGCATACACCCATATTCCGTGCTGCAACTGCAACAGGCAAGCGGCCTTAATGACGGGAGGCTTGACCAATCGGCGATGCAATCTCGGCTAAAGGAAAGCAAGTTCAATGCTTATCTCTGCGTTGGCCATTAAAAGCCATTGCGCATACGCCCCGTGGCATACGCTTGACAATTTGGCTGGCGGCCAAAGCAAAACATCTCGAGGCCGAAAGCCATTGATCAATCAATTTGCTCTCTCTGGGTTCTGTGTGTGTTTCTCTTTCGGCTTTCCTCCGCCGGCGGCGGCAACAATTGGTTGCGCCTGGCTAACCAGAAGCCGCCACTTGGCTTTGGACTTGGCCATAAATATATATATATACATATATATAAGTTTATATCGTATATTCGCGCCTGCACTTGACTCCATTAAAAAGGCGGCCTGGAGGCGGCATGTGGTCACAGTTTGGTAGCGCCAAAAAGCGCAACAGCACCGTTAATTAACGCAGCCGCTATGATTTAATTGCCTTCGGGGGCCTTTCGGTATCCATTTCGATTTATTAATTCATTTTGTGGGCATTTCAAAGGCCCCTCTAATGGCCACTTGAAGAAAACGCACGCCACGCAGATGGCCAAGAGGCACAGTTTGAGCAGCACTGTAAACAAGCCGCGCGTATAACAGTGGAGCCTGCGCAGGCGCTCTCTCTCCTTCGGTCCGCTCCTGCGGCTGTCATATATCTTTCGCCCCGATGAGTGTCAGTGTGTCACACGAAAAAGTCCATTATGCAATTTTTATGCTGGCCCCAGCAAGCCAGAGGGAGACGGCGAGAGAAAGTGGCCGGGAAAGTGCCATTGCTACCTTGCTACTCTCTGCTACTTTGAGACTTTGCTATTCTGTTGTTGTTGGCGCTCGCAGATGAGTCATCACTGTATGGCACTTGGGGTAGTCGTCGCGTCTTACGAGACCCGAGGAAGACAAACAACAGAAATCACCGAGCTGAGGCCTCCCCTAACAAAAAAAATCAATACTGGTCCATGGCCAAAAAAATCTCATGTAGCGGCCAGCTTGCGGCTTCCACTTTCTTGTTGCGCCTACAAAATTCGAGGGACATGCGCAGAATAGGTTTCAGTGTTTTCGGGTAAAAGTGTTTGGACCCATAAATATTTAATGAACCCGAAAAATGCTCACTAAGCCTGCCAATCAGTTAAGATGTCAGAAATGGGGCAACATTAGCAGGATTAAAAAAGGATTATAGAGTCCAAAACAAAATTGCAAAGGGAAAGTATTGAGAGAAATTTTGGTTTGAAATTATATTAGGAGGAATTAAACTGGTACATAGTATGCTTATTATATATTAAGAACTGCTTTTAAAAAAGAATTCTATTAAATAAATCTTCGGGAGAGTTATCCTGTCGAAAAGTGACCTATTAAAAAATATTCTGAAGCATTTAAGTATATTTTTTAATGAAAAGGTAAATATATATCCTATGGTAACATTAAATAATATATATTTTTACAAGTTTCTGTGAAAAATAAACCAAGTACTTAATATTTTTCTAGTTTTGTTAAGGCAACAGAGTAAATACTCAGTTTTTACTAATTAAAATTAACAAAGACTTTTGCACTGATATTTGCCTTATTCTTAAACATTTTACTTCATTTATCACCTCCCTAACGACCTTTCAACCCGAAAGAAGCCCTCAATTTTTGTCAAATCACGGACTTGCTTTGGTGATCTCACAATGTCTCAACATCGAAAACAAACAAATGACTTGGCAAATGAAAAATTTAAAACTTTAGCAATTAAGATGTTACTTTATATTTTCCTGGCGTTTATTTTTAGCAGCTTAAGCAAAAAGCGAAGCGAAATTTCATAATTAAGCTGAAATAACGACGGAAATCGCCTTTGCCACGCTTAGCAAAAAACCCAAGAAAGAAATAAAAGATAAAAGAGTGGTAACAGCAAAAGAAATTAGGAGAACAAGCTCTCCAGAGAGCTGTTGGCTGAAAAAATTGTAACGCCTCGTTTGGCATTAGTCAAGAACATCAGATTGTCCCTGGACTATAACTAAAGATATAGACACCGTTATACCTTCTTTCTTTCATGTTGCCTTTGGGTTGTGGGTCATGCCTAAGCAATTTTCGAATTATACAACTTGGCTTTGTGCTTGCCTGATTCGGAGATCTCTCTCTGCCATCTCATCTTTCACTCTCTTGTTAGCCAAATAGCCGCTGGCCGAAATAAAACAATTCCCCATTGTTCTCCCCAGCGAAGAGGCTGAATTAAATGGGTCACCTCCGATGGTTGAGGTAGATCAGAGTGAATCTCTTTGGCTTCAGGCAATTAGTAATTATGCACAGAAATAAATGTAGGTATTTTTTGGAACTGATTATTCCTAATATCTTATAGGAAATTTTGGGAGAGAAATAAGTAACAGAGACACCTAATTTGCAGAGAAGAAACAATGTAGTTGCCTTTTAAGAAAAGGTTCAAGCACATTAAATATTAGGAAAGTTATTCCTTGCTCTTCTTCAACTCTAAAAACTGTGCAAATATTATTTTTGAGATTCTAGCGCTTTGATCTTCTCCCCCAACTGCTCCGACTTTTTTTTCTGTGTTCGCTGAGATTCTGGCAATTTGGGAAATTGATTTTCCAGCTACTCACCTCCTCCTCCGCTGCGCTTCTTCTCGGCCACCGAGGACTTCTGCCTGCGCGGCATGCGAAAGGAGTTCCACAGAAAGGAGGAGCTGGACGGCGTCGAGGATGTTAGCGAGGACTTGATGGAGCAGGCCTTCTTGTTGTACGACCGGAATATGTCCAGGTCGCTGCTGCCCGAGGAGGCGGAGGAGGCCGAGGAAGTCATGGACTTGGTGGTCGGTATACGGGATGTCTTGCCATTGTTATTGTTATTCGGTGCACTGCTGCTGTTGTTGTTCAGGAGCTTCTTGATGTTGCCATCACTTGCGGCTACCTTGGAGCTTGCTCCTCCTCCCGATCCAGATCCTGCTCCTCCTCCTCCTCCTCCAGTTCCTGCTGCTGCAACTGGAGCTGGCGGCGCAAGACCCGCATAAATCTTGGAATGATGGTAGCCATACTTTTTGGCCTGCACATTTTTGTGATTTTTCAACATCTGCTGGAACTCTTTCCAATCCAGTCCGACCGTTGACAATGAGTGCGTGGACGTTGATGCGCTTTTGTTGCCACTCAGACTTTGCGAGGAGCCGTAGAACAGTGACACAAACTCATTAATGCCCATTTCCGGGGCATGCGCACTGAGCAAAAGTGCTCTAAAACTGCCAAAAAGATACTGTTATACACGGTGCACACTGCTAAGCAGAAGTAAGCTCACACACCACACTACACCACACACCACACACGTCCGACAGTTGGAGAGTTCAGCGCGCAACTAACCGCGGATCCGCGAACAAACAGCAAACTCGCGGGGATCGCTCTCTGCTTTCGGGCGCTGCCTCTGCCTCAGCCTCTGCCACGGCCTCTGTCTCGTTCGCCGGCTTTAACTTTCAGCTTTATAACTTCAACAACAAACTCCGATTACGACGATTCCAATCACGGATTACTTTATTCGTTATACGTTGAATGCAGCGCATCAAAAGCCAGGCAACGGATCTGCCGATTGCATAAAGCCGAATGCAATCGGGCGTCAAGTATTCATGCAAATTTCAACTGTGCACGTTTAATAAAAGGATAAATTTGAATTTTGACGAAAGCTATGAAAGGAGAACAACGGATATTCTGACTAAAAAATTTCTTGACACCTGAGGCATGGCATTTTTTGTTGAATTTTTTAAGGGGTTCTAATGAGGGTTAAGTTATTCGATATAAATGCAGAATGGTCTCTGACAGCCTCAGAAGACATGGAAAGGGAATATACTCGTACAAATAAATAAATCAAAGACAGAATGCATTTTATGTATATTTATTATATAACGTATAAGCTCAGCTTGTTATTTTTCTAATAATAATTTTTTTGATTAGTTTTAGTGAGCTTCCAACCATAGCAACCCTCAATATTATTGCATGAAACATGACAATTATTATTAAAATGTTTTGATGACATTTTTGCCTAAATCAATACTGAATAATAATAATTCAACACTACCCCTTTCTCTATTATTAATAACTTTCTCAGCTTCTGTTGTCTGTTCAATCCGAAATATTCGAGATATCAAAGAAAACTTGCCCCGCATCATATCTCATATTTCTCTTATTGTTGTGGACTTTGTAATTATAGTTTTTTTTCGCTATTTTCTTTTTGTTTTAAATTGTCGCCGTGACTTTCGCGTCACAGTTGGCCAACAGCAAGAGCAGTTTTTGGGCCTGGTCATTGACTGGCGGCTGCCGTATGAGCCAAGAGTATGTGTATGCAAAATATACAAAATAAACAAAAGGAGAGAAAACTTTGGTATGATTACGCTTGAAAAGAACAACGCTGAGCACACATAGCACTCATTAAAAGCCACGCTCCAGTTAGAAGCTCGAGAGCTATAAACTTTATCAAGTCTGAAGAGATTAAGCCGGCATAATAATTATGGCCGGGCAAGAAAGTATTTTTATTGAACAGTTGTCTAAATCTTGACCTCAATCCAGCTGGCTAATTGAATATAAACCCAAAAACCCCCTCACAGGAACTGAGGTGAAAAGAAATTATCATAGCGTGTGCCGGATATTGAATGTAATCCAAAAAAATCGAAAGTTTCAGATTTATAGGAATTGGGGAATTATGTAAGCCAAAAAAAAAAATATATATACAATTGTTCAATTGAAGAAAGCAGAGGCCGAATTTTATTTTTCTTCCCTCTCATTGCTGGCGAATTATTTAAAAAATAAATAAATTTGCCCGATTTATATGTATGCATAACTATAGTGCCATAAGGCTTCATTCTCACGCTTAAATATATTATTCAAAGCCGAAATTACCCAAGCCCTAAGAGCTTTATTTATGCAATTTTTGGCTTCGCTTTTAGCCAACTTTTGTGTGCAAATTATAAAACCCACGAAGAAGTAGGCAGTGGAACTCCGCATCTTCTCTTCTTGCATAAATTTGTCATGCGAATTAGGCTTGTGAAATGTTTGCTGACAGTTCAATATAATTTTTGGTTACCAAAAAATGTCTAAATTATGTTAATGGCTCCGGAGGTGGGTAATTAATGTTGTTTACTTGCGGGAAAATGTGTCAGAAATGCTCAACTGTCATAGGACTCTAGCTAGATGAAAATAATTCAATTAGTTACTTTCCCACCGATTCCATTGACCACCAATGAAGCCAAGCCACTTATTTTCTTACAAATCTATTGGCTTGCAAAAGCCGAAGCTAGCCATGTGTGGGCTTCAAATGAATTGCAAATTTTTATGGAAACGTTAACGCACTCAATACTCCAAGTAGTAATAATATATATGTTTCTTTGCGTTGGTTACGCATGGCAGAAATCCGCCAAAAGAAAAGTAAAAGTTATATCCAAACAAAAGGCAGAAATACTGGAAAGGTGCGTGTTGGGTGTTTGATTTCTCGTCATGAAGAGGTCGTCCGGCCGGCCATTAACTTTTTTTCTGCGATGTCAGTACCAATGTGCAGCCACAATTGCAAAATGCAAATACAGTTAATAGTTTGCAAATGATATTTATTTTCCATTCTTCTGACACCTGAAGTGTGCCATCGGAGGAGAAGAAGAAAAACGTTTGACAATTAATCAGGTAAAAGCGTGAAAAGTGGCCATAAAGAAAAGCGACAACGACAACACCGAAATCAATGAACTTGATGGGTGTAGGCCATAAATTAGAGTGAAAACAAGCCGAGAGATAATAGTCTGCCTTTGGCCACACACTATATGCCACACACACACTTGAAGGCAAACCAACCAAGAAGAGTTGGCGTGCGTTTAAAAAGATTTGAGGTATACTCTTACAAAAATAATACCATGCATATATAATGAGATATCAGGTTTATATTCCTACTTATAGGGAAAAAATAAATACAAAGATAAGATATCAGTTATATAAGCCCAGTATCAATTTTCGATTCAAGACAATCATCTATTAGCTAAACTTTCAATAAGTCTCACAACATATTTACATTTAATGCAAAAAATCGTATTCTTGTAGAAAAGTTAATTAAAATCAAGTTTTAAAAACAATTAATACATTCTTAAAACAAATATTAATAGATACAAAATAAAAGAACCCGGATTACATAAGTTAATATGGAAGTTAATATATTTATTTAAATGTTAGGAAAATTTACTAATAAGTGCCTTATTTAAATTTATTATTCTATTTTTCTAGCAATAAATTTTATTTATTTTATTATTTTTCAACAATATTAGAGCATTCAATTTTCTTCTTTACAACATCTTCAACTTTCTTACTGCCTTTTCACATGCGGGCCACAATCACGCACAATCAAAACTAAATGACAACTTAATTGATCGTCTCCCCCAAAGTGGATGGTGTGAAAGCAATAAATAAAATTCGACAAAATAGTCAAGCTCGAGGCTCCATAAAAAGTGTGGGTGAAAACTGATTGCTAAATCGCAGGCTGAGCGGGTGTTCCCACAAAATAAATAAAATTAAATTAGGGGAAGGCAGGGCAGTCACATTAAAACATTTAACAAACAATTTAACTTTATATAAGCCAAAGCTTTGTAGTGTTTTTGAAGAGTAGATGAGGGGGCAGTAAACACCAACGCCTAGTATAAAGCCCGGAATAAAGCTAGAAATAATGTTATGTTGAGTGCCTGCCGACTATAAAATACCCGGTAAAAAAAAATTATTTTTCAAAATTTTGGCTCCATAATTAAAGTAAAGAAATATAAGAACTTTAATACAAGTTGAAAGAGTATAGAAACTAGCATTCTGACGGCTTAAAGCCAATACTGAAAAAGTCGAACACTTTCAGCTCTGTTTTCTCAAAGTTCAAGCCTTCTGAAATAAACCTATAAGTTTTCTTAAGTATTCACAATAGAATAATTGTAGGGTTCCAAGACTAAAAAAATGTATATATTCCCTATTTCCGATATACTCCACACGTACCCCGTACAAAAATAAGAACAAAAATAAGAACAAAAACACAAACACAGCAACTACAACTCGTTGAACATCAAAGCGAATTTCGTTAAAGCGTCAAGTGAACGCGTAGCGGCATAAACAAGTTGTGACACTTGCGGGCATAGAGAATACCTCATGGAAAAGGGGTTAATTTCAACTGAAGGGGGAAATTCTCGCAGTGTATGTGCGGGGCATAATGTATAGCAAGTAGAACCACCTGCCTGCCAAGTGTGGGTCATGCCCACGATTATGTAAGCACCAAGTGTGTGTGTTTGTGCGAAAACATTGCGAATGTCGGGTGAACTTAGTGGGTAAGTTTTGTTGGCTTACTCAGCTGCCGAATGGAATAAAGATAAAGACCAAAATTGATCAGTAAAGGAAAGGGAAGTACAAGTGGGTGAGTTCCTTGGATAAAATTGAATTTAATGGAAAAGGTTTAAGGCAAGATATGTAACCTTTATGACAGGGGACTTAAATTCAAAAAGAAACTGTGGAAAGATAGATAAAACTCTTTAACAATAGAGCTAAAACATAAGAAAATTCGATGCAATGTTATTTTAAAACAAAAGCCATTTCAAGCCCTCTAAATAAAAAAGTATACTCCCTAATCTACCCCAAGATGACTGTCGTCCGAGGCGCATAAGTTCAAATTAGTTGGCCAACTCGCACAGACGAAACCCATAAAGATAATCACTGCACATTAGTGACATTGAGCCCAGCCCAAATTCCGTTTCTAAGTATATCTAGTATACTTAATATCTATAAACGAACGCCTGCCCACTACAAAGTGGCAATGCTGCCATTGAAATCACTTGTCAGAGAGGCAAAGGTGTCGGTGCTAGTTTTTAGACAGAATCAGACAAGTGACAACTGTTGGAGCAGAGGCTCTGCTCAGTTCGTAATCCCCGAATGGCTAATTACCCGCCTTAATATTAATTACAAAAGTTGCACAACTCTTAAGCCCCAACAGAAAAAAAAATGTCCCCGGGAGAGCATTTTGCAACTTTTTTTTTCCAACGCAGCCATTGTGCAGAAAATACATTTTCGACAGACAAAGAAAACTTTTGGCGGCACGTTCAGAAAATAATTAATTCGATTTGAAATAAACTTGAATTTCGTATGCTTTCACTTCGGATCTTTCGATCGGAGCAAACCGCAACAGAAAAGGGAAATAGGAAATGGTTAATGGGGTTACAATCGATTTGAAGTGCTCCAGTTACCAGCTCCCTTCGTTATTAACTTGTTTTTTTATTTTTATTTGTGATTGACACTTACCCTCGGATATGCCGGCAATGGCGGTACTTTTAATAATCGGCGTTGATTTAAGTTTGGCTGTTTGTTGTGTCTGCTTAATCGTGGCGGCGTCGGCGGCTTTGGTGGCCACTCCCTTAATTTGTTTGCCATTGGTGGCCGTTGGTGTTCCGCTGCCTGAAGTGCCATTTAAACGTTTATCTGCAATGATAAGAGGGAAAATCTTCGGTGAGTCAACGAAAGTTTATTTTGCGAGCATACTTTCAGGCATTTGGCTAAAATAAACCCCGAGACTCACTGCTGTTATCGTCGCTCGCTTCGGATTCCTTTAAGCGATTTTTATTCGAATTTTTACGGCCAAAAAAGAAATTTCCGAAACCCATCTTGAATAAATGATGGAAAGGTAAGATCAAAACGTAAGAAATATACTGAAAAATGACAATTTTACCCAAGATTTTGTATGAAGTAAATATATTTTTAGTTTGGAAACCAATTTCATTTAGCAAACTGAATTTTCCAGCAAAGCCTTCTTAGTGGGGAAAGTAAATATTAATTTACAGAATTTTCCATTTTTGCAATTTTTTTAAAGATAATATAAGATTTAACATATTGCCTTAACACTCTCCTACTTCTATTAAGGAACTAAATATTCCATTTATAATTTGTCTAATTTATTTAAAGATAAAATAGTCAAGATATCCCCTTTCCTTGGCCATCTGTGTAGCCTAATTTCTAAAATCTTTAAATAAATTATATGCTTTCTATACAATTTCCTTTGCTTAATTATTCATTGATAAAATATGCGTGCAATCACGGAACTTGGCTGGCTATCAATGCAACGTAAATGCACGATGGCAGGGAGCGCAGGAAAAGAAGTCGGAAAGTCTGAAAGCGGAACGCGATCGGTCGGTCTCCCGGCATGTCATAATTTGACCAAATTAATGAAATCAAAAGAAAACCAGTTTCCATATTATTCAGTTTATTCGCGGCGGAACAAGGTGCATGCAAGCAGTGGAGAATGCCAAAACAGAAACACCTGTTTTCATTAAACCAGAAAAAAAACAAAGGTAAAAAGATACAAAAATGCGGCAAGTGCGTGCGGCAAGTAGTGTATGCAAGCAGTGCATATATTAAAGCAGTTGTGAAGAGATCTCTGACCGCTCTCTTTGGCTCTCTTCAGCAACATTGTTGAAAGCTTAGCAACATTGCCTATGGCTGAACTGCTTGATCAGAATTTGAACTGCTTGCCAAGGATGGTGTGGTAAATAAATACTTAAAAGTTACAGAATCGTCGTTCATTTTAGGTTTAATTTATTTTTATGGTAAGAATGGTTAAATAATAAAATTACCAAATAAATTGCTATACCTTTTATTATCAGAATATGTTTTATTTGTAAGCTTAATGCGCTTGTTTTATTCGAAATTTTCGGCTAATATCAGTTTCTAAGATATTTTGGCTTACTAAATCGTAAAATTATGGTTTTTCAACGTTTGTATCAAAAATCGGACCTAAATATTGACTGATTAACAAGAATATCACTGTTAAACTAGAAAAATTAATTATTAATTTTTTTGAATTTAACATAAAAATATGACTCTTATAATAGAATGTCCGATTTCTCACTGACTTAAGAGAACCAACTCTTATTACCAACCACTCTTAGCCCCTTAAAGACCTCTCTTTTCTTGCATACGATTCAGATAGAGATACAGGTTTCCTTGAATAATTAGCATAATTTGCTTCTTTTGTTTTCCGCTGCCAGTGGTGCACACCGCGAGCTGTGTCCACTGCTGACCTCATGGCCACTTGGAACTCGTATCTCCCTGTGCTCGCATCCCATATTGTTTAAGGTAATTTGCGAGAGCACTCGCTCTGCAGCTAGCTCGTGCTGCTGAGATCTTGAGCCCGGTTGTCACTGCCTGCCTGGGTTTCAATACAAACCGCAAAAAAAATAAATAAAAACAAAACAAAAAGGCAGCCAGCTAAAAGCTGAACAAAAACCCAACAAAACAGCGCCAGAAGCCATAAATGGCTAGTACAAGTCTAGGCGGCAAAAACTCGGCGAGTACAAACAATGAATTTGTGCCGGCCAAAAAAAGAGTTTACAATGCCGCGAATGCCAATGTCAACCGCTCTGAACTTCAAAAATGAGACAAGGGGGGATAGGGCCAATCAATCGAAGCCTAAAGAACTCTTTGGGGGGTCAGAGATCCCCTTCGTCGCTTAAATGACTTTAAACCGATTTACCCACGCATGGACCAATCGACAAGCAATTACCATGCCAAGCAACCGGATTTCTTCACTTAATCCGTTCAGGTTCGAGTTCGAACTCCTCCGCATATCCGAGAGAGATACTCGTACAAAGAGGTGCGAAAGTGCCGACGACTCAATCGATCTTTCCTTTCGGCCAACTCGATGAGCGAAGCGCCAGGTAGGCGATACGCGTAGGCATATTTCAGGCACGTTTGCCCCGCCAAGTTGGCCACTGAATACTGAGGAGATGTGCGACTAAAAGCGATCAAATTAGCTGGAATTACCCTTCCCGATGGGTGTGCTCTCTGGGACATGGGCAACGAACTCATATAATAATATACACAACTCCTATTTATCAGTAAATAGAACAAGAAGGGAAGATTTATTTAGAGTCTTTAAATAAATAAATAGAATGATAATACCACTAACTAGAGAATCTGTAGAACTATTCCCTATCTTATAGGGGAGTTTTGAAAAAGTAGAATCACCAAAGCATCGGTGGTTCAGTGGTAGAATGCTCGCCTGCCACGCGGGCGGCCCGGGTTCGATTCCCGGCCGATGCAAATTAGTATTTTCTTTTTTTTTAGTTTAATTTATAAATGTTTTTTTGACGTTTAATTTTTTGTACAATAGTTATTGTTTTTAAAAAGTCAAAGCAACATGCCATGCTTAAAACTTTTGTAGGTAGTCTTATTTTAAAGCTTTTTCTGCGAAGCTTAAGCGAATGCATTTGCAATCCGGTTTTGGCAACTTGCAGTGGAGTTTACCAAAAGATGTTAGCAAATTTTCATTGCCAAAAGGAAAATTTCAGCTAAGAAAAGACAGATTTTCGCACAAGCATCGGTGGTTCAGTGGTAGAATGCTCGCCTGCCACGCGGGCGGCCCGGGTTCGATTCCCGGCCGATGCAAAAATAATTTTTTTGTTTTTATTTTACTTTAATGTATAGAAATAAAAGAGGAAAGCAATAAAAATAAAAAGTTAAGTAAGCTTGTGACTTTTTAAGATCTTTAATTACTTGTGAAGATTTATAAACGTTTTAATAAGTCTAAAGTTTCTCTAGTTTATAGGAACAATCGAAGAGCGAAGCTAACAAAACAGTTTACTACCTTTTTAGTGTTTTCTAAGGCTAAGACCTTTAAAGTTTAAACGTTTTAATAAGCCTAAAGTGCCTCTAGTTTGCACCTTTTTCCCTGCGCTCCACTGGGGCATCGGTGGTTCAATGGTAGAATGCCCGCCTCCCACGCGAGTGATCCGGGTTCGATTCCCGGCCGATGCAAATTAAACTTTTTTATTTAAATAATTTTCTAATCAACAAACTATTTTTTACAGCTTCGATCTTTGATCTTTAATTATGGAGTGAGAGTTTTGATGACATCATCCAACAAGCATCGGTGGTTCAGTGGTAGAATGCTCGCCTGCCACGCGGGCGGCCCGGGTTCGATTCCCGGCCGATGCAAACCAACTTTTTTTCTAGAATTTTTTTTCCTTGTTTTGATTAATCTGCAGAGGCATTTATTGCACGAGATGGCGCATGTTGACTAAATAAATCTTAATTAGTACAAGAAATTCCAGCCGCAAGCGTGAGCCAAGCACTATAACTAACATAAGCTTGTTTTCCCCGTTGAATATGCAAAACACGTTTCACCATCGTTTTTCTTGCTCGTGTTTTCCCCGACTCAATGTGAAAATAGCTCGATAAGCATGCGCGCTCCGCATTCATGGCGCACAGTGATCACAGCGATCGAGGGCGGGGTTAGAGTAATGCTAAATAAGACTCTTTCGCCGGTTACTTTATAAATAGAATTTGCCCGGCAAAGGAATTCAGCGGAGGAGGCATTCTCTTAGCGACTCCAGCTCTGCGACATTACGAGCAATTTAGCGGAACATCTCGGAGGGCGAAAACACAATGAATTTCCCTATTAAGGCTAATTTATGCACGGGCCTGCAAACATTTGCATGACCCAGGCACGACCGTAAACAAAATAATGAAACAACTCGCACAGCACAAAAAGCCGAAGACGAAAGCGACAAAGGAAAAGAAATAAAAGAAAAAAGTTGCTTTGCATCGGCCGGGAATCGAACCCGGGCCGCCCGCGTGGCAGGCGAGCATTCTACCACTGAACCACCGATGCTTTTGGCGGCCTCGGGCTAAATATTCCACATGAAATTGGCAACCAACCATCAGTTCTATGATTTATGGATTAGAGTTTCTGTCTTTGCTTGCCCCACTTTCGTGGCAACATTTGTTGTGGCAATTTATGGGGTCATCGAATTTCGAAGCGAATAAAAAAGTAAAGCTACATATAAACCACATAATGAAGGCATGCCATTCGGATTTTGTTAATTGAACATGTGGCAAAAAAATAATTCAATTAAAGTGCTGGGCAACATGTGAATTATGCTAAAAAATATTCTTGATTTTGAGCAAAACTCAAAGTGATGAGAGCTGAAATAATTAAGAAGTCTACAGATGTTTCTTGAAATCTTTTTTGGCCTCGGTCAGTTCCCAAATTGATGTTTGAAAAATTAGCATAGAAGTGAAATAAGTAGTTCTAGAAGATTTCCTCAGAATATTATTTCTTGTAAATATTAATTTAATAATAAAACGTATTTTAAATATTTTTGTTTAAGCTGAATTTATGTATGATTTTAAACTAGAATTATATGGATTTTGGTTAAATTTCTAAACCTTGATCCCTAATTGAATTTCTCCTTAAATCTCCACAAAACCCAATAAAGCAATCAGTACCTCTGGGCATTTTCCACAGAATCGATTACCACATTCGTTCCAACTTGATGGGGGACAGATGACTCACAAGGAGTGAGTCAACGAGGCCGAATTTGCGCAGAATTCACTGGCACATATAGCACAGAGCTGCCAAGGAGTTTGGGGCATGCTGCGTGTGGAGCCTAAAACCCGAAGACATAATGTCACCTCGCCAGCTGTTGGCTTATTGCAGCTGGCACAGATTTTCCCTCTTTCTTAACAGCTAACTGTGGGAACAGAGCGCTAAATTATTTTCCCTCTTTTTTTTCCTCCCCGACTGCGAATAGCGGAGACTGGAAGCTCAGATACGCCCTCAATTGAAATATAGCGACTTCATGGCTGGACCAGACAATATACACGACACTTTTACGGCCAGAAGAAGGGAGAGAGGCCAGGTGAACGGACAGAGATTCAGCAATTCATTGAGGGCAACCAGTTGAGCGTTCTCCACCTGAGCGATGATTTCGCATTTAGCACTGTTTAACTCTTTAAGGTGGATGGGAGGGACAAGGGCGATTCTTGACAAAAGTTGACACCTTTCAAGTGGCATTTCAAAGAAGCTGTAAAAAGTCAAACACGGTAGAGGAAGTGTCAGAGTTTTGACGGGGAGTTTTAATGAGGGAAGTCAATCATGCTGGTTTGGTTAGGTAAGTCAAAGAAACATTCTTTTAGCACTAAGAATGGGACCAACGTTAGTTAGTTTTGTTAATGAATTACTGAGTTTAGGAATTTGCTAATTTAACGAACAAATATTTTTAAAATTGTTTAGATTATTTCTACCCCAAATGGGTTTTAAATAGGTCTCTTGTGATTTCGTATCACTTAAAAACGCACCTAAAATTATGCAATAAAGGGGAAGCATAGAAAACTAATACATTTAGGAATAGTTTAAATGTCTTTAAAACTACGAAACATTTATCAGGCACAATTCCAGTAAAAATTAGAAATAAATCCATTGAATCCCTGTGAGTTCACACCCCAAAAAATAAAAAACTTAAAACTATTAAGCTTTCAACATTAATTTTTTAGTGGCGAAATTCTGCACTTACGTATTGATGTTGGCGTGGGCGTGGATGATGATTTGTTGCGCGTGGATTGTCCCTTGGCCGTCTGCTGCGTTTTTGGTGGCGGACCCAGATCGGTTGGCGATATGCTCAGATTGCGCACATCCCGCTTTTTGGCAGCTCCTGCAAGAGACAAAGACGAGACGAGGTGTGAAACGAATGCCATGGCAAAATGACAAATACTTTGGTCGCTCCCTACAATCAATATGTGGATGGGATAATTTATGCGGGAACACGTTGCCATCCATGGCAGAGCTTTAAAGTGTCTGGGTTGGGTTTGGGTTGAGTTGTTGCGTACTCGGCTGCCCATTTAATAACTCAAAATACTCGAGAGCAAAAGCACCGCTCACACTCTTCAAGTTTCATAAATTGTTTCCCTCCATCAGCGGGGGGTCCCTTTTTTATATTTAATATTTTTTTCTGAGGGGTGCGCTATTTGCATTTCAGCGTTTTGTGGATTAAAACAAAACGCTTCCATAATTGAAGTGTCTGCCCCCAAGATGTACGAACACAAATAAAGGGTGAAATTATATTATGCCAGTGCAGGCATCCATTAATTCCCAACGGGTGTTGGCAGAGAGAGAGTTCCACATGAAAGGAAATCGAATGTGTAGCGGAGAGCTTCTTAATTCATAGTTTTTCAAGTGGAGAGTAGTTTTTGTAAAAACTTCTTAATATCTTAAAAATTGTGCAACTAAAACAAATAGTTTATAGTTTATAGTTTTTATCACAATAACATTTATATTTGTAACTTACAAGAAAATAATTACATGCTTCAATGTTTGTTTTAATAAGTTTAAAAAAGATTAATGTATTTTCTGTGCTTTAGAGGGAAACCCCAATAAATAATCACACATATTAGACAAACTAACTTCTATCTCAAAACTTTCCACAGATTATCTTTAAAAGCTAATCTAATTTTTCCACAAAAACAGGTATCTGAACGCTTCTCTCTGGCAATCAATCATATTTTATGCTCTATGCCGCCACTAATCAACTTTGATTCACCTTAACTGGGAGCTTCCTTAACGACCCTTTATTGTCTGTTTTCATCGAAGGGCTGGGCTCTGGGCTGGGCCATCTACAGATTTAGTTGCCCAGCCTTGGCACTTGTTAGCCGCTATTTTGTGGCTGCTTTAGGGCCACAGGTAATCAACAAAGTCGGCAGGGAAAAATGCATTTCCGACTTAACCACAGAAGCGGCAGCTGCTCCACCGACAACGTAATAAATTTTATTTTTAGCCGTCGGCTAATTGTGCTGGACATGGAAATGGAAATAAAAGTTGCACGCGCGCGGCTTAAACCAAATGAAAAACTTTTATCTACGTTGTCGGGGACTGAAAGGCGAGGAGCAATGCACCGCGCGTCGCGTAATCCTTTACGGGGGCTTATCGGCGGGAATGATAAGCGCCACAGACAGCATTTGGAATTGTGGAATACGTTGAATACATTGAAAGTGGAAAAGGATTAGGTTTGCTGACGTTAAATAGAAAGGATCTAAACGAGACTTTAGTTGGGATTTTTGTGCGGACAAAAATTAATTTGAGCAACGTTTTAAGCTTTTAAATAAACCCAAGAACCTATTGGTTACAAGTTAAAAAAAAAAATCAAACAAAGGATAATCATAATTGGTTTTTTTAGCAACCCCTTAAGATATTTATTTCATGTCTTTCATGAGCTTACGCAACTCAGCAACTCCGCAGAGTTAATGCCCTCCTTGTAATGCAAGCTCAGGCCATTACAACTCGCATCATTAGCATTTACCTGTACCTGCACCCGAGCCCCGAACTCACCTTTCGTGAAGCCTTTGGAGGCCCGCTTGCCGAAGCTGCCGAAGCGCTCGCGCTCGATCACCTGAGTGTGGATATAGCGCTCGGAATATGAACGCGACAGTTTCTCCTTGGAACTGTGGGCACCCATTTTCAGTGCTTTATATTTTTTTTCCTTTTTAGATACACGAAAGAGTGAGTTTTTCCTGCACGGATGCAGTCTGATCGATATCACGATTTCCAATTTCACTTTCACAGGCTCTCGATGGCTGCGCTAGGCTACACCCGCGCACAATCTCCAGACGTCGGCGAATTTAATTTGATGTTGTCGCTGACAATTGCCGCTTGAATGCATTTTGCTTTGTTTACTTTTTTGCAAGACTACTTTTGCTCCATGATTAACACAAGGTTGACATTTTGAATGGTTTTTATACACTATATTTTACTGCAGTTGACATTGAATTGATTTATAACGATTAGATTTAATGGCCACTCACTAGGTGCCCATTAACGGATTCAATTAGACGCCTCATTAAAACTGACTCGCACAGAAAAGCTTATTTTTTTCCCCATCATCTGCCCAACCACCCACAACTTTAATTAAATTATTTTTAATGGCGCCATCCCTGGGACGATCCAATTTTATGGCATTTTCCACATACTACGGGCACCGGCAAAGGCATCCAAAGAATCGCATTAAAGTAAAAAAAGTAAAAAAGTGGCGTTTAAATGTTTTGACGATGCCAACAACCTAGACACAGAAATCCGAAATAGACAAATACTTAATCGCCCAGACATGAAAACTGTTTTAAATTTAATTGAGCGTAAGGCTCTAGTGCAAGTATTTCTAATATACTCTTCCAGAGGTTGTGCCAACTTTGGCAAAGGAGAGATTTTTGTTTCAGGAGAAAAATCAACAAATATATAATATAAAATAAATTTGAAAAGAATTTACTATTTAGTAAACGAATTTATCATTTAAAAGTTAAATAAATGTATATCTTAAGCCAAGGAACTTGGTAGAAAACTGTTTTCAAAAATAATTAATCTATAGTGAACGATTACAATTTTTCCGATTTAAAAGTAGCATTCTTCTTAAGTAAATACTTAAAAGTATACAGAAAATGCAGAATATCTTTAAAAATATTCAACTTTAAATCTCTAAAATTCTATGAATTAATTAATTAACTCAAAATAATAACGATTCCCATATTATTTTTCCAGATACAAATAGTTCCTCACCCTAGGGCATTGAATAATTGTGGCCACTAAAAACTAGCTGTAAATTTGTATTTTGTTTATTTTTTAAGTGCCAAAAAATAAACGCTCTTGCTTGTTGGAATTTCGCAACGAGAATGATAAATGGTCCGAAATATATAAGACTCTCCTATGCGACAAAGCGACCTCATTTTTCTTGTATTTTTTGTTCGTTGCGGATCCCAAGCAAAGAAAATTACAGCAGACCGAAGAGGAGCAGGTGCATGGACGCCGCCGCCTAGGAAACTATTGCAACACAATCCAAATAAATCTTCGAGTGAGTAGTGAATGGAGGAAAAATGCCAACATGCAGTCCACAGATCCCCGCACATCGCAGCATTTCTCCTGCTCTTTTTACACGGCAGTTGCTGACAGGTTTGAATGTCATCATAACTTAACAAAGGCGAGCCAAAATGAAACCCAAACCGAAATGAGCTGACAAATTGCACGCTATGATTTGTGGCAGAGAGCATTTGAATGTGGAGCACCGACACAGAAAGCAACTGGCTTCGAAAAAAATAAGCTACGAGTGGAAAAGCCACACGTTTCCCAGTGGTTTGAGTAAAAGGGAAAATTATGCTGGCACAGTGGGTAGAATTAAGTGAATTTTTCGGGGGAAACCCATGTAAGTTTTTGAATAAATCAAATAGATTAATAGGGAACAATATAACAATGTTGTAGGTAAAGTAAGTCTGAGAAAAAGAAAGTGGTAATATGTAAATTATAATAAATTTGGGACCTATAATATTTAAATGCTGTCTTAGTTAATTTATCATTAAGTTTTATAGAATTTTAGATCACATAACTCCCTGTAATACACGAGAGTCGCCTCATAACCCATCATACCCCTGTTCCTATCCGGGATCACTGGGCAGGCACAAAAGTCCCACAGTATTTGCTCCGTTTGGCAGGCAGAGGCACAACCTCATTGCCAGGAATAGCATCGGCGCCCTCTTTAGTCAGTTCAGTCAGTTTAGTCGGTTTAGTCAGGCCTGCAAATGTCAATCCGACCTGGCCCGACTATAATTAGCCCAAAATGCAACACAAAAAGGTGTCAAATGTTCGCTCCGCGGCCAGGGAATTTTCAGATCCGTTCGATTTGATTGTTAGCTCTAAATTTAGTCGATTGGAAAAGTTTTTGGGGAGCATAATTCACATGACTTGGCGCACGATTCGAAAACCGAATGTCAAATGCCTCGGATGCCGGAAGTTTTCCACGACAATAAATGTGAAACGGAAGTTGTGGGATAGTCCTCAAGGGCATTTCGATTTATTGTGGTATTTATTTTGTTTGGTATGAAGTTTTTTTCCATTTTTTTCTGTGCTGTCACTCATCTGGGAATGGCAGCTGACGAAGTAAAGTTTTGCCAATTCCCGCGGGCTCTATTAACTTTAATATGCAAAAATTGAATATGACTTTCAATTAAAAGTTGGCCGACGCCGCTGCGGCCTTGTGTGGGCGTTTTTTTTGCATTTTTCATTGGCAAGCGCTTTTCCAGGGGGAAACCCAGGTGGATGAAACGCGGCGGAAGCTGCAAAAGCAATTAATCGTTGGCGAGAGTTCGGAAGGAACTTTCCAGCCACGACATCATAAAGGCGGAGGCGAGCATAAATTTACATAATTTCAAAGAGGCAAGTGCAGCGCCAATTGTTGGCAGAGAAAGATGGTAAGGAGGGTACGTGAAGGGATCTGTGTAAATTACAATTGGCAGGAGACACCTGCACTAAACTCGGTTAAATTAAGGTAATTTTTCCTGAACTATTATTGTATTTAAAAACAGAAATAAATAGAATTAGTGATAAAAGTTAACCTGCATGGGCTATCTTTAAAAAAAGTTTCTGTGAGCTTATTACAATTTCCTTTAAAAAAAGGTTGGGAATATAAAAATGTACTTAAATATCTAATGCGTTTCCTTGTCTCCTAATCGCTTTTAAAAACACCTTAAAGTCATTGCCATAATTTAAGCAGAATTAAGCATAAA
Source organism: Drosophila tani (assembly GCA_008042535.1). Classification (NCBI taxonomy): domain Eukaryota; kingdom Metazoa; phylum Arthropoda; class Insecta; order Diptera; family Drosophilidae; genus Drosophila; species Drosophila tani. Next base: position 208,431 of record VNJO01010053.1, on the reverse strand, counting down.
TCGGTGAAGCACCAGAGTGACCTAAAAGCGATTTTACAGCTTCATAATCTCCTCCCCCAGGCGGCTATAAAAAATACTGCTCCCGATATTACGATGACTCGTTTCCAACAGTTCGATCTGTGCAGTGGACCTCGTCTTTTTTTTATGGTCAGCAAAAATCGCAGAGAGCCATAAAACCATGGGTTCATTGTCCCCGAAGAGAGCATTTATTGGGGACTCCCCGGCCAGGGCAATAAAAATTAACAATTACGAATGCAAAAAGGAAAAGTAATTTTTCGCACACATTTTATTAATTTTTTTATTAATGTGCCATGCATAAATATAAAAAGCGGGCAGCCATTAAAAATGCACCAACAGTTCCAGTTTTCGCATGCAAAATGCGAGTAATAAGAGGAAACTCCACCAGTGGTCGGCGGTCGGCAGACTAAAATAAAACTGACCGCGCAGATCCGATGTAAACAATCGTTAAACTGACGGCAAACTGCGAACAAACTGCATCAGCTGCATATAATGAAATGCTGCCATTAAATTTTCGTAGAAGAAGAACTGAGACAGACTCGTAAATCCCAAAACAAAATTTGCCAAATCATGTCATTGAAATTGTGCGTTTTCCCCTGCATTTCGCTCCAGTAAATTTAACAAAAAGGGCGCTCTGAGGAGCCCAAAAGATAAATTTAGATGATGGCACAGATTTTGGTGAACGACCAAGTGAGTGTGTCTAATACCCTGTAAGCAATAAGTGGATCATCCGAGCATATGAGAAACAGAATATATAAAGACACTCTAATGATGATTCATAAAGCAAGTCTTTGCCCAAATGGATTCACCAAAAATCGGGGCTCATTTAATCTAAATGATTTTAGAAAGTTGAGGGCATAGAAAAACGGCTGTGACTACATTTAAATAAATTATTCAGCCAAATAATTATTAGTTCAAGAAAAACTCATAAAAACGAACTTAAATAATTACTTTCCACATTTTATGGGCTTTTATAAAAGTAATATTAATTAAAAACCTTAATTATCTTGCACATACTAATAAAATATTCATTTGAATTTCTCTGGCCCCCAAGTACACAAACAGTTGAGCAATTTTGCAGATACTTTTATTGCCTGCAAAAAAACGAAAAGGGGAAATGGCAAATACAAATGCAAATGCAAATGCACTCATAATGCAATTTTATTTTTAAAACGCAGTCGTTTGCCCCCTGGGTATTTTTTTATTATTATTATTTTGTTTTTCTTTCATTTTTTTTTTGGGTGTGTCGAGAGGCAAAGTTGGTTTGCGAGCAAATTTGTTGCCTCATTTCTTTATTTTTTGTGGCACACTTTGCTGAATGCGAGTGCCGGCGAGCAAGTGGCGGCAATTTGTTTTAAAAATATTTTCATTAGCCAAACGCACACAGCAAGAAAACGATATAAGCTGTAAGCGATAAGTATTGCATTTTAAATATATATTTGTTAAATATTTAAAAAGTTTTTCTGTTCTCTGTTATGTATAATATTTAAATTTTTTTCTATTTTCGATCCTTGTGTATCTGAAATAATTATTATTTATTTTTCTGTGCATTGCATACAAGTTTGCAAGTTTGTGCTAAAATGCATTAGGCCAATATGTGAATTTAGTAAGCCAACACGGTTGCCTCGTTTTCAGTGTGTTTATGCTAATATAACCATGTAATCTCCTAGTAGGTTGCCTTTTTCTTTCTTTGCGATGATGACAGCCAGCCAGCCCCATTTGTTGTCTAATTGAGCTGTCGACATGGCTCTACCTTTAATTTGGCCAATTTGTGCAAATTGGGTTGACAATTCTGTTCTTATTACAAAGCAAGTGCCAAACAAAAGCTTGCCTTCCCAGTATTCAACCGTAGACAAAAGGCAAATTACTTCTCAGATGTTTTTGGGTAAGATAAAGAGTTGAGCAAGTCGGTAGAATTATAATTATAATATAGAAAGAGGTGGAGCCGTAGTGATTGCTTCACTGAACGATGCTCTTATTTTTGACAAAAATTTTAAGCAAATTATATATGTTAAGAACAAAATAAATAAGGGTTTCTACATCACTTATTTTCAAACATTTTCTTTTCTGAGTGGACTTTAATCGAGAAAAGCGGAAATTCTTGTTCTCTTTCGACACAAACGCTGCATAATGTAAAAATGTTGAGCTTGGAATCGTGTTCAGTTATAAATTCCAAGCAGAATAAGTAGTTTGCATCTTTATTCCCTCTGCTTTTTGAAAGCCCGACAAAAATTGCCCCGTCATTTTGGGAGCCAAGTTGAATTGCGGCCAACGATTTGTTTGGCACCTGATAAAACATTTGCCCAGATTTCCATTAGACAAACAATAGTTTGTTGTATGCTTTTTGGACCTCTAACGAGTGACAAAACCAAAAACAAACAGTGATTATCGACAACGGCCTACGAAATGCTTCCGGCTGGCGGACAATATTGTTTAAGCGATGGCACGTGCGACCCCCAAAACCTAAACTTTTGCTCCCAACCAGCTAGTAGGGGCCAGTGGGTTGGGTCATTAAATAACCATTTGAATGACAATTGTCGGTGCTAGCACTTGTCTTATACGTTTTTCCAGCGACCAGCGACTCGAGTTACGTCGGCCCACAGGAAGTGTGTGGTAAAAGTTGAGCGACTCTAATGACACAATTAATTTATTGAATTAAGCTTGAAAACTGGACACTAAATGCACTTTACGACACCGCGGAGAGTAGGAAATCCATTTGAACAGTACGGAATGGAGACCGAGACCCATCCAATTGACTCACTCGGATCTCCTCCGAGACCCGCCATGCAACGGCTTATTTTGATATGCAAATTAGCCACGAATGCGTGATGGAGCCCCGATGTTGTTTGAGCACAGAGAGCATAAAAGCCATGGGGTCGGTTGGTCTGTCTTTGGGGGTCCCAAGCTCATTTCCCTGTCTCTCCACTCGTTAACAACTCAGCACGGAAAAACTTCTGCCTCGGCTTTAACTGCTGCGATCAATCAAAGACGGCGACAAACACGAAATAATGCAGGTGAATCCGATATCCGAGAATGGAGCACTTAAAGAGAGGAGAATACTCTTTCAAATAGAGCAGTAAAAATGGGAAGAACTATCTAGACAAAGTTTTAAATAAATCACATTTATATGGCCTGTTGTAGAGACCCCTTACATATTCGTGACTTACTTCGAAGTGGTTATAAAAACCCTCTAAATAATTAATGTGTTTAGTCATTGTAACCCCATTAATTATATATATTATTTTTCCCACATATTAAGCAATGAATTATTACAGAAACTTCTTTTTGTTGGGCAAGTCTATAGATTTTATTATTTTATAAACAAAACCTATGCGATTTTAATTCGCTTCTTGCAAGTACTTTACTTGTTACATATCCCATATATTATTCTTTATATTTTCCCTCCCTATTCTCACATGAATAAAGTATGACTTATGTACACTCCACTGTCATTTATCCTTACTTTAATTCATTTTTAAATAATCTACTATAAACCGAAGCTCGTTAAAACTGACAGCAGCAAAAGAGTCTCGACTCGAGTCTCGACACGCTAGAATTGAAATGCGATACATGCAACACACAATAAGAGCCACAACAAATTCAGTCTTCGTTAACATTATCAACACATCGGCCGTCGAGCAGTCGAGTTTTTGGCTCAATTCAGTTAGCTCTGAATGGAATTGGTTCAGTGACCAGTGGAAAAATTTGTTAGCCGGCTTAAACAGCTGATTCGGTCGAAATACATTTTTTTGTTGGCCCGGTTTTTCGGACCGTTTTTGGTCTGTGTGATTGGCAGGCACATGTTCACGGCATATAAGCGCTTCATTATGGCAAAATGAAAAGTGTTTCGCCTTCGTTTCTTATTCAACAAAGAAAGCCATACCAAAATTATGCAAAAACAAAAAAAAATCAAAACATAACGAAGGAAACAAAAATCGAGCGAATAAAATCAAAGCGGCACTCGGACAACAATACACTTAACGATTGCATCGAAAAAATATCAAGTGAAAGTTGACAGCTATCGTAAGATACATATTTTAAATAATTTTGTTCCTGAGGTGCCAAACTTGCATCGAAAAAAGGAAAGGGTATCAATTTCTGGGGTGGTTCCCCCAATTATGGTAATCGATGCCAAAGGGTAAAGGACTGGAATTACTGATTAGTGTGAACACGATATTGATACAATGTAAAGTGTTGCCTTCTAAGCTTTTTTAGAGGGAAAAAACTTTCATTTTTTATTTTAAAGCTACTTTGAAGCTGAATAAATTAAGGGCATTATAAGAATGTTAATTAAACTGAACTTGTAAACAACTTTTTCTTTAATATTAGAACTAGTTCTCTGGGGGTTTTTCCGCCATTCATTTTCCTTGGTGAAAAACTTTCCTTGCTGTTATTCCATGCAGAAAAATTTCTTGATTGCAAAAAGTAGCTTTTCTTTCTTTGCGCAACCTTCACTTCAAGCCAAGTTGGCAAATTGAATTGAAAAGCTGCCGCAATACCATTTCAATGCATTTCATTTTGTTGGGCGGTGTTACAGTTTTTTTGCTGTTTTTTTTTTTTGCAGCATAATTTTTACAACATAACGCCCACAACACTTTCTCGCATAGTTAAGCGAATTATACAAAAAGAGCCACTAAAAAATGTAAGAAAAAAGCAGAGCGGGGAAAACGAAACGAACACAGAAAAAGAAAGAAATATTTCTGTCTAGCATTATTTTGCAATTTCCCACATAATTATTAAGCGCCACAGCCAGGGAGAAACAGTGAGGGGGAGTGAAAGGGAAAAGTAGAGATTGAGTGAAATGAAAGCAAACAAAAGCGTCTACTTTTCAATGCAAGTCGGACATCAAGAAAAAACGTACACTTTAAGTTAATAATAATCATTTAAAAATAAAAAGGGATGTGTGTATATTTTTCTAGACATTTAATAAAATCAAATAATACATAAACATAGCCCTTAGAACCTTTTGGGCATTTGTATCTCACTTTGATATCATTTTATTTACATTAAATAACGAAGAGCCCAGAGCAAAATAAAATCTTCAAGTTCTTCTTAGCAACTCAAAAACTCCCTATAAAAATTCCTTGTAAATATTTCCAGTGCAGGTAAAAACCCTGTAACTAAGACCCAGCCCCAAAGGAGGTTCTTCCCCCACCGAGGGTGCACTGTACAGTAAATAATTTCATGCGCCGCGAAAAGAAGAGACAGCAAAGAGATGCTGAAAAAAAATGCAAATATGATAATAATAATGTAAAAAAGCACAAAAGCATGCCAGCACGTCAAGTGAAAATTAAGAAAGAGTCGTTCACAGACACACACACACAGCGAGACATTAATATAAAGAGAGAAATGCACACACCACAGATACCAAGATACAAGACACAAACTCGAGCTACAAAACGTTGGTGGTTTTCTAACTGTCGACTGTTTGATGGAAATTATAGCCACAGAGACCAAAAGTGGAGGAAGAAAAAAATCAGAGCCAGCGTCAGAGCAGACTTAAGGAGACCAGATCAAAACCAGTAGACAAGGCCGGAAACAGGTGTCGTCTTTCGCGGCGAAAGAAGTCTAGAAAACCCTACCATCGAAACGCATAAATAAGGCCTTAAATATCTTAGCACGCTGCCAACTTGATGTTTAACTTTATATGGCCAATATCCGTTGAGCGGATATTACGGATAACAGACATTAAGACGCATTCTTTTGTGTGGAGGAAGCAACGCCCACTGATTTTCTAAGAAAAAAATATCAAAGAATTAGACTAATCAGTTATTATTTTCAATTATTCCGGCTGAATATAAAATAACGATCATTTTAAAATCAAGTTACCTATTCCTATTTTTTAAAGTTGTTTTAATGCCTTTTCATCACAAGACTTCTAAAGAGCTTGTACATTCAGAACTATTATATCACCTTTAAACCCTGCCAATTTCCTCATTTCTAATTATAATTCCTTTAAAATATTACCTGCACTTTGAACTAAAATTAAGCCAAACTATTATCCCCCGAAACCCACTGATGTCACCTGGGTGGTGATCTCATTTAAGGCACTTCTCCGGTAACCAAATGAGCCGCCCCGAAAGAAGCTTGAAGCCCGACATCATTATATTCATCCCGTCACCCTCGACTTAAGCGTTCGTTATAGGATTATGGCTTGCAGCTGGACAAAGGTGAGGTGAGCCAGGTAAGTTACGGAGAAACCCTCAGAGAGCTTCCAATTGAATGCCGATGAAGTTTGATCCCAGAGCTCCAGCTGGCAGCACGTTTCCACTTGGCATAGGTAAATGAACTCTTCGCAGACACCCCCTTTTCACCTGGTGCTGGGTTCTCTTAGACAAATGCTAACGGTAACTGGGAATATGCACATATATATAGCAGAGAGTGAGAGAGGGAGCTAGCAACGATTTTGCGGCTTCGCAAAAGTTCGTGAGAAAGCCAAGGCACAAACTGTAACAAAACTGATTACGACCAACATAATTTATGGCCAGCAGAAGCCCAGAAGAATTCTTTGTCGGCTGACGAAAGCCGAAAAGGGGGCTGGAAAGGGGGGAAGAGCTTAGGGGCACCCACTGATTGATTGATTGGGCTTCTAACCTAATGCGATTTTTACTCAGAAAATTCTGTACGTTTTTTCATTGTGTTTATTTATTCATCAAACAAAGTTGGGGTATTCGGTGTCAATGCAAAATGCGAGGGAGCAGCGTATTAAATACCAAATTGAAATATACAGAAATGACGTCAAAAGACAAAGTATATGCAAAAAATAAGAGAAGAAATCTGACTTGGCTATGAGATTCTTGGTTTATTATTGTTTTTAATTGAAAATTATTAACTAGACTGGAATTTAAACAAAATTTTGTAAAATTCTTTGAAAAAGGGGAGCATCTCAAAAGATTTATTAAAAAGATTTAAGTATTATTCATTTCATTAAAACTGATAAGAAAACACCTAAATTTTTTAATAAATTTAATATATTAGAAATCTTTTATTTATCTTTTGCTCAAATTCTAAATCCCCTTTAGCAAATCCCCAAAAAACTGGGTATTTAACTTTAAATGAATGCAGTCAAAGGTGGTTGGATGGGTTTCGAGTTTCAGTGGTCAAAAGTGAGCCTTGAAATGCCAGACGATGCTTTTGTTTCAGCTGAAAACATTTTACACACTTTTAAATGAAAAAGTACATAAAAGCCCAGGGGAACCGGCATTCTATTGAAAAGAGGGAAAACCTGTTTTTTCCTCTCTCTGATGGGCTAATAATAATTGGCAGAAATAGGGGTGCAAAAACAAAGTTTTTAGAGGGAGTCAGTTCAGGTTCAGCCAGAACTTTAGGGAAACCTCTGGGTAGCTGATGATTCATTTATGGTGACGACGACTCTTGACCCGCCATTAAAAAGTTTTTATTAATTAACGGTTACACTCAATGATTGATTTTCGATCACACAATCGGCAAACACCGCACAGACACTTTTGGGCCTTGTTTCATGACCAATTTTGGTAATTATTTTCCCCCTCGATCACGAAGCGCGATCTAATCAAGATCACGAAGAACACGCAGAAAGCCGAAACACGAATCTACAACAGAGGAGAACGCAGAACGGAGAACGGAGAGCAAGCGGCACGTTAGCATTGAAAACCCGCCGCAAACTGAAGAGACGGCGCTGCGAGGCGAACTGCAGGCAAGCCAAATGCCGTTTTTATCGATACCAGAGATACATTTGTATCTACAACTTCAGAGTGCGCCCGGCCGCTCTTCGATGAATTCGAAACTCTCAGCGAGCAGCTGCTAGTGCTCGGTCGCTTAAAAGCCGGTTCGCGGCTTAAAACTTTGAGCATTCTACTTAGCAGCTTTAAAAAGTTCGCTTCGAACTCAATTCAAGTTTGGTTTTCCTGTGGTGAGAGCCCAGTTCCATTTATCTCTTAGGTTGCGTGTGCACAGGAATGTTGCCGAAACATGAACTGCTTGCGTCAACTGCTTAAAAACTGCTTGTGGGAACTTCCAAACTGTAGCAACACGCGATCTTTGGGTTGAATAAATAGTGCATACTTTTAGGAAGTTTCCAAAAAGTAAGGTTCATGAAAAATGTATGCAAATGCTTGGTGTTTGAATAACTTAGTGTTTTTGAGGACGATTTAAATAAAAATGCGTGTTTTACAGTTCATACTTCTGTCAAAATTAGGAAATATAAATTATAATACTTACGCAGTGGAGTTTTTGCCAATAGTTTCGGGGATCCGCTTCCAGAAACAGATGCTGAAGCCTGCCCTGATGAGGCATTACACAACAAACTCAGGTCGCTGTGCGAGCTCTTGTGGCTGTCCTTGCTGTACGAGTGATTACTGTAAGAAAACACAGAAAGAGCACTTATTAGTTACGTTTCTTATAAACCTCCTCGAGACCAGTTTTTAAAAAATTATTTAACAATTCATTTCTTAATAGGACAGACTAATTGGGGCCTTACCGAAACAATAAATTAATTCAGTGAAATTATGGCAATTTAAAATGCTAACTTATTGTCGTTTTTCTTTCTTTTTTCCGCTGCCTTTTGAGCAATCTCAAAACTTCGCAGCTAGGCGGCACTTGAAAATCCACAAGGCTGTGAAATTATTGCCAGCATTCTTCAGGCGCCGCTGAGCAATCACAAAAAAACAGAAACAGAAACAAACAAAGCCGGTGAAAAGTGGAAAATCAATTGGAAAGACGCGTCAAATTTATGCACCACCTTTTTCCGTTAAGTGGGTGAAATTTCCTCTTCGTCGCCGCTGTAAAACTATTTTTTCGCTTGCATTTTTTGTGTACAAACAGCTTCCGCCGACAGCTCGCTAATTGAAAACTGAATTTTCAGCAGGAAACCGCAAAAGAAAAGGCAAAAAAAATATGCGAAATGGCCAAAAGGAATTAGCGTTGCCAACTGCGTTTCCGTTTGCCAGCAACATAACTATAATTTTTTTTCGAGCTCATCCAGGCAACTGCAAAAAGTAGTTTGTCGTCAGTTGCTGCAGCCACATCCCAATGACATTTTTCATATTTATTTATTAACTCAGCTTGGAACAACTGGGAAAAGCATTTAATTCAATTTCTTGTCGCAATTAAATGCAATTATAAAGAGTTGTTAATGCGTGCACACAACCGAGCGGATTGCCGTTGGCTGGTTGGGTTTTTGAGGATGTAGAAAAAATTAAACAAGAGATGTGAACAAGGCTGAAACTAGGCTAGTTGAATTATTAATAAAATCTTAGAATTGTTGGCAGATAAATATTTAATGTCTAGATATGAAGAACATAGAACAAACGGAATATTTTATTAACATTTAACGTCATAGAAATTTTCTAATAAGGTTTAAATATTCGTTTTGATTAATGTTATATATCTTTGGTTTATTATGAATATATCTTAGCACTTTAAAAACTTCTTCAATTAAAAATTCTCTTTCCATTTATCAACTTTTCATGATTTAATACAACCAAGTTTCTTGCCTAATTTATTTCACTCAAAAAAACCAATACTTATCCCGTAAGAATGACCATAAATATGAAAAACACTAAAAAGTGTAGTATAAGTAAACAAACCCACCTCATAAATCAACATTAGTTCAGAATATTAAACTTCTCCGGCAACTCGAAAAGGCAAAAAGGCGGCTAACACAAATCAATTTCTCTGCGAAAACTATGCCAAGTCATTTAGAGTTTTTGCAACGAACATTGTTTACCGGCAAGCCCAGCTACCGTTTGGCAATACATTATTTTCACTGCCAAGGTTTGCTTTCTGTGTCAACCGTGTTGGCCTTTTAAGGCGCCGCCTTGGCCATCGCAGAAATTTAATGAAAAAAATAATCGGAAAAAAAAACTAAGGAAAATACCAAGCCAAGCCCCCAAGAAGAGCAAAGCATTTCCGCAAGAGAAGAAACAAGTCCATCAATGCAGGTAACAAGTGCGGGTAATAAATGTAGAGCTTTAAGGCATTATTTAAGCCCAATTTTAATGGGTGAGGGGGAGGAAAGCCAGCGACTGACCGGTAAATAGATTTAATTATGCAAAACGTGAAACGAACCCATCGACACGCTGCCAAGTTCACTGAGGCGTTAAACATTGGCGGAAATCGGGCGAGAGAATCGATTGAACAGAAAGAGTCAGCCAGCGGCGGACGGACGCAGCTCACCCGCTTTATAAACAAATTGTACATTTTAAATGGAGCACCGAACCGATGGGTCTTTAATCCCCCGGCGTTGTTATAAATATTTATTATATCATCCTCATCCCCATTCCTACCGCAGACAAAGTGCAAAAACTGAGGAGCCGTTGCAATTGCAATGGCCGTAATTAAAATGCATTATTAATGATATGCAAATGTCGAGACATTCATGAAAATGAGACAGGAGGCCAAGACAGTGATTTAAGCACTGGCGGAAGTGTGAATGCTCTAAAAAAGGGGAGAAAAAAATAAAAATAAAATAATTTACTATATTTTTCTAAGTATGGAGTGCTTTTAGTTGATTAATATTAATAAAAGGGAAGAAAAAATTGTATATATCAGGTAACCACAATTAAATAATATTTAAAAGCCTTTAAAATACTATCTGAATTTTCTACTAAGAAAAATCTAATCTTTTGCTTTCAGTGGCTAAATATTAACAATAAGAATGAAATATTTTATATATTAGGTAAATATAATTAAATAATACTTTAAAGGCTTTAAATTAGTCTTTTTTGAGACAGGCTCCCCTACTAAGAACAAATTTAATTTATAGCTAATATCTTAAGTCAAAGCCCCACTTTCTTCGGTTATACCCCTCGCAATAAGAGAGCAACAGATGCAGCAGACAGTCCCTTAATATCCCCTACCTCGTGAGCGAATCACATACTCAAAACCACCCGCCCATGTCCACCTGTCGCGCGATTTACCATCCCCTTTCAGGGCTGTCAACGCTTTGGTTTGAGCAGTGGCGGCGCTTACCCTTTCACCGATACTGCCGTCGACTTGAAGGTGGCACTCTGGAGGGGCCGCTTAGACTTCACTGTCCTCGTCGTCCTCGTCCCGGGGGCCATTGGGGTCATTAAAGCTAGCATTACCTCGCTGTCTTGGGGGTCGTGTTCAACGTGGGGTTAAGCAACTTTTACAATAAAGCCTTAAGTTTTAAAAAATATAATAATACAGAAATATACAATATTAGCTTGATATATTTTTAGTTCTTTGGCTGACTTCTGGAGCAATGCTAACTTTTGGGTTTTTATTCTTACAATATTTATTCATTCTCATGGAAGCATTGTGCCATATAAGCCACATCGGCACTTAAGACAGGTGTTTATTGGACAATTTTCATGGCTACCTGCATTCCCTCATCTTTTGTGACACTTGTAAATGTTCAGTTTTACAACTGACAATTAATTCCTTTCTTTTTTTTTCAAATAGATGCCAGTGGCTGCATTTTAATTGTCACAGCAACAAGGACGAAAGAGCCATGACAATATCCATAAAAATTCTGACAACTAAGCCATAGTCTGACACTATGCCACTATGAATTTTTCCCATTTTCTGATGGCATTTGGCCAGGCCATTCCATTGATCTTTGCCCTTTTTGCATTGGGTAAGGCAGAGATGTTAAAATCCAGAAAAAAAAAATAAAAAAGATTGGTATAGCAATTAAGCGACTTCCTCTGTGTTTGGCGAACAGCAAACGGCAGTAACTTGAAATTGCAGCTTCCTCAATAATTCGTTGTTATTGCTGAGGCAACCAAAGCTTCAGTTTTGCATTTTCCATCTCCCTATGTATCTCCCCGATCCCCATCCCTGCATGTATTATGCAATTGTTTGCCATCTCCCTCGATTCCGCCCCCAGCAGAAACAATTCGTCCTCTTAATGAGCTTCCATTAAACTTAATTGCAGTTGGAGTTCTGTTTGCTGTCCGTTTTGGAATGGGGAAGCTCAGTTTGCATTATGATTCGACGTTGGCAAAGCGAAATCCAAACATTTAATGGATATACATACAGATATAGCTCCCCCGCAACAAGAGTTTCCTCATGGACTTGGCTGGCATTTCCCATTTAATTGAGATTTGCTTGCTCAGTAGACAGAGGTATATCGTTATTAAGTGTGGAAAAAAATTTAGAAACCAGAAACCTTGTTTTTAGGCACCTTTTCATTATCATTAATACTTTATTTATGTTATTATAAATCGATTTAAAAAGAAGAAAATAAACTAAAATAATAAAATGATAGAAAATAAAATAATGATCGTAACTTCAAAATCAAATAAACTGTTAAAGCTTTTAATTAATAAAATATAAAATGAGTATGGACATTATATTAACTTTAAACTCTTGATGCCTTTTTAATAGCTTTAAATAATTAAATAAATTTAATGTTCATTGCAATGGGTAACTTACAGTCTAAATATCACTTTAAAGCATCCATCTTATACATCATTGCTATTCCTATTGCAATGTCTGAGTGCCTTTGAAGTTTACCCCTTGTATTAAAACATTACCCATTCATCTCATGTTGCCATATTCCGTTTGCATACTTTCACTTGGTCATAGCCAATTTGATTTAATGGCCAAAGAGCTCGACTGCCACTGTGATTGCACTTGGCGTTGCCCTCTTAACCCCAAAAGAATGCTCCGCGAATGTAGAATAATTAAATTGTTCACTTCCTTTGCGCGGAGAGCGGGCACAATGAGTTCATTATGCGAGTTCTTGCAACTATATACGCTTTTTATCTTGCGAAAAATTCCCATTAATCAATTCTTTTGTTCTGAGAAATAACTAGGTGACCCTTTGTTTTAAATTATGCTGAGATCTAATTGCTCTCCCCACGACTAATAAAGACATGGCACAATGAAAAGGAAATCTTTTGGAGGCACATACAAAAAAGTCTGCAAGAGATATGACTTTTACATATTTCCTTTTATAACTGGCTCTTTTTGGTTAATAAAAAAATCCCCCTTTTTCTCTGTGTGATTTATTTAAGTCGCAAAAGGAAAACAATTAAATTTTCTTCGGTTTCGATGCCATTTTGCGCAATGCGAATTCACTTTGGTGACAACATAACCAGACTAACAACTTCAACTGCGGCCCGAGAGAGGAGCACAATGAGGGTTCCGATCTAACCGACCAAACCAGACGACGAGAATCGTGGGGAAACAAGCCGCTTTTGTTTAACGCATGAGTTATTAATGAACATTAGCAGCATTTGATGTCGCAGGCGCAGACAAGAAATCGCCATGGAATGGTAACAATAACGACACTCAACTGGAGTGGAGTGCACTGTTCCAAAGTGCCCGCAATGGAGCCGGAGACACTCTAATGGAAGCCAACCAACGAGAGTCTGAAGTGGGTTTAAATCGGTTCAAGTTGCTGGAAGTGGAACGGGCTCTGCTCTCCATCTGCAGCTCCATCTCCACCACCTTCACTCACAACCCAAACTACCTTCTTCCACCTCAAGTGGGGTTTAATTAGGAAGTTCTGGAGCGAAGGAAGTGCAGCCTGCAGTCTCTGGTTTCAGACATTTTCGTTTATTTTGATAATAACAATAAGCAGTGTTTGTTTTTGTTAAATGAAGCTCATCAAAGGTGTCATTATACATAATTAAATTTTATGGACTGAGGCCAAATAGGGTTAGGTAAAGCTTGATTAAATTTGAACCAAAATAGAGCTTGAACTTTATTATAAGTTAACTAAGTTAGAGTTCATGCAAGGTTCTAAGTTCTAAGAAGTTGTGTTCTTATCTACATACATCTACATGTATTTCAATATTTGCTTAAAGAAATCATATTAATTAGGACTACTAAAAGCTTTTAGACTTTCTTTAAATAAATATTAAAATAAGAAATATCCAATAATGTAGGCGAAGATGCAAATAACAAAGAAAGTAAAGAAGCTCTAAAAGTGAAAAGTTTGTTATTTATAAATTTCTTTTACTGGTACATTTTTTGTTGACCATACTATATGTGATCAGCCTTTGGGTTGGGTCTTACTTGGCACTCTTTCCATTCAAACACATTACTTAAGTAAAAACCCCCTCTAAGGAAGAAAAAAAAAGGTAAACAACGACGACAATTCCCATCTGTTACCCAAGTGTAATGACTCCGACTCATAAATGGGCATATAGACCAACTGACTGACAGGCAACCTGCTCATACGATGTGCCACACTTATTATACTGGGTACTCGCAGAGTACTTAAGTTAATTAGATGTTTTGTAATAACTGTACCACAAATTGTATACAATTTTATGTACATAGATTTATAGAGAAAGGCTAAAGAAATCTTTGTAGACTTGAAATCATTAAAAAATTGTATCCAAAAGTATGCAATGAAATTCATTATAAATTCGTTAATGATTTTAAAACCAAATCGATTTTCTTGATAACCTATAGAAGCCGAGAGTTTCTTCTAAAGCCTTACAATTCTGACTTGAAAAAAAAGTATAGTAAATACTATCTTTAAAATTATTTTTATTACCGAGTAACCCATGGTCGAGGCACTTTTTCTTGCTCTAATACTGCAACACTTTGTGTCATATATGGGCAGTGGGATATATCTTACAATAGGCAGACGGCGAGAGCATTGGGGTTAGGAAACCATTGCAAATAGTTGAAGACAGCACGCTATGTTCGATGTTTCAGTGATCAAGATAGATACTTCACAAAGAGCCGACCGAGCGCAGAAAATGTGCAAATTGAAGTGACTGCGCGATAAGAAATGTAAATGTTGTTTTTCTTTTTTTTTCTGCTGTCTGGAGCCATCATTAGGTGTGGGGGCTCGGTGAAGATCTAACGCTGGTTTCGTGTCTGCCTTCATTAGAGGTATTGTTCTAATTTTTCTTACAGCTATTTGCCATTTGAATGTGGATCAATGGAGCGAAGTGAGAAGATTGAGAAGAATAAGGGTCACAAAGTTCTATCTATATACATATAAAAAAATATTTCCTGTTAAAATTGGGTGTGTTTGGACACATTTCTAATCCATAACATAAATATTGAAGTTACATCATTTCTCCAAGGTCCTGTTTTCTTTCAGAAATTCCAAATCCCGTCTAGCCCAATTAAACGATATTTATGTTACAACCACAATGCTGTAAAAATTCATATTCGTCGAGATTGCGGTCATCTGAAGAATTGCTTTATAAATAGCAATCCAGTAAAATATTTTCCATTCCCCACTGACCAACCATTTGCTGTAAGAATTGTTGTTCTTCACAAAACTGTTTGTTTTTCCCCAAAGAACGCACAAAAAATTGTTCCATTCGAGTGCAAACAAAAACAAGAGCCAAGTTCGACACGATTCTGCCCCCATAGAAAGGGGGAAACAATTGTGGAATACTTTTTGGGGAAGAATTAGCACATTAGCGCACTCGAGTGGAACCTTCAAAGCGGAAATCCAGCAGCGCAAAAAGTGTCCATTAAAAACATGCATAAATGTATTAATTGATGTACAAAAAGTTTGCTAAAAGTCTTGCTGATTCGAAGAACTGTTTGCATGTGGCACAAAGCAAAAACCTAATTGATTCTGGGGGCCTTAGCAACCGGCGCCGATATGCTTGAGTGCTCCCTAAAATTTTTCCAGACATGTACAATGGTCGAAGCGAAGCTGAGCGTAAACATTTCAACAACTTTTTGCATTTGAGTATTTTTGTGGTAAGACAAAGAATAGTCGACGAAAAGATAGTCGAGCTCTGATTAAAGTTTGGCTTAAACATTGTGGAAATGCGGTGAAGATTTTTCCTTATTATTAAGATATAAAGGAAAGCTTCCAGACTTGCTTTTAAATGGTTTTCATTTGTTTCCAGATCAATTGTAAGACTTACACTTTAGATACATTTGAAACTCGATTGTAAGAGTCTTCCAAAAACAATTGTACCTCAAACAATTCCATTCCAACCTCATGTTGCATGTTTTCTTCACCTTGCGGATGTTGCACATACACGTCGTCGGGGCAACATAATTTGTGTTGCCTTCGCATTTCGGAAAAGCCGAAAACCGAAACAAGTGTTTTCCAAGGCGTTGCGCTCCGTTTGGAAAAGCTGGCAGCAGCGGTGGAGCTAATGCTGCGGCAGCATTTTGCCGGCAGTCCTACTTTTAAATATAGAATTTGAACTAATTTCGCTTGTTTTGCTTTTTTGTTGCATTAGTCGTTCGTCGGGATGGATGCTACCGATATATGTTTGCTGGCTGCTCTTTCGGACACCGAAACTTTGCCTTTTTCCCATGGTGTTTGTTTCTCTTTTTTTTTGCCGGGTCCGTCGAGCGAGCAAAAATAGAGTTTGGGCCGCTCTGGGTTTGAGTTCCGTTGAGTTGGTGCTGCGGATAGATGGGCCGCTGATGTCGTTTATAAATAAGTCTTGTGATTCATGAGTTGGAATTATTTGTCTGTGTTCGTATTGTAATATCAGGCAGGCATTGTGCCCTGCTTGTGGGCCAAGCAATTTTCCGCTTCTTTTTTTCTAGTTTTATTTAAATAAGACGGAACATAGGCGCAGTGGGGTCTGGTCATGGGGAGTTGATGGGCGTCTAAGTGGCTGGCTAAAAATCGCTTTGAAGTCTATATACCACAGATATGGTTATGGAGATATCATACTGAGACATGGGGGCCTTTAAGGCTAATGGAAATGAGGTAAGTGAACTTTATATTCAACTTAATGCACGCATTAGATATTAATTAAGGTAATATTTGTTTTAAGACTTGTTTTCAGGGCAGTGACTGTCAGGAATTTTAATGTTGAAAATCACTATTGATAAGATAAAATAGTTAGGACAAGGAAAATAAATTCTCAGTAATTTAGACTATTTAAAAGCTTAAGATATTATATAAGGTAGAAAAAGTCACACTCTGATAGCACAGTTTCCTTGAAAATATTTTGATTTACTTATAAATTACGCACACATTTGTAATAATAATACGTTAAAGTTTGTTATACAATCCTTTATGAGTTTAAAGAGGAAAACAATTATCGGTATAATTTAATTATTTATAAATGGAAGCAAATCACTTAACATAATGTGCTTTAAAAAATGTATTCTCTATCTCCAATGCCCAATATCTACACTCCTAAACCGATAAAATCAATAACTTATGTAACTCATTGATGGCCAACTTGAGGTAACCATGAATGACTCTCGCAATTCCCGCCACACAAGCATCAAAAAACTTAAAGCAACTCTGTTTTCCCTTTCCATAGAACTCCCATAGCGAAGCGAAGTTTTCCCCAAACTTTGATGCTTTCACAACGCTTAAGAAAAACCGATGAAAAGGGGGAACTGAAAATGCAACCAAATCACTTAAGCTCATTAGTTAATATCCAATTTATAAAAAAACGAAAAGAGCAAAGGCAAAACAAAACTTGAAATCGTCTCGAGGCAGCGCGAAACAATTAATCAAAAATCCTCGGAAAAAGCTGAAAAAGAAACAAAAATCACAACAAAAATGCTGGGAAATTTCACCAACTTGTAAAACATTTTCCCCCAACAAACCAAAGCCAAGATAAGACGAACGGAAGGCGACAAATTAAAATCGTCAGACGATTGCCACACTAGATGAAAAAAGGGAAAAGGGGGAAAAGCAAGGGAAAATTCCTGCTGGCATTACGAAACGTGTGGGAAAAATCGAAACGCAGAGATTTTGAGAACTTTAATGGCAGTCAAAATGTTGCCAAAGCCCAAAGGAAAATGTTTCAGCAGCAAGAAATCAATATCTTCCTCAAGAAGTCGAGTGAGGTGTTGAGGGGGTCAAACGAGCGACAGATGTCGGGGGGTTAAGTCAAGTGACTTTTGCTTGTTATTTTGTACACCGAACGAAAGGTGATTAGAAATTTATATTTCTATAAATAATATAAATGTAATGGGATATTTATCAAGTATTTAAATATACCAAAAAAGTTGAAATGTGGAAAATAAATAGACTAATGTTTTAGATAATTATAATTAAATGTCAGCCACTATTTGAGAATTAATATATAATATTTCTTAATTGCTTATCTATATTTATAATTACCAACCTAGCTTCGATTATTAACTCGCTACATTTAGGTAATTCCCGATTACTTTACGTAACTTGCGTAAATGCTCACGTGTCATGGGAGTAATTTCAGGTATTTCGTGCTCGTTGATGTGGCTTGACAAATTCGTGATTTGTCGTCGATTCCTGTGCGTTTTTTCCTCTTCTTCCCTCTCCGATTTCCTCAACTATTTTCCTTACTTTTCTCTCTATTTCCCACTTTATTTGGCTGCGCACACACACACTCGCAATAATTTTCCATACGGAAGGCAATTTGTTTGCCACGCTCACGTTAATTTATGGTTTTGGAGGTATTTTTTCTCCACTAGCTGGCTTGTCTCCCTTGTGCCGTGCTCCCTGGGTTTTTTATGGAACCTCAATTTGGGCTATATAGTATCAAATGATGATGTCGATGATGAGCAACGAATACCGCAGAGGAGCATTACTCAGCTGTTCATTCGCTGGCACTTAAAATGCCATCAAATGTCATTGGACACGTGGGACTGTTTGCACGCCAGCCGAGAAAGTATATATTTTCCTGTCTGCTAGAAGGAAAGGCCCCTGCAAAAATTGGGGTCAGCTGTTGCTAATTACACATTAATGTCCCTCAGGTTGGCCCACAAAATTCCCCAAGTAAGCCAGGCAAAGTGTCACATATTTCAAATTAATTTGCAAAAGGTAGGAATAAAGGGATAGAGCGTGAGACAGAATTTATGGGAGAATTTACAAATTGATTGCTGAAAGCTCATTGTGATTTATGTGTAATTAATTGAGGTTGGCTTACACAGTTGGCTTAGTTGAGAAGGAAATTTAATTTAAGCCCGATTCGCAGATTGCATGCTTTCATTAGGAATTATTTGCTTGCAATTATCCTGAACATATGCATGTCTTAAGAACAATAAATAAATAAAGTGCTTGGCTAAATTTAATTACTTGTCGAAAGTCTATAAGAATTATAAGAATACCCTAAGAATATTTCCTAATTATACATATGAAAAATACCGAAAATGTAGATTTATTTAAACAAAGTTTCTAACAGACAATGAAATAATAACATTAAAAACATCATCAAATGCTTATATATTCACTTTATCTTTTAATCAAAGCCATCATAAATCTGACTGAAAGTTAAAAATATTAACCACATGTTTACACACACAACTCCTAAACATTTTTTCCCGGAATTTTATCTTTTCCCTCTTATCAAACGTTATCAAAAAATGTTGCCCGCCTAATCCTATTCAACTCTCTCTATATTAACTCAGCTTAGCATAATCCAGCCGATAAAAACCCCTAACTGAAGCTTAGTAATATTTATTAAAGTTCTCTAAAATGTTTGCTGACTGCAACCTTGCGGGAAAACTCCCCTGGCCCCGCCCTCAGTAGCTAATAAACAATTTTTCCCAGCTACTGGAAAACTTTTGCCGCCAACGCCGCAGTAACCAACTTCATTACAATTTCAAATTTGCCGTTTCTTCTGCACTTAACTAAGCAGCAGCCAAAACTTGTAAACTCCCCACCAGAACTCGTAATTACTCTGGCAAAGCGAAAGCCAACAGGGAAAAAAGCTAAGCTCAAGCAGAAGCAGCAGCTGAAAATTGGCATAAATTGTTAATGCAAATGCGTCTGTGGCGGCCGACCACCGCGAGAAATGCAAAATGTTTGGCTTGAAAAATTTCAACGAGCGCAAATAAAAATTCTACGGGCGTTGCCGCAGCCCCCAAGGGGAAATCCAATAAAATAGGAGCGCGTCTAGGGGGAAGCTCAGTCTGAATGAATTGCCTAATTGACGTCAAAAATGCAACAAAAGCTGCGATTTGCATTCAGCAATTTCATTAATTTTGATTGACCGTTCGATTCGATTTACGCTCGATTGAATTACATCATCATCATCAGTATCGGAGGGAAACCTTTGGCTGGGAACTTTTGCTATTGGTATTGGGAGTGTTCGTTCTGGTTTCAATATCCATTGGCTAGCAACTTTATTGTTTGACCCCAAACCCGTTGGCCAAATCTGCTGCTGCCACAAGGCTCCTCCAAAACTCGTTCAATTAATAAAATTCAGACCCCGGAGCGACCTCTGTCCGAATCATCGGAATGGAAACCTCTTTTGAAAACAATATAAAAAGCTTAAGCTTTGGAATAAAAACCATACTACACCCGTTGCTTTACGCACACACTTTTTCAATGGAACTCGTTACATCGCTAAAATGTAAATGTGACTGGGAGATTTATGGCGTTCCATTAGAATTGTGAGCCTTAGACATTTCTACCAATTTTTTGGGTCAGTCCGAATCGGCTTTGCCATTTGTTAGTCGAGCGAAATACAAATGAAGTAAACCGATTTCTTTGACACATTTACTGAATTATAATTCCATATGGAGCTTGATATTCGCGGAGATTAATGTGTAAGGTTGTGGATCTCAAAATTACATGGAAATAAATTAGCTTTATTAACTTTAGATGGAATAAAAATTAGGAAAAGTTTTTAGATCTCAGTAATAAGATATTAAAGCCAACCAAAGTTCTTAAAACTTAAATTAAATACACTTTAAATTCAAAAACCCATTAAATTACATTTAAATATCCCAAAATCAGGCAACCGAAAGGCTGTACTTGTCACTCTAATAATGATTTATGGTCTTCAGGCGCGTTCATCCACATTTTGGCTACATTTCACACACCAAAGTGTCACTCATAAAAGGAGAGCTTGTGTTTCGGGGTTCTTGGGGTCACATGCCGGCAACTTAACGGACCCATAAATTCCCCACCAAGCCCATAATCTGGATGCCCTCTCCCCGGCTTATGAAAATTTATTATTTTATCCAAAAAAATTAAAAAAACAAAAGCGTAACGAACACGCTCGTAAATACAAGCCGATCATTGATTAGCGCATAAATATTCACACGAAGCCTAATTGGCTGTACCCCGATTGGGCTGGCTGGGATCAACTTTTCGGCGCAAGTTCAGGGTCAGCAAATATGGAATTGTGTAACCCAGGCCCTGAGAGCAACTCATTTGCATTTATCTAAATGGGTTTCTCTCTCAACTTTTCCGTTTGGGGACCGAAAACAAGTTGTCGAAAAACTCTTTTGTTGGCATTTCACTTGGGCAAATTGCAAAGGCAACAAGCAGGCTAAAGAGTTCGCCGATTTTTGCAGAGGGATAAGTTTACACTTAATTTTGTAAATTTACTCAACTAGTTTCTCGTTAAGTTTCGACACTTGCGGCAAAGAAGAAGGGAACTTTTACGGGTTTTTATTTAATTTTGTGAAGCAGCGGCACAATTGGGCTTTCAATTAGCTTTGTTCGTTTTAAACTTGTGTTACTGCATTTGTTGCTGGTGTCAATCAAATATTTAACATTTAACACGGTTTGGTGTGTTCCCAGAGGTAATGTTTTTTTTTTTGCCACGACAGAGTTTACAGAGCTGAAAAGGGGTATATGGTTCTGTTGAGTACATTTTTAAGTATTTAAACAATTTTATTTGCACAAGCTCAGTAAATAATTCTTCATCATTTATATACCCCTCGGATCTTAATCCACAAACGTTTGATCTCATGCTGTGCAAATAATTTGCCTTTCAAATTGTACTCTTCGATTCAAAGGAAACAAAAAATTCAAATAATAAAATTCATGCTCTATTTGGTGGCTTTTTATTTAAATTCTGAGGCTGGCTATTTCCGCTTGGTTTCTGTCTGTTCTCTGATTAAATGTTCTTTGGTACTTTTTCATCTCGATTTAATGGCGAAACTTCCGTTCCCGTATAAAAATGAGCAATTAGCTGCAATAAAAATGTGTTCTCCGTATCGATAAAATAATCGAAGCCATTAAAATAAATACTGGTTTCCGAAAACAGAAAATATATTGGGCTTATTCGATTTTAAACTGGATTTTCAAGAGTATCAAAATATTCAAATTCACATTTGTTTTCACGGCAGGCCTGTTAATCCTAAAATGGTATCTTCATTTGCCTGCGCCGAGCAGCTAATTTAATATTTATAAACATTTATTTTGCATTCACATTAAGAATTTATGAATGGCCCAGCTACGCAAACTGAAAAATTGTTTATTAAAAAGGTAAACAAAATGGAAAAGAGCCCACTGAGAAAGGCAAGGGTCAGTTGTCTGGCATTTTCTTTCTTACCCGCTGTTTATATTTTTTTTTTCTTCTGCCAAACTAGTTTACCTTTTTTGTGTATCTTGTTACGGTTGCCGGCAAAATATTACATAATAAACTTTAAAAAATGCCGAATAGTAAAAAGATATAAAAAGCAAACTGGTTGCATTTTTAATTAAAAACAGCGCGTATTTATCTTTTGTGGGCGTTAACTGGGCGCGAGAGTTCGGCGTGTTGACAGCCCTCATGGCACTTGTCACAATATTTGCCACCAGGCTTAAGACTCTCACTCTTTAAATGTCTGTCTGTCAGTCTGTCTGTCCGTCTGATTTTATGATGGCTTGGAGTTAAAGTTGAGCCTGTGCCAATGGCTGGATCCACTCGCCAGATGGAGACGACTTTATTAGCGCTTTCCACGCCACTGACAGTCAACGGGCAATCCAATTGAGTGTGATGGGCAACTTTTATTAATAACACCATGACATTTATGGCTATTTTTTTATCAGAGAGGGTGAAGAGACAATCGTCGGCGTCATTAGAGTTAAACTACCATATCATTGCAAAAGGTCAAAGTCGTAAACACAGTATAGACAGTTGTATCTGATGGATGTTAATGAATGCACGGTGAGAAATTTGAGTTGAATATTTTACGACAGTTTTCGGAGATTTAATTAATGCAGTAACCCAATTTGGAAATCGTTTTGAAGAGCTTGAATTGGTATTTTGATCGCAGCTCGAGATTGCTTAAATGGACTTATATTTTTATAATAAAGATAAATAAATGAATTTACATTTCGTGGGTTTTAAAACCAATTTACTAAGTAAGTAATCACTATATGCTTGATTAATTAATTTTCTCTTTGTGTACTTTATCACATGTCTATATTATAAATCCCCCAACATAAAAACCTCAACTGCCAAGGCACTGGAGACATAAAAATCAATTTAATTAGAAATCAAAAGTTTCACATGCACGTGTTAATGAATCCGCTTACCAGGCAGAAATTGTTTTTATGCTCAGCGGGGCCTGAGACCTGACTAATGTACGATTTCCCATTTTATACCCCTCCTAAATTGCGGTCTCCCCACAAGATTCCAAAATACGATCCGCTCCAGAGGAAATGCTCCGTCTATTTCTAGATTTTAAACCAATATTTGCATTGTACGCGCTCGAATCTAAAGTTTTCTAAGATCCGAGACCGTAATTTTTTCGTGTGCTTCCTTAATTGCTGGTATTTCTGTTGACCTTGTGGGAATTTATGATATTTTTTTTCTTTTTTGGGCCAGCTTTTGTCTATTTGCTTTTGCTTGTTTATCTACAAGTTACACGTCGTTCTCCCTGGCTGATAACATGGACAACCAAAGACAGAGAGCTCTTAAATAAAGCTTTGCTGGTCTTGAGTTATTTATTTCATTTTGTTTCCGATGTTTTTGTCAGCAGTTTTTTCCTTGAATTGAAAATGGATTGCACCTGAATTTGAGTTGTGATTAAAAACCTTTAATGAAATTCTGGAAGATGCGATTCGGTTTCTCGGTTCCCCTATAGATGATGAAATTAGTTTGAGACACGAACTCGCTGTTCAAACTGATATAGGTTTTTATAGGAAGAAAGCTTCTGGGTTGTATTTAAATAAATAGATATAATTTAATAATAAAAGAAAATTTAATCCACTAATTTCTAGCTTTAATGACTAAGCTAGTTCTCGTAAATTCTGAGATCTTATCTCATTTATTAGGTAAATAATTAACCGTTGATTAAAGCCTTTGAAATTTAATATACGCCGCAGACAATTACCTCATTTAGTCAAAACAAAAACAATATATGACCTAAACCTCTCTAATATTACCTTACTGAACACACATTTAAGTATTTAAAGCAAAATTCATTCGCTTTTAAAATCAACTCCATTAGTATTCTCAATATCACATAATTCGCTCATAACGTGTAAACAATTCATGAATTTACGTAATTCCCAAGCGATTTTCGCATGCTAACTGCTGCAATTTGAAACAAAACCAAAGATACTTCCACACCTCGATATACTGACACACAAACTCGTCTACATATATATATATATAGTATTTGCATGCCAGTTGACTCAAATTAACTCGCTTTGAGCTTGAGCTTGGGCGTTTTTCACACACTCACGCTCATCGGTATCGAGAGTCGAACAAAATACACACTTCAAGATACATTCACATTGCTCAGTTTGTTATTGCCGGCTCAGATGATGAGAAATATATATACGAATATATATATTTTTACGAGCACTACGGTAATATGCCTTGCGGCTTTGGCTTGTTGGAATCACAGACATCAGGCATCATATTAAAATGAAGAAAAACTCACAGGTAACTAGCAAATACAAGTAATTCCCCGAATCGTGTCTAAGCCGAGATGAAAATCTCTTATCTAATGAATTATTATGGGGAGTTCGTCATGTAAATAAAAATACAGCGGAAAAAAGTTGATAATTTTAGAGACAAGCTTCGACTCGGCTTTGGTTTGTTAATTTCTGCCTGCCATTGTGTTGGGCTTTGTTTGTGATTTTTGTTCCCTTGCGGAAAATTTTAAAATTGCAAATGTTTTGCATGTTAACTGAACTGTGAAAAAAGTAACCAAACAGGGGAAAAATAATACGTATATTTAAATGAAAATATGTTCTGCCTCCTGGAATTTTGAGCATTTCGTAGGCGTGCCTTTTGTACTCTCGCCCCCTCAAAAGTCAGAGTTCATTTCTCTTCCCCCACCTAATTGTTTGTGCGACTTTGGTCTTAATTTGTATAATGCATGCGCCTCTAGAACTCAAATAATTATTTGAACAACCGCAAGCGGAATGTGTTCACATGACGACACAAAGCGCAAATGCTGCGTAATTAGTATAGACAGTAAACAAATATATATAGTAATCTATATCATTGTGCATAGATTGTGGCAAAAATTAAACTTGAAATTAAAGCAAAGCACACGCAACGATTTCTCATGGTTAAATTACGTTTAATACGCACGACACGGATCCTATAAATTAAGTAGTTGAGCGACTTAAACTTCCCTCTCTGCCCCATAAATCCCTCACTCTCAATTCCAATTAGTTAATGTTTATTAAGCTTGTAGGTATCCCCCTTTTCTACCTCCTACGCAGTCGGGGGAAATTAAGCATCTAATTAAGCTAATTCTGGGCGGGTCAATGTGGTTCATTTGTTTACACAAAGACCTGACGTCAAACGAACATTTAGATGGAGCAAATAAATTTGCACCGTTTTGAGAAAGTTCAGAGGAAAATTACCTTTACCTCATGCAGGCCTCATTTCTTTCATTTCCACAATTACTTATTTATTCCCTGCTCATTCATCATTGAATTTCAAATTGAATCGCAATGCTTGATGAATTATTTAGTGACTTGGGTGCAATCGTTATCTACTCAGCAGGCTGCCCCTGAACTCATTAAAAGGTGGGTAAGATTTCCACAAAGCAGGTGCGGGCCTGTGGTCGACTGAATGTCTGAATGGCCACTAACAAAGATTTAATTGCCCTATCGACAGACCGACCCAAAAGTGGAACACACAAACAAACGCCAGAAATCCATCAAAAGAAACTGGTCATGATAAGGGGAGCTTGATAAGTCAGGTATTTCTGCTGAAGCGATAAGAATGTTTGCAAAAGATATGCTAAAGGTAAAACTTTCGGTTGCAGGAAGCTTTGAATGCCCTGCTTGGAAAATTAGGAGTTGGGAGAGGTTTTAAATTAAATTCCAAAAATTTTAGGGAGTTAATTTAAGCTGGGACCTCGGTCCTTTTCCCTCTGACGCAAGCCAAAGTTTCAATAGCTCATATACTCGTAACTCTAAACAAAAACACAATCTACGAAATTCTGCTGGCTCATTTGGTTTACAATTTTGTTTCCTTAAATTGAACTTGTTTGTGTTCGTTGGCCAAGCTTTATTTTGTAGGTAAAATAAATGTTTTTCTTTTGCACAAAAATTAGTTATTCGAACAAGAAGCTTTTAAGCGTTGTAAATTTGAGTTTTTAGTTACCACCTTGACCGCCTTGTTTTCTTGGGAACTTACTAAGTTCTGATAGACCGACAATTCATTAATTGATTCATTTTTTCAGTGTTAAAAGGCATACAAATACTCTAACTCGAAATCATAAAACTTTTTTACATAATTATTTAAAAGCAAAATACATTATAAACGATAATAAATATTTATGTGTCTTACTTGAACTATATTTAGGCAAAATATTGCCTTTGCTTTGTAAAAACAAGTCTGTAAATGTTAAAAATTTAATAGAGCACTTAAAAGTCTACACATTTTAGGTCGGACAGCAGGAATTTTTATGCGTTTTAATATGTACGAAAGCCTGAAGCAAACACATTATCTGGCCACTGACAATAATTAAAGTTCCATATCTCTCTTTTTTTATAAAATGTTCCAAAATACTTTTCCTTTTCTTTTAAATATTGTGGCAATATAATTAATTGTAATTCGAAGAGAATAGATTATCTTGACGTGATTAAGCCCAAAACACCTTCTAGACTATATTTGAAACTTGATAGCATCTGATCAGTGATCACTTACCGACTGGCGAGGGTCGACTGCAGTCTCTTGGCGGGAGGCGATGTGGTTGAGGTGGGTGAGTTGGGCGACTTGCCGGCACGCGACCCGCTGCCAACTGAGCCTTTATCCACTGGCTGCCGGGTTGGCGGGGTCGAGTGCGGCGTGGCGGTGGCCTTGGTGGATGATGAGGAGGGGCTGCTGCTGCTCGATCGCTTGACCAGGAGCATTTTGGGCGGCACTTTGGGCGTGGCCGAGGGCGAACGCCGGGCACTGGCACTCACATTGCTAGGACTGGCGCGCGGACTCGAGACGGCAGCGGAACCCGAACCCGATCCCGAGACGGAGGCAGAGACGGAACTCGAACCCGGTGACATGACCCGGGTGCTGGACACCTTCGACTTCACATCGTTGTAGTTGGTCTTGATCAGAGACTTGTTGCTGGCGATCTTATTCATTACGGCATCCCATTTGTTGGGCGTGTGTTGCTTTCGATTCGGCGGCGATTTTGGCGATTTCAAACCGCGCGATTTGCTGGCGCTTTTGCTGCCCGACTTGCACGATTTCGGCGAGGCGATCGAAGAGTTCGAGGAAACCGAGCCGCGGAAAGTCTCCACTGTGCAGAGCGACGACAGTGAAGCGTGTGGACGCGGCGATGTTGATTTTTGAACTGAAACCGATGCCGGTGATCGGCTCGCAGTCGCCGTCGCCGTCGACGACGCAGCTGGCATCGCTGTGGCGGCGAAAGCTTCGTCGCAAAAGCTTCGCGCGCTGCCGCCGTCGACGCTGCAGTAAGAGGTGCGATTGGAGAGCGAGAGGGAGAGCGTGGTGGCCGCCGAGGAGGAAGAGAGACAGCTGCTCGGTGGACGCTGCTGCGGAGCCAGCTGATTCTGCTGCTGCTGCTGTTGGTTGGTATTGGGAGTGGGCTGACCTTGACCTACGGGAGAGAAACGGTATTAATTAAGGTGAACGGTTTTGCAGAACTTGGAGATTATAAACTCTGGTCACATTGTTTGCGGTTAGAACTTGGAAAATATGTCAACTTGTAAGGAAATATCATAAAGTGATCAAGTATCGCAT
This sequence comes from Drosophila tani, assembly GCA_008042535.1. Taxonomy (NCBI): domain Eukaryota; kingdom Metazoa; phylum Arthropoda; class Insecta; order Diptera; family Drosophilidae; genus Drosophila; species Drosophila tani. The sequence continues at coordinate 180,667 of VNJO01010053.1, read as the reverse complement.
ATAAAAAAATATATACAGGCATTTATGTTACTTAACTTAACTCATATCACAAAAAAAATTGTATAAAATAGTAATATTCAATACAAATTAACAGTCAAATTTATAAATATTTATTTTGGAATTTTTTAGAAAATAAAGTAATCAGTAAAACATAAAGGGAGGCCACAGAAGTTACTGAAGATTTGAAATCTTTTAAGTTTCGCTCCAAAAGTAAGCTACAAAATATTGTGAATTTTAATGCATACTTTTAGACACCTTTTAAATTAATTTTAAGTTTAAAGATATTTCTGTGGCACCCCTAATAGCTTAAAGATTTTCGTAATAAAAGCCCTATGAACGTAATTACCCTTTCGCATGGTCTGCGTGGAATCATCCGGCGACATGTCCACATCCACATCCACCTCCAACTCCGGCTGGCGCATCTCCTCGTCACAACGGTTCTCCACATCCGTGAAGATGCCCGACGACTCCATGCACGAGTCCTCCATTTGTGGCACCGAGGCACTCGGCTGCATCATATCGGGTCCATACAGCTGGCCATCGATCACCTGGGCACGACGATCGCCCCGATGCAGCACATCATCCGCATCGGATTCCGTAAAGAAGTCAGAGTCGGTCATGGGATCCTGGCGTCGCAGAGGCGCCGGATTCGGAGGAGGAAAGCTGGGCTGGCGACTGACCCGACCCAAGTGGGGTCCATTGCTGGGCGAGTGGTCACAGGCGCCTCGGGAGGCGGGTCGAGACATCTCGCCATCGCCCTGGTAACCAGTGTCCAAGCTAGTTACGCTGGTCACGCTGGTGATGAAGCTGTTGCTCAGCTTGGCCTGCTGCGAGGAAGTGGTCACCTGGTTTTGCGAAGCTTCCACCTGCTTGACAATCTCCGTCTTGATCTCGATGGGATCCAGTGGCAGCTCCTCGGGCGATGGGGTCTGCTCCATTCGCAGCTGCATGAGATTGGGATGATGCATTCTGATCAGCTCCAGATTATGCATCAGGTTGTTGTTGGGCGAGTCCAGGAAATCCTTCATTTGATCCGGGGTAAGGATGCCCAGGCTCTCATCCAGATCTGTTTCTGTTTCTGTCATCTGTTTCTTCAGGAGTTGCTGCTGCAATTGCAGCAATGGTGTGGGAGAGGAGAACGAGTTGTCCACCAGCTCGATTGAGCAATCCAGCGTTGTATCCGGCAGATCCAAGCCGAAGCTGTAGCGGGTTCTGCCCCGGCCCGAAGTGGATATTAGGGTATTCTCAAGGGCTCTATGGCCGTTCATGGTAATATCTCCATCTGGAGTTCGTGTGGGCAGTACCAGAGCACTTTGTGCCTGCTTCAAGAGAGGTGATAGCAGATGGACGGGCTGTGGAGTTACCTGTCCCATCATCCGCATTCCATGCGGGGTTGTTGTGGCAGATTGTGGGGATAAGCAGAGGAGCGGGTGCTGCGGGATCGATCTGCGTCCCGACTGAAGATGAGTCCTGTTCGGAGCTCCCCGCTCCAATTCCTGCGTTAAGTTCAGCAGTTGGATGTGCCTCGGCGAAGACAGTCCACTGATATCTAGCAACCTTTCCGTATTGAGAGTGGAGTTCAATGGCAGCTTCATGTTGGCTTTGTCCGGTGCCAACGAGGTCAACGTCACGTCCAGCGTGTCGTCCATTTCGTGGTGCAGCTGCTCGGCGTGGCTGATGGCACCCTTGGAACTGAGGGTGTCCAAGCCGGATGGTATGGACATGTGCTCTAGTAGCGGCAACTGATCCATGCTCTGGGTTAAATTCGCTCCATGGTGGATTACCTTGGTGTAGTCACCAGGCTCATTGACGCTCTTGGTGAGATTTACTCCTCGAGCACTCGACATGGTGGTGAGATTAACTCTATTTTCAATGGTTTTGTTTAAATTCGATGCAGCATCGATTGTTTGGGTCATATTTTGACCCTTAATCATAGTTTTGGTGAGATTTCCAGCTCTACCTTCTACATTCTTGGTGAGATTAGCGCCACTTTCAAAGGTCTTAGTGGTATTTCCGGCTCTGTCGTAAGTTTTTGTTTGATTAAATTCTCTATCCATGGATTTAGTGAGATTTCCAGCTCCCCCAAAAGATTTTGTAATATTTCCAACTCCATCTAAGGTTTTGGTGGTGTTTCCAACTCCATCAATGACTTTTGTCACATTACCCATAGGCGAACTATTTCCCGCCATGGTTCTAGTGACATCCTTGGCCTGAATCACTGGCATTGTTCTGCCCATTATCCCCGATGAGTTTATGGTGTGTGTGGCATTATTTTGTGTTATCTCCAAACTGGCTCTGATCTCGTGAGTAGTGTCCAACGAGCTAAACTTCTTTAGGGCCGTCTTTGACGTGGTCTGTATTCCAGCAATTTGAGTGGGCTTTCTTATCTGGGTTATCTCTGCCAGAGGAGCGTATTTAATCCTGGGAGTATCCTCTATTATTCTTGTCCCATCTCTGACCAGTATCTTGGTTGCATCCATATCCGGTGAGTCCATATCCATGACTCGAGCGAAAGAGCTCTCCAATTTTTGCTCCTCATCCTCGCAGACAAAGGTATCCGATCTCAGGAGCGGCATTGGTGTACTGCTGGTGAACTGATCATTCCCGAGCATTCCACGTTGCTTACCCAGCGGCAGAGGAGTCACTGGCAAGGAGCTGACTTCGGACCGAGCTGACTTCGGACCGAAGTACTTCTTCAGCAAGCTTACAGCACTGTTTATCCTTTCCCCACTAGCGCTCTTCTTCAAGCTGCTGCTAGCAGGACGTGGCCTGGCAGGATCACTGGGAGCCTGAAAGACTTGTGTGGCCTTGGGCGCACTTGTCAGTGGTCGGATGTGCTGGGTGGTGGTGGTGCTGCTGGTGGTTGCTCTGCTGGCGGTGCTGAGAGTACTGCTGGCCAGGCCAAAGTTACTTGGCTTGGGCAGCCGCGATATGCGGTCCAGACAGGGAATGCGAGATGAGGCCGGATCCTGCAAGGACATAGGGAAAAAAACGAGGAATGTAATTAAGTTTGGAACTATTTTATTTTTTGCTACCATTAATTTTCGGTGTTACACATTAAAAAATTAATTTACATATATTTTAAAAAATACATGCATTAAATATGTAACTGTAGTTAAATCAAACTTAATTTGGAACTGAATTTTCTTATTAAAAATTGTTATATTTTATGATTTAATATTAGTAATCCGTATCTACTAAGATTAATTAATTGAATTAAATGTTTTCCTATATACAAGTGACTTATAAAAATCCCATAGGATTATATTATATATTTAAACTAAATTTCCTGTAGTTTAATGTTTTTATATCCTTGATATATTTAAGCCCCATATACATCCGCTTCTCTCAGAGATATTTCCCAATTTGTAAGGACATTTTTTCGGGTGTACCTTCACACTGACTCTGGCGCCACTCAGCTCCATCCTGGCATCCGCATCCTGCACGTGCTCAGACTTTTTGGCAGCTTGGCCAGCGTGGTGCAAAGTAGTTCAGTGGGGCGTTTCCACTTGGCACCAGTTCAACGCACTTTGCAGCAGTATCAGCGACCACCCCTATCCCGGTGCTGATGTCATCGAAGGTTCTGGGGCGACGGCGCTTCCCTTTCAACCCCTCAGAGCTCAGAGCTAATTGCAGTTTAATCAAATCACGAAAACAAAAAAAAGGAGTAACGACTTTATGGCACCGCTGAACTCTTGGTGGCGAAGGGGCGTGTGGCAGCCATAATGAATTTATAGCAGAACGGGAGACATTATCGCACAGCCAGCTAATTATGCACGTACACGGACCAAAGCTGCCAGGGCAGGGGAATTACGGTATTACGAGGGTGGAACTCTGCGGTGCGTAATAGAAAAATAATGCCAGGATGGAACGGCAGAGCTATAGATGGCTCCTAGTTTTCATTATGGGATTAAGGCGCAAAAACCTGAATGTTGAGTAAGCTAGTTAAGGGAAATGCAAATATAATTATAAATTTGGAACGATGCTTAAGCTAGGGATACCGGATTAAGATAATGTAAGATAAGTTTGAATTTAATTAAATATATTTAAATTTAAATTTATATTGCATTAATGGCTGGAAAAACCTTTAATCATCATTATTCTAAATTTTAATAGTTTTGTAACTCTAATATAAATTTTCTTAATTCCAGTACTCGCTTTGTGAACATTTCCCAAAATTCTATAAAAGTTCTGAAACTACACAAAAAAATCCCACGTCACCACCTTCCTCTTTCTGAAATCAAGTTTAAAATAATTTATTCGGTGGCAAAATCTTATTTGTTAGGCAGAAAAACTTTTCAAAAAAGCAATTTAAATCTGCTTCGTATTATCAGCACCATCAGCCGGCTTGGAAAGTTGGTTTAATGTGCTAAATGCTTGTCAAACAATCCCGACCACCAACTTTGCCAGCGTTTAGACAGACAGGCCGCCAAAAGTTTCCTCATCTTCTGCGGGGATCCTTATTTCTCGGGAACTTACTACACATCCTAAATTCGCTACATGCCACAATATGAAATGCACTCGATGGCAGTTTACACAGGCCGACTTAATCGAAAATGCAATTTCAACAGACAAGTTAAACAAGCGCCGAAAACTGCCTCCTGTGTCCCGAACTTTTGTGATTTGTGGATGGGGATGGGGATGGGGATTGTGGATTGGGTTGGGATGTGGTAGTGGAGGCCACAGCCTGCTCCATTCATTGTCCTTGAACTTTTTCGCGTGAAACTTTTCGCCGAGCTGAACCCCACCCTGAAAAAACCCCGATTGTTATCAAGTGCAAAATGCACAAAAGTTTACGCCAAAGGCGAAGGGGCAGCACAAACTGCTCGTTTCTCAGCCAGCGCCGAGCGCCGCCATATGTGGCCATAATTATTCGAATATGGCACGATAACTGTGTGCAGCGGGAGCAGCTGCTTCTGGGAAATTAAATGTTATCGATAACCGCGCCGGGGGAATTTACATAATAGCCTTTTGGCAGTGCAACACGAGCTCGGTGTCCTTGGGGCATGCGTGTGCAGGATAATGAAGCAAACAGTTCTGATTAAGCGGTAAATTATGGGGCCTTACCTGTGCGAGCGATTCGAGCGAAAAACCCCATGAATTATTTCTGACGGATTCATTGGAAATTTTCCGTTTGTTTGATTGTCGGCTTAAGGCAAGTATTTAATTTTGAAACTGTGTTTAATTGCGAGGAAAACTGAATTGTTATTTGTTAAGGTTAAGGTTTTAAATGGCCAAAGGAAAGAAAAGTTGCCACTTTTTCGAAGGAAAGTATACATTTTCAACGAATATGGTCATCCAAAGACAATTTTAAATATTTTATTTTAATTTTTTTAGTTTTCCCCAGATTGTTGAAGTTATACGTTATTATATTTGTATTTCTCTTACCCATAAATGGTTTAAAAAGTTCCTTTTTGTACCAATAAGAACCAACTATTTTTAAGTCACTGATAGATAATTTATTTTTAGGTTTCCCGAGAACATTTAAGCTATATTCTATTATATTTGTACTTTTCTTACCCTTAAATGTTTTTTAAAGTTTTCACTACTAATAAAGAGTTCCTTTTCCTTCTGAAATAAAATGGTTTTAAAACGTCACCTTGCTTGGCGTCAATGCACCAAATATTTGTCACAATATATATACTCTTTGTATTTACTACCGACAATCGCGGGGATAAAAGGACACAACGTAAAAGGGACACGCACCGCTTGAGATACAAATAAATACTGTCACAACAAAGTCACGGAAGACGACCGAATGAATGCCCGCACAGCTGACTGCGGAAGCCGGCACAGAATATCGAGTAACTCTTGAAATAAGGGGGTGGATTCAGAGTGGAGGACCTGCCACCACCAAACCGCGTGCCAGTGCCAGTGGCACCACCAGCTGCATGTGGGTTAAGCGCAAACGCATGTCCTGCTAGCCAGGACAAGTCAACGGAAGTGCGGGGCGGAACTAAATAAAAATTTATCGATTTCCCTGGGAGAAATATAATATACAGCCATAGCCGCCCCCGCCCCGCTGTCGACCATAAAAACTAGCTTTTTTTTATCGATATTAATAGGGTCTAACGTGGGGCAGATTTGCTTCGAACAGTGCATAAAATGCCAAGAATTGTGGGTGTGCAGTGTGTGCTGAGTGTGTGTGTGTGTTTATGAATAGCTAATGCATGAATAATTTGCATTGCCAACTTGGGGCGCCCTTTTCCGAAGCGCACAGTCCTCCTCCTTCTTCAATCAATAGTGATTTGCCGAGGTTATGAAAAGGCAAGTAAAGAGTGGAAAAAGAAATAGGGAAAATAATGCTGAAATGGTTTAACATTGATTGAATGATTTGCTTGCTTTTCAATCGCTTGGAAGGAAAGTGGTTTGAATTGCCCTTGTCGGCTTTCCATTTGATATGCAAATTACAAACAAAGATGACCCAGTAAAATGGGGGAAAACAAAAGGGGAAAATTCTGGGAAATAAAAAGTATGGAGTATGATTAACAAGTAAATTATACTTTTAATACTTAAATTAAAAAGAAATTTTAGATATTTGACAGTCAACGCAAAAAATCTTTTGCAGGGAGAGCACCTAAAACTACGAATTACGAATTCAGCGTCAGACTTAAAATAAATTTCCTTTCTCTTTGATTTGGCAACGGATCTTAAGTTCGATGTACTTTACGACCAATTAACTAAAACTAATACCAAATTTGTATGTCCCGTATGATTATAAAATTTCTCAATAAAATAAAATTAAGTTCAAAGCTATTTCCCCTTTAAAAGGTTATGCTATCAATCAACAAAGTAAAATGGTAGTACAGTATACTTACTTTCTGCAAAATTGAATCCGAAAATATTCCCTTGTTTACATGCACTTTGGAAGTGTAAACATTTTCCTAGTAAATGTATTTCCTTACAACCAACTCCCGGCAGACAAGTGCTGTATGTTTAATACGTTTTGCTAAAAACAACAGAAAGTTCTCTCCTCAAGAAACAAAACTTAAACGCCCACATATATGGCTTCCGAAAAGGCCACAAAGTCTGCACATAGATTCCATCCTTTGCTTTCCCTTCCTTTCCTTTTCAGCCAAACTACTCTACCCTAATGACTTTTTACCATCCACCTACATTATTACTATACGGGATCCAAACAGCTCAATCGAGTTAGCTCGCCTTCCTGGATATTTTACAACGGGGGGCTGCTGCTGGCTACAAAACATTTTCACAAGCCATTAGCTCGTTTCCATCAAGAGCACTAAGCGGTTTATCTCGTGCAGGACAACAAAACGGGGAAAGCAGCTAGCAGAGCAAGGACAAGGATGAGAGTGGCAAACATTTGCAATTAGATGGGAAAAAACCCGTCCAATATACTTTGCATACTTTGCTGAGCAATAAAAAAGCAGGCAATCCGAGCGAGAAGAAAAACGGCGCATCTGCAGGCCATTTTTGCAGCATACTTTTATGCGCTGCGGCAGCGGGCTGGCGCGGCAGTGCCAATAAATCCCAAATGTCGGCGAAATAACATTTTTAATATATCTGGCAATGTGTGAGACAAGCTGTGACTTGTTCTAGGCCATCATTCATTGTTTATGATTTTTTGTTCGTGATTTTTCCTCTTTTTTTTCCAGACGGCGGCTGCAGGCATGCGTAAAATTAAATCATTTTTATAGTGCTCAGCCCCTTGCTTCGCTGTCAGCCCAGACAATTAATGTTCCAGTCAGGCTCTATATATTTCACACTAGACACTGCCCGGACTGGCCGTATCCGGGGACTGGAATCAAATTTATGTGCATCTTGACTAGTTTTAAGTGGCAGCAGTTAAGGCCGAAGAACACATGCTGAGATCTCAGAGGAAGCCGAGGACCTGCTCAGAATACGAAGGAATTCCCTCGAATTAAAGTTGCAAATCAGCAATGTTGAAATCCGGAAGATATTGCATACTCTCAGGCTTTGATTAAAAGCACCCTGGGGAAAAAGTTTGAGCTGACACAAAGGTCGCACACAATAAGGAATAAAAAGTAAACGAAAAGAGAAGAGCCCGCAGTTCTTCCTCCATTTTAATTTGTTTTTATGTAAACACGGCTAAGAGTAGCGAAAATGTCTCAAGTCTCGGGCAGGCATGTTTTTTACGATTCTTGTACAGGAATTTTCATTGTGTGCACTCGCTCAAGGCTTTACGATTCATTTAATGCTGTAATTAAGTTTTGACGACATAAGGTTCCAATTAATGTGCCTTTTGTGGGGAATAACATGTGGCAAAGCTGCTTAAAATTTATAAGACTTGCGAGAAAGAGGATTAAAGCTGGATTTGACAGAAAGGAATTAAAGGACTTGCAGTTAAGTACAGGTAACAAAGATAAATGAAGAGAAATTACTGTGGTAGTAATTTGCGGAGCACAAGTATATAAACGTGGTGGAAGTGCATTTTACTAATCGAAAAAAGGCTGTATATATTATTTCCAAGTTCTCGGTTAAATATAGACAAGTTAACTTAACAAAAACACTAAACTCCTCTGCGTTTTTTCGAGGAACGCAGACGTACTAAGAAATAAGCGTCTATTTGGTATGTAACAAGCATTTGGGCATAATTTATTATGCTCCAGGGAACCCAAGCCAGCCAGCCAACCAAAAGAACGGACTATCCAAAGACGACGACGACATTTATCAAGTGTGCAACTCGAGCGAGACTTTCGGTCTCTATACAAATATATATATTTCTGTATTTCCTGTGGCATTGCAAAGTTTATGCAATCCACCAAAAAGGGAGGAGGAAAGATACTTTTTGGATCAACGCAAATTTAAAATGTAAATCGCTGACTGCAACACGAGTTGTTATGCCCCACGGCCTTACCAAGGCACATCTATTCTGAGCCATCTTCATTACATACGCCATCAACATTTCGTGCCTTCATTTTCGTCCCCAATCAATTTTGTAAATTGCATTCCTCTATTGATTTGAAAGCATGTTGTATCCTTCAACCTCCCCTCGCCCACTTCTATGCATTTTGAATAAGATGAGAAATATTGCCGGACTGTTGCCTTTGCTGCTGCTGAACAGGTGCAACACGGCGTATGCGCAATTTGTTGTGGTCAATGGTGGAGAAGCGGGTGGAAGTTCGAGGTCCAAGAAAACCGAGAACGGTTAATGGAATTGCAGCCAAGTGAGCTGAATGTCGATCCAACAGCACATCAATCAAGGTCGGTGGTTTTCTATTGAATAAATTGCTGTTGGTTACAATCCTTTGTTAATTTAAGTAAATACAACGTTGGTAACCATTTAATTTCTTCCTAGGATTAGTTGCATTATAGGTTTAATTTCCCTAAATATGAAAGAAGCTTGATTTGATTTTAATTTATATGGTTAGAAATATTCTATAAAGAAATTTTAGCCCTTTATATAGACATTTAATTATTGAAATACACTATAATGGAACGTAAATCGTAATAATAATATCTTCCATTAATTTCTTTCTAATGAAATTGGTAATGCGTGATTATAGTTTTTTAAATACCTTTTTAAAATAATTTAAAATATTTATTTGAATAATTTGACAACGCATTAGACCCATTTCCGACAGCCATCAAACCAGTAATCCATTTAACGTAGATAACTATATTATTCTAGCGGAATATTTAATATTACCCGTAAAATGTTTTCATGGCCGCAAGCATTTAAAATTTGCCAACCACATAAAACCACAGAGAAAGGGAAAAAGAACCAGTAAAATTTCCTATACAATTACAAATGGCATTTTCCGAAAGAGAATCGTTGACATTAATGAAGCTGATGAACATTTTGTGGTTGTGTTTATTATCATTGTTGCTACGTTCGTTGTTCTGGCATTGCTTCGGGTGCATTTAGGCCAGTCTGAAACTGTTTGCGTCATTGTTCAGTTTTAGTTTTCTGCGGTTGTCTGAAAATTGTCGTAATGCATTTACGGACATCACACACACATGTGGCTCCATTGCGGTTTTGTCGCTGGAAATGTTGACTGCAAACTGTAAACAAGTCTCATGCCGGCCCACTAGGGATTTCTCGATGGTTCTTAAATGCGAAGAGTAGTTGCATTAAATTTTCTTTAGCTTTGGAAAGAGTGTAGCAATTGAGATATTAAAATTTAAAGAAATTGAACACCGATAGATACGATAAGGAACTTTAAATTATTGATTACTTGGCCTTCCTTCTTTAATTATGCTAACCAAACAGTATTTCCCAATATATTTGAATACTTTTCTTACCCCTTTTCAATATTTGCTTCCCCTTTTCGTTGCATATTCCCCCGCAACAATAAATTAGCAAGCTTTGACATTATAAGCCCTTAGCTAGTTGCGTTACTCATACGCCGCGTGGTCACGTTTTAGCCTAAGCTCTGCGTTACGCTTTCACTGCATTTTAGTTCACATTTTGTTGCTGCTTTCGTTAGTAGTATTCGTTAGCCTTGTCTAGAGCCAAAATAAAATGACAATGTTTTCCATGCGCGCAAAACTCATATCGTAAATCATTTTCTTGTTGTCTTTGGGTGTTTGGTGTTGGCAAAGGTAAACAATGTCACATAGGAGCCCGCACTTGTCTGTCAGCAGACGGAAAGAGAGAGAGAGAGAGGGCAGAGGCAGAATGGAGCAGAATGTGAGATATATCTCCTCAAGTTTCTTTTTGCCCCGAACTTTGACAGTTACATGTGCGCTGCACCACTGCAGAATGACAAACGAAATCGGGGAAACAAAATTGCAGTGAGTGAGCAAAAATATTATCTCAGATGTTCCCAGTTTTTACTCTCTCAGACTTTGCTTAAATTTGATATTGCGAAATTTAAATATGTTCTTGGATATATCTTTAAAAAATCTCCAAGAAGGTTTTAAGTTTAGATAGAGTCCGGTTTGAAATTTATTATTTTGTCTCTAGACTTATTTATGCATTTTTATGAGTTTCAGATTTACTATTTCGCGAATTTGTAAATCGGAACTGGTAAAATTTTAGCCCTTTCATTTCGTTTTCTCTCTCACTCTGGGTTCTGCCACTTTCCCCCCTAATGTGTGTGCCAAGCTGACGTTTCTTTTTCGTCTCTCTCTCTCTGTACGTGACAGCAGTTTTTTGGAGGGTTGGGGGATTTGGGTCAACTATCGACTGCAATTTGAGCCTTTCAAACTGTCACCGACACAAAGCCGTGGACAAAAAAAAAAAAAATCAAACAGACGAACCAGAGTAAAAGTTGTGGAAAGTGTGACAGCAACTCATTGCAAATGGACATCTGGCGGCTCCGCCGAGAATCCTCTCAAGTGCTCTGGAAATTTGATTTCAATTTCCATATGATTTTGATTTGGGCACAGGAGTGAACCGAAGCCAGATTGCAAAAATTATGCAAATGAGAAATAGTTTTTCTGACCCGGACCCTGACTGCTGCTTTTGGCTTTTCCCTTGGGTGGTGGCTTTTTATGGCTTACTGCTCACTGATTGCAAGGCAAATAAATTTGATACTTTCATATAATAATGGGAAAATTTGTAGAATTTAGGATGTAATGTGTTAAACGATCTAAAGCTTTGCTTTTGAAATACAAATTAAAAAAAGGTTTTATTTTAGTTCTAGAATTTAAATCCAGACAATAAATATCTGCACATCATCTCCCCCATGAACACCTTGAAATTCCGGAATGAAAACTTCTGTTTTGCTGTTTCATCGATGGCTTGTTTTTTTAACTCTGTAATTTGCACTTGACTGCAGTGAAAATTGTAGATTCTACTATAAAAAAAAACATACATTTTTCTCTTCTTTTTTAGTTGCCGCATTGCAAATTCAGCTCACATAGTTTTCGCTTTAAACTTTTGGCTGAGAAAACTTTTCCCGCACTGCAATCTCATCTGGCGAGGGGGAAAAATAAAGATGCAGAAGGGCAGGGAGAGATGTTTGACTTTTGACCTAAGCTAAAAATTCGCAGATCTATGTTGCAGTAGATAAACCCCGGAGTTGGTCGTGCTTAAATAGTTGCATTAAAATTCCTGCCAAAGCTGAGGAAATAAAAGTTGTATTATAATTTAACCAAGTTAATAGAGCATCCGAAATTCCAGTGATTTCGCATATGCTGAAGCGCATAAATTATGTTTTTGCCCTCTCAATTTGTTCTGAGCGTGTTTGCTTGCTCAAAAGTTAGCGTACAATTTTCCCTCAATTTTATCATATTCTTTTTCTGAGCATTTTATTTAGCCCTTGGCATATGCTTTGCATAGTTTCTCTGAAGGTCGGCGGGATATTCGTCGTCTGTATTTGAGTGCAGGATGCAGGATGTACGCCATAGACACGCACAGACACACACACTGTCACAGGACCATGCCAACAGTCAAACGCTTTGTAAACCTTTCATCTTTCTACCTTCCTTCGGTTTGCTCTTTGTCTTTCCCTCCTCCCTCCATTACCCTGCCTCTTCGTTGGTCCTTTTCAATTATGCTGCTCGAATGAAGCGAAGGAACAGCAAAAAAAAAAAGAGAAACAAGGACGAAGGTCGAATGAGACGCTCGCAAAAGTATGCTACATATTTAATGGCTGGCTTAAAATCCGGTCCTTAGTGCGTCTGGAAACATCAGATTTCAGCTGGCTTAGCAATGCAAACAAGAAATATTTCCCAGAGCACAAGGAAACTTTTGCGAAATATGCAAAATAATAAAATAAATAAGATTTAAATTATTTGTGAAAGATTATTCAGTGTACACAATTATATAAAGTATTTTTAAAAATAAAACAAGGGAGGATAATATAAAAACTAACTTATAAAAATATATAAAATAAGAAAAAAAATAAACTGTCTAAAAATGTATGCACCTTAAATCAGTGATCTAAATTAAATATTTATCAAGCAAACTTAGAAAAATAAATAAAATGTTACTACAAATTTTCCAGAAATGTTCAAGAAGCACCCTTCCACCTACTGTGGCAGCTAAATAATTAAATTTAAAATCCTGAATCAATTTCCTAGAGCCTTTCTTGACATCGTGAATTAATAAACTCACTGCCGTGACCAAGGACATGAAAATTAAGCTCTCATTTGCGGTGATGTCACCACCCAAATCGCTTCGAATCGCTCCACGCAGAGTTGACTAACCTCGAACTGTGCTACATGTTTTTTACTCCCATCATACATATATAATTTGCAGGCCCCGTCTATTAAATGCACCCAAGTTGTGTCAGCAGCACCTCAGGTGTGTTGAGCATTCACGCACACACGCCCTCACTCTCTCACACTCTCGCACTCATATACAATTTATAAACATTTGTTGTCGCGTCTAACGGGTCGTATGAAATGTGATGTTGCACCCACCAGCCCCAAGAAGGGGTGGCTCACTATGCACGGCGCCACCTGGCGTGCAAGTCATTAAGTGAGCTTGTTTTTGTGCTGATTTTTCCTCGTTGTTTTCAGGCAAGAGGCCATAAAAGCGCTGGGGCCACGCACACACGGGCGCACATAATTATAATGGGCATTAAAACGGACGCCTGTGGCCTAACCGTGAGTTTGTCTTCTGCCCCGACTTGCTCCCTTAATACCACATCTTTGCTCCACAGGAAACACCTCTGTCATTTTCCTTTCGCATTTCCCAGGCACTGAGTGCTTTATGGCGCAACTGGTGAGAAGTGTTCGCAGAGCATAATATTTAACTCGGAATTCCTGGCTGAACTTACAAAATGTCTGCCAGAGACAATCTCGACTCCCAGTGGTGAAATTGCATTTTGTCTTGTCGGTTACACGGCATTTAAACCAATGGATGTTGTTCCTGGCACCCTGAAGTAAGCTTAAGAAAAATATAAGAAACTAGGAAAAATTAAAAAAAATATTTAGTGAAAATATATGTGATTTGTTTTCTTAATAAATTATCATTCTTAAAGCCTTTACTTAACTTCCTTAAAAACTTATGAAAAATGAAAAGCATAAGTATATTAAAAGAACATTTTAATATATTTAAATCCTTTTATAAAATTTTCTGGTCTTTAAAATGGTGGATCCTTTAGTTTTATTTATTAAATTTTTTTCAGCTTCCCTTACTTACTTTCCATTCTCCTAATTTTTCCCTAATTATAAACACAAACTGATATAATTAAGGTTTAGTACCCCCATCAAAATAATCCCTTTGTTCAGGGGTGAAAGCCCCCGCCGAACTTTCAGTACAGCTAAGCCGGACGGAGGAGAATTTTCATTTATTTTGAGGAAAAACATTGTTTGCAACCTCGGTAAAGGGAAAATGAATACCGCACAACGCCCGCATTTATATGTGTGTGTGTAACTGCGGTGACTTGGAGGCGCGTTTCCTCTTTTTTTTCTCCCCCCGCCATAGTTTTTCCTGGCCGGGTATTTCCGTAATTTTAGACGCTTTCGTCTTTTATTTGCGCCTTTTGCTCGCTCATATTTTATGTTGGCATCGCGTGCTCGGTCGGCACTAGGTGTTATGGTTGTAGTGGCTTCCACTATTATTATTGTAGTTGTTGTTGTTACTATTGTGGTTTTACCGCCACTACTCGTTGTTTATAACGCTTGTTGCTATTGTCGGAGCTCTACGGTCGTTATACACATGCATATACATATATACGAGGGAGTTAAATTGGGTTAGTAAGTTCTGTTTCTATTGTTTTCCCTTTAGACCGCTGTTGTTTTCCCCTATTACTCTCTTTTTCGTTTTTTAGCCTTTCTCCCGCCGTTCGAGGAAAAACAAAAATAGACGGAAAACAATTGGCTTTCAGCAAGTGCAAATTTCTGCATACTTGGGGGCGAGTTTGCTGGGGATTTCCCATTCGGGAGTATTATGATTTATGGATGTTTCACTTACGGAAGCTTTCAATTTGCATGAATTGGCAAAGAGGAATGGATTTGAAAGGATTTCGGGAAATGAAAAACCAGTTTTTAATAGCCGGCTATCAGTAGAGTCAATTAAAAGGAGTTTTGATAGTAAAAGAACATGAAAGCCAAAGAGTTAATACAGTTTTAACCACGAATAAATGCTTTTTGAATTTTTTACACTGGCTTTTATTGAATAAAAATATATATTTTAACCGCTCGTTAAAGGCTTTATCCGTATAAATTTCAGCCATTAATAACGGCTTTATTG
Source organism: Drosophila tani (assembly GCA_008042535.1). NCBI lineage: Eukaryota > Metazoa > Arthropoda > Insecta > Diptera > Drosophilidae > Drosophila > Drosophila tani. The sequence goes on along the minus strand of VNJO01010053.1, from coordinate 165,594 downwards.
ATTCAATTTCATACACCTTTGTGCACTCTAGTTGACAGATCATGTCGCAAGTTAATTGGTTTATATCCCAACTATCAGCCAAGCCAAGCCCACGGAAAGCGGGGAAATTATTTACCCACTTGGCGAGGACACAATTTTCACCTCATCCTTCTGGGTAAAGCTGATTTGAAACAAATTAACCGCACATGGCAGGAACCGCAGGAGTGGACGGGATACAGACACACCGAGGGATTTAGGGCCATCGCCTGGTTAGCTGGCAATTTTCCAGTGCAGGCGCCACCAAATCGAAATGCGATTCACCTATCCGGGTATCTGTATCTGTGTCTGTGTCTGTATCTGTATCTGTATCTGTATCTGTATCTGTTTCTGAACCTGTAAATGTGTATCTGTATCCGTGTGGCCGCAAGACACGCTCTACCTTCGTCTCTCTCACTCCAGCACCCGCTCTTTCCCGCAGTTTAGTAGCTCATTCTAGCACAAATGCACTGGGAAATAATTTGTAAAAAAAAAAGGATAAAGATGATAAATCTATTTGTTAATTAAGGCTTTTATTTCTTGTATTTAAGAAACCAAACAAGCAGTAATTCCCTTGAAAAAGTAGCTATAGATTACACCGCTTTTTCTCTCAGTACCTCAGTACATTCCTGAACACTTTCTGCCTTGGCCCCGATGACAGGCGCTTAATTTTCAATTACAAACACATAAAGTGCGAGGAGCGGACTAAACCGTCCAACCAACCGCCCAATCCAAAACCACCCAAGCTCGGAGTGAGATCCCCGGCCCAAGTACTATAACGCCATCATGTGGTCAAATGCACCACCGACACAGACACATCCGTGGGCACACACGTGGACAGTTACACGGGCTTTACACCTTTCAGCACATATGCTTTTTTATTTAATTTGTCGGCCATCAAATCAAATATGTACTCGGATGTGTAAGTTGGAAAATAGTGGCGAACGAGCTTCATGTCGATGAGAACGGGGAAATTATACTAGAATGTACCGAACGTGGCTAGGTTTAGAAATATCCAGTTGAGACTAGCTTAAAGTTTTGCACTAAACATTTTTGAGTACTCTTTGGCAAATGTGTACCGAGTATATTTAAGAGAGAAATGTAGTTCAAATACAAAATAAAAATGTCTTAACCAATATAATTTTTTCTTTATATATTATTAATTATTCAGAATTTAAATATTATTTTTTCATTACCTCAATATTAATATTACTTCTATTAAAAGTCATGCCCATTATCAAGTTCACTATCTTTATCTATCAGCTTACAACCTCTCCAACCTCAATATTTTATGAGCGCCCTAATCTGTTTTCAACCATTTACCTTTCCGGAAAATTTCTGCGCCACTCCTGGCATTTTCAATATAAAAAAATTCAATTATCTGCCCCTTTCATGTTCAGCGCGCACAGTTAAAAAATAAAACCACAAAAAAAAAGCACAATTTTTTATCAATCTGCTCACACATGCGAATGTCCATACAAAGACAGTTCTGGGTGTATTCGCCCTATATCCCATCCACCGGTTTTGGTTTACCTTTTGCGTCTGTCTGTTTCCGTTTTATTGAATATTTTTTGATTACGTTCTCACACGTTTTATGCTGATTGCGCTTTTAGCGCCGTAGAAACTACAATTAATTCAAATTGCTGCCATAAAATATGTGCGTGTCAATATTTAATTAGACTCTAAATTATTTGATCATTTAAAATGATTTTAGCTAAAATGTTTGTGCAATTAAATCGTTAAATATATTTGCATAGCTCAAAATGGGTTGAAAGGCTTGAGCTGCAAAATTTATAATGGACATATACCGGTATCTTTCATCTACTTTTATCCATTTGCCATTCCTCAAGCTGTCCAAAGAAATTTGCCAAGACGCAAGTCAAGCAACAAAACACAGAAGAACTTGGCAGGAAATCGCAACTCTGCACAAGAAACCCCACCAATAAGGGAAAGAAATTCTATAAAAAGAAACAAAAAGCTCGACAAATTTATGGACCCCAGCACAGTGTTAGGCAAAATGGAAATTTAAAGTGTATTTCAAGTGGCCAAAAAGTACTCTGCAATGTAAATAAAAAGAAGGCAGCATTTCGGGTTAGAAGAGTTTGTAAAAATCTTGTTTATAAAATACAAAACGAAATATATTTGGCATTTAGTATTTAAATTAATAATTTTAGGGTTACTTGAGAAATATTATTATGGAGAATATTGAAAATAAATGAAAGATGTTTCGCCATCGTCAATAGAAATTAATTATTTATAATTAAACTTTTACCTAAGGTTTCCCCCAATAGTTTGGGTTATTAAACAATAATTAGGTCGAATAAGAGCCTCCTTTTAATCAAAAGTCTCTGAAGCGTTCAGATACCCCTTAGGATACTTAGGGTATTTACTAAGCCTACTAAACCAATCCTTTTCCCGGGCTAAATTTGCCCAATGCTAATATACCATTTGTCAGGCCATTTAATAGTCTCCGGGTTGCAAGAGGACACGACACTCTGTCTGGGGTCAGCCCCAATGTTGTTTCAGGCGTTTTTATCTGGGCCCCTTTATTTATGCAGCATGTTGCAACCCCCTGACGTCCCACAAAAAGGGGACTATAGTCTCTGCTTTTTGTGCAACTTAATTAAATTAGTGGCAAAACAGAGAGTGGAGAGAAAAACTACTTGATGGGCAAGCGCCGCATTAGACAATTGGCTGCCATCATAACAGAGGATGGAGGAAACATTTATCAAGTGTGTTTAGATTTTTCCTAAACGTGTTTTTTCAGTTCCTTCGTTTATATAGCGACCATCTATCAAAATGCAATCAAATTACCTTAAAGCCTTGAGGCCCAATGATTAAATGAAAAATTGTCAGGAGCAGCTGCTGCCGCTGAGGCCCCCAAAAAAGCAAACACTATTAATTTCGGCACAACAATGGGCGGATGAGGGAAATATCCTTTGCCAGCCCCCCGAATCCCTGTCGTTCTCGCTTTATCGACTAAGCCACACATGTGCGGCGCGGCGCCGTCGTCCAAAAAAACTTTGCAGAGGCACGTTAAAATTTAAGGCAGTTTGACATTTTGACAACAGTAAAAGAAAAGGAAAAATAAGATTTTAATTTATAACTTTGTGATTTGTTTTTGTTCGACTTAGCTCATTTGTTTTCTTTCTTTTTAGCTTTAATTTACGATAAAGTTATGTTGTGTGGAAAAATGTTCTAGGATATTTTTATCTATATTTTTCAAAGTGTATATGGACAGCATCCAAGTGAGATGACGGCACTGCAGCCATGTCTGTACCTACACCTATGTCAATGTCTAAATGTGTGTGCATTTCGTGTGCATTGTCGTGCCGTGGCCATGAATATTTAATGAAATTAGCTTAAGAATCTTACAACATTTTGCCGCGTTTTCTCCGCCACACGTGTTTGCTCTGGAATTTCGCCTGTTGGACAAAAAAAAATCTTGGGGGAATGAAGAAAGCACCTCAAGGTGCACGAGACGCCCACAAATATGCAAGAAAAATGTTGACGACGTTGAAAAATAAGGTTAAGGATTTTTAGTCAGGGAATAGCATGTCTAAGGCAAATTTTACTGCAAAGTATTTCATTTTTATTCAACTCAGATTTTTGCTTGAGTTGTGCAAAGATACTTGTCTTTAAAACTTTAAAATTACCAATTAAAATCACTTTATAAAAAATATAACTTTAATTATTATGAACATATTGTCAAATTATATTATGCAGTATACAATAAAGCTCCCCCTGTTAATAAATTACCTATTTTTTTATGCATTCATGACATTTCTCTGGTACTTTTTATTAATTATGCAAACTTTAATAATTAACGAGTTCACATTCCTCGCGCACAGCAAAAACACATCCCAATACCGATGATATTGCAAATTAGCATAGATGATATCAACCTGGGGGTTTGCCTGTTTGTTTAATATGCAGAATGCTAGCCAATACACGCAGATGCATTTCAATATGTGGCCGGAAAGAAAACACGATATCAATAAATTTTCATGCACCAAAGTCCACCATAAAATACGGATGCCCATGCAGCGGAATGTTGTAGAGAGAGAAGAGGAGGCTCTCGGAGCCTTTCTGGGGGCTTCATGGAACGCATTTCGCGTTAAGTCAATACAGAAAATACCAGCGCTTGCAGCATAAATCATAAATGGCAAACGTGTAGTGGATCAGCCATTGGGGGATTTGGGGCTTCGGCAAAACAGGGGCAGGGGATGATGGTGGGCAAAGGGTGGATAAGCTCTCCATATTGAAACAGATGCTACGGGCTAAATGTGTCGAATGGCAAAACGATGATTCCCCTCATAGTGGAATCCATTTCGAAAGTTATTGCAATATAACAATTTTGCCATGTACGGAAAATGTACTTTTAATATAGCAGTTATTTCTAGTCCCTTAACAGAAATTTTAATATTTGGTTTAGCCTCTAAAATGTGAAAAGATTATTGTAAAATAGAAGTGTCAACGGAATTCATTTCATATTTCATATTTATTAAAATTGCGAGTATTAAAAAGGATGTTTTTTGAAAAGTTAAAGGCTCTCTATTTCATTTAGTTTTAACTTAAGAATTTTTCGGTTTACCTGGTAAATACATAAAAAATACTAAATACACCAAAACTAATTATATTTTCCTAAAAAACAATGAAACAATTTTAGCTTATTTAAGACTACGATTTTTTTCGCTTTACCTTGTTTACTACTATAAAGGCTACACAAAAATCAAGTTAATTAAGTTAAAAATTAGTATTTCTATTCTGTTAAAAATTCTAAAACCCTTTGTATATTTTATACCGCTCTCAATTTAATCAGCCTTTAGACTCCCATTTTTGTTCATTCCATTTTTCATGCTGCTTTTCTAGAGCCTTTCCGCATAAGTAGGGCCACTATATGTATACAAGAAAGATGGCTTCTACTTATTGTTAGTTTCGCCCTGTTATCCTTGCACTTGCAGGAGCAGCTCCTGCGGTTGCGCCTGCTGCTGTTGACATGAAAAAAATGTATATAGGAGGCGACCCCCCCAGACGACAATTGTATGAAAGGAATATAATAATACTACAGGCTGCACATAATGATATAGGGGGCTGTGGCAGGACGACAAAATGGTTGAAAAGTGGGCGAAATGGGTGGGCGAGACAAACGCGAATGATTATGAGGATGTCGCGAAAAAAGAAGGCGAAAGCAACAAAAAGTGGCAGAGGCATTGAAGTCGGAAAGTATCTTTACTATATCGTGCGGAGGTTCTAGGTTCCCTAGGCTATTGTTGTTTGAGAGAAAGTGGAAAATATTAAATGACAGTAAAGGATTTTATAAAAGCTTTATTGTAATAAAAACGATTTAATTAATCGAGGCTTCTAACAAATTAGGTTTCTTAAAAATAAACACATTTTAATATAAATCAATGACAATATATCGCAAATATTAAAATTAAAAAAAAAAGGGGGTATATTTGTTTAGTATATTTATTTTGTAGGCACAATTTTGAAATCATTTTTTATCTGTAGGTTTTTCTAACAGTACTTTTTAGTCTTTTTAGGATAAAAGCCTGTCTCCATCAAAATTGCGCCTGGCCTCTCCTCTAAACATATTTATTCCGCTTTCGAAGGCCACTCAAGGACAAAGGACAAACTAAGGCGCACTGGGGAGTCTCCGCTCCTTGGGTTAGCCAGTCCTCCAGCCCCGAGCACATAATAATAATAATATCTCTAGAAACCCAAGCGCGTCCCAAGAATCTCAATTGAAAAGCATTTTCCACCGCTGCTGTGTAATGTAAGTCTGAACTTGACTTGGAGACATTTGGCCGCATTTGGCGTGCAAATCAGAAATTTCATGGGCGGAGAAAATTGTGGAAAACTTTAAGATAGCGTAAAATAATTTCATGGTGAGCGACAAGTGGCAAGGTAATTTATCAAGAGCAAAACAAACCTGTCACTAGAGATACACACACATACTTCTGTCGGGCAGGCAGACACGCGACTGTTAAGGGGGTTTTCTGGGGGAGCCACCCACTCAAAGGCACCACTCCCCGTGAAAGCACCCCACTCTTGAATCACACACGTGGTGGTGGGCCATAAAAAATGTATTACCAAATTTGCTTGAGCGGCACACATATCGACGAAATGCCGCGAGCCAAAGGAGGAAAAACCTCACGAAAAATGTAGCTCATTTCTCCCACAGACTTTTCGTTGGCCAGTGAAAAATGTCTTGGCTGCCTCTTCGTCTTTTTCCGGACCTTCAATCGGTTGATTGGGATTTTCGGACTGGGCTCCTTGGCTTTTTACGGCCGTACATCGTAATAGCGTGCAGATTGGCCAATAAGCGGGATTTTCCTTTACTTGCGGGGTGAGGCGGTGGCAGCGGGAGAAAAGTACTTGAGAAACTCACTCATTAGCCTGATGGAAAGGATTTTAAAGCGTTTTAAGGAGAAGTAAGCGCTTTCTTTGAGCATTAACCTGCGGTTACACCGATTATTTTAGAAGTTTTAATAGTAAGACGCTTTTCTCTTAAGTTTTTTAAAGTTAATTTTACTTTAATAGGGTTTTAGTTCAATAAAGATGGATTTTTGAGGTCCTGGCGAAGATCTGTTTAATATGGGACAATAATAACATTTGGACATAATCTAAGGTAAGAACCAGTTTTTAAAATAAGTAGTTTACTTGTTTAGTATTATTAGCTAAATATTAAAGTTAAATTAGGTTTAACGTTGAATGTTAAGGACTTAAAGCAGAAAGTTTACATAATAATTTATAAGAAACTCAAAACAAAGTAATTTACTTATTTAATTAAGCTTTAAATAAACCAAATCCTTTATAATAAAAAGAAACCATGTGTATTTTTAACTTTTATTGCATTTAGCAATCTTCTGCTTGGTTTTTCGTACATTTTCTGTTTCCTCCATAACCTTAACGACTTTGTATGCCCCTTTACGACTGAATCCCCAAATCTCTTCCTTTCTACTTATTTTTCTTCAACTTCTAGAGTACCTTTTCACCGTATAACTGTATTTTTATGGCTGAACACAATTTTTGTTTCGTTTCGTGCGATTCCCGTTCAATTTTACACATCATAAAATGTCGTGGGGAATCGATTCCTTCTTCTTCAGGAACGAACGAACGGAGGAGGAAGGAAACCAATGTGAAATCCACAAGAAACATGCATAATTTATACAAACAAGTGAAAATCAAACCACCCGCACCCAGCACACACACACTCACACACAAGCAATAAAATAAAAAGCAAATTGACAAACATTTGCCAAAGCAAAGTCGTGGGAAAATAGAAGGGGAGCAGCATCTGTTCATAAATAAATAATTTCCTAATAAAATTAAGAGCTTCAGCCCTCAGCTTTTCTTACCTTTGCCATAATCGTTGCTTCTGCGGCGGATGCTGATAAGAAAATTCCCAGTTGGAAGAAGCCGACGGCTTTTGGGGTCTTGGTTTTTTAAAACGGTAAAACACACAAACGACACAACAAACACAAACGAACGAACGAACAAAAATTTGTAGTTGCTATTTTTTTTATAATATTTTATTATTTTATATTTTTATATTTATGTACTTGTTTAGTTTTATTTTTTATTAACGTTTTATGAATTTTATGTAGCGCGGGTGGATCAGTTTCCTCGTGGGCCGTTAGTTTTTAATTAAACAGTTATTTTGCGCAGCCACATCCTATCCAATCAGAGGTGCTTACTTATCTGCTTTCTGGTCAGAATGGCCATTTTGCATGATCTAAAACTGGCAACCACTTAATTTAGCGAGTCTGTTATCTTAACAGTAACATTCTACATTATACACGAGTTACCAGGAAAAATTTCAAAGTTAACGGGTAAACGGCGTCAACTGTATTTCGATCTGAAGGCTTCTTAGACTTTGAAGTGCCATTAAAAAGTAGCATCGTAAAGCATAAAAGCACATAAATTCAAAATAACCGCACATCCTACCAATCAGCGTCGCCAACCTAGCTATTTTCTGGCCAGAATTAATCATTTTGCATGTACTAAACTTCATTTAGCAGAGGTCTGTTATCTCAACAGTTACATTCTACATTCTACATTCTACAGAAAGGTCGACTCAAATTGAAAAGTTATTAGGTAAACGACGAATTGATGTTATTTGCCATTTAAAATACTACAAAAGTATTTAACTGTGGCATAGTAAAGCATTAAAATACATAGTTTTATTTGCCGCTAGCCGCTATTATAAAAATGAACCGACATTTGCCAATAGAAAACCGGTAGATTTATAGGGAAAATAGCTAAATTATTAACCATTTGTCTCTGAGACATTCGACATGTTGAAAGTAAGCATTAGAGATTCAGCATAACGCGCTTTTTAAAACCCTACACCTGAAGTACCCCAAAAAGCTTAAATATTTATTGCAAAAATATTAGATAGTTAACAAATCCACAGAATTCAAGCTGTAATAGACCCGGAGAGAAGATAAATCCTCGAACTTGCCTAAATTCTGGCCGTAAACAACGATGTATAACTTCATGTAGTAAACATGTTATTAGCTTAGTTCTACGTGGGTAATTTACAGTAATATTTCAAATCTGTTGAAAATTGTTTTAGATATTCCGAAAAAAAATATTTTTTGTACGTTGCAACATAATTTTAAATGAGGTTGGTAATTCTGATATTCTGTCTTCTGCTAATTGCATCCCATTTATGGATATATTAACTTAATAGCTGATAATTTGCACACAAATATTATTTTGAATTGAAATATGAAGTGAGATTCGAAAAGAAAAATACCATTGAAAAGTCCTCGCATAGGTCGAATCCGTTTCGAAATCGCAATTATAGTACAATTAAAGCTGTTTTATTAACTACTTCCATCGTCGGCTTTTACAACAATTTATATGATCCATTTAACGAACTGGCACCCAACTCTCCAGGACGTCGCCGTACTTCTTGCGTTCTGGAAACCGGAAAATGGAAAGTAAGTATCCTGGTTAAGGTGGAGAATGGAGCAATCTCTCGGCACTACTCACCCTTCACGGGAAAATCGTCGGGATGCAGCTCTATGTAGTGCCTGAGGACGGCATCTCTCTTGGCCAGGTACTCGTTCCTCTTCTGGTCGAAATAGGTTCCAGCACCGAAGCCGATGGCCCCAAAGGCAATGTGCTTCTGGATGCCTGCAAAACGTAGATTATTCGGTTAATATTCTCAATTTCCATTAGTTTATTTGGACAAAAACAATGTTACGTCACATGGAACGCAGCGAAAACTCACCGGAAAGCAAGGGTCTACGGAAGCCCCAGTTGACGAAAAGGGCCACGCCCACTCCGGCGAGTCCACAGGCCACCGGATTCCATAGCGGACCCAGGAAAGTGGGCTGGCGGTTGCCCTTATTCGACAATAATTCCAGCGGATCGTTCACAGCGCTCATGTTGACAGGAAAAAAACAACAACAACAGAGGTGGCTGCAGTGTTACCAGATGAAAATGTTGCTTTCACCCTAAAAAATCTCAAATAGTCGATATTTCACCCTAAAAAATCCAGTCAATTGGGAGAGCGTAAAAATTGGGAGAGCAAGAGAGCAGGAGAGCAGAGAGCGGCTCTAGAGATGGGGTGAACAAAAATAAGAGAATCTAGAGATGGGGTGAACAAAAATAAGAGAATCTAGAGATGGGGTGAACTAAAATAAGAGAATCTAGAGATGGGGTGAACAAAAAGAAAGACTACCGATAGATGGAGATGACAACTCGTTTTATACTATCGACCAATAGCGCTTATCGATAGTTCTGAACGATATTGCAGTCAATTAAATATTCCTTTTTTTTTAATTTAAGAATTCCAATAAAAATCCCTTTAAAAATAAGAAGAAAAATAGAAAAACTTAAAATTTTGTAGGTACTATTGACGTCAGAAAACTATACCCTGAAGTTTTTGTTCTTCTTTATTTATTTTTGTTATTTAAATATTTTGTATTATTACAATATTACGTTAAACATTAAATGGCATACAAGGCGTGTTGTTTAAGGCAATATATAGCATATTGTGTGTGGACTGTGGCTCAAACTTTGTAAACTTCAAGGCAGACATTTTAGTTTCTTATTTTTCTCGTAATTTCGTTATATCGAATGAGTATTTTTATATTTTTGAGGTCTTCAGCCCATTTAGTTCATATAAAACACTAAAGGCGCACGTAAAACATTGAATAGGCACAATTATTACATTAGTCAAGGCCGTGTCTCTTGCCCAAGCCTCTAATATACAGCTAAATTTACATTTCCATATTTAAGTGTTTATATATTTTGTAAAGAAATAAACAAAACTCATAAGTCAAAAACGTTTTATTCAAAATTATTCCATTGTTGTGGTTTCTCTTTGATTATCAACTATTGATGTTTCGGCACACGAAATGTTTAACTTTAAACAAAAAATTAAAGGGAAATTATAAAACTACGAAAGATTTAGTGTACGATGGTTTATAAAAAATTATACATTATATTTATATATAAAAAAAGGAGCTTGCTTTTTCCTGGTCCTACTTAAATTAACAAAAGATCATTGTTTGGGAAAGTTGTTTTAATTAAATGATACATTTTCCACTTTTTTTTATTTTCTTTTTGTATTTGTATTTACCAACTTAAAATTAGTTAAAACATAGATTTAAATCAACTTTTTGAACATTGAATTCGTTGATCAAAGGCAAACGGGGAGGAAATGAGAAGAACATAAATCATTTTAAGAAATGTATTGCAATAGGTATCCTTTCTTTAGTTTCTTATTAGTTTAAGTAGGTAGGATTAATTAAGTGTGTAAATGTGTATTTTTTTTATATTTAAAGCAGTTTTGCAATGACACATAATTAGCACTTGAAATAGACTTCTTGAACAACAACTTTTTGCCAATGGGCATAGATCATTATTAATGTTATTATTATTATTATTATTATAGCATGTAGATCATTTGTAAATAGTTATACCATTTTGTAGTTGGCTTCTTAGCTTGCTGTTGTTGTATTTTAGCGTTAGGAATGACATTCGCATAGAAAATCATACGATAAACTATAAAATATGGGCAAAGGGCGGGATGGTGTGTGTTGAGTGGTAGCCTGCTTGCGTAAATCTATTTAAATCTGCAAAAGCGTTACACAGACAACGAACTCTTTTTTTTGTCACTAAACCTAGGCTTTCTGTGTTTCTACGTCTTTTACTTTCACTTACTCACACATACTCATTTAGCTACTGGTTTTTTTGTATTGTTTTGTTTCCGTTTCCGTTCTAGGGACACCTCTCCTTATCTTAAGCTTAGGATACCGAACTAATTGCATTATGCGGTGAGCCCATTTGCGTGAGCACCTTGTCGAGCCACTGGAGCGGCCCATGCAAATGGATCTCGATCCAGCAGGGCGTCGATGTCACATCCTGGCGATGGTACTCCGCCCCCCAACCCTTCACGAACGACATCCGGATCGTGCACATCTTGGTGAGCTCGTAGACGGCCTCGAACCCACTGTTCACCGACTGCGACAGCAGCTGAGCAAATTCCTGGTTGTTGAAGATCTTGAGTGAGCAGCCCGGCGGTATCTTGCACACGGTGCTCGGGTGGAATCCGTGGTGGTAGTTGCAGTTCCGAGACTGCACGAAAATGGCCGAGTCGGACAGGCATTCGGCGTAGACCTCGCCGGTGACATAGTAGAGATGGACGCCTTTGCCTGGGGGAAGAAAGGAAATTAAGTTAAGAAAAGTAAAGTTTCCTGTGGCTTTCCCATATCTTTAGATCAGGGGTCGGCACGGCCCTATCCCGCGGGATAGGAAATTTCTCAGTCAGCGTCGCTGCCTCTCATGCACAGTATAAACGTTCGTGTGACGTCGGCACAGGTCTTCGGCTTCGCTCTAGTGCTGCCGCATTGTCATGTTCTAGCTAAATCTAGCCGTTTTTAGCGTGAAATAGCTGTTTTTTAAGTTATAGCTAGTTATAATGCATATAAAAAAAAAATTAGCTTTTTTTTTTTGTCATATCTTGTTACTTATGAAAGAGACGAAGTCTCTCTGTCTCATTTTTCACATACACAAATGCTGTGTTGGCATGTCAATGTAATGGTGCGGACCCCTGCTTTAGATACTTTCATAGTGGCTCTCTTTGCTTCTACCAATCGCGACCTTTTACTTCGATTAATCTAACAAACTTCGAGTAAATGTCAATGCATTATAAAAACTGTTTGAATAATTCTTGAGTAGTTTCAAGTACTTAAACGTGAGAATTTATAGGATTTCCTGCCTAGTGCAGCCTTCTTAAAACATGACCTACTCTCGTCTATCTCTAAGCACCAAGTTCCCATAGCGATAAGACCTGACTTTACTTTTCGTATTCTAATTTAAGACCATTCAAATTACAATCTACAAGAGTTATTGGCCTCTTGAGCATGGACTTCTTATCGCAAATTCACATGAATGTTTAAATTTGGCTCGTTGTGATGCAATAAATGGAAAGAAAATAGAACTAGTCACTAACTCCTTAAATAAGAATACAAATTTAAATATTTTAGGGATGTTATTGAAGTCTTTAAAGATTTAGGTTTCCGCCCTCACTGTCAAAGTACCTGATATCTATTTGTCCGGAAAAGAAAATCACCAGATAAACTTATCGTAAAGCAAATCGGTTTTCTGCCTTCCCAAAATGTATCTGAACGTGAAAGAATAACATATTGCTGTTAACTACTCTGAAACTATCGATTAGTTCTCTGCTAACTATCGAATTGTGCTGTAAGGCGCAAATACACGGTTGTTTTGGTTATCGGAACCACTTAAAAATTCTGTAAATTAGAGCTGGAAAAAAAGGTATTCTCAGTACATCGATTTTTTTCGATCTTTTAGAAAAAAACATCGATTAAATCGATTAAATTGAAAATAGAAATATATATTTTTTTTTTTATTTTTAGAAATCAATTCATGGAGATAATTTTCTGATACCTATATTATAAATAAAAAAAAGTTATAAGTTTTTAAAACATAAATAACAAAAGAATTCGTTTTCATAACATAAAAAGCGAATATAAATTGTTTTTTCGGAACATAAAAAAAATAAATGATTTTATTATCAAAAGCCATTGAGGATCCAAAAGATGAATGGTTCACGATACATCTATTCTGCCAAAATAGATTCGATGTTGGACCGAAAAAAAAAGAATCGATAGTATCGATCTTGTAATCGATTTTTCCCCAGCTCTACTGTAAATCTCTTCTTCTGCAATTGGCTATCGAAAATCAGCTTTTCTTTTGCGGATCGGTAAAAATTTTACCGGGAGTCTGTGTCACATTTATATTTACACGATAGAAAACCAAATTTTCTTAGCTGGAACTTTATCTGACCGGGAAATTCTGAAAGGAAATACTATCTCCCCTTTAAAACTACTGATAAATGCTCACCTATATGACGTCGCGTATTCTCGATGGTGCTGTTCCTGTTCACATTGCTCAGCTGGCCGAGGCAGCAGCGATCCGAGTTATTTGAGGGATTCGTGAACCCGTCCACAATCACCGAGTTGTTGTTGCAGTGGAACACCTCGCCCACCCGGCAGTTGAGCTCGTAGTAGGCAATCGAGGCCCAGAAGGCGGGCTCCGAGTAGCTAACCTGGGCCACATCACCCATCTGAGCATCGAGCAGCTGACCCCCATCGTTCGGGTTGTTGGAGTTCCCGTCCTCCGACGGACTGTAGGCGGGCGGCGGTGTACCCGCCAAGCTGTCAAACGGCGAATTGGGATTGGAGTTGACGGAACTGGGGCTGCCCACCGATGTGTTGCTGGTGCTCAGGCTGTGCGAGTTGAAGCCACTGTTCGAGTAGCTCACATTGTGCGGCATACTCGGCTCCGGCACATGGGGGAACTGCAGCATCGAGTGTCCGGGTGCGAATTCCGAGTGCCGTGGAACGAGAACTGGCGGTAGCACTGGACTCTCCACCCGCTTGTAGTGATACGGATTGATGCACACCTCCTTCTGCTTGGCGCTGAACGGATACTGGCAGAGCTCGAGGGGTTTCAGTTCATGGTGGGACTGCAGGTCTGGCCAGCGCCAAACGCGGCAGTAGATGACATGCGGCAGGCCTTTGCGATGGGAAACCTAAGGGATAGGGATAAACTTGAATCCTGAACCCCCCCTGCTCCTGTGATTAACCCACCTGCAGTCGTCCGTCCAGCGAGCGCGGAATGGTGACACACTTCGAAGGCTGTCCAGGGCAGGAGAGCGCTCGCTCTAGCTCCTCGATGGCTCCCTTGCGCTTCTTCAGCTTCTTCACCAGACTATCGACGGCCTTCTCCGCCCACTTCTCCTCCTCGTCGCCCTGCTTCCAGCCCAGCAGCTTCTTCACCGCCGGCGATGTGAACGAGAAGAGCGAGCCCAGTGTGGACATGGCGCTGCTGGTATTCGATTCCACATCGTCAGTGTCCATTCTTGCTGTCAAGCTGTTGCTGCTGCTACTGCTGCTGCTGCAGATGTTGTTGCTGATGTTGTTGATGCTGTTGTTGTTGATGTGATGGCTGCTGTTGTTGTTGTTAACGAGGTTGCTGCTGCTGGTGCTGCTGCCGTTGATTTGGGGTGGAGTTACCCGATAACCGGTATAACTATCAGCGGGCGGATAGTCTGTAGGAAAAGAGTAAGTAAAAAGCACAAATAAATATAAATAAATACACAAACGGCATCGCATACATTAATCATTGAGCTTAGATTGGCTTCAGCAACGCCCCCACAACACAACGCATGCTAAATCGCCAAAGGCACTGAGGGAAAATGTCTAAAAAAAAGACTTAATTAAGTCAAAACTCTATGCATAAAGCTTGAATATATATCTCCGTAAAATCTTTACTAGTATTGTGATCTTTTGGCAATTTAGATCTGAACAAAGTCCAAAGTATACAAGAACCCTCAGCATAGCCGCCTCTACAGCTTGTTTTGTACTAAAATTCCCAACTGGTTCCGGTCGCTACAAAGCGTTATTTGTGTATTTTTGGCATACGGCAGGGATTCGATTTATTTTGAAGTCTGGACCTCCACTACTCAAGAAGCTTTGCCTCTTTTCCTTATATTTAAAAGTGAAATTTCAGACAACATTTTAATTAAGAATGAAGCCCCAATTTGTTACTACTTTTCTTCAAGTGTGTAGACTTGGCCAAGTGCCCAGCAGAAATAGGAGAAGAGAAGAGGCGGAGGGGCCTACAAATGCATCATGATTTTGGCTTGGTGAATGAAGCCGTTGGGAGGTTCCTGTCATGAACGGACTCCTCCCACTTTCAATGTTGGCGGCCATTTGCATACAAATTGCCTGCAACATTTTCTCATTGAGAATTATTATTATTATTATTTCAGTTAGTTGCTTTGGTTGGTCGCTTGACTGACTGATTAATCGAAACTCGATTTCGTTGGAAAATTATTTTTATCTTCTCAATATTGTTATTGTTGATGGCCTATCGCCGATGACGGCATTTGTGAAGAATCTATTGTTGGGGGACTTTTTTTTTTTTGGGAGGGTTTGGCGAATTCCGGGAAACTTCAAGGTGGCAAAGTGAAAATTATTTATAATTCAAAGGAAGCTATAATTTACCTGTGAAATAACTAGAATTTATATATAACAGAGTTAGCTATAACCAATCCCAGTACTTTCTATAAATTTTAGTTTCAGGTGTAATTAAAGTCAAAGAACTCGTGAGGCTAAGATAGGAATATGATTTGACGATTTTCATATCAGTTCTCGGTAATTGGGCTTTAAATATAACTTATAAAAATGATTATTTATAGACATAATTAAACTTATAAATGCTTGATAAAGAATGCTTGATTTAAAGAATATAAAATGTATATTATAAATACAAATAGTCGAAAGCCGAATGTCTGAAGTATATTTTAATAGAATATCAAAATATTTATATTTAAAAACATCCTAAACTGGGAGGCATCCTATTTATCCTCATTTATGTGTAGCTACGTTGCTTTGTCACCTATGTCTTCAGGTGGTTTTACTCCTGTCATCAAAATTGCAGTATGTGCCTAAAGAAGTTTCCCGTAACAATTGTCAGATTGAAAATAAATTATGTATGATGCGAAATTTTTAACTTTAATATTTTGTATCGAGATAATTCCTTCAATTTCTGTGCTTAATTAAATCTTCCACGATCTCCTGTTTGCTCATAAATACTACATTGATCTATCAAACCCCCCTTATTTATTTTTTTCCCTATTCAACCCAAGTGCAGCTTCACTGTATTCAAACGAGTGGCGAGAGCTGCAGCTCATAATTAGCGCAAATGATAACCAAATGGTTTAAAACTTGTCAGAGCACCGCAAATGTGGATGTGGGTCTGTCTGTGGGTCTACCCCTTTGTGCTCCCTGCTCCCTCCTCCCTAGGCTTTTCCACCCTTGATACACACACACACACACACGTCACCGGGTGTCTAACGGTAAAGACTACAATTCAATTTGAATTATGACATTTCAATGTTAACAGCTTTTCCGAAGAAATTCTCTCCAGCATCGCGCTTGTGTGGTTTCAGCAACGAGGCGCACGTCGCAATCTCATATTTCTGCGCGCAAGGTGTCGAAAAATATATTTTTTAATTAAATTTAAAAGTGACAAAGTCTAATTGAATGAAAATTTGTAGTAGCCATTAATTTGTGCAAGCTGGGCCACTAAAATCGCATGAAAGCCACACAAGGCGAACAACTGCCTGACCACCCCTTTTCGCACCACTTTCGGCGGTGCAGCAGCAGGGAGGCTGGCTGGCAGGCAGGCAGGTAAATCCAATTTCAAAAGCAATTAAATGCCGACTATAAATCAACAAGTGCAGCAGCACTGGGACAACAAGAAAACACCTCTCCACGAGCACGATGGACAGACAGATAGACCGCGAGACCGATAGACCGATAGACCGACAGACCAAGTGGCGCATTTTTCTGGCCAAATTAGCCGTTGCGTGAATTAATTTCGATCAACTCAAACTCAGGCCTAATACTTTGGGGCGTTGCCCGAGTTTTGTTTTTAATTTGTATTTTTTCTAGCAGCATTGACAATTTGCTGTTTGACGCTGATAGAAGCAGGCATGCCTCAAGGGGGCTGCTGGAAAACCCACTTTTTTAATTGCTCAAAGTCACCCATAGCTTGAGGCGCTAAATGTGCATAGTTTTAGGTGTAAGACCCAAAAAATACTCTGAATAAAATGATGCATTTTTTATGAGTTGGAAGGTTATTGCATTGTTTTTGTAGAAATATGTACATGTATTTATAATAAACCAAGTAAAAATGAAAGGATTGCAAAAGGTAAATATATTCAGCAAAGCTCGAAATAGGTAAAGGAAGAATTCTTCTTAGATATATTATTTATGATCATTTTCCGTAAAATAATATTTTTCCAAAGCTAGCCTTACTTCCGCGTCCTCAAGATTCTGTTTATAACCCATTTTAATTAAAGTTCCATTACTTTACAAAGAAAATATTATTTTTTAGGAGCATTTATATTTAAGAACTCTGAAATTGCTCATAATATATCTCATTTAAATGAAAACCCTCGTATCTTATCTTCCAAATAATTCTTTAATATTCTTGATCCCTAAACTAAACATTCCTTCCATAACCTAGGTAGAATAACCAAAATTCCTTTCTTATTTTTAGAGTTAGAGATACAGCATAAGTGACACTTGGCTGGGTGTCCAAGCAGACTTATCGCGAGGGTTACGAGTGATAGAGAGTATCATGGAAGGCGGGGAGTGTGGAAATGAAAATAAATGTACGTATTTGTCCAGCTGACCGGTGTTGTGTGTGTTTTTTTGGGTGGCAATTGTGGTCTCTCGGATTGGGCCTGTCTTGTGGAATTCGATTGATTGTGGGGGTAAGCATACAAATTTCGATAATGCCCCCGGCTTGTTTAACCAAAGCTTTGACACTCGGCTGATTGCAGGTGGGTCTAACAGGGGGTTCTGCATGATTATTCGGAAATTCTTAGGAAATATACAAAAAATTGAAATGTATGCAATGGCTTTAAAGTATTTGCTTTGGCTTCTATTTGTTAGTTTAGGAAATAACTTAAATGGATGAATAATCATTTTAATAGCTGATATTTTTTGACTAGGAATTTTTCGAAGCGATGAAAAACTGTTATTGGTTTGTAATTGGTAATTGTTCTAAATAAAATTTCACAGAGTCAGACAACAAAAGTGTTTATCTTTTACGATTTCAATATAATTTCAACAATTTACGATGCATTTATGATCCATTGTCAGTTGGTATCTGCACGCCCCATGGGGACATTCCCCCAATCAATTAAAGATCAATAATCGTAATTCGCAATTACGTATTACCCGAGAGCTCAGATCACGTATCCAACTCCTCGCCGTCCCTGTTTCTGTTCTTTTTCCTTCTTGCCCCACCCAAAACTAGCGCATTCTCTCTTTTTTATTCCAGGAAAAGAGCACTCGAAGAAAAATGTTCCTGGGAACTCATGAGAGTAAAGACAAAATTATGATATAGACCAAGTTTTTTATAAGTCTGCACTTTATAATGGCAATCTAATCAAAATTTAATTTCGACTAATGAAAGATGAAGTTAAGAAAGAGTTTTAAGATAGATAATGCTAGAAACTAAAGGGTTCCAGAGACTTTAAATTATATAGTCTTCATTGGAAAACGTTTTAGAATATACTTATTTAAGGACTAGAAGACCCCATTTCATTTAAAAATTTCAGATAAATTCCAAAGTTTACATTTAAATAAATCTATACTAAAATGTGTTCAGTGCACTGACGATCAACCATCCAGCGATCATAACTCAGGTGGAGAAGAACGGCGGACCGAAGCCCGAGGACTTTTTGAGGGACTTTTATGGCAGGCACGCATTCGCGCATGCGTATCATATAATTCCAATCGATAATCAATCATAAATGCGGCAGTGACAATAACGCGTAAATCATGGGAGCCAGGTAAAAATAAAGGTAGGTACTTGGGAAAATGTTGGACGTACACAGAAGCACTGCCACTGGCACTTCCGCTGCCATTGAAAGAGGGCAAAGAAAAAATAATAAAATTCGAAAGAGTACCAGAAAATGAAAGAGAAAAATAGTAGGGACTCGGACCCATGTTTAAAAATAAACAAACAATGCACACACCAAAGGCAAAAGATAAAGAACGAGGCAAAAGTTTCAATTTGAGGAAAAACTCAAAAATCGAGCAGGGGAAAAGAGGAAAAGGCAGGGGAACTAAGGCAAAACAAACGTACACATGTTGAGATTGCAGATATTATTTTATTTATTTTTATTACACACACGCACACTCGCTCGCACACACACAGTCGCGCGCGATACCGATGCACAAATCAAAATCAGCATCAAAATGTTATTCGTATGCAAATGCGACCCTCCACGACGGCGGTCGGCGATCGTCGATCGATTCCCTTTATAGTCGCTGCTCCTGCAGTTACATTTCCGATTCTTAATTCAATTGTTATCTTTTCATTTCGCGGTGTGTGCACTTCAATAATAATAATTTAATTTATTGCGGCTGCTCGGCAGTATTTTTGCGGGAAATTACGCAAAAATCCCCAGAGAAATCGAAAAAGGGACGCGCGAAGGGGAGCGAGAGAGCGCGAAACCAACTGCACGACGCGAACGATCGACGACGAATGCCGAACGAATTGAACAGAAAACTGAATCCACCGAGCGATGACTGACTGACTGGCTGAATGAGTGAGTGACGAATTGGCTGACTGACGAACTGAACGGAGCCCAACTGCATTCGCCGAGTGTGTGTGTGTGTGTGTGTATCTGAGTGGGTTTGCCAGGGATGGCAATGAGTGGCGCTGCAGTTCCTTTTTGAACTATAGAAGATGGAGCCTTGGGGGGGGAGACTTAGCTTAAAATCAATGCATTTTACACGTATTTAAGAAGGTTTATACTTATTTATTAATTTGTTGTTTAATTATAAGAAATCATTATAGTACTAAGTATTTAAAGAAAGATTCCAAGAGTAGCATATTCATGCTTTAATGGTTTAATATTAAAGACTTGAGCTCTTTACCTCAGCCCTGATTCCTAGTCACTGTTGAGTGACGTATTATTCTCTTTTTCTGTGATTGAGTGTGTTGTGCAGGCAGGCAAGTGCACACCACCACTACGCAGGCAGCAAGTTTGTTTTAAACAAATCAAATGCCCTATCTGCAGTTGGGGCGCCTGCACGTGAACGCAAACGTGTTTGTGTGGAGCAGGCACACAGAAAGAAAAACCAAAGAGAATACTTAGTATTGAATATTGTTTAATAATTCGAAATTAAATTTCTGTTACGAAAAATATATAATATCTTCATGTCTTCCTCTACAAACTACATATAATTCCAAATGGGTTTTAGGTTGCACAAATAGTAAGTATTGGGCTATGAGGTTAAAGGTTGCCTAGAACTTTTGCCATTTGTATTTTAAAGGCTTCAACTTCTATTACAATCAATTGTCTTAATATCAGGATATTATATCAATTTAAAAAAATTCGAAATTCATATGACAAAACTTTCAATAATTTTTTTAAGTTCATCGCCTTTGTTGGTGGTGGTGGCGTCAACCCACAATCACAATCAAACTGTAAACACCCCACCACCGCAACCACAACAAGTGTACGAAGGGGAAATTAGGGAGAGGGCGGCGACGGAGGTTGGACTTTAAGGAGGAGAGGCAGCGTCAACGATTTTTTTCGTGCGTGGGACAAGCGAGGAATCGAATTCGGAATTCATTGGAGCCCAGAGAACACATCAAATTTCCCTGCGTAAATGCCTAGAATTTCGAAAAGGGGCGGAAGCAGCCAAACAGCTGCTGGGGCGTGCTGGAAATTGCAAGTGCAGTTGCCAAATCGACCAGGAAACATATACAGAATTGATACAGCTATAGTAAAGAATGCAATGCAAATCATTTCTTTAGGAAATCTTGCTCTGAAGATGGATGCTTTGTTAATTAAATAATTACTATAGTGATCCTTAGATTACATAGGGGGGGTTGAGAGAGAAAAGGTAGAATAGTGTAGTATTTAAAAGTGAAGAAAAGCAGAAGATTACAGTGAAAATATTAATTAAACTTATGAAATATAATTTTTCACAATTTTGACCTAGAAATAAATGAATTTAGTTAAATGCCGATGTTAATAAATCTTAAAATATTAAAAACAAACACAAAACTTTACAGATATTCTTTAAAATTCCCAAGGGTTACAATATACGAATTCGACCTCAGAATTTTAGGTCAAACCGTTTAACTACAGCTTAGTTTTTAAAAATTAAATCGTTTCTTTATAGTAATCATAGATTATCATGAATTTTTATGTTATAACTTTCTTCCCTAATATTTTAACCTCAACTGTAAATATGCTTAGAATGCGAGTATGTTTATGTACAATCGCTCCTCCACTCGTTTTTTATTGCGTGTTTAACACTACTAAACGCGAATTTATTGCCAACATGGGTAACATTACACAGTCGTCGTAAAAATCGTCGAAAATAGTCATGTAGCGCACGCGCCCCTGGAAAACACAAGCGAAAACTAAAAACTAACAAAAAACCTTCCACATATATGCTATAATTATGTAGACCGGCTGAAACAATAAAAAAGTATAAACGCAAATTGCATAAACACACACATGAGCCCCCCGTTTCCCTTGCACGTGCCAAAGTGCAAACGTCAAAGGAAAAAAATGCGCTTGCACAGGAAAAAATCCTTTTTTGAGTAAATTAACTCAATTCTAATTGCAAATAATTGCCGCGATAATTGCAGAGGGGCACGCAGACTTTGTCATGTGAGTAATTGAGCTGTCAACACGGAGACACCACCGCGTTGCAAAACCCCGAGAGCTTGAAATAGGAGCGAGTGGTGGTGGGTGGTCGAGTCACCACACTATTAAAGGGAGTGTCACGATTTACTCTTGGTTGGGCCTTTTAAAGTCGATACTACACAAAATCGAAAGGGTTTATAAGAAAGGCTTGAAGGAATCAAAATAATGCTAATATTTAGTCTCCTTACTTTAAGGAAGGTATTTTTGCTGCCCCTATTTAATAATAATAATAATTAAATCCCTCCATATTCATTCCTGCTAAATTATACGTAAGAATATATAATTTTAAACCATCTCTGCCACAAATAAGTAAAGTAAATAAAAGCCTAGCTACCCAATAGAACTTGACAAATTTTGACGAGGGCTCGCAGAGCAAAGCCAATTAAACCAGCTTACAAAGTAATGGTTAAACATGTGACAAAGTAAACTGCCAGAAGCCGCAATCATCGACTTTGTTGTGATGGTTAGGAGCTCTTGTGTGTGCCCCAGTATTGTTGTGGTTTGTCGTCGTCTCACCGTCATTGCCGACGCCTGTACATGCAACAATTGTTGCGTGTTCAACTGCCAATCAATGCCAATGACTGCAGGACCACAGTAGCAGCAGCAGTGGGAAGTATTGGGAGAACTAAACAGTTGCCGTCGAAATAATAGATTTTAATTTTGCCAAATATCTTGATTATTGTTTAAACAGTGAAAATCAAGATTTTTGCAAGAACTTTAATAATTTTGAACTTCTTTTCTGTAATAAGCAGTGTTCTTATTAACTTTATAGTTTAAAGAATCTTGATTAGTTAGTTATTTAAAGATTTAACTTAAGATGTACAAAGAGAAGACTAAGATAAAATCTTCACAAAATTCCTAATTCAAATATAATTTAGATGGACTTCTAAGTCTCTGTATTTTACGTTCAAGAATATAAAGTTATTATATTTCCATTCAACTGTTTACTACTATTTTGACCTTATCTGTAGCCTGGAGCAACAGCAGCAGCAGCAACGTGCAACAAGCAGGAGAGCGCAACAGCAGCAACTGCAAGCAGCGTCAGCAAGTTCGTCATCGTCATCGGCATCCACGATTCGTTCGGTTCGCTTAAATAGCCATAAATATGTGGAGTATGCGCCACAGCTCCCGAGATTGCCACTGCCTCGCCCCAGCTCCCTTAAACCATCGCCATCGTCATAGCCTTCGTCCCTTCCGCTTAACCCTCGCTGCCCGTGTCCTGCGGGTTAAACGTGCTGCCGCTGTGTGGCGCCTAATGCGTGCGCCAAAACAAAACGTAAAAGAATTCTTAGAAAAGCGTCGCCGCGCGAGTAAGCGAAAAAAGAGAGGAGTTCCAGGGGGGGAGAGAGAACTCCACAATCGAGTGGATTAAATGGCACAAACATGGCTAATTACATGTATTTAACACGCACTCACACACAGGCGCCATACAGAATACTCGGACTGCACTTTAACGTTGGCCATGCAACACAAACAATGACAAGCACAACAATTATGGTCAAAACGCTCGAAAAGCGCTTCACTGTCACTAGAAACTAGCGCCAGAAGAAGGTACAAGAGGTAAGGGAAACGAGAAAAAAAGGAGAGATTAATAATACTTAATTGGTGATCAGTAAAATCAGTGAACGGGATATGATGGAACTAGAAACTAACCTAGCTAACTCAATAAAAAAATAAGATATTATTAACCTTTTAGAAGTTTGGGAATTTTTAAAAATCTAAAATATTGTTTAAGCTCTGAAAAGTCATTTTCAGACAATCGAAACAGATAAAACTATCAATAAAGCTCCAGAGCAGGGATGCCCAAGGAAAGCACCTCAAAGACCTCACAGTATTCGTCATAATGGAGAAACTGTTTAAGCCATTTAAGGTAAAAAATTAACAATTATAGGAGTTACCTTTCAGTGGTACTTCTATGTTTGATTCGATTTTTAGTTTTTAAAGTTCCAATTTAAAAGGAATTTATGAGCCAATAGTGCAAGCAAAATAAAAACACTATCACCAAGAAGTATCGACGCGTTGAAAGCAGACTTCCCCGTAATTTTCCAATGCCTTGATCGATAGCTACACCATTAAAATAGGAGCGGCTGGGAATGGGTCTTTATGGCCATCCAATTCGCCTTCCCATTCCAACCCACTCCACCTCACGGACTCCATCGAACTCCGCGTTGTCAATGCAAAAATTTATTAGATTTTAAATGCAATAATTATTAGCATTATATGGGCAATGAAGCGCCAATTGCGGACATCTAGAGAATACCTAAGCAGTAGTTCTTCGCCAGCTCTCGGTGTGTGGCTAAGACCCAGAATACTTGGTATTCAGGCGCGATCGGACGACGATCGCCAGTAGCTGCCAAACTGTAAACTCTAGTTACGGGCTAATTTCATTCAAGACGAGCTCGCTTTGCGTGGGTGTTGGCTCCACCACCGCCTGCCTGTTGCATGACTTCGAGAGCCCCACAAAGACCCCTTCAATTCCCAGTCGCCGGCTCACTGACAGTTCAGCGACAGAGATTTATGCGCTGTAATTTCCCACTTTATTACAGTTTAAAGTTGCGTTTTCATAAGTTTTTGGCGCAGTTTGTCTCTTTTAGCTGCCATTTGCTTCAATTTCGCGCACTGAATGTGGCACTTTAACGGACTAGAGAGTGAATAAGCGAATAAAGCGAATGTGTTAATAATTTAGGAAAGTATTTAAAGGGTTTAGGCGGGCAACTAGTAAATAAAGGGTTTTATGGGATTTTCTGTGATTAAATTTGCATAGCTTTCCACTAAAATATTTTTTAAAGAAGGAAGTTTTCTTTACTTTCATAAGAACTATATTTAAATTCGAGAATATGATCAATTTAAAGTTGATAACGGCCAGAAATAAATAAACAAATTAATTTCTGAATTATACTGATTTGCAACAAATTAAAGAGTATTTTCATGTTCGAATCCCCACCAACAGCAACTCCTTTTGATCTTTGATTTAAAAAACCCAAAAAAAGTTTGGGATTTGCGAGGCAAAAGCCAACCCCGCTGATAAGAATCTGCTCCCAAGCACTTCTTAATAAAGTTGTTGTCGGTACTTTAACAATAAAAGAGAAAATCCTATTGCGCCAGGGTCTAAAAATAAGTTCAAATTCGTGTTGACAATTTTTTTTCTTTGGGTTTCGTTATTTGTTGTCGTTTTATTACCATTGCGCGGACGGATTATCGCGACAAGAAGATCAAGAGCATGAGGACTTTGGGGGGAAACAGCGGATGGGGAACAAAAATATTTATATGGATATCGAAAA
This sequence comes from Drosophila tani, assembly GCA_008042535.1. Lineage (NCBI taxonomy): Eukaryota > Metazoa > Arthropoda > Insecta > Diptera > Drosophilidae > Drosophila > Drosophila tani. Next base: position 140,490 of record VNJO01010053.1, on the reverse strand, counting down.
ATAACAAGAAGGGGCCGCCCACTGACACTGACTGAGAAAAAGAGGAAAAAAAATACGCGGAATACTGAAAACTGAAAAGCGTAAATCACGCTTTCGATAGATCTAAAATTAGTTGACGGCGATAAGCCGTTAGGAGATTTGTACAGTCCGTTTCGGAGTTGTTAGGGCCTTTGAATTGTTTGTTTTACAAAAATGAAATTTTAACAAGATGTTGGTGAAAATAAATCTATTGATCAGACACATATTTGAGTCTTGAATCTGGAATGGGACACAAACGTAAAGGGAATCTCTGTATGACTTTATTTAAATGCTTATATTTCTTTAAATTTAGGATTAAATAATAGAGAAATACTAGACAGAGGCCAGAGAGCCATAATTGTAGATAATAAGATTTAAATAAAGATTTTAATGAATCCCTAAAGCAGTAAACTGGGATAGAAAACACTTACGAATTAGAATTATTCTTTTTTAATAATATAATTAACCACTTTAACGCTATTCATTTAAAAAACATTTATTACATTCGGACCCTACATTTTCGTTCCACAAATTGTAATTGCTGGCATAAAGATTAAGGGGAACCGGAGTGAGTTATAATGACTTGATCACTTTTGATTTTGGTTTTTATTATTTTCTTGAGTTACGGGCATGAAAATTTGCATGTTGCATGTTGCACAAACTGCGCATAAATCCAATTAATAACATAATTATTTGGCAAGCTGGCAAAACGCAGCAGTTTGTTAGACAAACCATTTGAAGCTCATTTCAAGAGGCGGCGGCCGCCGTTGAGCTTGCGTCTGCATTAGCAACTTTTTGGCGGTGCGTAGGCCGAGACTCAGCCAGTTACCTGGAGCCAAAGCCAAAGCCACCGTCATATGCAAATTGCCCATATGAAATGCAGTTTTTTTTTTATGCATATATCTTTTTTTCTGCTTGGTTTATGCCTAAATTGAAATATTGACTTTGCGCACTTAATTTTGGGGCTGGCAAATTTGAATTGCCAATCAATTCCCTGGGCGTATGGAGGGGTTCTCGCAAAGTTGAAGGTAAATTTTTAACTAAACAATATGCAACATAAATTAGAATAGCTGTTAAAACACAAAGCGCAAAACCTACTGCATTTGTGGGTGGAGACTCCTTGATGTGTGGGTGTCAAAGTAGAGAGAAACCCATAGATCGGGGGCGTAACTTCAGACTAGCCATTACTTTTATTGGGAACTTCTTGCGGCGTTTTTGCAAAATGATTTATGATCTCGCCTCGGGAATTAACACCGCAGCTGAAATCGGACTGGAATACCCCACAGAAGATAACGCAGTTAAGTCACCAATCAGATTAGCAGGAAATCTTAAACATGTTTCAGCGTTAAAACAAAGTATTTTAGTTGCTATCAAAGGGAATCAAAATAGATTTTAGCTTGTGAATAATCCATAAGCGATAGGAGTGCACTTTTTCTTGTATAAATGTTGCATTAAAACGCTTTGAAAAGTTATTATTTTTGGAATTAAATAAGGTTGAAAGAGAGCTTGTAATTAAAATTAAAATTAGAGATATATTTCCCTCCCAGCCCGTGTTCACTGTATTAAATCATAGAAACAAACCGCAGAAAAGGGAATAAAACGAAACCAAACAGAACCCAGATCGGAACCACTAGAAAAATCAAAACCCACCCACATGTCGAGCGGTGTTCGCCAAGTGGAATTGAGTGCACACACATTGCAAGCAAATCTTCGCGTCTTGTGTCGCGCTTCGCTTCAGTTACCTTCGACAAAGGAAAAAGATTCGCTGCTGCAACTGCAGGGGCTGTCACTGTGGCTATTTTCCTGTAAGGTATTAGAACTTGGGAATTAGAGGAAGTAAAGAACCCCTCTTACCAAGCATGAAAATATATGAATTTTAATTCGGAACAAATTAAAGTCGTGGATATTTTGGAAAGAAACATGTAAACTTGAATTAAAAATTTAACAAAAAAGTGCCAAAGCAGCTTACTATTAAAGGCAAAAAATTATATTTTAAGGCTCTCGAAAGGCAAATCCTTGCCCTTTTCAAATCTCTTACATAAACTAGAATCATATCCATAAATATAACTTTAAATACTTTGTAGGTGAAGCATTCACCTCTAATGATGATCTTTAAATAACATAATTATAAATAAGGAATCTTTTATGACATTCCAGCATCACAAGTTTCAGTATTGCCTTCATTTTTTCAGTTTTCTAGCTTATCTTTTTGAAAATTCAAGCTAAAATAATTTTAACTCAGATTTTAACGCTACAATCTGGACACCTCTGCTGCTGCTTCTCTAATGCCACTGTAACTGCAACTGCAACTGCAATTGCCATTTCAATTGCTTGCACACGGCCCCTTCTGATTTTCCCTCTGCCGCTGCCACTGCCTCTGGTGCTGATAACAAAAAAAAAAGAAAGAAAAAAGAAGCGCAGCGAAAACAGCGTAGCGTAGATAAGCACACAAATATACACACACGTGAGCAGCAAGAACTCAACTCAAACTCAGGCAAATAGTTTTAAAACAAAAATTGTATACAACTTTAAGCAAAAGGAAAGGTTTCTACAAACTGTGACTTTTATTAGTGACCGAAAAAGAGAACATTTTTAAATATGTAATTAATTTGAAAATTCACAAAAACCGGCTGATTAAATTTAAATGATTTCTTTGTTATACATTTTTGATTTATTTCCATAAATTTAAAACTGTTAAAATGTGTTACATATATAGAAAATGAATAATATATGAAAATGAGAAAATATTAAGGGAAGGTTTGGCAGAAATGCAGTTTATATTTTAAGAGAATGGGCAGTCTAAAAATTAAAACTTAGGCCAATTTAACATTCTTAACAAATGCTATAGCATAATTTTTTTTTAACGGAAATTCCACAACAAAGAGCTTTTTCCGTTTCTCCCCCATTTTTTGTCCTATTGGAAACTTTGCATCTCGGGGCGGGCGGTGAAATTTCTGATAAGATTTGCCCAGCCGGGCGTGCTGTTTATTATTTACCGTTTGAAAGGTGGTAAGAGCGAGATAGCCTAAGAGGGAGTGAAGAGAGCAAAGCTCCAATTATCAAACGATGCGCGTAGGCGAGACGCTGAGTCATAAAGGTGAGAAAAAGAGAGCAAAGTTCTCCTCCAACTGGATTATTCACCGAAATGTGCAGCGCATTTGATTGTTTTTTGTTTTCATTTCTAAGTTTTGTATTTGTTTGGCTCTGCACTTGAAACCAATACCCGCGCACTCCGCACCTGCGCTGCTGGCAGCGACGCCGACCGCGGCAGCAGCGGAGGCAGAGGCTCAAGTGGAAATTGTACGAGATTTGCTATTGTGTGTGTTTGTGTGCGCATTTCAAGTATTTTCAAAACATAATAAAAATTTAATTTTATTGTGTGTATTTATAAGCAATGGCACTTTTTCTCGCTACTTCTTCCTTTTTTTTTTTGTTCAATTAATGGCGCGCACACACTTATACATACACAATGCGCATAGACCACCAGACAACACACATAGCAGCATAAAACTGAGGCTGAGAATAAAACTGTGATCGTCCCTGCAGAGAACAACATTTTTGCCCCACCGCCACAACAAAAACAAGAACAGCAACAACAATAGTGTGGCGGTCGCAGCGAAGAAGCAGCAGCAGCAGCACCAGCGTAGCACAAATACAAGGAAACATTTTTTCTCTCCTCTTTCACCAAACGTAATTGCACTCAAAATTCGTCTTTTCTTCAGGGAAAAATCGGTGAAAACTCGCTGCGAACTACTTACGCGTGGAAGTGAGCACTCCCTGCAGGTTTATTTGGTCATTTTGGCTGGTTTCGGGCACCGCAAATGTGCATAAATTCTGTTTTTTATTTTTTCAAAAATGTTTATCACGAAATGCACATACAAACAGTGTGACCGCGCGGGACAAATCTAAAAATACCATTTATCTCAAAAACGCGCTTTTTTTGCCACGCGCAGGCGAACGCGGTCCTATTTTCAATTTTACGTCATTTGCGAGTTCCGTGGCGCCCAGCTTTTGCCAGCTACCGGCGGCTGCCATGCAAAAGCTGGCCGCTACGCTCAAGTGTGGCCAGAGGAAATTGCACTTTTGTAAGCATTATGACCGACGGTCACACTGCTAAGCGCGCATTTGCCATTTGCGAAATTCTTTTGTTAATTTAATTTGTTTAGCGGATTCAAGGCATTTTAGGTCAACTAAATAGTATATTTAGGCATCATGAAGGAGTGTCCTTATGGCGAGAAGTGCTACAGGAAGAATCCCATCCATTTTGGCGAGTTTTCGCATGAACACTGTGAGTAGAGCAAAAACAGAAAATGGAACAAAAAAGTTTATTTTATTCTGCGATTCGTACAGTGGATGCTATTTATAAGAAAGGAAATGCATCGGGGGACTATGATATACCTGCCAAGTTCTCGAGTGAGCTGATTGAAACCCAATTAAAGTTGCTCGAGAAACTCTTTCCCAAGGAGGGAGCTAAAAAGGAGAAGCAAGCGAATGTTTCTGGTACAAACCCACCGGATCGTGGATCCTCCAGTTCTTCGAGCCTTAATCCTTCCGGTTCCTCAACTTCCCAAGCTGTCTATTTAGAGAACAGAGCTCCCAAAGACACCTCCAATTTGGCCAAAAAGCAAAAACTAAATGAGCGAAACATCAGAGACTACATTCCCGTGGTGGTTGAAAAGGGAGGAATGGCCAAAAAGCTGGAGCGTGCTGCTCCTTACAACATGTTCCTTACGGCGATTACAGACTCGAAGCCCACGCACTCGGAGTCGTTGAGCGTGACGCTCCAGGAAATCCTCGATGAAAGCCTGGGCGAGATCGAGAGCAGTGTGCAGATCAACTTTATGGTAGACATTGGCTGGCTCCTGGGACACTACTACTTTGCCGGGATACTGTGAGTACTATCGGTATTTTAATACGATTTTATACAGATGTTTTCCTTGCAGCGACAAACCCCTTTTGGTCCTCTATGGCGATGAATCTCCCGAGCTGCTGGGCATCGGCAAATTCAAGCCACAAGTCACCGCCATTGGGGTTAAGATGCCCACGCCCTTTGCCACCTCGCACACCAAAATGATGCTGCTGGCCTACACCGATGGCTCCATGCGAGTGGTCATCTCCACGGCGAATCTGTACGAGGACGATTGGCACAATCGCACGCAGGGCGTGTGGATTAGTCCCAGGCTGCCTGCATTGCCAGAGGATGCTGATACGGGAGCAGGCGAAAGCCAGACTGGATTCAAGCAGGACTTGATGCTATATCTCGTGGAGTACAAGATAAGCCAACTGCAGCCTTGGATAGCGCGAATCCGGAAGAGTGATTTCAGCGCCATCAATGTTTTCTTTTTGGGTTCCGTGCCTGGAGGCCATCGTGAGAGCACCGTTCGCGGTCATCCGTGGGGTCATGCTCGCCTGGGAGCCCTGCTGGCCAAGCATGCTGCCCCGATCAATGATCGCATACCCGTAGTCTGTCAGAGCTCGAGCATCGGCAGCCTCGGTGCGAATGTTCAGGCCTGGATTCAGCAGGATTTCGTCAATAGCCTCAAGAGGGACTCCACACCGTTGGGCAAATTGCGGCAGATGCCCGCCTTTAAGATGATATATCCCAGTTATGGCAACGTCTCGGGCAGTCACGATGGAATGCTGGGCGGCGGTTGTCTGCCCTATGGCAAGAATACCAATGACAAGCAGCCGTGGCTCAAGGAGCATCTGCAGCAATGGAAGTCCAGCGATCGACATCGTTCCAGGGCCATGCCACACATCAAAAGCTATACACGCTATAATCTCGAGGATCAGTCGGTATATTGGTTCGTTTTGACCTCGGCGAATCTCTCGAAGGCTGCCTGGGGCTGCTTCAACAAGAACTCCAATATTCAGCCCTGCCTGAGGATCGCCAACTACGAGGCTGGCGTCCTCTTCCTGCCCAGATTTGTGGTGAGTTTATAAATCTAATTAAAGTTTGTATATTTAATTTTATTTGAGTTGTTCCTTACAGACTGGCGAGGACACGTTTCCCTTGGGAAATAATCGCGAAGGGGTACCAGCTTTCCCATTACCCTATGATGTTCCTTTGACGCCATATGCTGCGGATGATAAGCCCTTCCTGATGGATTATCTGCAGGGTTCAAATTAATAATAAACGAAGTTTTTTTTATTGGGTTTTTATTGGTGAATGTACTTTTTTCAGTAAGATTTCAGTTGCTTTTTTTATTCGTTTTTTTTCAGAATTTTTAACATTTATTCGAAATAGATGTGATCTTTAAGCTATGTATCCTTAAAAAAGTTATGAAAGAAATAAAGAGTTACTATACATTTTATGGGTTCAATGAATAAAAATGTATAAATATAAATATTTCTTTTATTATGTTAATTCTGTATGAATTTATAATTTAAGAACGGGTAGTATTTAATATAATCTAAAGTAGATTACATAATTTCAATACTTGATTTAATTTATTAATTTGTTTCGTAAGGAAATACATTTTAGTTAGAGTAATAAGGGAAATGAGTTCAAAGTAACCTTTAACACTGCTAAATGAGCTTTGTCTTGTGTTTCAGAATTAAATAGCAGCCATATAAAAAATTAAATTATATTTAAATATATTGATAAATGTAGCCTATTCCTCCAGTTTTTTTAAAACTACAAAATTCAAAACAAATTTTGAATTTATTGTGTTATTGAATTTATTAGTTAAGAAATCCTAGTAAGAAAAAAGGTGAAAAGAAAAGAAATCACGTGTTGAGTGCAACATGCAAATAAGATTCAAGGACAAATTAGCAACGAAAAGGAGTTTAAAGAGGAACCTTGAACGCTTTTTTGTTTGTGTTTGTGAAGTGAAATTAATTGGAACATTATTAAATATTAAATATAAATTTGTTTGTGAATCTAATAAATAATTGAATAAATAATTCAAAGTCCTATTTCGTTTTAGCATAAATATATTTGTAAATAGTTAGTACAAAATAAATAAATTAAATAAATCGAATTTATTGAGTTTAGGTTTCATTAAAATATTTTTTAAATTTAGCGGGAAGACTGGATTTTTTAGGCGTTTCTTTCGTGAAAGTCCATCTCCAGATCTTCTTATTTTTGTTCACCCCATCTCTAGATTCTCTTATTTTTGTTCACCCCATCTCTAGATTCTCTTATTTTTGTTCACCCCATCTCTAGATCTTCACGTTTTTTGTTTCGGATTTTTTAGGGTGAAATACCGACTATTTGAGATTTTTTAGGGGGAAAGCAACATTTTCATCTGGTAACACTGCCACTCAGAACCCAACAACAACAATAAAAACTCAGCAGGCACAAGCTGATTCTGTCTCGCACAATTTTTAAACTAAATTCGGTTTCCGTGAAGTGTTCACATACATTTGCTCCCCACAACAAAATATAAACGAACCGAAAAATCAGGCTACAACTCGAATAATACCAAATTATAAGCGAAAAGTGCGGAGAAAGTAAAGGATAAGTGGCGACTGATTGGACAAAAAGGCAGTTCAGCTGCCGAATTCCTCGGATCCTGGGTGGAAAATCGGCAAGATGTCCACCGCTTTTCTGACGCTGGTTGCCGTCATTGTGTGCATCCTTTTCCGCATTCTCAACGTGCACAGCCAGCCACTGAAGCCAAGTGTCTGGTGCCTGGATGCCCAATTCCTCGACTGTCTCTACAAAATAGCACCCGTACTAAGAGAGCCGTAAGTAAATCCGGGAGTTCCTTATGCGACACACCCACGAAAATCGTAGCATAAATATCCGACCACAGGTGTGGTCGGTCGAAATAATGGCGCACACGCATATTGCAAAAATCTTGAGCTACGCAAAAGTGACTCCTACAGCTGTGTTGAAAATAATAAACCGATAGACTATTAGTTAATTGGGCGGGTTTTTGATAATCTAAAGCCAACTAATTTGGGTAACTTTCCATAGCCTTGCCGTGTCCTTTCCCGTTTTGCTTTTTGGGTCAGACAGAAAATCATAACATAAATATCCATCCACAGGTGTGGCCACAATAATAGCACGCTCTCGTAAATTGCGAAAAACCTTGTAATCCATTAAAGTGAGATTACAACAGCGGACAGATTAATAGAAGCATTTTAACATCTCTTTTATATTGCAATAATGTTCTAAGCCATGTTTTAGTCATGTTGTTCGAGCTTTAAAAGAATTGTACTATATTATCAACAAACAGATTAGTTAGTAGTAATGATAATATTATAATCCATTTAGTATAATTAATCAACCTCTATTTTTCACATCCTTAAAGAGAAAGACCTTGAAATGTAAAAGGAAATTAAAAATTAAATCTGAATAAAATATAATAGCTGCCAATTATTAAGATTTTACAATTTAGTAGTTATCAGTTACTTAAACTAAAAATGAGTGCTTACCACACATATCGCATTTTTTTATGGCGGTCGAGTCCGTTTTACTCCGGCCATTAAACCTACAACACCCAGAGTCATTGTTAGTAGTGAAGATTGGCTATTTTCCTGACCTCCACTGTTGAATCCACACACTCGCCATCATCCCAGTTGAGCTGGTAACTCAACCATCGCATCACAGCCGCGCCAAAATGTTAGTTAACATAATTACCCAGTCGGCTTGCATCCCATCGTTATTTGTTGATAAACAAATCTGCAATTAACTCAAATTACCACAAATGTCCAATTTGGCTCGCATATGGAAACAAACAGTATTGTTTCGAGCAGCAAGCCGCCACATTCCCAGCTGGCCGAGTGAATCATTAGCAATTAGTCAATAAAACCGATGTCCGCCGTGTCTAAATAATTCACAAATTCATCAAACTTCTCACCCGCTATCTCTGTATTGATTATCAGCATGGGGCTGGGACAATCAAGTGAAACTGCAGTTCAAATTGATTAATTGCAATTTTATAAGTTTTATATTTCGCTATCAGGACCATATAATAGAACTGAGTGTGTGACCCAAGTGTTCAATACATAGTATTCGCCTCCGACTGAGGTTTGTGTTATCGTATAAGTAATAAAACCCTTGACTCACAAGACGGAAACGATCACAGGCTAAAAATATTTGAGGAGTGATTTTAAATAGGTTATCAGCCATAGAAAATTGTTTTAAATTGATTGTTTTGTTTTGCAAATATTTGTATAAGGTTATCAGGGGCAGTATTGTATTAATTAAATAATAAAATATTCTAATCATCCTTTTAGCCAGTTGGTAAACATTTTAGAACCTCTAAAAGTGCTCAAAATTTCGGGAAATTTCTTCACAAATTTAATTTCCCTTAGAAATTTATTTCATTTCCTTATCGAACTTTTTTCCTTGACTGTGGCCACACGCCTGGAAAATTTTCGTTTGTTTTTATTGGCGAAAATCTGTGAATGCTTTCGGCATTTATTTTTTGCCGGACAGCCGCAAAAGTAAATGGAATTTCGTTTAATCTTTTTCTTTAGGTTTCTTTTTCAATTTACTTTTTCTGTGTGTCTGGCAGAAATGGCGATAAGAGGGAATAATAAAAACTGTCAGAGCAAAGTTCGCCCCATAATTACGCAGTAGCCTAGGAAAGTAAAGACAACGACTAACGCCTAGCAACCGACTTTGGCCGCAAAACTTAAGAGTCACCCCACTTATAGCGTGGGAGTTCCCATAAGATATACATGTGTATAAGTATATTTAAATGTTGGGGTTGATAATGAAAAAGTGCCGGCAAAATGTTTGCGCAGTTTCTTTTTGGCATTTCGCTCATTCAAATGCCGGCACCGCACACTACCTGTGAATGTTTTTGCTTTTCTGTTTTGGCGCTCTGCCCAGTCCGGCGGCTGCCGCTATTGTTTAACAACAAAGATTGCGTAAGCGAAATGCTCTTGACTGCTCGAAACACCTATCATCCCTATCATAAAAACCGGTCGAAAGATGAGATGGGTTTGGGTAAAAAGCTCGAGTGGGTATTTATTCTTTCCCATCTTTTGAGTTCAAAGTCTAATTACCAAAAAAAAATTCCATAATAGCTCGGGAATAATTGGGAGTAACTTGCCAAAACTTATATTTTTCTGTAATTTAGATATAAAAGTTAATACTTTAATGTAGTTAGATATTTATATGATTTTAATAATTATTTTCATTTCATTAAACCCTTAATAAATTATTTTCGAGCTTAAGTATATTTTTGTTGCTTAACATTTTCTCAGTTTCAACAATTTTAATAAAATATCTATTATTTGCATGATCTATTATTTTTGTAGGCTATTTATTTTATGGCCTATAATATGCTTTCTATTTAATGCAAGCTTAATCCTTCATAATCTTTATATTAGTGCCTAACAAGTCTTTATATAAAGCCGTTAAGTTTTCCCAAAGTACTCAATAAACTCAACTTTGTGGTTACAGCGTCGTTGGCTGTAAATATCAAATGATGCGAACCTGAAAGAGTAATGTAAGGGCATGGTTTCTCATATTTCAGCAATTACTGCGCCAACCGGGGGTGTGACATTGAAAATGCAGCGATGACTCATTCGCACATTTTGTGTTCACATTTTAGCAGTCTTTAGCATTTTATTATTGTCGCAAAACTGTGACATTCCTCTTAAAAAATGACAGCTGTTTTATTTTAGGGGAGAGAACGTACATTTACTTTTTACAACGCCTAAACAAAGTTTCATAAGTATGTCAGCCTTTGCATTATTCACGCATTAATTTAATTCTCGAGCTATTAAATATTTGTGGCATATTGATTGATGTTTGAAAATTCATGTTTGGGTTTGATTAAAAATGTATCAGGTGCACGCTCTCTCTCTCTAGTTCGTTCTAGCACTTGTGCAAGTTCCCAAACGGACAATGCCCCGCCCGCCCCACACCGGGCTTCCACAATTTCACTTTGATTGATCCTAATTGAATGGCCAGTGTTACTGGGCGCACAACATGGATACACAACTTTTTTGGCACGTTTTTGCACGCCTGACATGATTTTAGACACATAAAGATAACAATTGAACTAAATTAAGCTATTATGGGGTATATTTGATAACAAAAAGCATGAATAAATACAAATTTCTGAGCAAAAACTCAAGAAATATACAAGGTTAAAAAGTTACTTAAATTTGAGAAATATTTGTTCACAAAGCGTCGCACATTTTGTAATTAAAATTTAAAAGAACTTAAATATACCCGCTTGTTATTTTGATGTTATTAAATTTCTTCATTTTATGCTTTAATCATTAAATAATCATATAAAGTATAGCGTTTGCTTAGATTTTTATATTTTCTATTTATTTAATTCCAGGCCTTTCTGGTTTTCACTGGTAGATTCCAACTTTTTTCCTCTGTGTACCTCCCCTCACTTTCTCTATCTAATGCCGGTGTTGTTCGCGAGCTCAATTAGGTTCAATTGGTTCTAATGCGGTTCTCAGAATAGCTTTTTGTGTGTATTTTACTTCAATTCTCTATGGCTTTTATAAAAAAAAAGCCTGAACGCAAATCAAAATTCAATTTGTGCGAACTATATTTGCACAAATTTGGCAAATTGCCTGCTAACGAACTGGAAGCAATTGCATGCATTTATTATTTATAATATGCCATTATTCAAAGCGCAATGTCAAGGGCAAATAAACGAAATAAAAAAATATGTAAACTGAAAGCAAAAAAAAAAGTTGGCTTGCATCGGCCGGGAATCGAACCCGGGCCGCCCGCGTGGCAGGCGAGCATTCTACCACTGAACCACCGATGCTTGTGTGGTGACTGCGTCCAAATGTGAACTAATGGCGCTGTCGGTGGTGGAATGGCTGGCCAAAGCGTTTGTTTATTTTGCTGACTGATAAGTTATTTGTTGATAACATAAATTAAGACACGTTATGAAATATCAATTTCTTGAAAGTCTGTGGTAAAGCCAGGAGATAAGAATTGTCGGTCAAAGTGTTGTTGGTTGGTTAATTTTAGAACCTCCATTGAAAAAAACCCCTTTGATAACTCTCTTTTAATCCTAAAATTAAAATGTAATAACTGTTATATTTATTTTCCTTCTGTATTTAGTTTTAACTAATTTAATTATTTAAAATCCTTTCAGTTACATTCCACCACGCCTTTGGGGCTTCAGCGGTCATGTTCAGACCGTTTTACACAGCATTGTGGGCCGAGTGAGGTGCCCTTGGCCTCTGGGCGAACGCGTCTACCTCTCGCTCCTTGATGGCTCCACTTTAACCTACGACCTGTACCAGCCGCTTAACGAACAAGAAGGTGAGTGCTGTCATTTACCCTTAATCCATTACAATTATTAAACATTTCTAACGCTTCCGCAGATGACATCACCGTGGCCATTTGCCCGGGCATTGCCAACAGCTCCGAATCGGTGTACATTCGCACCTTTGTGCACCTGGCCCAGTGCAACGGATACCGCTGTGCGGTGCTAAATCACATTGGAGCCCTGCGCAGTGTCCAGGTGACCTCGACACGGATTTTCACCTATGGCCACACCGAGGACTTTGCCGCCATGGTGGAGCATTTAAATCAGAAGTACCGTCAGAGTCGTATCGTGGCGGTTGGTTTCAGTCTGGGCGGTAATTTGGTGACCAAGTACATGGGAGAGGACCAGAAAACAAAGCCCAATAGCGTCATCGGAGGGATATCCATATGCCAAGGCTACAATGCCGTCGAGTAAGTATTCGAGGAATACGTTTAGCTTTTAAAATCATTTAATTATCAACACGCCTCTCCTCTTTTAGGGGCACCAAATGGCTGCTTAACTGGACAAACTTCCGCCGCTTCTATCTGTATATCATGACCGAGAACGTGAAAAGCATTATCCTCAGGCACCGGCATGTCCTGCTGTCAGACGAAGTGAAGACTCGACACAATCTGAATGAGCGCGAGATTATTGCCGCTGCAACACTACCGGAATTGGATGAGGCCTACACAAGGCGTGTCTACAACTTCCCCTCAACTCAGGAGCTGTACAAGTGGAGCTCGTCACTATTCTATTTTGATACCATTAAGAAGCCCATGATCTTTATTAATGCCAAGGATGATCCCCTGATTCATGAGGATTTGCTGCTGCCCATCAAGGAATTTGCAAGTGAGTAACAGAGATCTTTGAATATTACACACATTTTTTTATACATTGCATTATTCAAGAATTTATTGTAATTTTTATTCCGTTAAATTAATACTAAAACAAAATTATTAAAATATATAAGGGTATATTTTAATAATTTTGATTTTTAATTTGGTATAAAAAACTTCTAAGCAAATGTCTATTGGCGCTCAATTTTAAATATATTTTAGTAGTGTTGTAAAACGACAAAATTCACGCTCTCAATGAGCAGAAGCCTTGCCAGTGTTGGCATAGTTTTCTTTCCAGTCGGCATTAGTTGCCACATTGACCAAGCAGACCAACAAGCAGTCGTGGCCGAGCGGTTAAGGCGTCTGACTAGAAATCAGATTCCCTCTGGGAGCGTAGGTTCGAATCCTACCGACTGCGAAGGAGTTTCCTTTTTTTTTTTTTATTTATTACACAATATTATAAACCGAATTTCTTTTTACTTTACAGTCACTCGTCAGAACACGGCCTATGTGGAGGTGGCCCATGGCGGTCATCTGGGCTTCTTCGAGGGAGGTTTCTTGTATCCAAATCCGGTGACTTGGCTGGACCGCACTCTGGTTGCTATGGTTGGATCTCTGGTCATGATGCACACCGACGTTGGCAAGGTGGCTTTGTAAGCTTTCCTTTTGTTAAAAAAAAAAACAAATCCCTCAACCACAGGACTAGTAAATGCTTTTGTGTCAAAATTGGTTGTCGCTGACGGAAATTAATCCTCGACGGAACGTTGGAATGGAGCCCGAATTACCCCAAACATATAGATTACAACATATAATATTGATGTGAAGCAAGTAAAAATTATCAGCCACGAAAGCAGGAGAACAAAAATTGATGTATACTTTTGCAAAAGTGCATTTAAAACAGAGAAATATGTAGAACTTTTCGACCATGGTTTTTATGCTTTTTTCTAAACTTTTTGATGAGCCAAACTTACAGTGTAATCCAAGTTATACTTGTACCTTAGTTAGTTACGCGAATAACATGTATCCCGTGTACTTATGTGTAAGCAAATTCCTATTTATATGTATGCATTTTAATTTGTGATCTAACCTCTCTTTAAATTATGTAAAATTGTTTATAAGTGAAATGAACTGTACACAAGACACCGCACACACTCAATATATACGATGTAAACAGTTATTATAAATTGTAAGTACCCGGCCGCACTTTACCATATTATAATGACAAAATAACAAAAAATGCCTTATTGTAGACTTCGTTTTGTAAGTGTGTATATGATTTTAACGATTCATTTTGTACTATGATGCATTTCACGAAAATCAAAGAGAAACCAAGAGAAAATTTGCCCAACGATGGCTACGATTTTTTGTACTTTTTCTGATGTTTACCAAGTTGATAGTCTCGACGAAAACGCGATTTGTTTACAGATATAGTAAAAGTACGGAAATATATTTATAAATGTATTTGTAAATGTATTTTAAGTGTATATTTAATTAAATAAATAAATACCAGTTGACTTAAACAGTTATTTGATTTTTTTAAGGTATTTTATTGCACATATGTGCTTAATTGGCAATTTAAATTATCTGCGTTTACCGCCAAATATTCGGTATTTTTCCTATCGCGCATTTACATTCGATAACATAGCCTCGTGATGTCGTTTCTATTACGCGCTCTTTACCCGAAGCTGAACAGGGAAATTGACACCACCACTGACACAAGCAGTCGTGGCCGAGCGGTTAAGGCGTCTGACTAGAAATCAGATTCCCTCTGGGAGCGTAGGTTCGAATCCTACCGACTGCGAAAGTTCCGTTTCTTTTTTTTTTTAGGTTTCGATTAGCTTTTAGCTTTTATCTTATCTCAAACGAGCTGAGATGCGTATCGAGCTTCCATATAATAAATACTCTTGGTGCATTTAAGCATAATAATTTAAAAAGAGGGCTATTTTAATTTATTAAATGAAACTATAAAATATAGACGGTATATGTAGAATAAACTCGAATTAAACATTTTAATTATAAAATTTACAACACATCTTATTCTTAATTTATATTTTAGATACATATTTTTTTTAAGTATCGACTGAATAATAGTGTGTCTATACTACTGAGAATAATATGACGACCATCGTCATATTTTTTTTTTATAATAACACCAATTTAAGAACCTTATTAATATGTTTTGAAGAGTATTGAAGAATCACATTAAACGCCTTTAAATATTTAGTTCTTCGTGCTATCTATAAATTCTATAATCTTTGCCAATATCTTATTATCTTATTGTTGGCTTGACCGTTTTAGAAATATGACAGGACGGAAGATGTTTTAATTTAAATTTTTATAAGCCCGCTGGTTGAAGTATAAGCAGTCGTGGCCGAGCGGTTAAGGCGTCTGACTAGAAATCAGATTCCCTCTGGGGGAGCGTAGGTTCGAATCCTACCGGCTGCGAATATTTGATCAGTTTCTTTTTTCTTGTGCTATTCAATTTGACTTAGAACTTATTCATATATTAAGTACTTACTGCTGGGGGAAGATAGTAAAAACACATTTATTTGCTTGAAATATCGATCGCGTAGGGGGAGGGGCCTAAAATAATCTCATGATTTGTTGAGGAGCACCGGGGCTTTTGCCCAATATAAAGATATCTTCCATAAGGTCGAGGAAGTGTCACATTAATCTATAGCAGAAAAGTCTTCTAAAGGCGTACAAATATGGAAAGTATATAAATTTGTCAGATATTAAATAAAAAAAAAGTAAATTCACTGCTTACTTATTATATAGTACTCCAGAATAAATAGAATATATTTTTTCAACATGTTTTTGTTCAATCGGTCTAAAGAGTATTAAAATCCCGCAACTTAAATTAAACAAAATGCTTGGCACAGGAAATTCTATCTATATATTCTATAATCTTTGCCAATTTTTTTATATCTTTTGTTGTTGTGTGACCGCTCAAGAAGTTCGATAAAGAGATAGAAATTAGCTTTTAAATATATATAAATCCGCCGGTTAAAGTGTAAGCAGTCGTGGCCGAGCGGTTAAGGCGTCTGACTAGAAATCAGATTCCCTCTGGGAGCGTAGGTTCGAATCCTACCGGCTGCGAGTACATTCGATTTACTTTTTATTTTATTTACATTTTAAAATAGTTTATTCATTTGTATTTTCTGCTTCGCAAATGAAATTGGCAAAATCTGAACATCTCTTGTCATCAATTTCTTCTTCATTTAGGCAAAGGCAAGTTTCCGCCGAATAGTTGTTTGGGGCCAGAGTCACCCAGTAGAACGAATATGGATCTACTTTCATATTCACGGCGGTCAGGTCGTCTCCTCGAAATGAAGCCAGATGACCACCCCTTTGACGACAAGTTCTCGAAGCAGTGGTCCAATTCAGCCAAATATTATTTTCGATATTCAAAAATCGCGAGCCGATCAGCTCGAACCGCGGCGGAATGATTTTCTTATCAATTCTGTCAAGTGTTTCCTGCAAGGCTTCAAGTTGCCTTGCTTGGGCTGCTTGCTGACTCTCCATTCTGTCCAGTCTTGCAGCCAAGTCCTGCTGGCTGATCTGCAAAGTTGTGTCCTGCAAGGTGATCTCCTGGCTGTATATTTCGTCTAGTTCTTCCGAGGATATATTGCCGAATGGTGGCATCTGTGCCTCAAGGCAACCACATGCCACAAGAGTTTGCAAATAATAAATTAGAAACGTGAACATACTAATAGAATGGAACTATTAAGAGCGAATGGTTATATCAAACTGATTGTGCATTTATATTTTAACTTTTGTAAAAGCTCTGCT
Organism: Drosophila tani; assembly: GCA_008042535.1. Lineage (NCBI taxonomy): Eukaryota > Metazoa > Arthropoda > Insecta > Diptera > Drosophilidae > Drosophila > Drosophila tani. The sequence goes on along the minus strand of VNJO01010053.1, from coordinate 123,650 downwards.
TTATAATTGCATTGCATTTTATAATTAATTTGTGCTTTACTTAATTGTGCTCATATGTTCAAAGATTACAGAGATCTAACATCAGTGAACATTTTGGAATTCCATGACACCAACACCACCACTGATAAAAGCGTTTAACAATCAAATTAAAAATGTGAAAATTCAACATGCAACTTACGGCTTGTTCTGTGTTAAAAATTGTAAACCTTGATTCGAGTTCTGATCACATTTTTAAATAAATTTTCAATAATAAAGTAGTTGTTCTTTTTTTTTTCTGATGTATATTTGCGGATTAATGACATGTAAAATTACATAGATTTTATTTATAATTGTTTTAGTTATAGTGCTATTTATAGTCGTTTAAGTTAACACTCAAAGAACACGCTTACACAATTACTCAAACAGGGAAAGTTCGGCGAAAAATTGAATTTTTATTTATTAACATACAGTTACATTTTGAATATTACAAAACCTAGTTGGGCAGGTCTCGCGGCAGCAGCAATTAAGGCCACACTTGGTATTCTGAGCCTCGCAAGTGGCCTGGGTCCAGTTGAAGGATAGTAAGCCTGAGTAAGTAAAGATTCGGATAAATACAGAAAACAGATGCTTGGAACACTTAAGATACTCACGTGCAAAGCCACCATTAATCCTGTCGACATTCATTTGTTGGAAGGCGCAGTCGGTCATCTGCCGATAGATGAAGGTTACGTTGCACTGGCAGTGGGTGTCCAGCAAACAACGCCATCTTAATGTATCGTTATTGCAGGCTCCCGATTCACCATTTAAGGCGCCATAGGTGCACTGGGGGCCACAGCAAGCGTTGTCTATGGGTGGCAAATCCGGCTCCGAAGTGTTTTGACTGGCGCAGCCATTCAAGCCCGTAAAGGGTACGCAAACCTCAGAAGTTTGGCAAGCCGGACTTGAGACCCACAGGCAGGCGAGGAGTGCAGATATCAGCAGAATCCGTATGGCGATCATGTTGCTTGCAGAGCACTCAGACGATCTCTGTAAAGCGGCCTGCTTTTATACTCTGCCCTTGCCCCATAGCTCCCGTTTGTGTACACAACTGTTCAGAAGAACTGTTAAACTAAAGATTAAAAATAACCCACTTGCGAGGTGGAGAAGACTATAAAAGCGCTCGGTTTTCCATCACTCCATCTGAGAAGTGTTCGACATGGCCGCCAAGATCCTGCTGACTCTGCTGCTCCTTGCCGTTGCCCTGGAGTTGGGTGTTGCCCAATGCGGGTGTGGTAGTGGCACTCTCTGTCCTGCAATCCAGAACACGAGTCCTCTTTGCGTGGGCAAGAACATCAGCTACCAGTGCATCTGCGATTTTACCTGCACGAAATGGGCCAAGCCCTGCAACTGGGCGCTCACCTGTCCCGAGGAGATCGCGAACATCAACGATTTTCGTCGGCCAAAGAACAAGCTAAGTGCGTTACCCAAATTGTTTAAAAGTTTCACTTCTAACTGAAAAACATATATTTTCTTAAAGTTGTTTTCAGACTTCCCAATCGCAGCCATAAGGAGTGTCTGGAGATCAATATTAATACGCTTAAGCAGCCAAACTGTTGCAGCAAGTTTTGTAATAAGGGCGCTTGTGATGTTTGTTTCTAAATAAAAACATTATGAATATAAATAAAAATTGTTAAATATGAAAATTATAAATACAAATTGAGCATTTTGATTATTTAAATGGGATATGTCACCATTAGAAAAAGTAACCTTTTTCGTTGGCCAACTCGGGGAGCAAGTTTGATTATCATCTTGACCCCAACTCACCTACCCATAATAATCGTTAGCATATTATTATAGTAAGTTCTGAGGTAAGCGAGATCTTCCTAAAAACTTGCTTTTATTTATTAAGAATAGGATTTTAATATATCAGAAGGGAATTTAACCAAAATAGTTCCAAGTTTTTACTAACATGCTTGTTACCTTAACGCGAGGAATCTCTAGTTAAAATTATATTTACTAAATAGGTTTATTATAATTATATTTTGATACCATATTTTTCGCCGTGGCGAGTAAATTTAAAGTAAGTATGTTTTTAACTTACCTTTCAGCTTACACAAATAAGTATAAAAAAGTTTTTGGAATATGAGGCAGCTAAGTTCAGACTGTAATTTTTTGCATTTTGGATGAAAATGGACTATGAAAATAAATTGATTTTTCTTAGCAAACAAACATCGTTAAATATTTTGTTTCTAATGTATTTGAACCTCCTTCACCTGAAAAAACCAATTTGGGGGGTTTTTTTTTTAACCCACTTAATATTAAACATAGTAAAGTTTTTTTTAAGAAAAATAGGAATGAAAAAAGGATATCCGTATTTTTGACTTTCAAATTGCACCATTTCAATGTTATAATATTTAAAAGTTTTTTTTTTACAACGGCGATTATCTCAAAAAGTATGGATAAGTATGTAGACATGGAGTACTTCATTCTGCATTCATTCTTTTTTCAGACCAAAAACAATGTTAGGAAATTGAAGTCGTTTTTCACGTTTTACTATTATTTCTATGCCAGCTACATAGTATGTATAGTCTTTCAATTTTTATAAAACTAAATTTCTGATAAAGTAAGCAAATGTGATAAAATTGCAGAGGCAGATTTGTTGAAAATCAACGAAGCAAAAATTTTCTATTGTTTTAATGACATTTATATGATATAGCATTTTGATCTGGCAGATAGCTCTTAATTTTTGATACTGACAAAGAATGCTTATACATTATAAATAATAAATACAAAAATTATAAATATTAATACTTCATAGATAGAAATCGTGATGCTGCTTCAACATTAGATTCTACTCCTTACCCATTTATAAATTGTTTATCATTTATTTATTGCCCTGCAGTTCAAAGGTGTTATTGTTTACTTAAGTTCAAAATAGCTCTATATTTTCACGTTCGACCACCTTTGCACAGATGCTATTGATTAACTTTCGCTGGGCAAGTTCGCTGTCTGTTGATTAACCTTCGAAAGTATAACGAACTTGTAATTGTTGTTTTCGTCTTTAATTTATTTTTATCGAATATAAAAATTAAACAAACATTTTAAAGCAATGTATGCCAAATATTATCGTATTTATTCAATTACTTGCCATGTACACACACGTATTATTTTAGTTAAATAGTTTATACAGCTAAATTTTTATTAGCTACTTATCATTGGCTATTTAATGTCTCAGAGTGCATGACCTACTAGGATATATTTACAGTTTTACTTTAGTTAACATTAAATGCATTCTTAGTTGGTATTTTATTCAGTTAGGCCTACATTTAGTCTATGGTAAATGACTAGTTTAAATCGTACATGAGCTTCTCAGCATTATTAGGTTCCTCGCAGTCGAATGAAGCCATCATTAGTTCTGAAAAGAGAAAACAAACAACTTAAGTTCCTCGAAATAATCAACATATTTCGGAAAATAAAAAAAATAGAAAACACAGAAACAAACGGACTCAAAATCACATAGAAAAAAATAACAAAACTGTTATTTAAGTTGCTCTGTCCACTTGATTGAAAATGACACTCAAGCGTAGACAGGACTCAAGGACTTGACCCAAAACACATTCACTCAAACCCGCACACACACAATTCAAATGGTCCGAAAAAATCTCAGTGATGCGTGCCAAAATGTTTGATTTTTACGCTTCCCAAGGATGCCTTGTCTTTATAGAAGCCTTACTCAAAATAATTAAATTAGATTTAAAATAATTTCTCAAGAAATGCCGCCCTTATATAGTAATTGGTTAATTTATTAGAGCAATTTAAAGCATATTTGATCATCCAAAAATTAAGTGCAGGGATCCATTGGTAAAAGTTGTTACTCGTCAGTGGGTTACTCTAAATTTATTGCCAAATATTTCTGTAGCTTGAGTGTACTTAAATTATATAAAAATATAGATGTATGCTGGGAATCCCTACATAAATCCATCTGAAGGGTATTTTTGGTGTCGACTTTAAGGCTTCTCTTCAGGATGTTTTTTTGTCGTCCAGTGTCCTAGTCCGGCACGTGTTCGATGCCAGGCCCTGAGGGTTCGTCGCTTGTTTTTTCGCTTGCTTATTTTTAGCACGCACACGAAGTGGCGAACCAAACTTTGAGCATTCACTTAAAATTTATGAAGCCAGAATGTAACAATATTTAAATTTCATGCTCGCAAATGTGGAAAACAATTTCGTTTCAAGCACCAGTCGGGAGAATGTTCAATTATCACTCTAATTTATGCAATTTTTGGGTAAGAACTATTCTTTCAGCGGGTATGTAAGGATACCAATAATTAATATAAATGAATTTAAATATGTTATAAAAACCTATCTCTCATCGTTATTCTTTTAAGGAAAAATACTGGACCATAACTCATATGCATATTTATCTTTCCCTATATTATATGCAGTTTGAGTGCTTTATAAGGACCGCGCTAAAAATCCGTTTAAACCAGAACAGCTTGAACTGGAACTCATTTTGGCCTAGGTTAACTTCTGGTCAAGTGCTGACAAGTGCGGCGGGTTCATTTTTCCTCCATTTTAATTTTTCCTTTTTTTTTGGGGCAGTCCACTTGCATTTTAATAGAAGGAAATTTAATAAAGTTGTAAGAAAAAAGGCGCATTTTTCTACACATGTTTGGGGGAGAGGAGCGGAGCGAAGTCGGTGGCGTTGGTGTCCAATTCACACCATGGTCCCATTAAAATTTTACAATGTTTGGTGAGCAGCCTCGTTTGGTCAGCGCTTTCGGCCAACAGATGTGCGCTTGACTTGCCGCAAAATGTGGCATGCCCGGCATCCTCTATCTTAGTCCTCGAAAAAGGCCCCCCTCCCTCACAGTTTGTGTGTGTTTATAGGATTTGTGTGTTCACATACTCCGTATGCTTGAGCTGAAAAAATTACAAAACATCCGCACGGAACACGGAATGAAAATTTTCAAAGTGGAGGAGCCAGCGCCCTCGCATGAAGAAATGTTGTTGCCGTTGGTTATGGAACATGGCGAGAACCATGGCTCCCTCTCTCTGCTTGGTATCAACTATTATTCCTTTATTTTTCTGTCCCAGGACTAAGGGACTGAGTCCTTTCTTTCCTCGCCCTTGTTTAGTTTTAATGGAGTCGTGTGTGTGTGTGGCGTGTAAATATTTTCCCCTGGCCGGGCCAACTGAAGATTTGTGAGGCGGCTAGGTTCGGTTCGGCTGGGTTTTTGGTTGGGCTTCTGTTTGGAACTGGTTACTTTACAGGGCATAAACATGGTATATATCCACCTACCCACATGGTGTCTAACGAGCGGTTAACAGGCAGGGTTTAGTGGGAAAAAAAGAAAATCGGAAAGTACGAGGGCTTATCTTCGAGAGAAGTGAGCAAAACTAACCGCAAGCTGATTGCAATACTGATTTCTGTTAGAAATTTTTAGTCAATATTTATAAAATAAAACTACTAACATTCTTTGGTAATAGATTAGTTAGAAAACAATTTTAATAACAAGTAACAAGTACAATTTATAAACAATCTAATATAAAATCTTCTTTAAAACACAATGTCACACATCTGTTAAATTTCTCATAGGTGTTTAAATTTTATTCTCTCCTAAAACGAATGAATTATATTTTATTTTGATGAATTGCCTTTACAGGGCAGGTAAATGTCTCCACATCATGCACTTGAATAGAAATAATAAATGCCACCTGAAGGCCATGAAAAATGTTTTTCTCCTCGGTGTCCGAGAAATATTTCCTAGCTCAGTGAGGCATCAATTACTTGGCTCCAGCTCTGAGGCCAAACAATAGCCGACAGCCGTAACTACTGTAAAATTGTTTTGACTCCAACCGAAGGACCGACAGGCCGGACAGGTGATAGATAACGAGGACAGTCTATGGTCATTTTTCCACACCCACGATGCCCTGGCCTCCAGTGTATGTCTGCCATTCGAGTGATGCACGAAAGAAGATGAAATCTACCCACAACTGAATGCCAATAACGTGCTGCTGTCAGTCGGCTTAGGATGTGACTTTCCAGGGGGCGAGTAGGTGGGGGACAGTTACTAACTGCAGTTCGCCCTTATCTATATGTATTTATCTGGAATGTCGGCCTGTCAAGTCCCCCGGCTGACAGTGACTAAAACAATATAAATCTGTACAATTTTTACTGCTCAATGGCTGTGATTTCAGCCAGAGGTTCCATAGTTCTAGGAGTTTTAATTTTATTTAATGCATCAATAGTAAATTATTAAATATACATAGTTTTTAGCATCTAAAAGAATTAATAATTAAATTGAATACGTTCTCTTTCATGTTACTTTTGCCAAATTTAAATCACACATCTTAAGCAATTAACAGTTTAAATCTTATCCCTCCTTATAGCTATTAACTTTCAGCTCCCAATTCCCTTTTGGAAATACCATTTACCTTAAGAACAGATAACTGGGCACTGACAATGTCCTGCAATTTATAATTTAATTTACCGGCCAAACAATGGAACCCAAAATCTCTCAACAATGAGGCCGACGAACCTGCTGATGGGATTTAGTTACTGACTTTGCCCTCCCATCGAACCAGTGATAATTATGCTCTGGCCAGAGATTCCCCTTAATGAATGGTTCAAGTATTTGGTTTTCCTCCAATCATTGAACCCCAGTCCCAATTATCATATCTAAGTCCTAATGAGCACAATTGAAACGGCATATCCTTGAACACCAAGGCAAATATATATAAATTAGTTAAATGCAAATTCCTCTAAAAGGATACTAGTGATGTTTGCCTAGTATTCGAGATACTTGTGGGAAATTCCTCGAACTTGTTGGTCAACTTCTGTGGCATTCAGTCGGATTTCCAATAGAGTGGTTGGCTTTGCTGATGGCAATTAACAATTAATTTAACACGAATGGAAATTCTGTGACTTTGGACACTCGCTGTGTTGGATTATTAGTTGGGGGAAATGACTTGAAATGGTTGGGAATATATTTATATCTCGAATTCCCGAGCTAGCAAATATTATTCTTGGCAATTTTCTTCGCACATCTAAATGCAATTTCTGTACGTTGTACTTTGGCATTTGTGAGATGCCTTTTCCCAGTCCCATTTTCCCATTTTCCAGCCAGACGTGCCGCATCAAATAGGCATATCTTGGATGACAATTTGCGGGGCAGGATGGCAGGGAACACGCAGTCAAAGGACCTGCCAGACATTCAAGAGGATGGGGGTGTGCTTTTTTGGTGCAACGCTTGTCCTTTGCTCCCTCCTCCTCTCGTTGCCCTCCCCTTTTGCTTTCTCCTTTTACCAGTCATATCACATACTGGCAGAAGAAGAGATTCTGGAGTGGTTCCTGACATAACAATGCTCGTGTCTCCATGGCCCATGGAGTATGTGGATGTGTGGTTAGATTTGCAAAGCAAAATAAATAAAAATAAAATAAAAATGGGACTACGGGAACGCTGTGGGAAAAACAATTAAATGCCTTTGTGATCCTTTGATGCGATTTGGAAAGCATTCTTTGGCATCGTCTTTGCTAAATTGTTGGTTTAAAATGGCCATAGTTTTGCATTTTGGAATATCTTTGTTTTTAAATTTGCATTTTAAAATTCTGAATACTGAGGGAAAATTGCACATTGAGTTTTATCTTGTTTTGTTTGTGAAGATTTTGGATGAACAATTTAATTAAATAAAGGTTCTCATATATGAACATTCAATTAATATAGATATGGTATCATTTATTTACTTTAAGTCCACTAAACAGGACCTTAAATTAGAAAATATACAAGTAATTCCTTTTAAAAGCTCTTAGATATACGTACATCGTGGCTTTATACATCTCCTAGCTGCACTTCCCAGCCCGACCAAACAATGCATTCCACCAACATTTCAGGCGACTTAAATCCGCAATCCTTGTTCCCCGAGGTCTTAACAGAGTAAACCAGCCGGCAGACAATTACCTCCACATTAAGGGGTTGTTATTAAAAAATTCCTGGCATGTCCAACATATTTCCCAGCACAACTGAGCGGCGAACAGGAAGGAGGGGAAAGTGTATATAATTCGCTGCTCTGCACTACAAGGGTCAGGATGTTGTTATTCGCTCCTTTTTTTTATGTCAGGTAAAAACTTTCAAGAATGCGGCTCTAAAGATTAAGGGCAGAGCAAAAAAAAACGGGAAACTAAGAACTTGTTTAGTTGTGGCAGGAAGGAAATGGAAACACGAAAGGCTTAAATCAACTCCAAATAGTATACAAGTGGTCCAACGGGGCCATGGGATAATAAAGAAAGGATAAGAGAACGGAAACAACGGGCGATTATAAAGCCAACAAGATGGTGGTCTCGCAAGTTGATTAAAGTCATGTAATTTGGCAGAGAGTGTATTAAAATTTTTTCCCAACCTGCGGTCGCCCATCCCAAGAATCTTTTTCGCGAATCCTTTCTCTTTATACTTGATACATACAGCGAATACTAGATAAATTTCTTGTTCTAAAACTATAAGAATATTTATTAGATTATAAATTGTAATAGAAGCTTTGTTTCGTTTAATTTATTAAGCACTTTCATCGTTGGTTACTGGTACTATATTTTTCCCAAAAAATTGAAATTTATTTGAATGAAAATTATCCATGGAATAATCTGTGGATATGAGATCATTCGAAATTAATCCTAAAAGTATGAGCTACATTATTGCATTGCTCACTTTTGTGCATCTTTTTATATGTTTGAAAACATTTGCATTTGCTGTGACATCCCTTTATATTTAAAATACTTAATAATAAATTTTAAAAAATAAATGCCTGTATATTTTTTAACTAGTTAACGAGTAAAGGGTACCTCATAAACCGTTGCACTCGACTATATAGTTATTTCTTATTTTTAATATTTTTCAACGTCTGCCATGACAGCCGAGTGCTGCCAGCAGGTGGCGCTTTGCGGTCTACACTTCCGCTCTTCCGTTTCCTTGTGCAGCTTATAAACACGATTATGTCACAGTGTGTGCGACTGTGTGTGAGTGCAGAAAACTTGATAAATAACTGTCCTCTGCAAACAGCTGGGGTTAGTCCGGCGTCTCTTTTTGGCCAACATTCATTTCATTAACAGGAACTTTAAAATGGCAAAAAAAAAAAACATTTTCGTTTGGTCAGTATGAATTTTCAAATGAAAAACGCATTCAGCTTACACAAGGGTGTGGGAATAACTAAAAAAAAAATGAAGAAAAAAAAGAAGAATAAGAAGCCCAACATTTATTTATACAGTTTTCGAAAGTGCATCAAACTTGGAAATAACTTTTAGTCTCTTATTTTTTGTTCTCCCTGGGGAACTTCGTTTGCATTTACGTTGCTGACGTCGGCTTAAAGTTTAGTTCAACTTTTCGACTTGGTGGACAGTTTTTTCGTTTGAGTTTTCGGAAAGGAAACTGATTTAGAAGATGTTCGCTTGACTTAGCTAAACAACCGACTGAAAAAGAATGGGGGAACCCACTGCAAGTTCAGGACGAAAAAAGGGAAAAATGCAAAAGCCATTTGGCATTTCGTGTCCAGGACAGCCTGGAAAACAAGTTTGACATCGATGCGGCATCAAAAACAAATATAACCACAATAACAAGTCCAACTTTCAACTGAAACTTGGCCTGAGTCGCCTCTAATGCTGTAAACAGATTTTAATGCCTTTTTTCTAAGATTTTCTGTTTATGTAAGCAAAGTTTAAACACAAATGGTTTTTGGTTGGTAATTAAAGTATCCCAACTACAGAGGACACACCACATAGTGTATTTAGCTTTGAGTTACTGGAGATACCGTAAAGTGTAAAGTATTGACTATTAGGGCTCCTAAAGGAGCATTCCCATTTATATGCCCAAGAGCTAAATAGGAAAATGTTCAAGTTTAATTATAATTAAGTAATAATGTTCTCAAACATTTTTCACCTCAAAAAGTTTACTCCTGTCCTCAGTTCATGTGCACTAACCTTCAGCTTGTGTTTTCCCCGCAAATCTCATTTACCTCCCCCATTATGCATGACATGAAGCGTTCTCCGATAAAGTTTTTCAAGCTGGAGGCCCAGGCTGTTGAATTTCCAAACAACAAAAAAAAGGCTCTCCTCCATAAGTTTTCATTCTCGGTTTCGTTTTTTTAATATTTTTTTTGCTTAACTTCCGCTTCTGTCAAGATGCGTTTTTCCGCAACACCCAAAGACAACTTCCCTTCTGCGCTTTTGTTGGTATTTGTGTTGTTGTTTTCGCCAGTGGCAAAAGCCTTCAAAAGTTGCTTTACGTTGCCTCGGTTTATAATGAGTTCGTGGATCCTACTATGTGTGGGCTTTGGGTCTGGGTTTGTGTTGGCGCATGTGCTGGCAGAAAAAATGTGATAAAGTGGCTAGAAATAAATATCTGCAATTTTTTCACTTGAAAATGAAGAATAAGTAAGTAAGTAAATTATTTGGGAACTGATTTTTCGAATGGGTTTTATCTTAAAGCTTTATTATTATCTTTCCATAAAGGAAAACATTAATAAAGCGAATAGTTTACATTCTTTTATATATTTTTTTAAATTTAAAGTCGTTTTAAATAATAATGGGTATAATTGGGTCTTCTTTATAATAGTTTCACCCAAAAAATTTCTAAAATTTTTTAAACTTGGATAGAAACTAGCTATCTTTGCAACACCATTTGTCGCCTTTCATTTCTGCACTTTCTTGCTGCTGTTTGATGTCTTTGCTCGCTTTCATGCAACATGCTCGCCCCCCTTCAGCCAGAATAGTTTCTTCAGCTTTTTTGTCATGTGCACATTCCGTGAAAAATATATCAACTTGCCGGGCATTGCTGACAGCTCCAAGAAGGATTTACTAAAAAAAAAACCGGCGAACGCTCGAGAAAAACTTTTTACACTCTCTGACAACACGTGGTGCACCTTGTTGCGATTGTTGTTGGCGCTGCAAGTGCAGCTTGGCAGGTTGTTTTGTATCCTTTTTGGCTGAAGCTGTTTTATATCTTTGTTGTGCTGTCTGAGGCTCGGGGATATATGAAGTTTCCCAGTTTATATTTACTGAGCTACCAAAAGCCTTTCTTATCTTCAAGGCGATGGATGTTCAGATTAATTTAAGTTTCCGACCAAAATTGAGAGAACCAGTTGGTTTTTTATTTAATTAATTATTTTAAAATGCGTGTTGATATATTTTGGTATTTCTAATAAAATATCCTAGTTTATTTCCTATTTTTTGGCAGGCTTCCCCATTTATTTGCAATTTTTTGAGAGCTTTTTACCTTGTAATTTAAAGCTATACAATCAAATATGCAAAATAGTCAACTTACTAAAAAGTTGAAAAAGTTGGTAGCCGAAATAAAAAATGTTTATATTGGTAAACAACTCTCTATCTGTGTTTAATTTTTTCTCTGTTTTTGAGGAGGAAAATACCGATTAATTTAGCATAAATAACGAACAATGTTTTCGACTAAATCCCATGCTAAGCTGTCTTCTCTCATAGTTTGTCATCATCAGTATTAAAAACAAAGGCTGAAAAGCAACAGCCCGGAAAAGACTTGTTATGAAAGCATGGAATTGTGGTTATTAAAAAAATACAGGGAAGGGGAAGAAGAAATATGAGTACAGTCATTAAGTTTTATCCAAGTTCATGAACAATTTGTGGCCTTAAGGTGTCTGCGGTTATTAATTTAAATTAATTAGTGGCAAATCTGCTTAGGCATGGGCTTGAAGTGGAAAGGATGAGACAAATTAAAAGCCTGCTTAGCTGGGACACAAATACCTAAACAAACATCACCAAATTGCAATTAGACTTTGGATAATCCCAACGTTATATTTACTTCCAAACAAATGCAAACACACACGATTTCAGCAAATGTGGTTTGACCGAAAAATTTGGTTCTGGTTTAGTTTTCATATTTCCCTTGTTTGTCTTTTAATTGTCTCTCACATTGTGCTCTGTGCCAGCACAGCCGCGAATGCATTTAATTTTTCCCACAGGCATTAAAACAATTTAACTAGCTCGCCACCGTTGAGAACTTGAATATATATATATGTATATATAGAACTTCCGGGAAAATCTCTCTTCAGTCCACTTAAAGGAGCAGCCTCGCTGCCAGTTAAAGTTTACACAAAGCGAAGGAAAACAAATAGACGGAAGAAAATGTGGATAAACTTTGAGAAATTCGAGGACTTTGATACTCCAGAAAATAAAGGGGAAATTTAAAGGTAGCTATTGCTATTATTTATTTAAGGTAAGACTAAAGACTACAAGGACAATTTTCTTCATTGTCAATGCCTGAAAAATATTTTAATAAGCTTCATAGTTTAAGTAAATTATTAATATTTATATTAATTTTAAAAACCTTAGATATTAATAGTTAAAAACTAAAATATTAAACATTTCTGCCATATATTTCGGTTTGATTTTCTCAAATAATTTGCGTAAGAAAACCACTGTTTGCCATAATACATTTTAATTCATTTGCTAGTAGTTCCCCAAAAGAGCATACTTAATAGCCTGAAACCAAATTTCCCCTCCATTCTTTCTCTTTCAATTTTATAAAGGTATCTGTTCGAATTTCTTACTATATAAAGTAACCTTTTCTTTCAGGGTATCGAAACCCTAGAAGGCCCTCCAATGCCAGTGAAAAATGTGCAAAAATGCGATAAAATACGTGGGGTGGAGTACACACCAACACACAATCAGCCGGAAAATGGCGCGGGAAAAGGGGCAAAGTTTTGGACTTTGGCGAATATTACTTACCCGCCTCGCCCAGCTTCGTCGTCTGCTGCATGTGCCAGCAGAAGTGCTCGTACTCGCCGCTAGATGGCGCCTGGGCCGCCTTCATCGCCTGCATGTGCTTGGTAAATGCCCCAACAATGGCCGCCATGCGATCGAAGGCCGCCATATTGATGTGGCCATTCGCTAAGCTGCAAAAAGTGCAAAATAGAGGGAGAATCGAAAAGGGAGAGAAAGAGAGAAAAGAAGAAAATAAGTTCGACTGGCCAACGGGATGGTAAATAGTGAGAAAAGTATGTTTTGCTGGCCGATAAAGAGCCATGGTTTGTATTTGCAATGCAAAATGGTATGCAAACATATAAAAAACAGCAGCCAAAGAAGCTTAGAGAAGAGGTCGTACACACAATAATGAAAATATAAAATTGAATTTAATTGTATTTATATTTTTTATACTTTTAAAAGGTTGGTGGAGAGGTATCAATATCTATGATTTAATTTTTAAAATACTTTAAAAATATTGCTTTCGTGTTAAATAATATGCAGCAAAAAGTTCCTGTCTATCTATAAATATATATCAGCTGTGAAACTGTTCACTTTCTTCTTTCTTTACAAACCGTTTTTATAGTGTAAAATTCAAGTCTTGAAATAAAACCCTTTGTTTCCTGGTAATACTTTTGGACCCTCCATTTAAGAAACCTAATAGTTTCCTTCAAACAATTTACTAGAAATATTAATACGATATTAATTACATTATTTTCATCCCGTTTTCTTGAGTGTATATCGAGTACCGGCGGAACTGAATTAAATCCTGCAGCGGCTCTTTTAATTAGCGCATTGAAAAGTCGATTTACGCTTGCACGCTTCATTTCATTGCAAAACTCGATGCGACATTGAAAACTGCTGAATGAATGTGGGTTTATTTCATCTTTCTTCCTCTGCCAATTCTGCGCTCTGATTATATTTGAGAATAAATTACCCCGCCGTCCGCTCACACATATATACACGCATATGCACGGATGTGCTGGTGCGTCTGTGTCTAATGAGGTCAATTGAGACCACCAGTGGTCGGTGGCGCATACTTTATTGTTTGTTTCAGCTCGGTATCGCCTGGCCCAAGGGGAGCAATATATATGGTGGGGACTTTGGGTCAAAACCAACAATAGGATGGAGAGAGGCCGTTTGGGTAGCCTGAATTAGGCTTTATACGGTTTTCAGTCTAAATGATGCATTTAATGGAAAATTAGCTGCAGCGGGATATAATCCGAGTGAATAATTAACGGAAAAATGCACCGGAACAGGCCATAATATCTAAAGTGTATAAATAAAATATAAGCATTGTCTGCTATTAATTTTGTCAAACAGCCGCTAAACTTTGATAGTATTTTATATTAGAATAATTTAATGCTTTTTTATCTAAAGCTTTACGTGGTTTATTTAACGGGTTCGCATGCTAACAGTTTTATTTTTTATTTGATTTGTGGTTATAATTAAATCGTTTTAATTATAAAAAAACAACTAGATAAAGTGGTAACATTAAATTCATTGCAGTAGATCAACTATCGTTCTTATCAAGTACTTTTGGCTTTACAAAACCCTTTACAATATAATTAATAATAATTAAAAACAACTCTGGAATCTCTTTTAAATGTATTTGTTTTTGTTCAATTTCAACAGCGGTGAAAGTCAATTTAAAATAAATACTCTAGAAACAGAAAACAAATTTAATTCCGCCGATTTCACTCTTCAACGCGTCCTGTTTCAATCGGTGTTATATAAAAATAAATAAATGGTACAAAAGGAAAAAAAGGAAAAGCTATTTATGGACTCTTTTTTTTATGAATTTCCGTTAAAATGATTTCCAGTCTTACCGCTTGGCCCATAATCATTTATTTTCCCACTCTGCGGTTAATTAAATTTAAAGCGCAAATAAATATAAATGAGAGTACAAATACGTTCGGGAGATAAATGAAACGAAAGTCGAGATGAGCAAACCCAATTGTTTGTCGGATGCGAATGAGCAATATATTAATCATACGACCCCTTGGCCGGTGCGGATTTATTTGCGCCGGATTTGGTTCGCCCGGCCTGGTGATGATGCCACATCAATCAGGCCGGCCAAATTGAACTTACCGCTGCAAACAGTTCTCACGTTCGCCCAGTGCCAGTTTAACAATATCCGCAAACACTGGAATAACAACCCAATCATTTGGCTTCCCGGTCGCAGCTAATGGTGTGGTTGCTGTTGCTGCTGCCGCTGGGATTGATGTTGCTGCTGCTACTGTAGCTGTTGCTGTTGAAGGCTCCGCGTTGTTGCTGCCAGCCGCAGGCACAGAAGCTGTTTCCATTGTTGCAGATGCTGCTGCAGAGAGGGAAAATAAGTATATAAGTATTATTTATAATAAATTTAAATAGAAGCAAGAATTCATTTAAATAAAAATATAAATACAATTTTTTTGTTTGTGTTAATAAGCTTTTTGCGGTACGTTTAAAAAATATCTATAGTTTACTTAGCTAGAAAAGCGAAATTAAGACTTATAATTGCAGAAACTTTTACAAATTGAAAGGTATAAATAGTTTTTTTCCCCGTGTCGACAATACATTCGTACCGGAAGTGCCTGTTGTGCCAGCCACGACTCGCCCACTTGTCGATGGCTTTTCATCCGACTCAGGGACTGCAATGGTCATTGATGATGTGGCAGCTACACCTCCTGCTCCTGCTCCTTCTTTGGCGCAGGACTTGGCCGCCTGCTTATCAGTCTTGAGATGGATCCCGTCCTGCTGCTCATTTAGGACGATGGCCTGCTTCTGCCATAAATGTCCATGGCCCTCGGCATGGCGCTGCATGCAGTCCAATTGTTGACACGTCACTTGCAATTTGCTCCACTGTAATCAAATCGAAATCCATAAATGAGCATCATTCGTAGTGGTAATCTTGATTCGCTGGCTGCCTGTCCCTCCCATTCCCGTCACTTCATTTCTATCATGTGCTTGTGGGGTCTGTTTGCGTTTTTTGTTTCTCTTTTTCGGTTGTAAAAGTTTATGGTTTTGTTTGTTCTGTCCGTGTGTCTGTGTGAGTTTTATGCTTGTAATTTGCGCCGAAAAGCTTTAGATCGAATTTTATGGGCGACATTTGGCCTTCGCCTGATAACATATTAATTAGGATTTCTAAGGGGCATCAGGGAAATGCTTTTTGGGGATTTTACAGGCATTAAACTGGGTGGGAATCACACTGAAAAAGGGCACAGCATCTTAGGGGATCTTGGCAATTTATTATTTTGGGGGTTTACATTGAAAATCATTCTTTTGTTGGGAGCGGACACCAAAAGTTGGCGGTGGCTCGTTAAGGAGCAAATGCATAATAGCGTTTTGTGCACCTCTTTTTGCTGGCGGATAATTTAAAGCTGTTTGAGCTCCGGTTTCGGAGTTTTTTGTGGACGACGCGCACTCAGTCACATTTATTGCCATCATTGCCATGCACACTCATAAACATTTCAGCAGTAACTATAGAAATATATTTTTGTATATTTATATATATCTCTCTCTCTGCGCTGATACACAATGCCTGCGACACGCCCACTGTTGCCCCCACAACTATGCATAGTTCTGTAAATTTATGCAATTCCTTTTCATTTTTTATTCGGCAAGGGGATTCGTTTTTTCATTTTTCATTTTTACTCTCGCTGCATACTTTTCGGCGCCCATTGTCCACTGAAATTTGCAAAGCATCCCAGAATTTATAGCGACTGAAATGCAACAAGAGCACGAATTAAAAGGCAGCAACCGAAAGTTTAAATTACACATTTAATTGCTGGAGGAATCCATATAAGTTAGCTTTTAATAATAGCAACTCCTCATGTCTTTGGCCACCATTACATATCATGATTTCATGGGATTTCTATGGCTTTCGTGTAAACTATAATCCACACCGGATCCGATTTATTTAAAAGCTTTTTTATTACGGCTTCCATTTGTGCTGATTAATGCAGCTTAATTTTTTGTATGGTAATAAAACACACATATATTTTTAAATCAAAATTTCCCAGGAAAAGGGAAAACTTGCACAAAACATTCCACATCGTGATGAATAAAATATAAGCCGAAGGCATTTAAAGCTTCGAAGAGTAGCATTAAGTAACTTTTAAGTTGATTTTTTCATTATGAATGGCAAAAAAAGAATGCCAAGTCTAGTGTTAAACGGAAGCCGAAAAAAAGTAAGAAAGGAAAGCAAGGGAAAATGCGGAATCCATTAACTAATTAAAAAGTTTTTTAATGAAAACTAGCTTCATTTGCTGCTGAATGCACGGCAACACGCTGCGGTCTATTGAGGGAGCGTTCAGTAAGGGGGGACGAGGGGGCCAAAGGTAGCGGGAGATGTGCCAAATAACTGAGTAAATATATAAACTTGATGGAATTGGGCCAACTGCAGCGAAAATGTGGTTGCTTGGGCGTGGTCATCTCCCCCTCAATATGGCTTTTTTTCGCTGAGAGTTGGAAGCCTTTGTGTAAACAAAAAGTCGGTAGAAAAACTTTCGTTGTTATGACAACGTGGCACAAAAATTGCAGCACCGAATGATTATTCAAAACTTCCTTTTCATGATAAATGTCCAAGAGCCAATAGAAGCAATTTTCGTTCTTTAATTAAACCAAATACTATATCAAATTGGATCTTTAATATATAGCTGGCCAAAAAACAAATCTTTTTTCAATTATCATCAGAACAAATACCATTTGCCAGAGCATCTCCATTACATCGTTCAATATTTAACTGGTAACCGACGGACCAAATTCGAACAAGGCCCTAAATCTTTTAAGCTCCTTTACGCCGAAATGCATTAGGCTGCATAAATATCTGCTGACACGTACAAATATCCTAGGCATTGGGGTCCGGCCTCGTGGCGAAAAGAAAAGATATTCCTCGAGTTCACACACAAATGAAGAGCAAGAAAAAGGATAACGGAGCGGAGGACAAGAGAGATAGTCCTAGTTTCCTTAAGCAAGAAGCTCTTTTGGCATGAAGGAAGGAGTGTGTTTTTTAGGTATTTATATTTGTTGAATAAGTTTGTTGAATCAAATAAAAGATATTTGAAAGTGAATAAATATAATTATTTTTTATAGGGCAATATCTTTGGGAATTAATAACAAATTTGATTAAAATTAAATACATTTCCTGATATTACGGAATTATTTAAGGCTCTAACATAAAAATTTTTTTTGTTCCTTGTTTAGGTAAAAATATCTGTGCTTTAGGCTGTTAATTTTAACTCTAGCATAGTTAAAGTCTTAGTGTCAAATTCGATAGTCATAGAAAATTTGTATAAATATTTCTTAAATTTCTTTTAGGGTATGTCATCCTTCGCCTTTAGCTTTAAGAAATTTTTCTATCTAAGCATGAATGAAAATGGCCTCAAGGCGCTGCTTTCTAACTTTTTACAGTGTGCAATTACACTGCACATATAAGCTTGCACTCCCACTCACACTCATACTCAGCGGCAAAAGGAGCAATTTTATTATCCTTGCTCGTTCCGTTGTGTTCTTTGAGGAAATGATTATACTGGTACTTTTGCTTACGATAACTCTAGCTAAGCTTAAGTTTCAGATCTCTCCGAGTTTATGGAAATTCGCTCTTTGAAATGTTTGCTTTTGCTCTGTATATGGAAGTGTCATTGGAATTGATGTCTGCGGCAAATGATATTCCATTCTGTTTAGTTGGTTTTCCTCGCCCTCTATTATGCTTGGGTCCTTCGCCGCTGTGTTGTTCAACTCCAATTAAAGTTTCACTGCGCAATTTGCTGGGGGAATTATGAACAAAGCCCATTTCGCTGCCTCGCCACGTAATTTGCCTATAAAATTGTTGTCTATTTAATTTCCAGCATTTATTTGCCAAAATTTATGCAGGGGCACGTTCCTATGTCTGTCATTATTTGCTGTGTCTTAAGTTGAAAGTGCGCATAATTAAGTTTTACTTTTGCTTGCGAAAACATAAAGAAAGGCAGTGATTTTCGCAGGATTAATATGTTAAAATCTGATGCGCTTAACAAAGCTGCAGGTTATATTTAAAGCTGATTTAAATTGAATTTTCCATTATTAAATATTATACCACTTTGATTATTTGTTCCTTGTTTTTTCCCCTAAATTCTCCTAATTCTCCTAAATCGATAATCGATATTAATGAATTTTTTAAATACGAACCCCGCTTCTGTTTTTACAGCCAACAAATAATTTTCCGCAGTAATAATTTTTGTCATTGAATTAGTTTGTTTTTGTTGTGATAAATAAAACCAATATAAATTAGATAGTTTCCCTGCGTGATTTATAATGGCATATATATCAACCGTGTGTTTAGGGTCGTAATTAATTACAGCTTTATGCAAATTTAATTGCCATTATTTGGCATAGTTTTTGATAGTTGTTAGCTGAACTCACCGTAACTTTTAGCCTCGCTATCGCCGGGGATTCCAGGGACTCCAGAATGGCCGTGGCACTATTGTAATTCCCCACAAGCAGGCAATATTGGGCCACGCCGCTCCAGAGCTCCACAGTTCGGCTGCGTCCCTCGATGCCACCGCTCTGTGGATATGGGGGGGAGAAGACAATGATGTTACAGGCAGTGGGAAAATGAAAGATTTATTTGATTACGGAAGTTAGTTAGGCGGAGTAGAAGGGGGATGGCCTCTTGGACGGCACTCGGACCAGGGCTGGACCCACGTGACTTGGCCAAAGTTTTAACGAGTCGCTTACACGGCCAACTGGCAAACTGTCAATGAGACAGTTACGAACGGCATAAATTATATGCCATCTTGCGAGCGTGTCTGCCTGGGCCGACAATACAGCGGGGGTCATAAGAATAGCAGTTAATAATTTACCAATTATAAATTAAAGATATACTGAACATAAGGTTTTCAATTAAGAGAAAACGGTCTGAAGGTCGGAGAAAATAGTTTAAAATAAAATCTTGCACTTCTCATCTTTCAAAAAAATCTAAAAATATTTTCAGATGGTTCCCAGATTTATTTTTAGCCATAAAACCCTAAGACTTATAGGCACTATATTTTTCCCCGCTGCTGTAGGACCGGCCAGGACAGCGGTGGACGTGCTCTCCCTGCATATTCAACATGCATGGGAATTTTAATTCAATCCACTGGGTCTAAGGACTCGTGCGCTCCGTTTAACCAGCCCCGGACTCACTTGGAATGGAGTGCACCGGCGTGGAGTGTGCTTGCTGACCCCCAAAATGGTTATGAGCTCGTCCACTCACCTGCAGTATCTCATTGCAGACAAACAGACGGAGACGTGCCGACCAATCCAGATACGTTTCCAGGTTGCATGTCTTCTTCGGATCCTGGGCTCCTGGCGGTCCGCCCGACGTGGATGGTTGGTCCCATTTTTTCTGCATTAAAAAAGAGAGGCAAATGGCAGAGAGCTGTTGTTGAAATGAGACGCTTGGCAGAGAGGCAAGAAGACGAGAAAGGGGGCATTGTTAATGAAGCTGCTTGTCGTCATTTTAATTGCATGTCCTTGTGAGAGCCTGGAAGTGTGTGTGTGCGTCTGTTGGTGTTTATGCAAGTGTGCGAGTGTGCGATTGTTTGGGCCAGAGAGTGCTCCGTGTAATTTATGCAAAACTGCACATTGTTCTTATGGCGAATGTTGACTTATGCAGAGGGAAATATTTGCAATTGAGCGAGCATTTAACTTGAAGAATATAATTTCATTTAGTTGGTTAAGTGTGAGATTTTGCTCTTGGGGTGCTCATTTGAGGTGCTCATTTGAAGGATCTAAATTAATTAAATGTACCTGCAATTTGCTTACAGCTAAGAAATTAAGTGTTGCTTTTTAGTGTTTCCTTTCTAGATAATTGCTCTATTCTTATAAAAATAAAAAACCCTAAGATGATAGACTCTAAAATCTTAGTTATTAATGTAATAATAATATTATTTCCTTAGTAAAATCTAGAAGTGACTCTTAATAATACATGTTATTTTTTTATATTTAAAGAAAGTAGTACCTTTGTGTGATTTTTTCCCAGTGCTTACCTGCTTATCGAGCAGAATCATGCTGCTGCACTGAAGGAATTCCTCGCCGCCGATGTGCTTGGCCAGTTTCTTTTCCAGCCGACAAACGATTTGTGCGTATTGCGTGGCCGTCGGACAATTGAGTGGAGTCTCTACTACAGACTACACGGAAAATCCCCAAAAAAGGCAGTGGAAAATGAGGAAAACGAGGAAAACAAGACAATACCCCGAGCCGGAGATTAGGAAAATTGCATCAACCCAATCAGTGTTGCCAACTTGGCAATTTTCTTTTCAAAAATTTAACTATTTTTAAAGCCAAAAGGCATATATTTTCCTCAAACTCGAATAATTATAGCAAGATTATCATTAAATACAGATTTTAAATTTAAAGTAAAATACTTTTGTTTAAAGAAAAGTATATATCTCAAGAGCATATTTGTTTTTAGATATTATGTGTTCAAATATGCATCTGCCTTATGAATACTTAAATTTATTGCTTTATCTTGAATATTAAAAAAATATCTAGTTGTCTCTTAATTTTTAATATGACCATAACTTGCAGATTATTTGATTTAAGATATTTACGTTAGGCTTTACATATTTAAAGTGAAATAGGGGCCTAAGATTCATTGCATTAATCAATACTTTTTATTCAAGTTGAAGTTGAAACTGAAATTTCAATTTCTTTATTAAACCAATGTTTTATCTACGTTTTTAAAGTAGATATCTATGATTTTTGTGACCATTTCAAGACCTTTACCGAGTACCTCTTGAAAAACTCAAGTGGGCAACACTGATATCCAGGTGCTCCAGGTGCTCCTCACTTACCTTGTCGTTGGTCTGGCAGGCCCGTAGGTCCGCCTCATGTCTCTCTAAATCAGTCAAACGTTTTAGTAAGGCACTCAGTGTTTGGGAGACAACGGCTTCCAAATGCGAATTGGAACATCTGCGACGAGAGCGTTGAAGAGTTGGGGAGTTGATTGGGTGCAATTTACGTTAAGTCGAAAAGGGGAACGAAGGGAAGGGAAATGGAAATGGCCATTTCCCGGCATTTTCTTCTCACCTGGCAACGATATGTTTGACATGGCTCATCATCCGCTCATCCCGATAGTCGTAGGGGAACTTCATTGTCCACTCGGCCAGCAGGGCGACCAAGGATTCCAAGCAACCGCCATCAGGTACCGAATGCAATAGTTTGCCCAGCAGTTCGTGGGGCCGCAGGAATAAGCGTGACGATAATAAAAACGAGAATACAAATTCCTGCAATCGTGAAATAAACATATATAAGACTAGATTAGTGCCAGAACTCAAATGCTATTCCGACAGCATAATAACACTGTGGATGTCATGGCTGGCAGATTTCGGTCCAAGACACTGGGAAAATAATTAGTAAGAAATATTAAATAATTTGGAAGTATTTTATTCCCTAAAAAATTAATAAAGAGTATTTCCTAATTAATGTATTTTTTGCATAAAACTTTTGAGTATAGTTATTTTAATATTTTTAGAGACAACAAATTCACAGATATTAAAATATTGCACAGGCTCAACCCTTTAATTTATTATTTCTTAAAACTTTAAACTGAGTTTCCTCTGATTAAATTTCGGTAACATTATTTTTTTATTTATTTAACAAACTTTTCCCCCAGTGATATACATAGCTATCCTAGCTGGAAGATGCCAGCAATTAGCTTAGTTCTTTGCTGTTGTTTGTGTTGGGCTTTTCCAGCTTTTCCTTGGCCGAGGGCATCGCACATCAGCTCTATCAAATTAGCGCTAATCTCTGGATTTGTTTGCAACGAATTAATTATTTTTGCACTTGCTGCCTGTGGCCTCTCACACACACACCAGATTGTCCTTGTCTCCTGGCCTTTGGTCCCTCTTGTTTTGTTTGCCCCTTGGGCTTGGGTCCTTCTCGGTGTTGGCCAAAGGACGGACCGGACTCTGACGGTTGTCGGCTGCCTTTTGGTTTGTGGCTTTTGGCTCGTGCCAGCAACCTCAAGTTGGCAAGTGTTCAAGTCTTTAAGTGTCCTGCGGACTAAGTAAGAACTGATTTGTATTCCATTTGGCATATGCAATAGGGAACTCGCATATAAATACGATTAAAGGGTGGCCAACCTTAGTTTAAGGGCAAAAACAAACTTGAATAAGTTAAATCTTAAACAATTCCGATCATTAGGATCCTGGCTATTGGCGAACGATATTCTGCTCTTTTCTAGTAATCAATATTCAGAGTTTTTTTTTTATTTAACAGGAACGAAACACAGAACGTAAAAGCCAAATGATTGATATCTCGTTCGTATATTGTGTTCTTTCAGCTGGCAAATACTTTACTTTTATTGCTTTTTTTACAAAATGAAACATTGCACACAAAATGGAATTTAGCACTCATTTTATTTCCTTGATAAAATGCAAAACTAAACGAAAAAAAATATTTTCAATTGCAGAAATATGTCCAACTTGTATTTATTTAGTTTTGGACTAGAGTTTAATTCAGCATTTAATATACACACGGAAATATTGTGAATATTTTAAATATTTATAAAGACAGACAAAGGGAAATTCATGTTGAATTTCATATATACATTTGTTCACCATTTTTCTCTTGTTAAACAAGTTAAAGCATCAACTTACCTTATCTAAATCAACCACATTCTTGGGCAAAAGCGCTTCGACGAGGGAGTCCAATGGCCCAGAAACTATTCTACCATTTATGTACATAATGCCACCGGAGCCCAAAACCGAACTCTGTAAAAACACACATAACCAAAAGCCGTATGCAAACAGTTAAATAGTGATTTAATTTTTATGAAATTTGTAGAGCAAAGACCAAAGTGGAAACTGAAATAAAACCAATTTACTTAGCTGACTGGAAATGATTATTAAATAGCCATATTCGGGGAAAAACAGTTGCACTTAATTACTGGAGTGGTTACCTCAAAATTAATATCACATTGGCTGCGCTTATGCGGATTTTTGGGCACATCGTACTGGACGACATCGTCGCTGGTCGCTCCATTCGATTTTGTGGTGCCAAGCTGCGAAACCAAACAAACAAAATCGATGTAATATGGAGAGTTATTGGATATGCAGGCGCCGCCCTGTTTCGAGTTTACAGAGTTGGCAGGGTTTAATATACAAATGTGGTATCGGTTAGTCAGTGTAACGAAACAATTTCGCGGTATCGAGCAGCTAGCAAGCGCTTTACTTTGTTTTAGGATATGTTTTACGGACTTATATTAGTAATATGAATGCTAAAAGAAATGCAAAGGGTGTTTAATTATGGACTTTAAATTAACCTTAAACTCTGTTTAACTTGTTCCTTTAATTATTAAAATGAAATTACGATCGAAATAATTTAAACTTAAATCCTATCTTATTTTTTAAATTGCTTGCCACTCACCTCGATTTGCTGAAACCCCATTTCCAAGTCGTAAGCACTCAGCTGCTCGGCGCTATGTCGCCGCCGATAGCGGATCCCGCCCAGAAGAGCTGTCTCCGCCGTGAGATTTCCCGGATTCAGCGAGAATATGCCACCGGTTACCACTTCGCCGGCTGTCGCTCCCACAGATGCTGCTCCCGTTTCACCCATTTCCAGGCAGCAGTCGTCCGCAGACTCGCTGTCGGAGCTGCTGCCGCTGCTGAGCTGGCACCGCCGTCGATGGTGCCGCCGGTGGTGCTGGCTCTGTTGATGGTGCTGATGATGATGGTGGCCTCCATGGCGACATTTGTCCCGATCGCGTTGCCCGCGCGATTTTTGCAGCACGGTCTGCTTGCAGCGCGTTCCGCAGGCGATGGCTGATATCTTGCTGGCATAAAAGTACATCGCCATGTGTCACGTTCGTTTCGCCGCTCGTGACGCGGTCATGTGTGTGGGGGAGTGGGTGTGTGTGTCTGCTGGGTGGTTTACTTTCAGAGGTGAGAACCTTCTCCTCGGTTCCTCTGCCTATTTAATGCATGGGCACGCAACGGGCAGGTGGCAGGCTAGCCTTCCTCATGGCCGAGCACGTCCAATCAAATGTCAATTACGTTGGGGATTAGATGTTACCTGCAGGGAGAGAAAGTGGAAAATATTATAGTTTTACTAGTTAACAGAAGAAATGTATGTATTTTAAAAATAAATTTTGAAGAATAATTAAGAAGGGAAATCTTGAGACTTATTTGTGGGATAATAAAGGCGTATATAGTATTTTTACAAATATAATTTAGGCTTAGAATGCTTGAGGGGTCAATAAATACATTACTATAATATATCACATTTTCAAAAACAATCTGAAGGGTATTATAGACCTTCTAAATTTTAAACAATTTTTATAAAATTTTTTACAATGAAAGTAAGAAGAAATATTTTACTTTTACTAGTTAACAAAAAGAATTGTTGTATTTGAAAAATAAAATAATTTAAAGAGCCAGCCTTGGAAATTATTTGTGAGATAATTAATTGTCTATATTTTATTTTTAGAAATATAATTTAGGCTTAGAAATCCAAAGGAGCCGATAAATAAATTTTTCCAAACTATACATTATAAAACTATAAAAAATATCAAATGTTTTAATTTGTAATAGAATTTCTAGCTCTATATATTTTTCTGCTGGTGCACAAGTAGCAATGACCGAAGAACTTCTGGTCACTGGCCACTGGCCAGTTCCTGAAAGCCGGATCAGTTTCAAATTCATTTCGTTTTTCCACCCCCTCCGCCTTTTCCAATTTCTACACTTTATGCAGTTGGGGGCTTTTGGGGCTTTCCCAGAGGATAGAGAGAAAGAGAAAATTAAAAATCAAATCTGTGAAAAACTGCGACGTTTTACGGCTCACTGGCTCACTCGGCGTCAACAAGTCAGCGTTGCGGTCAATCGCAGCCCATTACTCATACGCCGCGTGGCCCGGGCAGGCAGGGAGCTTAAATCACAGCGTGTCCGCCATTCCGCGTGTGCGTGAGTTAGGTTATGGTTAGGGTTATTATCCCTTTGGGGCCACTTGCGACTCATCAGCCCATAGACATGTGCGCATCATCAATAAGGGCGTAACCAGGAAGAGCGGGAGAGGCGGTGCCCATCACTCGGGTCGATGGCAGTCATTAAATCACTGCAGATGCGTTAAGGGCCAACGCACAAAGAATCACACATCTGATGTATGTATGGATGGGTTCAAGGTTAGCAATGAATAAACATTCCTTTAGGGGGGTGGAGAAGTGGGAAAGGGAATTGCTTGTTTATATAGTTGAACCGAGGGTTAAATCCGAGTTTTATTGAGCTTTTGCTTCGATTGAGCTATTATATTAGTTTAGGAATTCAAGTAAATTGTATAAATAAATATGTGTAGCGCCAGAAAATGGAACAAATAAATTTAAGAATATGAAAAATCAAACAAGTAAAATTCGGAGAGAAAAAGGAATTAAAAATTCATATAATATTCACGAAAATCCACCTGGAAAACTCGTTTCCGCATTACGCAACACGTTCGCGATTGCTTCCTTCGAAGAAGGATATCAAGAGACGGCAGCAGTTGGCCTTAATGGAGATTAACCACGCACAAAAGATA
This sequence comes from Drosophila tani, assembly GCA_008042535.1. Classification (NCBI taxonomy): domain Eukaryota; kingdom Metazoa; phylum Arthropoda; class Insecta; order Diptera; family Drosophilidae; genus Drosophila; species Drosophila tani. Next base: position 97,423 of record VNJO01010053.1, on the reverse strand, counting down.
ACGATGCCGTGGCTGAGAGCATGTATGGATGAAATCTACATTTCATATTAAGTATGCAGACGCATGAATCGGAAGGAGCTCTGCGTGATGGCTAAAAGGAATGCCACACACAGGATGTATTGCCTTGCACCTGACCATCACAATATGGAAATGAGCAGAGGGAAATTCGATTTCTATAAAGTCTGAAATTCAACAGTTGCTCTCTGGAACTTCCATAGATAGGTAGAAAAATAATGTCAATGCCAGGCCACACATAAAACCACTGGCTCTTCTCTATTTTTCGATCAGATTTAGCCCCAAAATATTGCGTCACTTCCAAATTGCCAATTAGAGCAACCATATACATGTTGCTATGGGCCAAAAACCATTTGTACTTGTGTTCTGTGCGATTTGTTCATTACACAAGCCATGCATAATAAATCATTTTTGCGTACAATCTGTATTTCAATTTTGACAAACAAAAAAAGGGCTTACGGGCTTAGTGTTTCAATAAAATGTATATCTGTTGCGAGTCAATAAAAAATTCGATTATAATTCAACGATGAATCAGTCAATTTTGCAGCTTAGTAAAGCGCAAAGGGGATCAAGAGATAATTCCATAAAGAAATACGTTTTAGTGGCTACTTTTGGGATAATATTACATAGATTTCCAAGCAAACAGATGTTGCAGTTGCTCGGTGTTCTGCTCTTATTTTCAATGTAAGGATATCTGCATAATCCAGTCAACAGTTGTGAAATAAGAATTCTACAGAAAATGTGCAAAGATGAATGTGCCAAAAAGAAAAGGCCCTTACAGCAGGAGCATTGGCAGAGGGACATGGACCATATACAAGCGGATGAGGATGTGTAGCCGGCAAATACATTTACATACATTTCGGGGCAGCAGAATACATATTACCATGCTCAAGTGAGCGTAACAAAGGCGGAGAACACACACAAAACTTATGATATACGAGTGTGCGGCGGCCCAAACTTGTACACACTTAACTACAAGTTATGCCGGCCACGCCCCCCATGTCCGATAGACAAAAAAAAAAGAATAGAATGGAATAAATCTTTGCCGTTTTTGTATGATTTTTTTTCGGTTGCTTCTTCGGACAGCAGCTTATTATAATTCCAATCATGTCGTCAGACTGCAGGCCCAGATCTATGCATAAGGTTGGCAAATGAAATATTTTCAATTTTAATATTGACAGCCCCCAGATTCGTTTGATTCCTTTCTTGCTTTTTATGCCAAGTATCCCGGCAACAACAGATTGAGAGAGAATAACGAAAAAATATCAATATGGCTGACACATTTTATTTCGTTCCAATGCCCATTACCGATGCCCTTGTCTACACTTTTCCGCTCAAGAGCACAGAAATAAAGCGAAGGATGTGCGCAAGGAAAAAAATCAATCAATTATATTGGGCACGATAAAGTTATTCTAAGAAGTCCTCGTATATTGATTGTAAATATCTCGATACTCGCTTGCTCCTACGGAATGAATATTAAGTGAAGTAGAATTTCTCTGGCATTTTCATGCTTCGCCCCGCCCCGGGCGAACCGCAATATATCCTGTAACAAAGGGTAATATTCCCAGAATTTAACCATAATTTGCTGTCGTTGACGCTTTGGCTTGACCACAAAAATTCTTAATAGCCGCTGCTCCTGCTTGTCCCTTGGCCCTCGATCCCTGTTGGCTAAATAATTAATAATGTAATTAGAGGAGAATGCAGCTGCTGGTGACAGCATGCTGTTTTCTGGCTGTGGCTTAAGTGCATTTCAAGCTATTTTAATCTGTGTCTAATTTTAGCCAAGCCAAGGACTTGCAGTCAAAGGAATTTCAGAATGGCCAAGAGTTTGCCTGTTAAACAGTATCGCCAATAATTTGGAATATTTGCAACATGATTGCGAATACTTGAATGCTTAACTCGGGAGCGGTTTGCATATATTTACGCCAATCTCAACTTTGGCTTTAGTCCAAATAAGTGTCGGTTTTGGTCCTGGATCCGGGTCCGGGTTCTTGTCTTCTCCCTACTCCAAGGAGCAGCTGCTGTTGCAAGTGTCCTCGAATCTATTAGCATAAAACTGATAAAAATAAACTGATGTCGTTGTCGTTGTCGCCGTTGTCAACAAGCGGTGGCAACAAGCTCGCTGGGCAAACAAACAACTACAATCAGCTAACAACAAACCGGCAACAAATTTTGGTTAAGCATGTTTAGCTACGAGCTAGGAGAGATACCACAGAATGCTGTGAAATCGAGTTTATAGAATTTCCTTCTATTTTAATTTTTTTTATAAGAATTATTCTTAGCAATGACTAAAGTTTGTAAGCAATCAATGTATTATTTTTAGCGTGGAACTACTTTATAAATATTTAAAAGTCTAACAAAATCTTTGGATTTATTTAGATTTAATATAAATATAACTAAATAGACTCTGTATTTTATATTTGAGAAGAGCCACCACAAAATGCAGTGAAATCGAGTTTAGAGAAATACCTTCTATTTAAAATTTTCTGAAAATTATTCTTTGTAAGTAACTAATGTTTGTCTTTAATCAATATATTATATTTGGCGTGGTACTACTTTATAAATATTTACAATGCCAACAAAGCTTTGGATATAATTAGTTTTAACATAAATATACCTAAATAGATTCTGTATTTTATATTTGAATTTTTATTAAACCAGAAAAATCAGATAAGGATAATAGTGCCACTGGCACTGAAAATAGTTTGTAAGCTAAATATATATTTATTTTACATTTATACATTACACTTTTTCTATGTGAATAAATTGTTTATCGAACTGCAGTATGACGATAAATGTTTAATTTAATTTCCGTACTTTGAATTGATTATATTTTTCTTTCATTTTCCATTAACGTTTGATTTGATCGGCTTGCCGTTTGTTTACTTTCACTTTGCTCGCTTTGTTTTATGCAGTTTTGCTTTCAGCTTATTTATTTTTTCCATGGGACTTAAAATCAATTATGTTGTAGTTTTTTTCTCCATCTTGCTATTTATTGGTCAGTGCTTTTTCCTGGCTACTGGCGAAAAAAAAGTCATTGATTTTTTCATATTTATCACTTTATTGGAATGCGCGAAAAGCGGATTTTTCACATTTAATGCCGCAATGGCCATTTATCTATTTACGCAAAGCATTTGATTTGCACTGATGGTTTTTATAACAGAATGGGCGAGGCTGTGGAATTAAAGTGTGTAACGAGTGATTTTAATAGGATTATCGAATCAATGGATTAAATACATTTACTCACATTTGATTATTTAGCACTTGACGAATAAAACCGGATTATTTGTATACCAAATTAATTTATTTTTGTGCCGAGCAAACTAACATGTTAGTTATTTGTGTTAAATAAACAAATAAATGTAACTCGGTGTCTATCAATTAACAATTTGAACAAATTATTCGTTTGCTTAGTTACATTTTATTCACATAATTTATTCCATGCTTTCATTCCCACAAAACCACTTTTATCATCTCAGCTCTTTACAGTGTTAAACTGTTTAAATTAAATAGAACTTTTCCACCATTTTCTTCGCGCTGAGCAATCATTATTTACATTAGATTTAATTAGCATTTTTCACGCTTTTGTCTGCGGACTGAAGCGCGGAAACGTGCGCTAATAAAAGTTCCTTTCAAATTACATTGACATTGTCTTTGGGCTTGTTAACTTAGCGCCATTTGTAAGGTTTTAACGAAGGCAAAGTTAAAAAAGCACTTTTCACTTGATTTTTCCTTACTCCTACTCCCCCGCCCCTGCCCCCGGCTCTTGGTCACATTTTTTAGCTCGACTGTCAACTTTTCTGCCTGGCCGGCGATTTTCACTAGGAACAGCTTAAAAGTAAAAAAAAAACATCTAACGGGAAAAATGAAATAAAAAAGCGACAGGAAAACTGTCAACGGCATGGCTCTGTGTGTCATAAAAGTGGCGCAAGAGAGAGAAACCGAAATTAAATTACTTTGACTTTCGATGTTGGACCATAAAAAATGCATTTGGGTCAGCCCTAAATTGTGAGAGATGCCAGATCCCAGATCCCAGCTCCGTTGCCATTAAAGGCAAGCCCAAAATTAATGCAATGCCGGCGACAAGGAAACCTATTTAATGACTTTTGAATTGTTTTATCAGACAATTTATTACAATCACCGCATCGACCAGGCAACCGCAATAAACCTAAGCCATGCAAATTTTCCTTCCTTTTTTTTCTCTTTTTGATTTTTATCTGTTCTTCACATTTTTATGGCAGCAGGAATAAAAAAAAAATCAAGAAAATCGGCTCAAAGTCGCAAAGTATTTGGGCATCATCATCAATCTTTTTCGGCAAAATGTTGGCAACTGCACTGCCAAGACAATTGACAAATTGACGATGGGGTTTTCCCTGGCTTTTCCTCTGTGATGTGTTTATGCAAATGCAGCTGGGAAAGGATCGATTCTATAGGTGGCATTTGATGGGGTGAAAAAGATGTAGGGATTTATATCGTAATGAATAAGATTTAAAGACCTTTTCATGTGAAGAGAATGTAATTTAATTTATTTAAAAAAAGTATCAGTGGTTGTGAAGGTTTCAATAAAATTTAGCTTAAAGTTTATGATCTATTTTTTAGCACACGAAATAGTTACGAAATAATTATACCTAAATCCGGATTTTCAAGCAATGTGTCCCATAATGTATTGATTAAATTACAAGAAAACTATTTGCAAATTTTACCCATAACATTATTAAATATTTAGTTTAAAATATTCACTTCATAATGTTCATAATGTATTGATTAAATTACAAGAAAACTATTTGCAAATTTTACCCATAACATTATTAAATATTTAGTTTAAAATATTCACTTCATTTTCAAAAAAGGAATGCATTTAAAATATAAAATGGTAGTATCAATCAAACAATTTGATTGTTTAGCTTGAAATGTGAATAAAATATTTTTTGCATTATTTAACTATATTCGTAATTGTTAATTTCTTATGAATATTTTTTTTTTACACCAAATGTTCTTTTTTACTTTCTGTTTGGGAAACCGTACCGATAAAAAACGAAATAATTATCGCCACTGAAATTTTAAAACCCATGTGGGTCGTGGGTGGCTTGTCGATCGAAACTTAATTACAGGATATATCCGCTCAGATGTGTTCCATCAATTAATGATTCCCCATTACTGCAGAACTGCACTTGCAGGCCAAGCCTTGCTCCACAATCGAATTTACGTACGCAGTTCCGTTCGTTGCATTAATCGAAAATGCATTATTGTTTAACAGGCATAAGTAAATGGCAGCCGATGTCCGAGCACGGAAATGAACGCGTTTAAGCCAACTGCAATGGGTTAATAAAGTCCGGAAACAGAGCCGAAAACAGTAAACAAACTGTGGGGGATATAGCTCGGGACAATCGGAGCCAATGAGGAGGCTCCCGACATTATCGTCATTACCCGGGAGTAACGGTTACGGGAACGCATAAATTATGCATGATTTTTCGAAGGGTAGTGCTGCGTTTGCCAACTGCCAATTTTCGATTTTTTTATCGCATGAATTTTAAGCGAACGAAATGCTTTCCCATTTACGAGTGTGTGAGCGGCGCTGAAATTACAAGTTAATCGAACGTTGCATACTTACTGGGGCAGCAGCCAGTCGCCTGGAACCATATGCGATATTACTTATACTCGCACGCCGCCCGACGAACACTTTCGGCAATTTAAATTCATATTTATTGATTTTTTGTTAAGAAATCGTAGGGGCGCTGACAGCTGTGGCTTCAATAAATACGAATAGCCTTTGGGTGTGGTATTTCCATGCAGATGCAGTCTTCTTAATTCCTCAGTTGATGCGTGACTCGAGTTCCATTGGGAAAATGGAGGGAACTGATTAGGATTTTAATGGCTTTATTTTTGATTGATCTTCAGCTCTCACTTTGTATATAAAACTTGCACTATTTTATATGGTAACTAATTATTTTTCATTTTTCTTTTAAAATATTTGCTGATCTTCAATTTATTTTTGGTTTATTTCTTTAGAAAACTTGTTCACCGAACCGATTTGCTCTGGTATAACCTATTTCTGAACCGCACACTTTTAAATCAAAACGTGTCTTTCCGCTTGAAATTCGACAACAGGCTACCGTTGTTTGAATTTGAAATTTTTATTTTCGGCAACAATCATCCGACGCGTGTACGCCTCGTTGGAAAAATGGAAACTAACTGAACGCGAAAAGCTTGGGCAACTGCTGCCGAAGTCGACCGCGACAACGAGAGCAAAAATGTTACGACGAACTGAAGAACTGGACCATTTCGAACCAATGTTAGGAGTGGTTCGACTAACTGAAATGTCTGCTTAAAACGGAACCCAACTTGGTCCAGTCAAACATGTTGGAAGTCTCAACAGAAGGCTGGTAATACCTTGCTGTGGAACTAACACAAGTTCCATTTTTTGTGTAAGAAACATATCAGAGAAATCAGAGTTTATAAAATATTAATAGGGAATAACTATTTATGTTTTACTATTTGTGAGAATATTAAATTCTATTTAATTTCCTCTCCGATTTAGTATTTGGTTGGAATATATTTAAACGCTCTGCGAGTGGCTCCTGTTTGTGGTTGGACCTTTTCGCAGCTTACAACTCCATGCCATCTCACGTTCTATGGCGGTGTAACAAATCGCTTGTCATGTTAACAGGAGTTCGCCATCGCATTGCTTTAATTACCCGGGGCTCATATGCTGGGCGACACCTGAAAGTATGCCATACAAATGAGAACTCATCTGCTTGGAGCGTGTGGGTGTGCGGGCGGGTGTGGGCGTGGTAAATGACCCCCTAGTTTATCTCCGTTCCCAGAACGTCCCATGGTAACTGATATCTTTGTTTACTCAGCTGCCTTGTCAAATGTCTGGCAATGGTCTTTATTTTTTTTTGTTGGCCCTTGTTTGTCTCCCTTTTTTGTGTGAAAAATGCTTATGAGCGTGGGCGAGCTAGAAGTCTGGCAAATTTTCGGAGACGTAGCTTAGGGCTTTGAAAAATCCCAATTTAAATGCGAAAATAATGTCTGGAAAAGTTCACACTTCGAATTAGCGAAATCAATTTAATATTTTCATTGAGTTCTCAAACTTTGCAGTATTTAAGGCTCCCCCACACACAAACACACCTCAGCCCAGGGCCAAACATTTCTGAGGTCACTGCGAATTTGATGCCGGGCCAACTTTTCTATGCAAAGGCAAAAGTTTTAAGTAGTGGCTTAAATTTTATATTTCTACCAAATTTTAGCTTCGCTTCGTTCCGACTTTTTCTGCCGGCTTGGCAAGTTTAAATGTTTGCAGAGAATTTTAATTCATTTATAAAATATGCCCGGCCTTCGGGTCTGCTCCGGCCCACTCTTCTCTCTCTTCGCTCGTCTCTCGTGTGGATTAAGTGCAGTCGCTCGGTCGACTCTTAAATTAATGAAATTCTGTGTGTTTCAAGTGTAAGTTAGCCGTAAGCTTTTTGTCTCTACGCCAATTAGCAGACTGCATGGAAGCAGCTCCAAACTTGGCATTGCCTAAACGTATGCAAAGTTGTGATGACGAATATGTGTGCGAAACTGCTGCTTGCGGGTTGTGGGTTATTATTCAAGATATTTTAGAGGTTGGTTCAACGAAAAATGAGGATATAAATTAAGAGGCCTTCTGTACATGTGATTTTATATAAATACTTTATTTATTTAGAGATAGAAAGGTGTCTTGTGTGAGGAGATGTTTGTGTACTCTTGGATTTAAAACGAAGCTGACTAGTTAATATTTTATTTTGGATAAAATTTAATCGAATACAATTTAATAAAAATAACAAGGTGGATTAATCATTATAAATAAAATAAAAAAATAAAACGAAATCCTAGAGCGTTCTGTGGCTTAAATTATTTATTTGTAGAAATTAACTGCGTTTTCTGTATAAAATATATTTCAATATAGAGATCGTAATCAGTTTCCCGAATAACAAAATTTGTATAAAGAATAAAAATTTATTATTTCATTCAGGAAAAATTGGTTGAATGTTTGTTTTGGAGCATGTATTTGTTTATTTTAAATTATGTGTGCATTTATTTCAAGCATTTAAATGCAGTTTTTTCATCTAATAATTCAATCAAGAGACTCCATCGGGCCTGATCAGTTACTTCAATTACCAATCTATTGTCTAACCTAATGTTTGCTCTCCTGCGGCTACCGATACGTGGTAGCCTGAACTCCTTGAACAATTTAGTTTCGGCAACTTTTCCCTGCAGTCTTACTCTGGTCAAAAAGTTAAATGTTTTCGCTTTTGGGGAACTTTTTAAATGCTTTCACGATACTTGGCAGTGTTTTCGAGCTACCTCAGCTACCTTTGGCGAAATCACAGCGCACAACTTTTACTTACTTCCATTACTTTTATTTCTGCGGTCGCTGTGGCAACATCTTGAATGGAATTTATGCTGCTCGCACTTGTTACCCATACGAAGACAAATCGATGAGCGTTGCTGTAGTTGCACAGAGAAAGTTGGAACAGAGAAAGAAAACGATAGTAAAAAAAATTTAAGTAATTTAAATTGGTCGGAAATAGATGACTTTATTTTAAACTTATGCATGTTTAAATTAACTGTGTAACTCTTCTCTCAAATAACCTTACAAGTCCCTGAGTTACCTTAACCTTAAGTTCAGATATCAAGTGATTTCTCTGTGTACTTTACTTTCGCACGAATGCCATAATTTATTGAATTTGAACTTAAGAGGTAGCATTAATTTATTTGCCGAGCAGCAAGGGCGTTTCCTATTTACCTCAAGCAATCGCAAGTTGCAGTTGCAGGAGGGCGACTCAAGAGGCAAGGGCGTGGGTGGTGCATAATCCTTCGAAGTGACATGTCAGTTGGTTGGTTAGCGCAGATAGCGGGATTACCAGCACATGCAAATTGAAGGCTAGAGGGATGTCGGCGTCTAATCCAATTTCAATTGCTTAATCCACCATGACTGACACTAAGAGCGAAGTTGAAAGATGGTCGACGGAGTGGCGGAAGTGGGCCTCGGCGTGTGTGTGCGGTGTGTGTTTGGACCCAACATCTTTACGCACCAGAGCACTTCAAACACTCGAGTTGCTATTGAATTACGCACACACATGTCAACATATCATGTTACACTTCACTTTGTGTGTGCGCTAAGTAAGTTGTACTTCGGTTGGCCAAGAGCGGAAACGGAAATGCTGCTGCTGCTCCTGCTACTGGCTGCTGCTGCTGATGCCATGCCACATAAAATCACAATGTTGACCCTTTTATTTCGACTGGAAGTTTTATAACCAAAAAAGAAACGGGGCCACATACACGAAAATAAAGGAGCTCAAGCTGTGTTTGCTTAAGTTTTATGTGTGCACAGATTTTACGACCGAGCTGAACAACAGCACGTAGCTCAAGGCCCGGCTTAGTGGCCCCTGAACTTTGCCTTCCTTGCCCGGGGTCAGCCGGTTATGGTATGCATTTTAAATGGGATTGCACTCCTCCATCGCATTACTCTCTCGGGGATATTCAGAGAGAGAAAAAAACCCACATCCGCAATAACCAAAATCCACCTGACAAGCTGGATTGTAGGAAAAAATTTAAGAAAGCCATTCAATGAAACTCATTAAACGTCGCTTAACTGATGATTATTTTTTTATACTCTTATATATTGGTAGGTAAGATTGTGATTTAATTTAATTAGTTCGAAGGATTTATATACTATTATTTTTACTTTTCTGGGAGTAGGATTGATTAATATTAAATAATAATAAAAGCCCTTGTATATTTATGATTTTCATATTAATTTGAGCTCACGGTACTTAAACGAATTAATAATAATTATATGTTGTTAAATAAAATAAATATTTGTGAATTCCCACAACCTTTTTTACAAAAATATATTTTATTTATATTTGTATTTTAATTATAATTCTAAGTAAAATTCACTTACAGAGCATTTATGCTTTGTCGCATTTCGAAATACTTATCCTCACTATCTTGTCTGCTTTTTTTTTTATATTACCCCGATAAAAGGATTCGCCGCTGCCTGCTGACAGGAGCGCAATGCGGTTTAATTAGTGCCACTGCCACTGGGCGTGGCAATGCAGACATGCACTTTGCCATCGGTCAGCGATGTGACAGCCAAAAAGACGCGAAATGCGGATAAATTAACAAATAAAAACGGCGCCAAACTTAAAGGGGATTGGCATTGAAACACGTTTTCAATTAGCGCCACTTGCTGCGGCCCGATGCGAAGGCTAATAATGAGTTGACAAATGGCTTGTGTCAAACAAAAGCTGCGCGGAATAAACAAATAAACAAACAAACAGGCGCACGAACCCCACCGACAGACAGACACACAGACAGAACACGTCTTGCTACCGGAGTGCGTGACTTTGGGTGGATGTAGGCAATTTACCGCCCACCGCCCAGCTGTCAACTTTGGCGACACTCATACACACAGGACCTCCCACAAACTCACACACAACACACTTCAGCCAAACAGAATTGTCAACTTACAAGGCTTGGTGGCCAAAGTGTCGCGTAATTTATTTTCCACCTCTCGGCGCCGACTGACAAATGAGCTGATAATTTTCCCCGTATCCTACCATTGTCAAGGACATGAGGGGCTGGCTTGAGTTAAGGCTAATTCATGGGCCTAGAATTGCCTAGTCATCGGAAGGAAGGCTTTGTCTAGCCGTTGACAGGATAAATTAATTTGTGTTTGCTTGCCTGTTTGACACCCGTGAGTTATTGACGAAAGATGCGGAATACGGAATACGGAATATGGAAATGCAAATGGATAATCAGTTAGTATGTCAAGGCATTTGAGAGCTATCTCAAAGATGACAGAAACTAGGGCAAAATTGGATACGGGGAAACTAGTAGATTATACTATAATTTATAGCTAAATAAGAAATTGCCTAACAGACCTTAAATTTATATCGAGTATTTAACAAATACATTAAGTATAAATAACATCGAACCATTGTAAAATAATTTAATATATATGATATAATTTGGCATTAATTGCCTCAAATGATTGGGTAAAAATTCGATGAAAATAAATAAAGGGGTAAACTCGTTTAAACTGATTAAAGTTCGTCATACTTTTGAAGGCTAAGCAACAGTTATTTCTTGCCCAACAGGAGTTTATCAATAACATCTGTGCAAAGAAACCCTAAAATGTTGGCTTATTTTGAACTTAAGTAAAAAATTGCAGCTTTAAATAGCTGAAAAATAATTCCATAAAGCCAATCGAATAAATTGATAAGGGTCAAGGTTAAGTATAATGGTTTAAAATTGGCTTTAGCTTAAAAATGTAAATAGCATTTCTACTCTACTCACCAGCTTTGACTCTTTTAGACTTTACATAGGAAAAAGTAATGAGTTTTAAACACCTTTCTCATCCTTAAGTGTGAACATATTTAAAATATTTCTAATCACTGTTGCTTTTAATTTATTCTAACATTGCTTTGTTAAAAGCAAGTTAAATAGGATAACAAAATTTAATAAATTTCAATCTGCTTTACTACACCTTAGCAAATAAAGAATAACAAAATACAATAGACTATACCTTATAATAATTACTTTATGCATGTAATGCAGCTCGATTTACTACTTTAAAAAGAAAATATTAATCACATCCGATTGACTAATAACTAATGTCTCTAAACTAATAAAGTATAATTTTAAAGGTTCAATGCGAAGCTGACTTGGAGCCAAAAATTTATATCAAAGATGATCATCAAATATCACTCGAAAAAACTACTTTACTTCTGGTGCCATTTCCCCTCCCTATGCCCCGTTTAATAATCAAACATTTCAATCTATAATCATCATTTAAGTATTTATTTAGAGTTTCTAAATTAGAAACAAACATCTGTAAAATTAGTAGCGCAGAACTTGTTGCAACAGTTTGGATGCTTATGCGTATCAATATTGATATCCAGGCACTCCTTATGGCTGCGATTGGGCAGTCTGAAAACAACTTTAAGAAAATATATGTTTTTACGGTCAATGTGAGTCCAATTTTTGAATAATTTAGGTTACGCACTTAGCTTGTTCTTAATCCGTCGAAAATCGTTGATGTTCGCGATCTCCTCCGGGCAGGTTAGCACCCAGTTGCAGGGCTTGTCCCATTCCGAGCAGGTAAAGTCGCAGACGCATTGGTAACTGATATTTCTGCCCACACAAAAAGGACTCGTATTCTTGATGGCAGGACAGAGGTCATCGCTGCCACATTGGCACTGGGAGCCCAACTCGAGGCCAACAAAAAGGAGCAGCAGAATCAGCAGAATCTTGGCAGCCATGTTGGACACTTCTCAGATGGAGTGGTGGGAAACCGAGCCCTTTTATAGTCTTCTCCACCTCACAAGTGGGTTATTTTTAATTTTTATTTAAACAGTTCCTTCCAACAGTTGTGTACACACACGGGAAATATGGGGCAAGGGCAGAGTATAAAAGCAGGCCATTTTGCTGGGATCGTCTGAGTGCTCTGCAAGCAACATGGCCGCCATAAGGACTCTGCTGATATCTCAACTCCTCGCCTGCCTGTTGGTCTCGGCTTCGGCTTGCCTACCGCCACCAGTTACTAAGAGAGTCTGCGTACCCTTTACGGGCTTTACAGGCTGCGTAAAATCAAACATCAAGGAGCCGAAGCTGCCGCCCAGGGACAATGATTGCTGCGGACCCCATTGCACCTTCGGCGCGTTAAATGGTGAACCAGGAGCTTGCGAAAAAGCCGTAAAAGGGGTCTGCCTACTGGACACCCACTGCGGCTGCAACGTGGCCTTCACCTTTAAGAAGATATCCGGCTGCACTCTGCGATCCATGAATGAAGACAGGCTTAAGAAAGGCTTTGCACGTAAGTATATTATATTTTGTAAGCATATGTTTTCTGTATTTAGCACAAGCTTTATTTACTCAGGCTTACTGCCTTTCGACTGGACCCAGGCCACTTGCGAGGCTCAGAATACCAAGTGTGGTATTAATTGCTGCTGCCGTGAAACCTGCCCTACTAAGTTTTGTAAAATTCAAACTGTAACTGTATAAATAAAAATCGTGTTTCTTTAAATGTAAAAACAGTTTAAAAACAAAATATTATTATATGCAATTAGTTATCCAATTAGCTTGTAAATGATTTATCATTATAACTCTTAAATCAATATTGATGACTAAAATGCTATCCCATTTCAAGTCTCAGGCACTCATACCCCAGATGATGCTTTGGTTAATGGCTGTCACTCCACTCTTAAGATACAGGGCCTAGACTGTGTACATTTACTTGTCCTTATATTCACGTATATCAAGAGAGTTGTAAAAACTTTTTTGGGGCTGGCAGCTTAATGACATCTCGCAGGCAAATATGTATGAAAACAGTACGTTACAGAATTAAAAGTCGGTTGGCATTGAAAGTCTATTATTTAAATATAATTACAGACAGCTCATTAATCTTTTTATTATATTTGGTAAAAGCTAAAAAATTCATTTGATAATAAGTGTAAATCACACACAATTCTGCCTACAGCAGCCTTAGGAATAAAACAATGAGCAAAGTTCTTGGAAGAACACTCTTTTCTGAGTAATATGTGTGATAAAAAAGCCCTTTTATCAAATGTTGTGACTAACGAGAAACGCACGATGGCTCCCGAAACCGAAGTTGGAAATACTTTTTAAAAATCCAAGTCTCCCTTTGTAACTTTTAACTTAAAAGGTTTTTTTTTTTTAACAGAAAGGAATACAGAAAAGGGTATCAGATTAAATAAATATCATTATTTTAGGCCTTCAACAAATTAACCCAAATTTGTGGTTAAATTTTAAATATTATAAATACTACTTAAAATAAAGATATGTTATAATTAATCCACATACTTCTTTAAATATTTCATTATTATTTGGATTTATTGCATTGTTGCTTTGACAAGTTTATGTTTAAGCTAAATACTTTATGAATTTTGTGATGTCTATTGGAAAGAGTATAAATATGAGTACAAAAATGTATTATGAAATAAATCGAGCTTATCAACTCAAGAACTCAGTGCTCGTCGTTGCTCAGCAACATTTTTTCCGGATTCAGTGCATTATAAACATTCGCTGTCGGCGGTTATATACTTATAATACTCTGATGAAGTCACCAACTTTATTGTTATTTGCCATTATTGCACAGGCTTTATATGGATCCCAGGCAGGAGCAAATAATGACGCTTCGCCGACGGTTTGCCTGCTGCAGGATCCGCCAAATCAATGCGGAAAATTCTGCCTCACGGCGCTGATGCCACTGATCAATCACATTGCCCTTCACCAGCAACAGTGGGATATCCGTGATGCAGTCATAGTGAACGGAACTCAAGGGAAACTAAACAGGATTGAAGAAAGGCAGACGGCCCTGCAGGACACTCTGGGAAAACGCCTCCCGCAAGATCTTGAGGAGAGGCTGGAAAACATGAGAAGTCAACAAACTGCTCTGGAAAATCAAATGTCAGCCTTGCAAAAGTCACTTTCCAAAATCGAAAAGAGGATGATTCTGCTGAACTTTGAACGGTTTGGTTCTCAGCTCTTCTACATTGAACAAAATATTAAGAGGAACTGGACATTGGCTATTAATACCTGTAGCCAGTTGGGCGGCCACTTGGCATCCATCCAGGACAACAGTGAATTTACAGCAATCACTGCGAAACTGAAAGAAGACGTTAGCTACAGAGTGGACATAAACGATCTGGCCGAGAAGGGTCAGTTCATGTCCTATACCTCTGGAAAAACAGCAGCTTTCCTGAAGTGGAAGCCCGGAGAACCCAAGTACAATCACGAAGCTCAGCGCTGTGTAACCATTAATAATGGAGGCATGTGGGTTGATAGCTGTAAAGATGATATGTTATTCATTTGCCAGGCAAACGACGAAGAAGAATAATAAATACGAATTTGTCTAATTAAATTCATAAATAATATACATACAATATTTATTAATAAATATTATGAGTTTTCTAGCCTACTATTTTTAATACAAAATATTTATCAAACCTATTTTTAGTGGTGTTAACTTGTTTGGCCTAAATCTTTTTTTGAGATTTAGTTTTTCAATAAAAGTATACAAAGATTTTGCAATCAAATTTTAAATTTTTATAATTTTAAATTCACAATTAAATTAAAAAGAAATATATCAAAATATTTATAGATTTCAATATCAATAAATTTCTTATAAAATAATATAAATAATGCGAAAGCATTATTTCCTAAAATATAGTTGTAATTAATTTAGTTTGCTAAAAGTTTTCCAGTTTTTGAAATACGTTTTTTTGCTGTATTTGTATAAATATAAAACAATATAAAATACCTATTAAAAATGCAATAAAATATTTAAATTTAATATCTTGTGACCTAATGATATTTCATCTGCCTTACATTACCGACAAACACTGTTCCTGCGGCATATGCGAATGGGCTGCACTGCAATTTGGCTTTAATGCATTTTTAATTTGTGCATGCGTGTGCCTTCGCCTGCAACTGTGTGTGTATTTTTATATACATATATATGTATATATGTGCAGCATGTGTGTTTGTATGTAAATAGAAAATGAAATTACCGATGCGCTACTTTGTAGCCTCCTCCATTTTACAGCGGCGGCATGAGAAGGCTGAGCGAATTCCGTTTATGACTATTTTATGCGAACTGCAAATTCTTTTGCACTTTATTTTCGGCGCAGCTTAACATGCAAATTATTATTTGCCCAGTGTGTGTTGGGGTGTGTGTGTTGGTGCAACATTGTGAGGGAATTTTATATGCGAGCTGGAGCCCTACAAAATGCCGTGTGCAGCTCGGGGCGCCTCTTTTTACGGTCGGCTCCAGTTGGGGGCTCCTTGCGCCGGCACACTTCAATTTTTAATTTGCCACAGTTTTTGTTATTTCTCTTTCATTTCCGCTGTTAATTATGTTACCCATTTGTTTGCAGTCGGCGTTTTTTTCCCACCCAGCAGAGGGGCTAATGAAAAGCAGCAAATAGTTGAGAAAAAATGCAGTCTGTTAAAGATTAATGTTCATGTCTGGCTGCGGGGCATTTAAAGATGAAGGAGCGAAAAAAGGGTTTTCCATGGCTTTGATTTTAAATTGGGTAAAAAACATTCGGATGAAAATGATTAATAAATTTATTTGCCAGCTTTGAGTCCGCTTATTAGGTAAACAAGTCTTTTCAACACGGTCTTCAATTTTAGCATAAAATTCCAGGTAAATATCATGTTGGTTTTTTCTTGTTTCATTACATTTTTAATTTCCTGTTGCCAACGCCTGAGATGGTTGAGCAACTGCACTTGATTTATTTGAAGGAAAATCACAGGAAATTGATATAAAAGCATAGAAATTATTTCTCTATTAAGAGTTCGATTTTTACCAAGGAAGGCTCAAAATGGAAATTGATGGCATTTTGTAATGGAAAAAGTAGTCTCTTCCATCGAAGAATAAAAAGGGGTAATTTTTAAACCGGAAATGAGAAAATCGCTCTTTGCCTTCGGCTGTGGCTGTGGCCTGTAGCAAAGTAATTAATTTTAAATTGATTGGTGGAAAAGCCATCCAGCCAGCAGAGCACTCCAATCTCTCACTGCCTGTAGGATTATTATGCAAATTTGCAAGTAGCAAGGGCTCTTGCCATTCTCTAGGTCTAGACAACATTGCAGGGGCCAAGTTAATGTCACGCATTGCAGCCAGCCCCGTTGCAGTGGCACTTTTAATGTCCTCATCGCTTTTACACAAGTCCGGGCTAGCTGCATTTTACATACATGCTTGTATCCCTGGGTCTGTGTGTGCTCGAGTGTAAAATGGAAAATGAGTTCGCACTTTAGATTAAAATCTGTAAACACGAGCTACGAGCTACGAGCGCCACCGACTGCGCTCCGAGGTTGCACTTTGCCCAGATTGTTGGTTGCAGCGCGCTTAAGGCTTATCGCTTGGCATTCAATTAATCAGGAAAAACTTCTTGAGGTGAGCGGCATCTTGATCACTCTGCATACTAGATAAAGTGGTTACGTTAAGTATACGACGTGTTTGCAGTGGGCTAAGGCGTGGTTTTATAATTGTATTGTTATATAATTCATTTAACACCGTTAAATATTTATGTTCGCTTAAAATTCGCCTTAGAAGGCTTGCCTAATCTGTATTTAATACTAAGCTTCCCAGAAATAAGTTCGCTTTAAAATGCTTTAGCTACTTGGCCAACACACATATTACGTATACGCAGTGTGTGCTATGTTTATTCCGCGTGACGAAGTGAATCGTGTTAGCCTAATGGAGATAGAATGTCAATTAAGTGACGCAGCACAAAGCGGAAACGGAAATGAACCCGAGTGAACCTTTTGCCTTTGACCACAATGACAAATGCTTGTCATAAAGCGCTTAGGTTAAAGCAGACCCGGAAAATATATAATAAGGAAGTGCACAAAATGGCAGAAACAGCGGGACAAGCTGTAGTGGAAAGTGCGAACATATTTCAATTGTACTGAGAGAGCTGGCAACATAGTTTTATAAATTAATAACAATAATTTATGCAGCAGCGTAACTACAGCGCACTCATAATAAATTCAGTGAAACTTTTGTACATACTCAGGGGCAGGCAGGAAAACAACAACATCATCTCTATGCGGGAGTAAGTTGCATTTGAAGCCTTACGGGCAGCTTGGCAATTCTCATCAGCTGTGCCACTGCCGCCTCTGGCCTGGGGAAAGAACTATAACTATGCATGTAAATTTATAACCCAGCCCCAGCTTCAATGGGTGCTCTGAAGAGTGGCAGAGGCCAAAAGAAGGGGGGAAAAAATGAAAACCAAACCGAACAGAACTTGTTTATGAAACAAGTCCAGGCGAGAAGTTGAGTGTATGTGTGCAGCCGAGAAGGGTGGTGACATTGGCACACTTGTCGAAAATAACTTAAATTAAAAATTCAGGACTTTAAAATAATATAATCAAGCGGTTCACGTATATATATGGTTGGGAATTCAGTAGAACCGCTAAAAACACCGGGAATTATACATAATTTAATGGTTAGTTGCAGTATATCACTTAGAGGGTTTTATAATCCAAGATCTTAAATTGATTTCTCAATTTAAATTAATTTGAATATAAATTATGATGTCTTTAATCGATTCCAATTAATTCTTCTTTTGTTTAAGCCAAGTAAATATTTGTAAATATTTTTCTTCTAGTGCGACTGTAGTACATATTTTTTTTGCCACTCCTGGGTGCTGCTGGCACAATAACAACACGTAAATCTGGCAGCAGCTGACAAGTACAGAAATTTAGCTTGTTACGCTACCCAAAAACGCCATCACATAGCTCAAAAATTGTTGTGCTCAGCTTCAGGTCTGAGAGGAAGGCGGCTGAGGCTGAAGCTGAGGGCGAAGGACATTCCCCGAAGGCATTGAAATATTAATGCTAATGGCTAGAAGGAAACACATTTCCTTGGCGTCGGGCAATCGCCTGATTGTATTGCTCGCCGAACTTTGGGCGTTGAACGAAAACTCAGAAGGACGAACTGGCAGCAGGCGATGAGTTTTCCCAATAAATTAATGAAAATGCAAAAAGCCCTTGCAACAAGCAATTTTCCTTGGCAACAGGATGGGAGCAAAAAATCCGACAAAAATGCTTTTGGCCCCCGAGCAGCTGTGTGAAGCAGCTTTGTTGTTCCTCCGGAATTTTGTGCTTATGCAGTCGATATTACCAAAGTATGAGGAGCCATTGAGATGTTAAGGATCAGTCAGGAAATAGAGAAATAGAGATTCTTAACTAGAGTTTTAGTTTAAGCCGCTTTTGGTGAAAGACAAAAGTTTTAAACCACAAAATCCCGCAGCGTATTGACAGCTTTAAGGCTTAGATGCACTCCAGTCTGACCAGTCTTCCACTGACCAACGGAACTGTCACGTCCGAGGAACACGTTCCGCATCTTACGCGCTAAAAGCCAAAGGCATTGGAAGAAAATGGAGAGTGTCAGTATAAGAGGACTCACTCACCGAGCAAGTGAAGCCAAAAAATAAAAATAAAATACCTTTTCTTGCCCAACAGAATGTTGCATAATTTCCTCCTTTTTTCGGGGCTGGAGGTGTACGTAATTGAATCGTAATGCAGCCATGAAATTTTTATTATTTTGTTGTTATAAAATTCAAACTCTTGTGACTGCTGCCGCTGCTGGGGAAATTAGCATAATTTTACAACTGCCTTGAGAATTTGTCAGCCCAAGGAACTGCCACAAAAATGTAAGCCAGCAGCTGTGAGGGAATCAGGCAGTGCTGGGAAATTGAAAGTATGGTTAACATAAACTTCTAGACGTATACTATAAAGATAAATTGCTATATATGCTTAAATCACAATACTTAAATTATTGCCTATTTTTTAAGAGTTCGTAACAGTGTGCAACCTTTTGAGTTTATTTCCTGTTTAACCGCAGACTCTGCAGAAATTGCCAGAACTTCGCGCACATTGTTCTCAATCCTTGAAGGCCAATTCTGGCCGGAAAATATCCAAGGTGGCAACGCAGCTGGCAAAGACATCAAACTGCGTTCGAAACTTTTTGCCCTTCGCAACAGAAACTTGCACAGCTGCTACTTGCATCTTCCCCGGCCTTAGTCATGTGAAAATGTCCTTTTTTTTTGTCTTGTTGTCGTCCAGGTTTTTTGTTCCCTTATCCTTGAGCTGTCGTGGCATCCCTGCCACGTCAGAAGGTGTGTGAAAGTTTGGCACGAAAAAAGTTTGCCAACGAAAGGGCAAAGACAAAAAAGTTGATGCAGGTCCGCTTAATGCAAGTCCTGGATGATTTTAATGAGCTTTTTCCCGGCAGAGTCAAAGTTTTGGCAATAATTAGCGCGGGCTAAAAATCCCAAATAGCCTGTTTCGAATGGCAAGCCAAGAAGTTTGGATCCTTGGGTAAATATTAGTAGGAGTACCTGCAAATATTTGTCACTCTTAGCGGCCCAAGTGTCTGGCCATGCGTGAATAGGTCATGTCCCGGGTAGCTTTATTAAACATTTTATTAACATCGTTTAGATAATCTCCCTTCTAGCCAGAAAAACTTTCCGCAAGTTGCCAGCAGAAATTAACAAGTGCCGTCGCGACGTCGACGGTGATTATGATTATGAATGGGCGGAGCCCTTTGCCAGAGCAGGCAATCTTTGTCTAATACTCGTGGCTGGGTGGCTGGATAGCTGGGAAGCCTTGGCCAAGTTTGCACTGGAACGTGGCCCAAAGTTTGGTTTATGTAGCCTGCGAACGCTGGGGGAAAGTTTCACATTTTTGCTAATTAGCTTCGTTTATCTGCACTGCACTTGCAGTTTTTGACAGCGGCTCGAACTGCAACCAAAGCAGCTGAAACGAAGCTCTTGTTCGAGGGCCGAGGCCGGCTGAATATATATTTAATTAATTCCTGTCGGCCAACTTTATATTGTCCTGCTGAATTGGTGAACTCAATTTAAGATCGTCTCTATTTTAAAATTCAATTTATTTTGCATTTATGGTGTCACGTATTTCGGACACGTGACAGAATATTAAATATGGTAATTTTTATCCATCACGTCAAAGTCATCTTCGATGTCATTAAAGAATATTCATGTATTTTTGATATCCATTGGATTTTCTTACACGCTCTTTAAGTGCTGAATATGAATATTAAAAACTTTATTGACACATTTCCAATTTGAAATGCAGGCAGGCAGTCAGCATCATGACAAAATGTTGATTAAATTCCTCGAGGACAGGCCACTGCAGGGATTCAGGTTAAGCTGTTTCTCTGCATCATAAATAAGTCAAAGGCCACGGAGATTGAAGGGTAGCTAGCAAATCCTCAGAAAGATGAAAGAGCAGACCAAAGGACCACATAATTTCCGCCCCAAATGGAATTTACATTCTGGAATGGCGATGGCTACCTGTCAGTCTTGTGATTTACCTTGATCGCTTTAAGGTTTTAGGTTATTTTAGGCTTAATTGTTACGGCTTAAAGTCAATGACCAATGATATCAAATTTGGCTTTAAGCTCCTGCTCCTGGGCGTTAAACGTGTGGCCGTCTCGTTAGTGCCTTTGGACCGGGGAAAATGGCAATTTCTTTTCCTTATCCGCTACCTCTTGTGTTGTATTTTTATTCAATTTGTGTGGCACATTCAGTCGGGCAAAAAACCAATAAATTTGCATGTAAGAGACAGGGAAAAGTGTGCAAACCGAGGGAAGCATTTAAAAATTAATTAATTCAATTGCAATGCGACTCTCGTTGCAATGTTTCGCCGGGCACCAGTTCGGACCTCGGATGCCGTATAATTTGGTCCTGTTCTTTGAGTCCTTTCTACCTATTTTTTTTTGTATTTTTTTCCAGCGCTGCCTTTGTGCGACACTGTGTGCGTGTGTATATGTGTTCGGAGGTGCGTGTCCGGGTCTCTGTCATTGTCCTTGCGAGGAATTAAATTGCATTTTAAATAGGCAGCGTTAATTTTATAAATAATTTATACGAACTCGCAATTTGCAATTGCAAACTGCATCGAAACAGGTGCGAATGGTGGCTGGTGAGCGTAATAAAGGATTATTGATTGTAATTTTATTTCATTTATTATTCAGCCTGGGAATTGCTTACGACTTAGGCATTCAATGGCAATTAAGTAATGACTACGGCTATTTATTTGCTTGAAGTTATAGGATTTACTCATAATAAATTAGACAAGAACTTAATTGGATAAATAGGAAATACATTTAAGGGCTGATTTTATTTGAAATAATTATATTGAGGGCACTGAAGGCCTGATGTATTTATTTATTTAATGGATTTACAGTATCTAAATAAATAAATATATTTAAAAGGTTCTCAGATCCCCACATTTAATTTTTATTTATTTTCTTAGTTAATGTCATCCCGGAATTGTATTAAGCCCCACGTTATTTATGCCGACTCATTAATGGAATTATTTATGCAGCAGCCAGGGCAAAGCTGTAAATTATATTGACACTATTGCGTATGAATGGATTTATAATTGAGTGTCCGCCCCGTAATTGCAGTCATTATTTCAAAGTGAGAGCATTGAAAGCTTTAACACACTCCCATTAAATTTAAGTTTGACCCGCTCTTTGATTTTCTCTTTTTTTCTGTAATGGAGTAAAGGTCAACCAATCAAGCGGAGATAATTCGCAGTCACAAGACATCAATTCCCGGACGACTGACATCAATCATAACAATGTCGGAGGAATGACACATTTTTTTATGAAACATTCGAACAGATAAATTGAGCAGTTAATGTGCTGGGCGAAAGAGCGATGTGAAGTCATTTGAGTGCAATTTCGAGGGGCCGAGGAGAGTGATTTAAAGACTCACTGTTTGGCATGCGAACTGCGCGGTGGATTTGATACATTTTGCAATCAAGGGAATTTGACTGGCTTAATTAGACAGCTAATTAGGACAGCCCAAGGGGCAAAGCAAGAAGATGACGGCTGCATAAAGTGAACAAAAATTTGTTAGATATCAGATAAACATACTTGGGAAAATAAATAAGTTTTAGTATTGTTTAAAATACTCTCTATGGGTTATTATTTTCAGAAAAAAAATATTCATAGTAATATGTATTTTGATATCTTTCCCATGTTAATTCCCATATCTTACCAATGTCCCTTTCAGTGTAACTGTCATGAGGTATCAAAGCGCTTTTCTCCGAGCCGCAACATGTTTATGGATGGCATTATAATAGCACAAGGCGCTTAGCTCATTTGCATAATGCCTGCGATAAGCTGACAGGTGAACAATGCTCGAATTGCTTCCGGAACCCATACGCGTCTCTGTGATATATTTACTCGCATCAGCGCCAAGTTAATTAACGAAATCATCCATTTACGCAGCAAATATTGATTTAAAGTTCAGCCCACAGAGGAAAACATCAACAAGATTTATCTTATCATCTCGGGGAGAAAAAACTTTTAAATGAAACTTCAAATGCACGCAAAGGGACATACACGCGCAAAAAGAGCGAACTTGAAGAGTAAAATTGCATAAAATTGCAGTTAGTTTGTGTTTATTTTCTTCTGACTGTTGAAAAGTCGGTGGGTTATATATGCATATATTGGCTTGTACGCAGTTATATACGGCCTGGGTTGGGGAAGATCGCGCTGGCTGACATTCATAAACCGCACATGTCGCTCGGCGTCTGGCAATCATAAAGAGGCAACGATGAAATTGCATTGCTGGCCATTTTAAAAATTCGCAAAAAATATATATAAATAAATATACATATTCATATATAGCCTGGCACGTGTATGTAACATATAAATAAATTACATGTGTTTGCTGTCGTTGTTTGATATTTACAGCAATTTATTTCCATTTTTTTTTTGGCCAACCTCGTTGGGCTTTATAATTTTATGTCGATAAAGGGTTTAACCCTCGTCATCATTGGCCCTGACAGGAGCCGATTCCTGATGCGGCTATTCGATGCTGTTAATGTCCTGCCAGCCCTTTGGGCTATTTAAATGCACTTTAATTTGACAGATGCTTCTTCAATGGGAAAATGGGAAAATCAAGGGGCGGACGACGGACTGAGAGGTCACTGGGGGCAACCTTTGTGGCCGGTTTTTCGTTTGCTGGCCAAGTCAACCGTTAAAAGTGCTTCCAATTAAGCACTGATTTCCAGAGGCAAATGGAGGGCAAACAAAGTTTTCATTTCTAATTAAAATCGTATTAAAGCCAACGATAAGAGAATGAATCGAAAACGTTGCTAAGCCGCAAAGTTTAGCTTTCGATGGTTTCGCCTTATTTTCCACAGGCAGGCAGGCGGCAATACAATTGATTTTGATTATATTTTTTTTCTTCTCCTTTCCTAGTAAATTGGTTTCTAATGCCTTCGGGCTGTGGACCACTTCTGCCTTTGGTCCCTTCTTTTTTCTTAGCCATTTCTACTCAATAATGTTATTAGTCAGGCCAATTTCGGAGAGTGTTCGGTGTGTGTGTGTACGCTTTTGGTCTTATTGTTGTGTTTTTTTTTTCTCCCATTTTGGGTATGCAGCCGGGGAAAACACTTTCCTTTACTTAGGCTGATTTCATTGTGATGGATTCCGTGAGCTGATGGCTTACCCTTGGACTCATTTCCACGGCGAAGAGGGATTTTCCAGATTGAAAAGTATTTTTCAGCCGCAATTATCGGGTAATAAACATTAGTGTTAACTCAGCTAGGGGCGCTGAATTTATTGAAAAGTATTAGTTTTTTTTTTATTTGAAATTATTAGGTTGGTATTATTAAAAAATTAATATCTTAAGCATGAACAGTTACAAACTTTTTGAAATAGAACGTAGTACTTTTTAAAGAAATGTACCCCAAATAGCTAAAAGATTTCCCTGATTTAGAAGTCAGTTCCAGTCGTAATTATCCGGCCATAAATATAGGACCTCACCCCCTTTCAGTCATAAAGTTGGTCGGCAAAGTATTGCATAGAAAAAAGTGGAAGAATAACTATTATTTCACGCTAAATTGCATTCAGCAGCAAAACAGTTACGTTCAACGACTTCACACAGACTGATAAATGGGCCTTCCGACAAACGGCAGATACTCGCAGGCCCCGGAGGCAAAAGTTTTCCCCTTTTTTTGTCTCGTTGCATTTTCACGGGATATATTTGTGGGGGGTTCATCAGGCGGGCCGAGGCCTACGCCTCATTTGAGCCAAAGTATTGGCACACAATGCGACCTCGTCGGCGGCAATAACAATGACAGTTATGAGTTTTTGTCAGCTGGACGCTGGAAAAAATACGAAAAAAATACAAAAAACCACGTTGCATGGAAATGAGAGTTTGCAATGCGATCCACGGACAAGCAACAATCGAAATCAATTAAACGGCAGGCTGAAATCGTGGAGAGATGAGGCTAGGTGAAGTGGTTTAGTTTTTAACACGACAACAAGTTGATGCTCTTCCTTAAAGGTAAATATTATAGCAAACAATGTTTTAAAATTATTAATAGTTCATAAAATAGTTTTTTATTTCCTATTTTTGAATATTATTACTCTTGAAAAGATTAGTTTTATCCCTATTAGTTACTCAGAGCTACAAAATAGAAATATTTTAAAATTTTGTTTAAAGAAAACCTTGTAACAATTAAATAAAAATAATATTCAAGAAAAAACAATTATAAATAATTAGATAAATGAATAGGACTAGAACCTATTTCAAATTATGATTTAGTTATAGCACCCTTTACTACAAAAATATTTTTTTGCAACCTTAGATTCACTTAAATCCAAGAATGCGAACGGAAAGTAGAAATCATAGAAAAAGTGCATGAAAAGCAATCTTTTTTTACGCTAAATTGCCTTCAACGAGGAAAGGCATCGCAGAGACAGATAAATGATTGGACGGAATGGACAAACCGGATGAATGCGGATAGCAGGACAGTTTGTCAAGGTTTTTATTCAAGGGAAAAACCGAGCGGCAACGGATATTTGTGTGGAGTTCATCGGGCGAGAAGTCTACGGCTCATTGAAGTCGAAACAATACGATGGCAGCTATGAGATCCGTTTTTTTCAGATATCTTTCTATCTCTGGTGGAATCATTGATATCAGTTAAATTGCAATGGTGGCCAAACAGAAAATTAGAACTTAATCAATGTTAGGAATATAATATAATTTCGTACAAATTATAATTGGAAACGATAAAGTTCAAGGATATTTATTCTCCGTGCTATTCCCTCTGTATTTAGGGCGAAACCAAATTTTCCTGGGAACTAGCACTGCTCTTTGGCCTCATAGACGGTCTTCATTGAATTAAATTTCGTCGCTGTCATGCCGCTGGCTACAAATGACATAATACTGGCTGGTGGCCTTTCCTGCCATCCGGCCATCAAGTTGGCCACTAATGAAAGGCGTTTCCTATAAACAAACATCAGCGGGAGCGGAGTGAGCAGTGACAGCAGTGCCGACGGACTTGTGTTGGCCAAATGCACGTCGTGTTGGCCACAAAATTGCATTTGCGTTAGTCTCGAAATTGTACGCCGCCAGACTAACGGCCTTTGCCCCCCCCTTCAAAATCCCCGAGCCATCAAAATTCCAGGACGAAGAGGGATGCGTGGGATGACATTTGAGGCTTGTGCTTTTCGTTTTAATTAAAATCGTGTCGAATTATTGTCGCTACCCTCGTCATCGAATGGGATTAGATTTGTTTAACAATCGCGCTGTTAAGTAAATCAATGTGGAGCATACAGCCTCGTTTTGTGGTCACAATTACGCTGTTTAATTAAAGGCAATAGCTGCCAGATATATGTATATGCCCTCGTCTCGTTTGCCTTTGATATTAGTGTGCAATTAAGTCTTGGGTTTATTCTATTTTCGGTGCCTTGGCCGGTGACAAGTCGAAAGTTTCTGACAACGAAATTGTCTTGTAAATTACTTTTGCATACATTTTATGCGGTTAGCAAAGAAGTGCACGGACAATTTACACAATTGCTAGGATAAACTTGGCTTCGAGCCCTGGAAAAATTTGCTTAGCTATGGTAATATTAATTTGGAAGTTTCGTCCGGGAACTTGGTGAAATTCGCTTGCAAATTGGAGAGGGTAATTATTTATTTTGATGCATTTCATTTCACTTAAAGTCTGGGGTCATCGTTAAGGCTTGAAGAAATACTAACACAAGTTGAGAGCCAGACCAAGGAAACCGAAATTAAATTGCAAAACAATTGCAATAGTGACAGGAAGTCTCTGGACTGCAACCACGGGGATTTTGGCCAAAAAGCGAAAGGAATTATTTATATAAAAAATGTTTTTGCTTTGAGACTCTTGTGTATTATATTTCAAGAGCTTATTTTGCTGCCGACTGAAAGCAGAAACTTTTTAAATAAAAGACCATAATATTTGTCAAGTTATTTTTTTATCTAAAACATATTTTTTTGCAATTTAAATGTTCACAAGTTGTGTGGGGCTCTTTTGGTTGTATATGTTTATGATTATTTAATTTGACTATATGGAAATTTTAATGTGATAACTTAATATTCGATTTGTTTTTATGCTGTATATTTTTTGGTTAGCCACAAAATTGCTTTAGAGTTCATCATATTTCCGTTGTTGAAATGTTTAAGTCACAGGAGAAGCCCAGAGGCTAAAAACCACTAACTCCTTGCCCCCAAGCAATTAGAGCGAATCATTAATTCATTTCGGGCAGCATTTTAAATACAAATTCACACCTCAGGCATTTTAAATATATTGATTGGTAAACAACAACAAATTAAACTTTTTCTAAAGGAAAGAATGTTAATAAAGATTATTGGATTGTGAATATATTTGTGATTCCTGTTCCTAAATTTCCCTTCTGTGAGTTCCATTTTAACTCTGTACAAACCAACCGAAGTAGGTTCTTATTAATTTAAGGTTTTAATAGTTCATAGCTATAGCTATATCATAAATACCTTTAACATCAATACGTTTTCTTTTGATATAAATTTAACATTATTTTCCCACCTAAACTTTCGGTTGAAAAAAATTTCAAAGTTATTTCCACACCCCTGGAGACTTAAAAAGCAAAACTTTTCGGCCGGAAACAATTAGAGCAAATGAAAATTTAATTTCTGCAAGACATGCCCCGTATTTTACTCAACGTTAAACGTTAAAAACTTAAATTCTCACTTCGGTGGTGGGAAAACACTCTTCGGGGTTGGCCCTTCGGCGAAAGTCCGCTGACAGCTCTGACATGCATTTCGCGCCCAAAGAATGAGACAGGCGGACAGAAGCTGGCCTTTGTACATTCTTAAAATGTGTATATGAATAAGTGAGTGGCGGAGAAAACGGAAAACTTTTCATGCAATTTCTCCGGGGTTTTCTGGCGGCTGTCGAGTGTGCCGAGTGCTGAATGCCGCGAGCCAAAGGACCAAGCAACGCCACAAAATGGCGCCAATGATGAAGGCGATGATGATGGGCTCGAGAAGTTTGGCATTTTTGGTGTGAGCAATTGAGTGGCTAAACTGATTTGAGGCAGTTTGTTTGCTTTGGGGAAAATACAGACGACGAGAGTTCACTGCACTCGGCGGATTATGGAGTGTCTGAGGCCGGAGCAAAGTCCAATTTCATAATTACCATTATTCATGACGAGTTCAAGTCACACTGGTGACTCCGGCTCCGTTTCGCCACCAAAAACAATGGCTAACAATGAGAGCGAAGCTAGAGAACGGCGAACTTTTTGCCGAACTTGAAGACTTTTTAATGTCTTCAAGCGAAGCATTTAAAAGAACCATAAAAAAGCGTTTTATTGTCTCGACTACCCCAGCATTTTCCTCCTCCAACGGTTGCCCCACGAGCATTCGGCTGGATCCCCCTAGCAGCTTTTGTTTGGTTTTGCCTTTGTGCTCCTCGGCTGTTCATTTCTCTCTACTGGTCGAAGCGAGTCAAAGGAAGAAAGGACGATGGCCGCAGAAGGAACAAAAGGGCGTGTTAATTAAATTAAGGGGAATTCACCTTGGGGCGCGCGGTGGCGCATTATCGGGAAAATCTAATCACTGAAAAGGATGCCGGCTTCCGGGGTACCCCAAAAATGTTTCCCAATAAATATTGCTGCTCACGCAATGGAATTTTATTGGTGGTTTCCTTGTCGATTGGTCACGACTGTCATTAACACCTTTTTTAAATACCTCGAAGTTCTGTAGGCTTTAATAACATATTATTATTAATAATAGCATATAATTCGATAATAAAATAAAACCTTTCCTTAAGTGTTTGAGGAAACATGACATGAAACTTTCCTGACCTTTACGCATCTTTATCTTTACTTTATAATAGTTATTGCCTTCAAATTTTTTTTTTTTATATTATATTCCTCTACCCGATTTATCCGGAGGTAGTGACTATAACCCTTTAAAGGGTCGCACAAATAATCAAAAGCCATTTCCTTTGAGCAATTTGTGTAACTCAATTTTAATTCCCTAATCTCCGCACGCCTTCAAGAAACTCTTCTGAGTCGGTTGGCAAAATTAAGATTTAAATAATTTATTTTGGGCACATTTAATTTGCTGGCAACACACATAAGGCTAACCCAAGCCATTTCTCTAGGCCCATTCAGGCGCACAATAAGTTGGGGCGGAGGGCGAAAGGTTGACCCATTCCGGGATAAATGTGCACTTAAAGTCGAGGCCCGAGATTGCTCGGCTCGGCTGTCATTTGTCCTGCCTAATTCGGCATGTGACCAAAGTCATTAGGCATTGACTTGGCCACGGGTAATGCCAATGGCATTGGGATCAATCCGTCTGAGGACCCGTACCGTTGCGTCCGGATTCAGGATTCCGGACTCCGGACTCCGGAGGCTTTAGGAAATGCCGGGACCGAGGCAATCTCACACATGTTTACATTTAATCCACTTTTATTGCAGCCCTTGGGTGGCAAGCGACCCTCAGTTATTATGCTGATTGTGTTGACACACTCGCCATCCCTTGTTTGGGCCCACACACACTCGTATATACACTTATTCCGACACACAATGTTTGGTGGGGCCTTTGGCAACTTTTATGTTTGTGCTGAGCTTGTCACTAAATATTTTATAAGCGCTTACCTTTCCCCCCGCGCTCAGGGTCCAAAATAAATAAAAATTCAATTTTATTTTTACGCCCAGCGAAGGAGCCCATTTTGCACGTGCCCAGAGCCCAGTCTCTGGTCAGCTTGGCCAACAGTCTTGACGTCTTATGACAAATTGATTACCTTGTGGCCAAGTTGGCCGAAAGCCGAATATCGAAAGCCGAAAGCCAAAAACTTTTCCAACTCTTGACCCGGACAGCTGTCAAGTGCTGGATCGCCAGAAATTATCCTACAAGCCGTTTACAGCGACCGACCCCCTGACTTTTAGTTAAACTTCTTCTTTTTCTTTTAATTTAATCAATGGCGATTGCATCGTCACACACCAATGACACTTTAAGTCTCCCTCAACTGTGACGGTGCGGAAAAAAGTTTTCCATGGCCAAATGAACCCTTTGACAACATTGTGTTTTTCAGTGGGTGTAACAAAAAAAAAAAAAAAGGGAAAGTCAAGCATATTTCAAGGGACCCTCTGGGCTTTTGTGTTTTTGGGCTTTCAGCTTATCCATTCAGATGAATGTCCTTGAATGGGGTTTGAGGGGAACTTTGAATGTGGAAGAATAAAACTAAGAGTCACTAAATGGATGATTTCCTTTTTCTCATTAAGAAACTTCTCAAAAATTCCTTTTAAATAACGTATTTTAGTTCTGTATTTTTTCCGATTAAAAATAATAACGTATAACCCAGGACTTCCCTAAACTTTTAGATTTTTTTATATTTATTTCACTACATTTCAGTGAAATTTTCTCCGTGCTTTTGGTAATATAATCCTCCATTTAGCAGTGGAATATCTAGCGGAAGACAAAGAGAAATATTTTCGTACTTGTGCTCGATAATAATCTGCATTTCCGCTTCCCTTTTAGTCGAGTGGAAACAAAATTTCTGTTGTCTGGCAACAAATATGAACAATCAATCTGTCTGTCGCAGCAGCATATACATTTATACGAGTATCCACTAAGAGCAGCACATTTTCTCTGATTTATCCGAGAATTTTCTGTTATTCTGGCTTGCCTTTGTTTTATTCCTTTTCCACTTGTTAGCTTCCGTTTCCGTTTCTATTGCATATTTTTCGGGGCGATTTGTTTGTGCACGTTGCAACGCATTGCACAGTTGCCAATGACAGTTGGCATATGAGTTTGTGTGTGTTCATATGTATGTAAATGGTTATTTGACAAGCTGCTAAAGTTACATCGTCTTTGTTCAGTTAACAAGTCACGGAAATTACAGAGACATAATAGTAAGGCTTTGCACACAGAAACTCTAGCTAGCAGTTTCACTCGAAGATTTTCTCTTAGCTCTTAGGGTTGATTTATTAAAGGATTTAAGGATGAATAAAGGTTTATTTATTTATTAAAAGGGCTTAAAAATCATTGTGAAAATTCAATTGGGCTTTATCAAGCATAAATGGTTTTTTATTCAAGTGATTTTCCAATGAAAACAAATGTTCGTGCGTATAAAAACATTATTGTCTGACAGTGTTCTGATAAATACATTTTTTGTTTATTGCAATTGTTTACTATGTTGCATGTAAAAGTTCTTTATTAAATCAGTGTTAATGTTGTTGTAACAAATATTTTGTATATCTATTCAAATGGAAATTGAGGAATAAATAAGGCTGCGCATTTTAATTTGTATTCTGTGAAAATGTCTGATGGCTCAATAGGCATTAAGTGCCATGATTCTATTAAATGCAAACGCATCTTGCCTATCAAATAACACTTTTGTTATTGAGTGAAATGAGATCTTCCTATCGGGAAATGTCATAAATTAGGCTAATTAACATTCAGTGTACGGGGTTCTTACCATTTATGTGAACAGACTTATTATGAGGGAAGATGCTTGAAATGGGAACGCAATCCTGCATAAAATTGCCAAGTGCGTCAGCTTTGTTTCCTGCTTAAAATAAGCTGAACACATATTCTAAAATGGTATTAAAAGCATTCCACAAACAATATTATGAAGAAATTTATTTTAAGTACTCTTGGTGTATAAATATGTATACGATTTCGATTTTGTCTGATCCATTTGCGCTGCTCAGGGGAAATTTAATAAATAAGAGATACCACTTTTCCACTCAAAATTGCCGGAAAATTTAAAAAAACAATAGAAGCAACATATGCCTCAAGAGATTTTCATCTTATTTTATTCACTAACTATCCGTCAGATGAAATATGATATTTTTACGTATTTTGTGGTTCGTTTTAGAATATTGTGAGAGCTTTTTGGGCTCTTATAAAAAGTTTATTTCACGTGGTGAATTTTTTCTCTAATTGACAGCTGCATGATTTACAAGTTTTGTGAGGGTAAAACAATGTTTGAGTAATTACTTTGTAATTAAAATTCAATTATGTTTTTAATAATTTACTCTTGCGGTTTATTTATGGGAGAAATCATAAAAAAAAATATTGAGTTTGTGAATCACAAGCCGTAATTAAGTATTTATTTAGTCAAAGCTAAAACCAAACTCAGCTGGAACAATGCTTTAATGGCTCTCCCCTGGATTTACGAACAAACCCGACCATACCAGACAATATATCAAAAGTTTTTGTCACATGCGACGTGGAAAAAAAGTGCCATTTACTAATTGCAACTTTTAATTAAATATCGACCTTTAATGCAGCCAGAACAGAAAAACGGCAAGGACCCAACGGAGAGAAGAAGACGAGTCACCGCATTTTGGGGCAAACCACATTGAATTTTGGCATAGCAGCAGATACATTTACGGAGACGGTCGTTGGGGGCGATCCGGCAGATGCAATGGGCTACATATACATATAGATGGGTTGGCGTTGGCCCTTCCGGTCCGTTTCTGGTCGAGGCAAGTAAACAAACGTTTCCGCTTTTGAAAAATTGCTCCCATTTTTTGGCTGAATGGACAAGCGGCAAGTCCTGACCCAATGCAAGTCGCAGACATCACCGAAAAAACCGCTTCCTGCTGTTGTTGTTTGTTATTACACCCACAACCCACCGACTGCAGATAAGCCAGAAAAAAGTCGGGTCAAAAAGGCAGCCACGCCCTCAGACATTCTGCTGAACTATAAATAATAGTTACACATTTTTTTGCTGCCCTCCATTTTGGGCATGTTTTGCCACAAGATCAACAGAGTTAAAGTGAAAATGTTTCCATATGCATGCGCCAACAACAACAAGTTTTCAAAAACAACAAAAGAAAAAAAAAAGGAAAAAAGGTAGAGAATTGAAAACAACAATATTTGAAGTCAGACATGAAAGCGAAAC
This sequence comes from Drosophila tani, assembly GCA_008042535.1. NCBI lineage: Eukaryota > Metazoa > Arthropoda > Insecta > Diptera > Drosophilidae > Drosophila > Drosophila tani. Next base: position 64,657 of record VNJO01010053.1, on the reverse strand, counting down.
AATGGAAGCCAAAAAATATCGCATTGTCTAGAGGCATTTTCTATAAAATAATAGGTATTGTATTAAATTTTTCTTTATTAATATTTCTTTCCTATTTAGCTTGGAAAGTTTTTTGTTTATTATTGTTTTTATTTGTTTAGTTTATAGAATAATATCCTCTTAATGAAAAATACTTTGTTTCCTGGCAATCAATAGGTACATAACAAATACATTTTTAATACTTATGCTTCCAATATTTCATAAAAAATTAGTTATAAATTTTATTAAAGCATCAGCACATAGATGTTATTTTGTAAATGTTGGGTTTAATATAAACATATTTATTTAAAAGGGCTACGAGTACATTTATTGTCGAATTATTTATATCAGCTTGAGTAATTAATAAACAATTCTAAAGGCATTATAATATTTTTGTCATTCTCATTGTTAAATTCCATGTTATCCTTCATTTTCAGTAAATTTTGTTAATGGCTTCCTGTCCAACCCAGTACGAAGGCGTTTAAATATATATCTCATTATATTGCCATACAAATTTATTGAATGTAATGCAATAAAGAGTGTCACCCTGACATTGATGTAATTAAAAAACATTTGCGGCCATTAAAATGCCATTTAGTATGCTTCGTATCGTTACGCCACAGGGCCATTAAACTCATTAAAATTTTGACTTTGGCCAGGACGGGGGGCATGTCGTGTGATGTAAGTAACCACCGTAACTGAATTTTCCGGCATTGTGTGAATCGCACACCACAAGATCTCGTGTTCGGGCGAGCCTTCAATTTATCTGAGTCGGTTTCGGGTGGCCGATGTGATTAACGTTGCCCTTTGCGCCTTTGTCTCTATCTGCAACTGAAAGCCGGAGCGGAGGGCTGGCTGAGCTATGCGTTAATCAAATGTCAATTACGCTGCGGATTTCCAAATGGATTGCTGCAACAACAGGCAAGTGGTGTCAGCTTAGCCTTTTTCGCGGTGTCTTTTTAAAAGCTAAGTTCTTGAAAGTCCTTTAATTGTGGATGAAACGATACTGCACTAGGGAAAATAATTGCTTTATCCTTCGAAATTGATCCCAACATTAATTTTACTTTTAAGCAAATCTAAAATTATTATTTTTCGTATCTATAACAAAGAAAATATTTAGTTTGTAATTTATATATCATATATTTTATGTATAAAGTAATTAATTAAGAGATATTAAGATTTTTGACCTTTAAATTTCTTGTAATTCTCTGTATCTCTCTTTAGGTATTTTTACCTTTATGAACAGATTGCTCAACACTGGCAAGTGAGAAACTGCGATCCTGGCTTACTGACGACACACCAATTGTACAATGGGAGGCCGCTAAATCTTGGCGCTCGTTGGTTATACGTTTTCAGCGTTTTTGCCTCTTCTGCTGGCACTTCACACAGATACTCACGCACGCACACCGTGCCAATCATACTCGTATGGAGGGACAGGCGTCCTTTGCTGCAGTTTGTTCCCAGCTCCTTGCTTCCTGTTCCCTGCTCCTGTCTCTTTGCGCCCATCGCCGCCCTTATCCTTTATGCAATTTGTCTTTATGCGCCACCCTTTTTGCTCACTTTGCTCCGAGCCCTCGCAACTCGGAGTGGTTGGCGGTCATAAGATATGCCCGACTTTACTCACGTTGCCAGCATTTTAAGTTGCCACTTCCCCTCCGTTCGGCGCGCGCCACTTTCATCTTCATTTTGATGGTCTTTAAATATCCCCGAAACAGACAGCTTCATGCATATAAAGCCTCGCATGCACCACGAAAAAAATGGGTTTGCTATCCATAAATAATGAAGCAAGCAAAGTATTGCAAAATTTGTTTAATGATTTAATAAAGAATAAGAATATGCGATTGTTAACGCAAGGGATAAAAGCTTATATACATTTTCGGGTTCTTTGATAGAAAAACATTTAAAAACAAATATTTTTTCGCCATCATTGAGCGTATTTTTCCATAAGCCAACTCATTGATATGCTTTTATTAATTATTTTTCAGTGTAAATAATCACTCCTTTAAGATAACTTTTCTGCCTTTGAATATTGGGAAAACAGCGCTGGTAATTTGATGATTATAAGTCCCAGCACAGTACGAAGCTCAAGTGCACCACAGGGTTGTGCCTCAGGGTGCATGTGCCTTTGCGGTCTAATCGCCACCTTAGGATACTCCCAGACCATGTGGGTTTTCATCAAGTATTGGGAAATGTTGAAACTATCCCTAGGCCAAGCTGTGGCAATCAACAGGATGACGGATAAATCTAGATTTAGGTAATCAAACAATTTAATTAAAAAATGGTATAAAAATTTATAATCAGAAAGGATATTTAGTTACTGTATTTCTCTAAGCATAAATTTTGTTATAATTTATTATTATTTATTAAAGCAAATTACGAACTGTATCACATATTCCGTTTGTATACGCGGAGATAACAAATGTTACGTTGAGCTGCTTATTCAACTTCCTTTACTGTCCAACATTAATAAGCTTACCCAGAAATTTCACTCCAGTCACTCAGTTTTCCTTAGTCATTGTTTATCCAATGGATAACATTTTTTTCGTTAGGTCTTTCTTACTTTCTTTCTTTTTTTTTTGAATGGAAAACTTTTGTTTGCTATTTGTATATGAAGACAAATCGAAAATGGCAAAAAAGATGATTTATTACCCACGAAGTAAATGAAAAAAGAATAACATAGGGAAAAAAATGTGATTTATACAGAGGCACGTACGCATTGAGGAAACAATATCGGACTGTGTTAAATGACTTTTGTAACTATAACGCTTTAATTTCAGGGGGAGTTAATGTAGGCGAAATATTTGCCCAAAATTGGCTGCCATTTAAGCCAAGGCTAAGTGGCCTTCAATTCCTTGAAGGAAAAGTTTACGGAAGTCAATTGCTAGGGGGATCAGCAAGAAAAAAAGGAAAGATAAATATTTTTAATGTAGTACTTGTTGAACTTGCCCAGGGCACTTTCGAGTACTGGTTTTTATACAAAAGAGAGGCAAATAAATAATCTAAATGTGGAATAAAAGCAGCATTAAATGTATTCCATTAGGCCACTCGGTTTTAAGTACATCTAATTTGCAACAATTTGAGCGCCATCTAATGTTATACATCGGGGGAAAAAAGGGGAAAAGTCATAAAAATGTTTATGCTCTTTTTATGAGCACACAAGCTGCGGCATATCACACAGTTAAACAATTGTTCCCCGACTAGCCAGGACACTGCCTGGCTGTGTTTTGTTTTTCTTTCTATCCCTCGCCGTTCCCCAGGACATTTACTTTTATTGTGCGACTGGTTCAAGGTTCGGGCACTTTGATTATGACGTTAGTTCTACCACCACTACTGGCTGCAGGGCAGGACCAAGAAATGGAGGCGGGTCGAGAGTCCTTGCCTCAGGATGCGCCATTAGTGTTGTCATCTGAATATGCCGAAAAGAAAGCCAGTCCCAGGGTAACAAATAAGTTAAACAACAGGTTGGTAATTTTTAATAACATTTTGTTTTTGCTAAAAGTATATATTTAAATATTAATATTATTTTATTAAATTATTTGTTTCCCTTTTTTCTTAGTAAATAAATAAATCGTGTTTGACGTTCTTAAAGGGTTCAAATTCTGTATGAAACTCTAGCCAAGTTGGCTTCTTTAAAATATGAACAGAAAATAGCCAGCCTGCTAACACTGTCAGCTACATTATGGCCAACAGAATCTGGCAATGGCGTTCGCCTGTGTGCTGGCAATTGCAGCCAAAAAGGAAATGTTAGGACCGGCCCAAGGATGCACAAAAGATACTCGTGCTCGCACACTTAGTCGTTGTTATGTTATCTTTATGCGGAAGCTGCCTGCTCGGAAGTGCCACAAAGAACTTCGAAGATGAAGTTCCCGACTAGTCGGAGTATTAATTCTTGGTTTTATTTGCATGCTTTAAACGCTTTATGTGCCCCGCTCCGCGTCGGCGGTGCCAAGTGGCCGAATGGAGGAGAAGTACTCCCAAAGTTTATCGGGATGTTTTGGCAGGAGGAAAACGTTTGTTCGTCAGCTGTCAACGGTGGCAGTCGCTTTTACCACCCACCAACTACCAGCTCCTGCCGCCGGAATAGCCGAAAAAGCGGAATTCTTCAGTTGTCTCCGGCATTAGCGGACCGGAAGTCAGCTGTTGTCCTGTGAGCTGTGCCATAAACTAAACAAAGGCCGGCCGCCCCGCCCATTCGTGCTGGAATTACGCCGAAATTCGGACAGACCTCCAAACAAATTGTTTATGTTAAGGAAGTCACGTAAAGTGTCGTGTCCTTAGGAAAAGCTCTCTCAGGAGGACGAGCTAGAAGTAAGCAGGGCCAAAAGGACAGCCAGTCTGGCCCCAAAACCTAATCATCATCATCATCCTCTGGTGTTTCCTTTAAGATACCATTTCCTGCTGGTCTGGCACCGATTCTCAAATCTCAATTTAAAATTTAAGCTTGGATTTGATCGTAAAACCCGGTGCGGACCTTTCGTGGGAATTTCTAATTGTGTTTTCCCTAATTAAAGTGCCGGTCCTCGGCCTTCGGGCTGCTCAACTCGTTGGCAACCGCAAAATATGCCGCCACCACAAGGCCAAGACTATTATGAGCACTTTTTGGCCAAGCCCCAGCTACGCATTTTTCCGCAGGTTATTAATCAAATGAGAAAAGTAATTTTTCAGAGGCTGGCATTAATTTGATTGGCATGCCTCAGGCCGCAGGGCAATGAACTGTTAAATAAAATATATCCTAGGCTTGGGACAAAAGCTGTAAAATAAATTTTGGGATGATACACAAGGGATTTTGGAGCTTTAATCAAAGTGATAAGTGCTTTTCATTATAACTCAGGGGTTGGATTATGAAATTAGTTATACGACATCGAGGAAATACGAAATTATAATTACTTTAATTATATTACAATTACCTATTTTTTAGTACAAATTTTTCCTAATTATTTTATTTTATAATGGATAATTTAATAGATTTTTAAATATCACCATTCAAATGGCAAAATAAATCAGTATTAACTTACACTTTGTTTCTTTCTTAAATCCAATATACTATTCTGAATAATATGGCTTTAAATTTAACAGATACAACATTCACCTCAAACTTGTTCGCAATCCGCCGAAGCCTCGAACATGTTGCCTGCTCCACGCAAATACAGTGGCTCTGCAAATAGTTGGGGGCACTAACACAAGCCATTAGTTCTCGGGCCCTGCGAGTAAACATAAAATATTAAATATGCATAATGACAAATCTGGTAGTCATTAGGGCAAATGGCTTAAGGCTTGAATTTGGGCTCTTAAAGTCTTGACATTAATTTCAAAGAGCAAACTTGTTAGTCACTGTGAACCCCTTTTTTTCGCTACCCTAGTTTTGTATATGTGGTATCTGCAGTTCCAAGGGTACACGATATGTGTGTTTATGTAGCAGAGATTTTTTTCTTAGTGACTTATAATTCCTTTGTAAAACCGCCCTAAAGTACGCACATATTTTGTAATTAAGATTTCTTTAACATTTTTCGCTTATTTAAAAATTTCATTCTGAAAGTGCTTAAATTATGTTGTTATTTTTAATGCTAATTTCTGAACTATTTAATTACGAATGAAAGAGTACCGGGTATCTCATAGTCAGAACATTTATCTATTAGATTTCTCCTATGTTGTTTTTAACCCGGACACGTGTCGCCCTTGTTTTGGGATAGCCCATTAACGCATTGCCAGGCTGCTGGGGTTTGCATAATTAGAAATGCCTTACGACACACGCACACACGCATAAACAGCGCGTCCTTTCACAGGCAAATGGGCCCTCAAGGTAATACGAATTACACATACCGTTGTGCGGAAAGAATCCCACTGTTCCGTAGCCCCGCAGAAACCTCAGCCTCACCGTCCCGACGTAACTGATAGCTCTGTTTACTCAGATGCCGCAGACACCTTTCGCCTGTCCGGATTCTGTCTGAGGGACTCCACAAACAAGTGGCTAAGTGGCAGTATCCTTGAATCAGGTGTTAAGAGCAATGACTGTTGCCCATAGATGGGAGTGGTAGCGCGAATGGGAGTGGGACTCGGAGTGTCGGGAGCTGGCCACCTATTTGGGGAATTTAGTTACAGTTAGCGAGACTGTAATTAAAGGTAGCTCGAGTGTTTAGCAGGTGGTGAAGAATGTAGTCTTTTGAACTGTATTTAAATTCAATTGTAACCTTGAACCATTCACGAGAAAATCATGAAAAGTCTCAGATGATAGCTCCTTTTGAAACGATCGGTTGATGTATATAAAAATGTAAAATTCTACATGTAATATGTAAAATGTGTAAGTAAATGTTATACAAATTTACAAATTTAATAATTTTTTAATTTTAACTAAACTGGATCGATTTTTAATAATTCAATTGCAGGCTGCAAGGGTATACAAACAACAAATAACAATTACTTAATTAACAATAACAATTAACAAATTACTTAATTAGTTTCTGATATATTAGACTAACAAAAATAACAATTTAGTACGCCAAAATAACAAAAAACAACCAAGACTTACAATTTTGTACTCCAAGTTAACAAAAAATATTTTTGTTCGATTTTAAAATCGGTACATTTTTAAACTGATTTAAACTAATTTACTTTTGTTTGAACATCTGCAGCAAGCCTACGATTTATTTTACCCCAAATTAAAGTGTAAATAAATAAAGCATACACTTGGAGACCAGGTTTCTTTTGTCTTATTAAAAATGTCTCACTTAATCGTCTATTCAAATATCGATTTATTTTATTTATTTACCGCATTTTTGTACAATCTTTATGGCTGTGCTTTTTTCGATTTACAAAATTAGCGCAATCAACTTGTAAATTCGATTCTTTTTATTTCGTTTGTTCATCGTTTGGCCTTGGGCAAGTTGATTTTTTTGCCATTATTACGAGAATTATTGTAACCATAATTTGTTTTCCATTTGTATGGCAAATTTATTTGTTCTAATTTGCATTTGTCGGAGTATTTGCTCTGGGATCTTTTTATTATATAAATCGAATTAAATGGAGGCCTGTCTGGCCGGCTGTTGTAAGCCTAAGGTCTGCCTGTGCCTGGTGGCCGTCTGCGTGTGTAAGCCAATATTTATGGAGTGTGTATATTTGGGAGCAAAAAATTGATGGCGTCTGCTTCGAATGTCTATGGAGTAGCGGAATTATAATATTTGTCTCAGACGCTGTCTGGCTTTGTGTTCGTATATAGATTTCTTGACTTGCAAGTAAATTCCTGCTTATTTGTGTATGTAATCGCTATGAAAATATATATATCGCATACGATTAGCGTAATCTTGTCTTCATAATTGTAATCAAAATGTACATTTTATGTAAATGACTTTCCCAATCCAGTTTCAGTTCGAAAAACATTTGCACCGCCCCTCCATCTGACAAGCAATTTTTAGCAGCGCCAAGACCGTGGCTGGGATTTTAATTAAAATTTATGTTTTAATCCTGATTACGTGTCCTCACCCAATGTTCGTATTAGAGCCCCCATCTGGTAGTGTGTGTGTTTGGCTGTCGTCTGTGTGTGCTCGAAAAAGTTGACAACTTTGCTGCTGGTTTCATTTCGTGTGTCATGCTTTTTTTCTATTTTGGGTCACTATTTTTTATAACCATTTTTTTTTGCGACTGTCATTTTCATAACAATTTTCGGTTGGTAATGACAGAGGTGGGTCACCTAAATATGTCCTGGCTGGGTGTTATATTTATATTCTGCTCTCATTTAAGGAGCTTTTTTGGCTATAGCTAAGCTAAGATTATACTTGTTCTCCTCTTTTTTGTCCAGGTTACCTTAGGCCGGTCTTTGACTTTGAAGCTTGTGAGTTTTCTAGAGAATTTTCCTGTCAATTAAGTGCTGTGTTGCATTCTGGTTTCAAAGGATTTCCCGTTAGATTTATTCAGGAAATTGTACACTGACTGGCTACATTTGGTTGTCTGAACCTTTTTTTTAGAATGCAGTTCAAAGGAGCAATTAGGCATGTAATTTTGCCACAGTTTCTCTTTTTTTTTTGCATGAATTGATTTAGGAATTTTTCAGCAGTTCTGAAGACCTCACTACTCTTCACTCTCAACTTTCTATCACAAGCACGCATAGAATTGTGTAATGTGTTTGTTTCCTGTACAATTAAATACTTCACACTCTGCGGTAAAATGACTTGAGAGGCTTATGTGTGACAAGAGGGGAAATTATAATGTGACAATAAACAATCATATTATATACTTGACAGAATCTCTTGAAATTGCCAGAAGAGTGCCAATTAAATGTGACAGCTGTTGTGGCAGCAACTGTTTGGACTTATGTTTGTTGACAAAACATGAAAGAAAGAAAACTCTGTCAGTGTGCCTCAATAATTAGATTTAAGCCAATAAAAATCTAGTCAAAGGAGTAAATTTAAGGCCTTAAAGTGTGCCACTTAAGATATTCCAAACACGTCAGTCGTTTCCGTATAAAATTATGCAAAAACCTTCACTTCGGCGTCCTTTCCTAAACCCAAGGGATCCTTGTGCCCAGGGGCAGGGGTTTTCTTGATTGATTTCATTGTGCCCTTAAAGCTGTAACTTTGTCCCTCAGTTAACTTGGCTGTTAAGTGCAAGTTACTTTAATTTTTCCATTTCATTTTTTTTGCATATGCTGCCAAGTGAAGTGCATCAATAATTTCTCACTTTTATGACAGCACTTATCCGGTTCTGACCGGGCTCGCCTGTCGTTTGGTTCATCGTCATCATCGCTCACTCAGTGCCTTTATTGATGGACAGCCAGGGCGCCTCAATTATGATTTGATGGCCTTTTCCTCGACTGTGTCACCCACGTTGCGTATGCGTAATACTTGACACATAGGCCCCGGCCGCCATCTAACGTTTCGGCCTCAATCCTCGTCATTGCACTTTACTAAAAGCTTTTCCATTTCCCCGTTCAGCTCACTCCGAGGCGTTTTCCCCTGCAGTGATGTTACTATAGAGTACAAAACGTAGACAGAACGGGGGATAAATTGAGGGTCCAATGGGGTTTTATATTAATGAGATGCATTTGTGCAAATATCTGCTTTATACTTATTAGAATTTAATTTATATCTTGCAAATAAAGTAAATAAGATAAAGAGTAGTCTAAAAGAATGTATTACAAGTTATATTTTTACTTGAACACTTTTGAGGCCAAATTCTTGTTTAACTCTAATATTAAATTTAAAATGCCGGAGTCATACGTAAAAATTAAGCTGTAATTTTTAAGGCCTGTTCGATCTTTTAAATACAAAATGTTATAGAATTTCATTTACAAAAGCTTTTATTAAGCTTAACTATATTTTCCAATATTGTCAGTCTGGTTCTTTGTCTTTGAAAATTCGACATCCCTGCTTTCAACACTGCGTGGGTGCCTCAATTTTGAGTAGTTGACGGGAAAAGTTAAAGAAAACTCTGTTGCAATCAAGCGCATTGAGGGGCAGTCATCACGTAAATTGAGATCATTGTGTGCAGTGGCAGGTGGAGCTAAAGCTGAAGCCGAAGGAAACGTGCCTGTTGCGGTCGCCGTCCTTGCGGCATCCTGGCCACGTAGCCAACTCCCGCCACACATGACCAACAATTTCGAAGTCATTAAGACAAGCCGGCAAAGTTTTTCGAAAGCAAGAAAACCCGAAACGCCGGCGAATTGGCCTGCGGAGCTAAAGTTTTTATTGCGTTGCAGTTGCATCAAAATTGCCACAAAATCATCATTCACTGGGACCTGACTTTAATGCGATTTCGTCCCATTTCCCCAGGTGAAATCGGAGTAATTGAAATTCGAATGCAACTGCTGGCGCTCGTCATGTGTCATGGCAAAAGTTCAATTGCATTTTAATGAACATTTTCGACTGCCGCTGACCGAGCAAAGTTCGAGGGCGAGAGCTCAGAGCTCAGAGTCCGTACTCTCCCGGTCTCCAAGAAGAAATAAATAAAAGCGAGCATGTCACTAACTTTGTCTGTCTGGAAAGTTCCCAGCCCTCCTGCCCTGTTGTCCTCACAGCCAGAGTTGGTATCGGAATGGCAAACAAATGCACTTCAGGCTAAACAAGTGTTTATGCATGCATCTGTTGCTAGGCCTTGTGTGTTGTTGGGTTTTCCTCGTTTTCCCAACACCATTTCCCTGTGGAAATGGCAAAAATCCATTGCAGAAAGAAAGGAAAATTTGTGTGTGTCCTTATAGCCGAGTCAAGGATTTTCCATTATTCCGAAATGCCATTCAGGCAATCAATTTGTATCAAAACCAATAAACACAATTTAAGCAAGACAATGTCAATGGCTGGTGGAAAGTCTCGGCCCCGAGGCCAAATTAGCTTCTTCACTCTGATCAAATATCGCCTGTGTCTCTCTAAGGTCAGGAATTATTCATAAATTTTTCACACTCCTGCAGCTTGCCAAAAACTATTGGTCGCTTGAATATTTATGCGAGGGTATCCCAGTGGGAGAGAGTTGTTTTGGGCTTAAAGGTGAGAACTTGAAGAGTTTAGATAGGAATAAAATAAAAGTTAAATCATTTGCAACGAATTTGATCACTTGTTGCCATAATAATGAGTACTTTTAATAATATTTTCGTAATATATATATAGGGCACTACAAAGTCGCAACAACTAAACTTAGTTTACTTAAATGATTAGTTTATCTTTAGCTGACTAAAACTTTATCTGCTCTCCAGTTAAAGTGAGACGGTCAGAGTGGTAATTGAATTTTAATTGCTCGTATGCAAAGCTCCCACAGAAACCACTGCCAATTTAGAAAGATATTTCCATAACCGTCTGAGTCAGCTTAAAGGGAATTTTAAATGCAGTTAAAAGTATATTTACCGAGTTTAGAAAACCAATAGCATTAGCAAAGCTCCCAGAGCACTGCTGGTGTTTGCCTATGTGGTTAATTAATATTATAAAATTAATTTAAATTCCTAGAGAGTTCAATGAACTGAACCTGATGGCAAACACTGGCCGGTCTCTGTTTGAAACATAATTATGTGCTTCAATTCCCATTTGCGAATCGCTCGAGGCAACTGAAACTATCTGAATTCACTATCATTGATGTTTCATTCAATGCAGTTTTTTGATTTGCCCGAAAACTGTTTGATTTTGCATGCACTAGCACACATTAAAGGTGTCGGTTGAGTGAATAGGGGCTCTATATCGATACTGCTGGTGTTGATTGGTCCACACTCCGGTCGCATTTCGACACACTCTCTAATTTTCCGCCCCACTTGAGCGATTCAGAGAATTTGAAATGGCATTTGTCGAGCACATACTCCTAATTATAGGCATCACTCAAATATTGCATTTGCATTTTAGAGTTTTGTTTGTTTTCTCCTCGCCATTAGCAGCTCGCAAAAAAGTGGGAGGATGTGTGAGCCACTTTAGCCCCGTCCGACAGCTTGACATATTGTGATAAATGATATACTCTAGATAAATGAATATGCCAAGCAGCTCTTCTTCGCTATCCTTCAGCCATATTATAGTCAAAAGAGTATATGGCTTAAAGAGCAGTTTTAAATGTTTTAGAAAGTTTTTTAAAATCCCTGCCACTACCCGGACTTTTCGGAAATATAAATTCTCAATTTATTTGTTTTGCAGCAATGACATTCCCCACAATAATCAGCAATAGAAGATTTTTTATTACGATTTAGACATGAGACATTTTTTTTTTGCTCTTCTGTTTGTTGTTTTTATGGCCGCGTTTTATGCCGTGCTCCAATTATGAGTGTTATTCCCAAATCTTAATCGAGCGTGTGAATTGTTCGCATTGTCTGACACAACGTGGGCGTAGCGAGAAAAAGCGGAGCCCAAACAAGTCTAACAGAGGCGAAGTCGACTGTCTGCCCGGGGAAGTACAAACAACAAATGGCAGCGTATCAATATGTGCGTTCAGTGGAGTGCGAGGACTGTGAATATAAATGTATCTTCGTGGTCTGGGTCTGCATCTGTGCTTTCATAACCAGCTTATTTGTCTAGTTGCTCACGTTTCCACCAATGTCTGCCAATGTCTATACGGATTCTCTGCGAACTCGTTCCATATTTATGAGTTCTTCCTCCTCGAAGTCTCCAGGAAATGTGTCAGCCCAAATTGAAGCTTGGCTGGTTATTTTCCTGTGATTCAATTCGGTCTCCAATAATAATTTGGTTGCATAGCAATTGGCAAACAAATTTTTGTGCAATCTATTGGTAAATTATTTGGAATTTGTTTTGGGGCTCATTAAAATGAAAATGTTGCCTTCTCTGAAAAGAGCCAATGTTTATCCAATGAGAAATATTGATAGCCAGACACTCGTATACATTAATTACTTACCGAACATAAGTTCGGATGAAGCTAAACCGATTCAAAATATAAATTTTAAAGAGCCTTTAGGCAATGCTCTTAAGCTGATTCGAAGCAATATGTATTTCCCTCAATCCCCTTGAAAAGTACTGCTTATCTTTAGTTCCAGACAGCATTAACTGGAGAAGTCAGGAAGTCACTGCGCTCCTGTCAGTCAGTCAAAGTTGACTGGCCTGTCACTCCCAAAGCGGTGTACAATTTTTTTTTTCAAGAGAAACACCTGCGACGGGCAGACAGCTAAAAGGATGAGTTGAGCTCCGTGTGCATTGTCAGCAGAGTAAACATTTATATGCTTAAATTAAGCATACGCCGCGTGTGCCATCTGAACAATACGCACCCCAAGCTTTTGTGTTGTGTCAACTTAATTTAATTTGCCAGCCCCGGCAGCTGACAATGCCAAAGATATATAAATGCGTTCTTATAGGGATAAATGCGTGGAAACGTATGGGACTTGGTCGTTGTGATATGATGTGTACCTTATGAATCGTACAAAAAGGAAAAATTGCCTACTTAAAATTACATATTAAAAAAAAATCTTGACTTGGGGGTTTTGGAGTTAAAAACAGCTCATAAATTTAGGCAATATTTTTCTTAATTATTTTAAACTCTACCTCGAGCATTAAGAAATTTAATTTAATGAGTAGCTGTCTTGTAGCAGTCGCCAGCTTTAATGAGGATATCAACTAAAATTCAATAAAAGCATCCCAAAGAGAGGTTTTTCTTTGAAAACTTTTTGGAAACAACATATTTTTTAAATGTTTTTCTCTGCATGAAGCGCGCCACGTGCGCTTGCAACCTGTCAAGTGACACTTATTAAAACGTCAATTACTCATTCAGATTTTGTTTGCCCGTCTCGAGAGTGTGTGTGCGTTTGTGCGCGTCAAAGGTTGACAATGAGCGAGTGCGAGTGTGCGTGTGTGCGAGCGCGTATGTAAACAGACGTTAACAGGTCTGTTAATTGCGTGGGCATAAACAGCGCTAATTGGCAACGCAGCAGGTGCAACGATAGTTCCCAGACCCGGTCCCGGTCCCGGTCTCGGTCCCTAATTGCCATCCAACACGCAGCACTTATCTACGAAGTATGTTTGACCGGTCAAAAAAAAACAACAACAAACATGAAAACTGCAGAACAGAAAGAAGGGTTCAAAAACTGGGAAAGTGAAAAGCTCGCCGCAAAGGCAATTCACGGATGCATTCAAATTGCATGCGTAGTCGTAGTCAATGGCGACAAATAGAAGCCATGACAGCTGCCCACTTCCGCTGGCTATGCAAATATGCACCAACACACAGGAACGTGCTGTTGCAATTGTGTTCAAGAAAATAGTATATCCTTGCACTGAATTCCATAATAAACTTCCATTTTTTCATGCTGAATAAATAATAAGAACATTTTGAAAGTAATCGATAGATATATCAATAAGTTTATGTTCATAAATCAGTCTTAAAAATAATTTCTAAAACTTCAAGAATTTAGCAAATTTGAGAGATTTTTTTTTTGCTTTTTTTAAAAGGTACCATAATTCCATAATATATTCTAAGTATTTGGAATAATTGCATATAAAGTAATTTATTTATTTTTTAACAGTTTTTAGGTGTTTCTATTGCCTTGGACTCTGGTGTAAGTGTTCGGGAAATCAAATGAACACAATACGAGTTGCAGTTGAGTTGGCAGTCTTTAGTTTTTCGCTGAGCCCAACAATTTTCAAATCGGATTCAGCGCATTTTTTCGCACTTGCTTAGTTTTTTGTGGGCTTTCCATTGGGGCGGTTTGCATTTTGGCACTTGGCTGGAAGGGAACTCAGACAAAAAAAGCCATGAAACGGAATGCCATAAAGGGATGGGTTTTGGGGTAAATGGTAGCAAAATAAAAAAGGTTATTGGCAAAGAGAAGCTTTAAGTTTTGAGTACCAAAGGCAATAATTTGCATATGCTTCGAGGACATGGAACAAAAGATAATGCTTAGGAGAAAATAAATGTAATTGTAAGAAGTTAAGAAAGGTTAAGAACTAAGTAAATATTAAACAAAGCCAAGCATCTTTTTACTTGAACTAAAGGCTAAAAAACGTATTTAAATTCAAATTGCAAGCAAATCGATTTCTCTGGTATTTATCATTACTTTTTCGTTGAAGTCTATATATTGGCCACCCCACCTGAATGGGTGGATAAACCCATCCGATATTGAACCACATTCTTTGTCCAACAACCACAGCTAGAACTAATCAAGAATTCGGGCAATATTGACCAAAAATTGAAAGCAGACCGACGGGGATCTAAAGGTTAATGAAAAGAAATTAGACCACCTAAACTTGGAGAGCCAGAATGTTGACAATTGAGGTAGCAAGTGCGCCAGACAACCACTCACTGACCAAACCACTAATGAAACCACACAGCACCGCAACAGCAAAAGCAATGGCAATGGCAACGCCAACAAAAGTGATACACAGCAAAAATAGTAGGGGCGACCAACTAATTGAGAATGCTGACCAACATGCGAATGAGGTCAGCTGGCGAGTGTTGGAAATTCCTGTCGGAGGATATTTTGTGGAGAGCTGTAGTGGGACATGTATAGGATCATTGCTCATGTGACCCGGTCCTCGACCTGTGGGCGGGCTTTGTTTGTTGCGCTTAAAATCGTTTAGTTTTAATTAAAATTGCAAAAATTTACTGTGTGATTTGTGGCCTCTTGCGGAATGACAATTTGTTTTTGCCTAACTTAGGTGTAACTTTTAATTTGCACGATAGTTTGGCAATTATCCAGCCCTTCCACTGGTCATAATTCGTCGAAATAATTGTGGTATATGGCAAGGAAATGTAATTAAATGTGATTTATAGTTACAATTTAGAAATCACTTTTTGACAGTTGTCCGAAAAATGTCTGTGGCTGTGTGTATTTCTGGCAAAAATAAATAGATCTATCTAAAGAATAAATTAACACATGTAATAATTGTTTTATATGTTGATATAAAGATCTATAGCTCAAATTATTAAACAATTAAATTATTTTCATATATTTATGCTTAAAAGCTTTGTATTTTAGCATTATTATATAATTAATTTTCATGTCTGACTCCCGGACATTTTTAAAATATACTGGCAGGAACTATGAGCGCAGAGTCTGTGCAAAATATAACTAAAGTAAAAGCTTATTACCCACAAGACGGCAATTCCGGCTGAAGGCGCCCCAGAAATACACATGTGAGTACATTTTGGCTGAAATATTCTCGTAAAACACCAAAGTGCACTTAAAGAGAGCGGCTTGAGGCAATTTCAATTTACTTACATCCAGCCGAATGAATCCGGCCAAGGCGCGGATGAGCCTTCCGGCCCATCGCATGTGTGAGATAATTTTAATCTGGGCAGAGAACCGAGCTCGGGAGTTGACAATAGATTCTCATGGCTCTGAAGCCAGAGAGGAGTGCATGAGCATTATGGAAATTTACATTTTTTGATTGGACCACATCGGGATGGGCATGTGGCAATTTCCTTATTTGGATTGTTCCCGGTTTTTCCCTCTGCCACTGCCGCTGACGAGCCATTTATTGAAATCGGCACATGGCCAATGCTCGTTTGGAGGGAAGCAGTAAAAATATTTCGAATATTAAATACCATAACAACGGCTATCGCCGAAACAAAGGACTTAACGGCGAGGCATCAGGCTAACGAATCGCCGATTGGGCTTCGCCATTCGCCATTTTACATGACGGATCGTCATCATTATGGATTTTCCATGGAGCTGTAGCTTTTTTGGCATTCATTTATTTGCACTCGAAGTTTTAATAACAACCGGCCATTGTTTGGCTTCCTCTGATCCTTCCCCTTTTGTCTTTTGCATGTGTGGCCTTCGTGGGCTTTCCACCTGTTTTGCATTCATTTCATAACGGCTTTCACTCTGCCATCGATTTTTTTACAACATATTAACTTTATATTTGAGACAAGTAAATATATTTGTCATATGAATATGCGTATGTTATAAATAAGAGAAACTGAAATCCATACCATTTCGCAGTTCTGACATGTTCAATTATCAGAAATATACCCAATTGTTCGGGGCGTTCATTTCTTAACCAATAATTTGAAGGGGTCTCGATTTCCCTTGAATGAAACAGCACTGCACTTTGCCTGATTGCAGCCATCATTTTTGGGTTGCCTTTGCCTCATCGAGATTTTCCACATAATTGGTGATTTAAAAACCAAATGAAGGGCCCTTTACTCTCCTCTCGACTGACTGGTAGGGACGATGTCAAGCGGCGGTTCATCGTTCGCCGATAATTGTCATTCAGTTGAATATTTCCGGGAATTTATTAAAGGAATGGAAAGTAATTGGAAGAATGCAGAGTGGGAGAAATGGTTAAAAAATCTTTTTGGTAAACTAAAGTATACGAAAGAAAAACTGATATTTTTCGTAAGACAAAACTTTTGTGCCGTGTCAAATATTAATTAATGTACGGTACCTTTCACATATATAAACCAAAAAAATAAATGAGAACGAACCATTACAAGTATTCATGTTATTTCGGTCGTAAAGCATATTTACACACGTTCTAGTATTTTTTTAACAACTAGGAAAATTATATATTTTTTAGCTCAGAACTATTAAATTATTATTACTCATTAGCGTGCTTCACCCAAGTGGTTTTTCGTTCTCATTAAACATTTTTATTTGTGCCAATCTTAATTTATAGTATAAATTAAAATTTATAGACATTTACAACCCTTTCAAAAGGTTCCCTGCTCGGTCGGCCCACTTTTATGGGCCCAGTCGTTTAACAAGTTTGCACCTAAGCCTGGCCACAATTTCTTAGCAGCCAAAGGACCATCGGAATCCTCGCAGCTTCTGGCCCAGCAGGTGAATAATATTTCTCCCACAAGTGCGCATAAAGTAGGAATAAACTGACCGTACTTACAGCCCCATAAATTTCTGGCTATCAACACTCGCACTCGGCTCTCCGGGCCACCGGGGCCGCCGGAGGGTGCCGGTGCACGAGCAGGTGAGCAGGATAAGCAAACTGGGTCGAGGCAACACGATGGGAAAAACATAGAAATAGGAGCCGGTGCAGGCACAAATATTATTGTGGAGATGCCTTCGTCGCTCTTTGATGGCCGACCAAGGGCGAGGCGTGGAAATTGTGAAATTGCATTGGGGAATTATCACTGCGAAGAGCGGCGGAATGTTCATGGATATTTATGACATCTCCGGATGCAATGCATTTTAAAGCAGCTGTAGGGTAATGCGGGATTCCACTCGGCACTCGGCAACATAAAATCCTTTGCCAACTATTAAAGTATTTGCCAAATCCTTGCCATAAAAAGCAACGCGTTCCGATGCGAAATGGTAAACATTCTCAGCCGTGTGATCCCTTAAGACGTTTCGAAAAAAAAAAAAGGAAGAGCAGCGCGCAGCTGGCAGCTGGAGAGACAGGCGAGGCGATTAGGGACAGTGCCATTGTCTCACCGAGTCCTCGGAGGGTGTAGACAAAATATTATATACACAACTCACATGGCAACCCGCTGGGGTGGCTTTCCAGCAATGACTATTAGCATATTCCCGCCATGCGGCAGCCACTTAATGATGCAGAAATGTAACCAAGTCGGAATCTGGCCAAAATCCGGGCTGCCTGCTCCTCAAGTCATTGATTGTGCTAGCTCGAGCTTGAGATTTTCTTCTTCCAGCACTTGGAAAAAATTATATAAAATCTTGAAGTATTTTTATTAAATAAAAAGTGGCTTTAAAGATTTTATCCCCATCAATTTTTGTATAGTTTTTCATTTATTTATTTTAATATTTTCCTAGTGCTTTTTTCATTTATCTAAAATTTAAAAATACCTGTAAAGTTTGGCTCTAATGTTTTTTTGATATATTGATACATATTTTTCGGTTTAGAGAGAGTTGCAATTCCGCCGCTGCGATTCTCGCTTGACGAATGAGCACGGACATATTGAACCCCGGTTATATTTACCAATTTATTCATGTCAGAAACGTGAACGGAAACTACAAACTACAGCAGCTTTAGGTGGCTGCCATTGAGCAGACATTTCTCATGCAGAGATTTCATCTGCTTCGGTTTCTGCGCTGCGCTACGTTTCTGTTTTTGTTATGCTTTCATTACAACATTGAGGGAGAGCCAGGACTCACCACGGCTCACCAGGACGCACCAGGACTCCGTGTGCTCGAGGTACGAGTGTGTGCACATCAATTTCCCCATTCACTACGCTCACTCAGCCGGAAGGGGGGAAAATAAACTGAATCTCGATGAGGAGAACCCCATTCAAATTCGGAAACTTGCTCTGCCTTTTTGTCTGTGGCTTTCCAATTAAAATATAGCTCAGTGGCAGGCATCCTTGAATGTGATTAATCAATCACGGGACTCGAATCATCGCCTGATTATGCGCTAATCAAAGTCAGCCTTGAGCTCGTTACGCTTTTCTTTTCATTAGTTTTTCCCCCTTTTTTTCGTTCGTTCCCCCTGCTGGAATCACAAAGGATTAAATTAAATATTCTGCTAATCAGGCGAAAGAATTGTTGCGCAATCTGTGACTAAGCTCGCTCGATTCCCATTCCGAATCCGATTCGGTTTCGGATTCGCATTCCACTACTGAATCCTCGAGAAGTCGACAGTCAAATGATTACCAATTAAATATGCAAATTGTTGCTGCGCCACTAAAAGTAGAGGAAAAGGCTGGGAAATCGAGCAAGGTCCCGGCAAGACGTTCAATCTGGCTTAGCACTTGGATTTTAATTTTTTCTTCTCATTCCTTCTCGGCTCTTTATCTAATTTCTAATTGAGGACAGCACTTTTCGCATTGAAATTTAATTAGAGTTGGGCTTTCGCCTTGAGGCAGTACGGAGGCAGCTGCTCGCGTTCACACAAAAGTTTTTCCTTATCAAAATAATAATCCTTTTGTTGAGAAAATAAATCTGAAAAAAATAATTCCGTGCGTATTATGAGCTGAGAGTAATTAAATCCGTCTTTAAAGCATCGTCACAGTGGCCTTAGATGGTGAGAATGAAATCGGAGGCAGCGCCAAGCTGCCAGCAGTCATCTAGACCAATCCAAGTTCTTGCCACAGAACTTCGAACCGCTGCCACCACCACCACCACCGGCAAAACTTTGGCCGCAAAAACTGTCGCACGAACAGCGGAAGCCCGGAGGTCGGAGGTCCTTTCGATTCCTTTGTTCCCACAGCCAGGCCAAAACCTATATTTGTGTTTTTCGGGGGGGCTGAGGCTACGCCGAATTGTGAGATTGAGTTTAGCCGGTGACCGCAAGTCGGAGATGTTGCAGGTGCTTGATTCTACCGATTCCACAGCACCCTTCAGCAGCGCAACTCATTATAATTTAACAAATGAGCAGGGGACGCTTTCCGCAAAATTGCCGAGCTAAAGGGCTTAAACCGTTCAGGAAACAAGCTGTAAGCCGTAAGCCGTAAGCTGTAAATCGCAAGCAAGCCAAGCGTGTAATAAATGCGGCAGCATACGGCGGCCCAGGTGAAAATCCCCCGCTTACCTGAAAGGGTTCGTCGTTCGCAGGGAGCTATGCTGATTTTTGCGGCTTTAAGTAGGAGCCGTAAAGTTGATACGTCCAAAGCCAGCAGAGATATTCGCACACCCTCAGACACGTTTACACTGGCAGAAAGGCCTTTCTTGGAAACGGTGAGAATTTAAATTAAATAAATATCCATTCAGCACAGTAAAAGTGTGTTATTTATAAAATCGTTATTTAAAAAATTAATTAGCATGGATATATTTACATGCTTTAAAACAAACCCAATTTTTCTGGCGTCTCATATTTATTAATATAAATGTAAAAGCCAAACTAGAGGAAATTACATATAAATAGATAAATAATTTCATTTATTTTCCACACTGAGTCCTTAAAATTTCCACAGTGTGCAAACGAGCGTTGATTTATGCAAACAGCCAGCGTGATGTGAGTGAATTAACGCGTCTGTGAGTAAAACTCTGCTAATGGCAGTGGCAACAGCCCACGGGGGCGAGGGATCTGGAGATGAGAGGGGCAAAGCGACGGGACAGCGACTTTGAAAACTTAAATTTTTCACATTAATGCCGGTGGCTGGTATGGCAACCGCACACAAGTCTCGCTGTGCATTAGAACGAGTGCATAACGGGGCGTATGCGCAATGTGGGGAGACGGCTGCAAATATATTCTAAAGGATTCCAAAGGCAGTCAAGGAGGACCAGCTGATAAATCCTATGGCAACACATACCTTGAAGATAATGTTAATTAATCCACTTAAAGTCTTAACATTAAAAGGATTTAAAAGTATTTAATGGTTGCATTTTTCCCAAGTCATAAACACGAATATAAATTCATTATATTTTCAACGTTGTTTTCCGTTTCCATTGCTGGAAATTTCAATAACGTAACACTCTAGCTGGCCATTTCGATTCGAAATTCTGTCGCATTCATATTTTATGATTGTTTGCTGGCGCTGTGTATGTGTTTATGGGTCATGGTTAAGATAAATGTGGCGCAGAGTGTAATCAAATCGCCATATATCTATATCTACATAAAGTTTTACACTCGGCCGGCGGCAGTAGCTGGAATGAACCGAAAGCTTTATGGTGAATGTAGGTAATTTATGTGCTTTTTCCCCACTGTGCCGATTGAATATTGATCATGTGCCGCATCACGTATACGACTGGTGGACGTGAGCAAAATCGATTCACCTACAAGATTTATGCTGTCGATTACAGATTTATAGATTTTAAATTACTAAGCACCGATGCCAGAGATTTTTCCTTATAAGTTTAGAGCTCAATTCGACCCTACAAATGGTGACCTGCATATTTGAATGCATAAATTTTTAAATTGGTTGAAAGGTAAAAAGGTTTTGCTCCCAAGACTTTGCCGCTTACTTAGCTTAGTCTTGTAATTTCCACTTCAACATTTGCACTTGGATAATTTTGTTTGAGTAAGCAAAGTATCCATCCATTTACATCAAAGTAAAGTAAATTGCCTTCCGCCGCCCTTGCCGCCACTTGCGTTCTACGAATCCAATAAAGCAATTTTGTATTGTCAATTTAATAAAGCCTTTTATCGAGTGTATATAAATGGATTATGTCTTCCGAGCTGAGCGCATATTTATTAGAAAAGTTTTACGCTTCGCTGGCGGGAGGCAGAGTGGATGATGGGGATTTACTAAGCCGCCCGGGGAATTGATATTTATGGGGATTATCTATCAATTAGGGAAGGAACTTCTTATTAAGCGGCTCCGTTGCCAGGATACCTGATAAGATGCCTTGGCTGAAACTTAAATATGAATGTCAGTCAGTTTCAGTTCGCTGTTACAACTCAGTCTCTCATAATGTGGCCGTCAGTTGGGGCAACAATTTTCGTCACGTCACGTTCCAAACAAAGGAATGCCTTGCCATTCATCAAAGGGGAGAATAAAAGGAAGGCAGCCATAATATTTGCAGTCAACTTGTCTGCAGTTGCAGTTGCGCTGCAGCTGCTGCTGCTGCAATAGAATTGTTGACAGAACAAAAGAGGTGACAAAGAATATCAAAAGCGTTGCCTGTTCCATTACGGCTCAGAGCCAGCGCACCGCCTCGCCTTAACTGGCCAATTGGAACGTGCCATCATTTAGGCCACACAGCGACCGCCATCCCGCAAGGTTAACTACCGCGACCCAAAGGGGTTAAGAGTTATGCACTTGGAAAAAATAAATTCAAGTTAACTTGGATATTCTTTAAGGGATAAAATTAAACTTTGTAGGTTTCATTTCTTTCTTCAACTAAAATAATGTATAAATAATAAATAGTATTTCAATAGAAATAGTTTCTTTTATATAATGAAATATTTAAATTTCAAGGCTTATGTCGAAAAAGTCGATATCAGACTGACCTGCAGCCCGCTAAAAACCCCCCAAAAATAAATTTAAACTGTATTGCGTGGGGAGAATTCTTTAAAACAAAACACAATATTGTTTTAGTGCGTCAAAAGCTTGGGCTTAACTCTATTCTGGGGCTGCCTTGGCTTTGGCTAAAAGTTGGCCGCTGGCAGAGAGGGTCATAAAACGCCTGAATGCGCAATGAGTGAAATTCAAATACAAACCGTGTTTGAATGAATGCGTCGAAAAGTGGAAGTGGAACTTCGGGGTGCGTCCTGCCCCGAAAATGCCCCTGAAAAGCCCACCACCCCCTCGACCCTGGGGCAAAGTGAATGCCTGAACAGCTGACTGGGTAAATAAGTGCACAAGGCTGGCGAAAAAGGGCTGCCGGGGGCCGGTGTCGGTACTGGACTGGGCGTGGCTGCTTTTAGAAATGTCCTTGGCCCATGTGCAGTGGCAACTGATGGATTCATCGGCGCAGGACTCGTGCCCTTCACTGCCCCAGTTAATGTGGATTTAAGGTCCCTTCATTTGATGAACCTTAAATGGCAACTGCTGCGACTGAAACGAGGCAGACTTATAGAGTGACTGCTCCTGAAACGAGGCAAACTTATAGAGTGACTGCTCCTGAAACGAGGCAGACTTATGGGGCGACTGGCCCATTGGCTGACTCACACATCGAGCCAATCAAATTTGATGCCTGCGTTGCAGAACTACGAGCAGAGCCTCGGCAAAATGCAATTGAATTACTAGAGGAAGTAGCGGATCGCGGAAATGTGGTCGCATCAAATTTTAGATGCGGCGAAGTTTCTGCAAAACACTTTTTGAATGGCGAAATAAAATTTTATTTACACATTACAAAAAACTGCAATGTAGGCAAAGCAATTCCCTGTAGTGAGAATTTCCAACAACTTTTTTTATATGTCTTAAAAATTTCTTAAATATTAAATTACAATATTGTACAACAAAGTTGGGTTTTCTTATATTAAGATACCAAATTGAAATTTTCTTGATTTAAAACTGAATATTAAATTACAATTTTGCTAGATTATAAGCAGAAAACTTTTGCATAGTCATAAATTGTTTTAGCTCGCAACAGACAGCTGGAGAATCAAGCCAAATAGCTTAAATAAACAATAAATAACTCATACGCAGCGTGCGCCAGCGGCACTTGAGCATAATACGCGAGGCTAATGCAGCCAAGTGGAGCATAAAACATTTGTCTAAGCCATGACTTTTAGGATAATCCAGCGCACACACATTGTCGTCGTCCCTTAACTCGGTCTCTGTCTATATATATATATGCATATATACCCCAGTTCTGGTTCTGGTTCTCCGGTTGAGTTGGCGCTCCGCTGACACTTTCATTCAGATTCTGCCGTCTGCCACGGGAACTCATGTGTTATGGCATTCTTTTGTCTTGCGACGGGCCAAATTATACGCTGACACAGCGGGGACACACAGACAGCTTTCAGATTTCCCAGATTTTCCCCCAGGGCCACAACGCCCGCCGTAGGGGGTGCATTTTAATAAAGTGAATTCAAATGGCTTTCAACCTTCAACCTTTTCTCAGCGATCTCTGGCTGATTCCTAGTCTTCACTCACGCATCAGACCAATCCCAATTAATTCCGGCCAAAGGAGGGATGGAGTGCCAGTGGAAGTTTCGCAGCCAGGATAAGAATATAAATTGCGCAACTAGGACTGACAGCAACAACAATTGCTGGTCATACTTCAATTTCAAAGTGCGGTTTTTTAGTTTCCGAAAATGGGCAACCGAAAACCGCAACAAAGTTGAATTGAAATGCTGCAGCATCAAAAGAAGGAGCAGAGCATCAAAAAAATGCGTTGGTAATGGCACAAAAAATAAAGCTAAAAAAAGGCAACACGAGGGGATAGTGTGGCTATAGATAATCCGTGAATTTTCGACGTTTGAAATGGCTGAAATGGATCATCATCAAATATATTAAGTTTAGTTGAATTTCCCTTGGTAAATATGTTATATTATTTCTAAAATAAGAGAAACTAAAGTAGGAAAGTAGTTTTCAGAATTTAATTACAGCCTTTAGGCTTTTGGGAACAAATTACCGAAACATTCACATTTTTGTTTTTAGAATCTGATATCAACTGAGCCACAGCAAAAGCATTATGCTCTCTAGTTTCCAGTTAAATTTCAAACAAAGCTGCTGTTTAGTGAACCGTTAAACTTTCGGGGAAAAATTGCGAGCAAAATCCCTTTCAGTTCAGACTCCACGGGTTTGTGTCGTCGCCTCTAAACCTATATGGTATATGTCATCTGTACAGCCCACCCACGGCGTTGGCATAAATCGGAGCACACTCTAAAATATTCTGTCCCGGGTCGAGTTACCAGCCGGGGGGAGTCGCACACGCATAAGTTGGAAAGTTGGCTGGCGCTGCGCGGATCCACGCTATTCATTAGCATGCAAATTTGAAAATTTATCAGTTTGGCGGTCGAAATCCCTTTTTTAGTCTGTCGACCAACCGCAGCTATATAAGCCACGCACACGGCTGCGCCAAAAGTTAGTCACAGGGCGAAATTGGCAGAGTTCTTAGTGCAGCTGTGTGCGTGAGTGTGGTGGCGACCGTGATAAAAAATACATATGTATGTGTCAGGTACTAAGCATCCAATTTGAGGCGGCTACCTTCATTCCAACTAATGTTGTTTGAGTGAAATTAAATTGAAAGATCATTTTATGGTTCAGGTTAATAATAGCAATTTTCTGTTTCAAATTAAATAACATAAGGTTTCAGTGGAACAAGTAAGTAATAAGTAAATATTTCAATTTTTTTATATTATTCTTGAATTAACAAATTATTATGTTTGTTATAGCAAAGGCTAAATCATTTTTGTACTTTTGTGGCATAACTCAGTTTAGTTTAATACATTTCAATTTTAAATATGAAATTATTTCCGAGCGAACTCCTTATTAAAAATCAAAGAATCTTCAACCGTTCGTAGTCTTATCCCCTATATATGGCAGAGTTATTTCCTCAACTAATGGAACTGGTCAACAATTCGTCCGCATGGCCGTGGATCAGAGCACCCTCATATCGGGCACTTGACGCTCTATTTACCTGCCCCAGGTAGGACATCAAAGGCGAACCAGCCGGGCCCCGAAGTAGTTGCAGCCAGCAATCAACTGCTGTAAAATTGCCTCACCTGCCTGAGGCGGCAGTTGGGGCTGGCAGACGGACAGGTGGACAGGTGCAGATGGGGCGGTGCTGCTCCTGCTCTGTAAAGATGGGCCCGACCGCCCAGAATTCACATATTTACACAGTGTGGCCAAATCCCATCGGCTAGAAGAGGGTAAATAAATGTGGCCACAGCTGGGAGGGCCATCGGTAAGGAGACGGGGGCGTAGGCGGGCTCAGGTGACCGCAGGTTGGCTCTGCAGCCTGTCGAACTGTCAGCTGCACTGTCATCCTTGGGCCCCCGGTAGACATCCTGCTGACATCCCATTGTCCATGGGCTCACTTGGCTCAGCTTTAAAAATATTTTAAGCCCTTAGTCATTTGCTCCTGGTTCTGGGATTCCGGAGCTGATTGGATAAGCGATGGCAAAAATTCGATAAAATGTAAACCGTGCAATTTATAAATTTAACACTTTTATAGAACTTACAATTGGATTAAAAAAAAATCGGAACAATTAAAAAACTTCGAATACAAATAAAGGAAAAAATTAATAAATAAGAAACTGTGTTTAATATCTGAAAACATATCAACATTTCTTTAGATTCATCGAGAATTATACTTAAAATATTTTTATATACTAAAACTGGGAAATAAATATTAATTTAGGTACTGTACTTTCTGTACTTTCGATATGTAATTAAACCAGGCAGATCTACATCGTTTTCGTTATTCCCTATTTTCTATTCCATTCTTACTTTTTTTCCTTTTTGTACTTTACATTTTCCTTATTTTTCTACTATTTTTTCTTCCTTTGTTTTGTGGAGGGAGTCCAATGAATTGGTGTAAACACTCGGGGCGTCGTTCTGTTGCCACTGCGAACGCTTTCTGCTGCCGCTTCCTGACATTTTGCCTGCAGTGCTTAGACAATGGTTAAGCGTCGCCTGTTGTCTGGTTAAGCCCGTTCCATCGGAATATTCATTTTTAATAGTCAGGCGTTGGAGGGCTGCAGCCCTTTTTAATTCATCTGCGAGACTTGTACGCACTGCCAAGGGCCTCGGGGCGGGGACTCGCTCGCACAGGATATTGCGACATTTAAGCAAATATCCCTGGCACTGGAGCAAACCGAAGGATGTCAACGACTTTAGTTGCTGCACAATTATCGTTTAATTTGTGGGCCCAGCCCATCGTATTTGCCAGGTCATGGGGTAAGGGCCAGGTGTGTTTGTCCTAGGGTTAACCTCCCAGGACCCAGAGCACAATTGAAATGTCATCCACACACCTGCAAATTAGTTAAATGCATGTAATTCCAGCTCAGCTCCTGGGCTGCATAAACGATTGTGCGAGCCTACAATTGATAAGGTCTCGAATCAGAGTCCAACCCTACATTTTCTGCTCTGCAAAGCTCTATCCGGCTGTCTTTCAATTTAAATGAAATGCATAAAATTGTCATAAAGTGCGACGGCATTATGCAAACGCCTGTCAAAATTTATGACACCCGGACTGGAAAGATACATACGTATCTACGACCATGAAATAATTCGTTCGCCAAGTTTGCCTTGAATAATATTTGGTTTATGAGACAGAATTTTCAGGCTTGAATGAGTGTAAGAAAATTAAATCTCTGTAACTTTATGGGTTTTTATTAAATATTTTAATTAATTGTTCGGATTATAATTGTTAATTCCGATTTATGCCAATTAGGAGGATAGAATATGCCATAGAATATTTTTCTCTTAAGTAGAAAATACGCTTTCATGTTTTTCCGTTTTTAAATTTATTTAATTAAGAATTTATGAATCCAATGAAAATAAATTTTCTTAGAATTTTTTTTTATGTTCAAGGACCAGTGCTAATTTATGGAGGTTCCCTGCCATTCTATGCCCGACTTGTATGACTAATTTCATTAGAAGACTCCGGGCCAAAAACTGACGGAACTTGGCGCCATCTTGGCAACAAGTGGCCCCATGTGCTTGTCCTCAAGTGGTGGCGCTACACTAAATTGCTTTTAATTATGCAAAAAAAAAAAAAGAGAAGAAGACAATAATAAAACAAAATAACAGAAAAAAGTATGGGAATACGAGTGAAAAGCTCCCGCTGTGCCCTTTATGGCTCCTGGCATACTTCACAACAGGCCGCAGACGGCCAGGCGGACGGAAGGGCCAAGGACTCGGGGCGCGGGACTAGGAACTCGAAACTCGGGATCCAGAACCTCCAGGGGAAGCAGTTAAGTTTGGCCCTATATTTTTTGGGGCTGGGGCTTGGGCTTGGGCTCCACTTTGGTCTGCAGTGGCAAGCAGCGGAGCGGAAATGAATTGTTGAATGTGAAGGGTCGGGGTAACTTTTCTATGTTGGTTTATGAACAATTCCAGCCAAAGTTGGTTGTTTTATTGCCTTCATTATTTCATTTGTTTCAATTAGCGACAGCTGTTTAGCAGTGGGCGAAAAGGAGGACTGCGATTGAAATAATACCAGAATGGCGTGAAAGTGAATCAAAGTGTTATTATGATTAATTAAAATGTAGGTGGTTTTTTAACAAATTTATTTTGAGCCGAAAGAAGTTGTAAAAGCTTCAATGCCTGGTATAAAGAGTAATTTTAAAGCCTTGAACTAAACTTTTAAAAACAATCGATGATATTATTTATTTATTTATATTCTGTTCGGCTGCAGGGAATCAAAGATATTAATAATGATATTTGTTTAAATATAGCAGTAAGAATTCCCTTTACATAATTATTTCCTGGATTTTAGAAACATATAAATAATAGCAAACCACTTAACCTAATATTCCACAGAAAATTTCCGGGACTCCAACAACTTTTAACATTAATAAACTTTACCTGGACATCCGATTTTAAATGTCCAGCTGCACACAGACAAGAAGTGAAAAAAGTCCTTTCCAGGTGAGTGAGAAATGGATAGAAAATTCAATAAAGTACGTGGCCAGTGTACAGTGTCTGCGAAACTCCATAAAAAGTTGTTCCCACTTGGTCCTGCTCTGCCATCCTTCGGCATAAGGTTAGGAAAATACCGATAAATGGCTGCGTTAAAGCCAGTTTTAATGCAACACGCCTCGTGGTTTAAGCAAATAATCTGAGAACTTCTCTCGAAACAAATCAAACAAAAGAACATGCAGTTGAAGGGCCACAAGCGACTTCATTAACAATACAAACAGCAGCAGCCTTTCTCATTTCCACAACAATTTATATATATTGCCAGGGACTGGACCCTTACGCCGGGCCTCAGTCCTTGCTCCTTGCAGGTGAGGCTGCTGCAGCCGGGGCCGGTGTTTATTCATGCGCGATTCTCCAGTTAAACATGGCATATAGCATATACTATATGTACATAGCCTGTACATAGACCTAGGAGAGGCAAGCGTACGTGTCCACAGTCGGACTTGTGTGACTTTTGCATATTAGCCGAGAACTAGTTGGTTAGTTTGCCGCCAAGTCAGTCAAGTTTCCAGTCAAGTCACGCTCCCGACGACTTCTTCTTCCATCTTTGTTCGCACTGTCAACAATGTGTAATTTTATAAACTCGCATGTTGCTAACTAACTTCCGGCATCATGATTGCGCCAACACCGAGGCGGAGTTCGAATCAAAGCAAGCTGAGTAATGGAAAATATATAATATAATAAATAGATATATATATACCAACTTATGCCTTACAAACATTAGATACAATCAATAAAAATCCATCAAGTTGAGTTTTCCATAGTGTACCATCGACTGTGAAAATATCCATTTGCCAGGTCCTTGCCATTCTCAACATGAGTCGCCCATGTTTGCTTTAATTTCTCCACTAAAAAACATGACTGAAAATTCCCGAACAACGACAAATGCGGTCAGAGGGTCGCCCTTGACTGTCTTCCCCCCGAAAATCGGAGAGTCCTTACCCTTGTCGGTCTGCCAGATGACAGCCAGAAGTGCGGAATAGACAGACAGTCTGACGGGCTGTGGCACGTGCCTCCACATAAATATGTATGTAAAACAAATGCTGGAAATTAAATTGACTGAAATTTTATGGCCAAACTACGTGAAAGGCAGCGAAATGTTCGCATAATTTGCGAACAATTGACAAACAAGAAACCGAATACACTGAAATAGTTAGTTTAAGTTTCAGCTTCGAACTGGCTGAATTTCATTTCGAAATTAAAGCTCCTAGAGAGACGTAATCAATGTCCTATTCCGACCGCTGCACAGTGGGGTATTGGACCCGAAAAGTGGCGATTAATTCAAAAAACGATTTTTGCGTTTGATACATTTGATTATATTTTCTTGTTAATACATAAAATTCTGCATTTAACCGTATATACATTTTTTTCCTCAACCTAACAGAGGCTGAGGAATCGGTTGTCAAACTTGCAATATATTTTCGGTGTCTTTAAAAAAGTAAAAAAAATCACTTTTCTGAGCATTTTGAAAAAAAAAATTTGCTTTCTTAAACGAAAATATACGCCAAAACTGTTATGCAATCTCTAAGATAATATATTTTACTATTTTTTAAATATTTTTTTAAAATTATAACTTTCAATTTTATAAATAAAATTATTGCAAATACAAAAAATGCGCTAAAAATTCCACATTTTTAAACTTTAGGTAGGCAAAAAGTAATGCGCCACGCGGTCCCATGCGATATTTTAAATGAGGTGTTATTCCCTAGATATTCAGCTTAACCGCCTCATTCACACAATTTTGCACAAATGTGCACAAATTTGTTCAAATTCAATTTTAGTGGATATACTGATAGCGCGCACACTACAAGCGCGGGCGTTGCGCTGCCAGCTGAGTTTCTAAAACTTGCCGAGATCAGTACTGGCGCCCATGAGACTTCTTCAACAAATAGATACTTATTTAGTGAAGATTGAACAAACAAAGATTAAAAAAAAACCGAAATTAAATAAATAAACAACAACTTAAGTAAAAATAAAATTTTTTTTTTTAATTAATGGGTAAGACTAAAAATACCAAATGAAAATCATTTCTTTGTGTTTTTAGTATTTTTTATGAACATTTTTCGAGTTTTTATAAAAATAAGTTGTTCAATGTTAATAAAATTTTGTAAGATTATTAAGTCAATAATAATACATAATTAAAAATATTTTTTTTTTAAAACTTGGTATTCTTAGTAGAAAATTAATTAAATTAAACTATTTTTTATATGGCAGCTATAAGATATAGTAGTCCGATTCTAATAAAATTTTTCCTTAAAATCTAGAGTATTTTGAAACTTCTTATGTAAAACTTTGGTTACAAAATTCTTAAAAACAAAAAATATTTTCATACTAAAACAAATTTTGAAATATTAATTTTAATTTTAAAAACAAAAAAAATTATTTAATTTGAAAACAAACAACTTTTTTTACTAAGTTTTATCATATCTAACAGAAAAAATAAAGTCTCCATCCAAAATATGCCCACCTGATTTGATCGCCACTTTTCGGGTCCAATATCCCACTGTGCGCTGCCATAAAACTCACTAACGATCTGCAGTCAGACAAAGGATACGCCGCCAGTCGAATGGCCCTCGTTCGGTTGTCCTGGCTGTAAACTAACTGAAATTATCGTAAACGAATTTGTTATCTCTGGCTAACATGACAACCAGCTAAAATAATAAAATTGCATCCTCCAGTGCTGAGTAAGGCGAGAGGATTCAACGGCATCGTCCTGCTGCTCGCTTCTGCGTTTTCCCTTTATGTGCGATTATGTGGCCGAGATGAATGGCAAGGGGTAAAGCCGCTCGGTCGGAAGGCGAAAGCCAAAAGTGTTTGACAGCCATATATGTATGACCGAGTCTGTACTTAGTGCACGCCCATGACTGGAATTATGTTCGCATCAGCAGATATTTATGCAGCCTAATGCATTTGGCTCAATGGGACTCGCAGATTTATGGACGCATGTGTGCGCCCTACGCCGTTCGAGCCAGTGTTGGTTGGACATCAGGAGTTCCTTTGATTTTCGGGGTATTATTAGTTTATTGATTCCGCTTTTGAGCCGACCCCTTGAGTCGAGTAAGCCACAGATAACTCGAATGTTAATTGGTTTAATTTGTTAACTCTTAGCTAACTTACATTTAAGTTCATTAAATAATCATGTCAAATTATAATGCATAATACTTGCATACTTGAAAAGTATTGTTATTTCCAAAGAATACATTTGAAATTCAGACGCTTAGCACCAGTTCATGGGAATTATAAATATTAATATTAATATTAGCATAAAGCAAACATTTAATTGAATGTTTTTGTTTTAGATAATTAAATGACATTAATTATATTAAATATAATTTATTTAAAGCTCTTTAGAGATAACGATTTCCACGTACATGATAATGCTGCTCTTCGGGGAATTTAAGCGCTGATAAGCATCTCATATATATTCTTTGGGATTCAGACTTCGCGCCGCATTACTTTCGAGGTTGGCGCGAGATGAAGACTACATTAGCTGTGATCGCTTGGACTGCTTGGTTCATCCTAAGCCTGAGTCACCAGGGGGCTGCAAAATATTTGGAGGATGATTGCAGGACTCCAAACAACCGCAGGGCTAGCACCTGGATGGTAGCCCTTCGTAACGAAACAAACTTTATGTGTGCCGGTTCCCTGATTCACAGACGTTCGTATTTCAATGGAAATATATATTTCAGCTGTTATATAAAGTAAAATATTATCAAGTATGATTAAAATATTATTAAAAATATTTCAGGTTTCGTTTTGACATCTGCGGAATGCTTAGACGGGCAACGGACCATGTAAGTATTCCCCGAATAAATATATCAAACGATGTTTGGGTTATATTATTAAAAACGTATGTGTCGAGTAAATGCATTAGGGCGGGTCAATTTTTTTTTGCAAAAATCGTCCCCCATAATCGGAATCTACGAAGAATTCTAAGAAAATTTCACCATGAAACCATGTGTCTTAAATGAATTCCTAGCTCGCGCCGTGAAGCTTAAAGATTTCATTATGAGGTACATAAGGTACCTATTATGTACCTCATAGTGAAATCTTTAAGCTTCACGGCGCGAGCTAGGAATTCATTTTAGACACATGGTCTCATGGTGAAATTTTCTTAGAATTCTTCGTAGATTCCGATTATGGGGGACGATTTTCAGGATTTTTTGGACAGGAACAAATTGACCCGCCCTAATATGCATGTATGTATAAATATTCGAGTCTGTCAGTCTGTTTAAATTAAATGTTATCACTCGAGTTACAATCTGTTCACACGGAACATACTCAATTCTCATATGACGGATTTTTATACTTAAATAGAAACTTATTAAAAAAACGAAACGTTTTTACATACTTGCCTAGGTTTAGTCCGATCGTAATGATATTGTATAAGGATTACTTCATTCTTCATGTTATCATAAAACATTATGAATTTTCCTTAAAGTATCGCGATGCTGGGAGCCAATAACATATCGCATCCTGCCGCTGAGGTTTCTGTCTCGCGAGTCCTGATCCATCGTTCATACTCCAAGGAAACTGGAAGGAATTATATCGCCCTGGCGATGCTATCGCATAAAGTCAACTACAATGGTGAGTCTAGTGTTTATCGATCACTTTGGAGTCTCTACTAAAGTATACTTTCCCCGCAGACCACATTCGGCCAATCTGCATTAATTTGACTGCAGATAGAAGTTATGTAAGGGCGTACTGGGAATTCGAAACGTTCGACTGGGGAATAAGACAAAGTGAGACCCTTCAAGGGACCAAAATCGTGCGCCGTGATCGCAGCAATTGCAGAAATGGTCTGGATCAGACATATATTTGCGGTGGCCCTTCAAGGGCAGGTGACTGCGGAGGAGATACCGGGGGTCCACTGTCCATATCTATAGCTAGTGATAGTGGATCGGAGACTCATCCAGTGCAGTTTGGAATTGTGAGCTCTGGACACAGGCCTTGCGAGGGACTGCGGGCATATGTCGATGTGACAAGCTACACCGACTGGATTGAGCAAATTGTGAGAGCCTTTGATACCCTGGATGTTCCTGAGGTTGTTCCGCCATCATCACGAGATCCAAGCCCGCCACCTCGTGGAAAATCTGAAGTCAGCAATCAGAATAGACAGCCTGAACGTACCGAGAGTGGGGAGATGTGGTTCTACAACGACTGTGGTCAAAAGTACCTGGTCGCAAACATTTTTGGACCCGACTTCATGGCCAAAGGCGTTATGATCACTCACCGTTCGTATATTTCACTTATATTTTTAGCAAATATTTAATTAATTTTATATTCTCTAATCAGCATTAATTACTTTATTTTTTAGGCTTTGTCCTCACAGCTGCCAGTGGCTTGCCCGAAGATGTCACACTACTGTAAGTACTCCGTACTGTTTGTAGAAAATGTCTTCAGAATGTAAATATTTAAATGATTTTTAACAGACGAGTGGGTGTGCCGGGAGAAGGGACCTATCAAGAAATCGAAATCCATTCGGTTTACAAGGGCCAAGGAGGTGATTTAGCTGTGCTCAAGCTGAGCAGAGAGCTGGTTCGCGAAGGTACTAGTAACTCCAATAATGTAGACTTCTTGCTTTACTAAAGACTGATCCTTCTTTGCAGATCTCATGAAGCCAATCTGTATGCTCAGAAGGGCACATTCGGGGGCAAATACGCCGCAGGTTGCCGTCCTAGACATTGATCGAACAACAAAGCCAATAAGTGCCAAGACTTGGATATCCAGACCCCTAACGTGTCCAGCCAATCTTAGGAAATCAATCAATCAATCAAAAATCTGTGTGCGAAATCCCACAGGTCTCAAACAGTTTTTTGGAATTCGCGGCAATGTGTTGGCCCAAACCATTGTGCCACCGGGTCAAAGTAATGAGATGTATGCTCTATTTGGCATTGTGACTCATTCATCTAATGGGATCCACGTTATTACAAATGTTAGCCCGTATACGGACTGGATTGTGTCTGTTGTGAGTGAGAACTCTGCGGGTAATACAACATCATTTTAAATATGTTAGAATATATCATTAAATACAAATAATTCCCTGCTTACTTGCAGTAAGAGAAGGGAAAATGTTATAGGGAATTCTTTTTTTTCACTTCTTGCATTGTTTTTATCGGACTGCTCAGGCAACAACGTGTTAAGAGCGCCGTGAAAAACGCCGTAACAGATAATGCCAACAGGCAATCGCCTTAAATGGACGACAATGACAACGGTGTTCAGGACAGAAACCGAGCAGCTTCTGATAGGAAATCTGTGGTATTATTATGGGCAACTGAGACATTTCCCTTGCTTCGGCGGAGTTCAAGGGGTTAAGGGATGGGTCAAAGGCGCTTGGGGGAATAGCTGCGGGCTAGGGACTCCAGGACCCTAGCTGCAACATTGGCGGTGCTCTTGTCCACTTCCGGCCCTGCTGCAGGCGATGTACAAACACACTCCTCGTACCTTCAATGGCAGTGGCAACATGGACTGCCTGGCATCGGACCCGGTGATTGGTTTGTTATTCGTGTATTTGCCGCTATTGTTGTTGGCCCAGGCACTTGGAGGACGTGAGATTTGTTTTGGGAGGCCAGCCCCGAGAATTCCGGTTAATCAATAGTGAGTGGCCCGGCCGGCCAAAGGGAAATGCAGTGTTTACCACAACGGCATTGAATAGAATTCAGTAGCTCGAATATGGAGCACAAGTCTGACCTAAATCCTGCGGCTTTGCTGCCTTCAAATCACCTGCAAGGGAAATGAGTGCAACTAAAGTATGTTCTAGCACACAAGGAAAAGGGTCTTAAATTAGTTTTATGCTTTATTGAGAATTCGGAAATTTAGTTAATATAATTATAAGGATAGTCTTTGCTCTGTCAAAGAATTTTTAGTTCCATTCAGCCAACTGTATAGCTATTTTTTTCATCCGAAGAACTTAAGTAAGAAATTCCAGAATTTAATTTAATAATCAAACCTAAATAAATTCCAGAATTTAATTTAATTATTCAAACCACGGATTCTCTTTTCCAATAAAAAATATATTCATTTACCTTCTTAAAATAACAATAACGCTTTGTTTAAAGTCGAAATATATTTTTAGAAGTGCTTTCTGCCTTTCCCATAGTTATTTTGCCCTGGTTTTCCGCGAGCCCGCTGACCGAGCGGCTTTCCCAGCCATGCTGAGTTATATTTGGCTCGTCAGAAGTTATACAAGCACATGACACGTCCGGGGCTTCGCGTGCTGCGATGCCTGTGTGGGTGGCGATGTCACCTGGTGACAAGGTGTTGGCTTTCACATGGATTTTAGTTACCACGCCCGGCCGCAGCGGCCTCATCACTTGTCGCTCCCATCCACACTCGCGGCCACCCCCGCCGTCGTCACGGCCGTGTGATTAGCCAGGTAGCACGTAGTCGTCGCCGCCGCGGACCTGGCACCCGGCCAGATGCTTCTCCAATCAGATGTCAATTACGCCAAAGATTACCGGGGATCTGTGGCTCTTTTGTTGGCGTTCTTCTTTGAGCCAGGATTATGAGTGCTCCGGGGCTATCTGCAATCTTGGGAGGGAATGCATGCGTACACATACTATACAGTGTAGACAGGGAGATGTGCCCTCGGTCATGTCAACAAGTCAATTGCTTATCATAAATTACCCATACGCCCCATTCAGCGGCCGCCTGCTATCATTATTATTATACCCCGGGGACCACTTGGGCTGCCTCAAAGGGAGTGCATAAATTTCGAAGAAAAATATAAATAAGGATACCCGCTAGGGCGACCTTCAAAGTGCGCAACATTTCTTACATTTCGATCGATAAAATCAAGAAATATGTGTAAGCAGTTGGAGGAGGAAAATTAATCTAAGAAAAGTTCGTTACGCATAAAGTGTGTTTAATTTTTAAAAATGCTAGCAGCAGCTTAGATTTTAGATAAAAGTTTTCAGGTTTCAAATAAATAGTTAAGGATCCGATATATTTATATTAAAGGATGTACAAACTTTATTTGCAAGGCTGCTCAAATATTTAAGCCACTCTGGTAAAAGCCGGCAAAAGCGACACCAGCTTGCTGCTTAAAAAATCATTGAAAAAAATGAACATTCGATGGAAACTCAATCGATATGCAAACGCGTATAAATTACACAGAATATGGCCAGCAACAGTTGGCTTTAATGGATCCGATCCGTTTTGTTCCGGAAAGTTGCCTACTTTTTATCGCTCCCGCTCTCGTTTTTCCAAGTTTGGTTAAATCCTGAATGGATGAATGTATGTATATTTGATATGCTCACACGGGGGGATATCCCTCATATCCATGGGGTAACCTCTTTTTTGGAGGTGTTCCACCTGCTGGGAGCTGGCAAGGCAAATGTAAATAAGCATAAAATCCAATTTCTGTTAGCTCCATGCGTGTTTGCACGGCGTCTTCTGCTTGCCTTTTCTTTTTTTTTTCTCTTTCTTTTTTTTTGGGAGCTGCTTCTGCTGGAGCTCGTGTCTTGTCAGTTTCGGTGCTTTTTTGAGGGGAGGTGCTGTCAAACCCACTTGAAGATTTGCAATCAACGCCCCAGGCAAAAAGCAGGCAGGTGAGCATCAATTGATGCCTTCCCCCTTTGATCTGCCCAACGTTCATGTGCTCTGACAGCCGAAAAGCTCACTGAAATTCACCCAATTTGGGTCACTCAAAGTGCGTTGAAAAAGCCTTTAAGGAAATTGGGTAGTTGGAGGGAATAGCATGTTGTGTAATAATTTATGATTACCTCATGTGGCCGGAACGGAACGGGGACGGGAGGCAGCAAAAAGGTTTACTGCCAACTGACAGCCGACTTTTGTGGCTAATCTAAATAACATAATCAGATTTGTCAGGCGAAACAAAAAAAGTGGCAAGCAACTGACCGGGAGCCGCATATGTTCTCACTTGAGTTGGACACATTTGGCAGCGTCATTTACATATTTGACTTGATAAAAAGGGTTCTAAGCTACACAGGATGTTTTCTTGTTATTTTCCTCTTTTTTATATTTTTTAGGGTAGTTTTTTCACAACTGTGGAATTAGAAAATGTGTGCTTTAAGGTTGAGGTCTTTCCAAGGACAGAACTAGTTCTTATATCTAAAAATGTTTGGTATAAATCCACAAAAACTAAGCTTTATGGATTTTTAAAGGATTTATGCCACTAGTAAAAATAATTTAAACGGTACATATTTCTTTAGGTAATATAAATATTAATTTAATATCTTTCTATGGGCTATTTAACTATTACAATTTGGTGGATAAGTGCATCAATTTAGCCCACATTATTCGATTGCATTCTTCAGTAGGCAAACTCAAACACTTTCCATACATCTGTAAATTCAATACAAACTGAACACATGCATTTGAGTTCGATTGTTTGCGAATTTGCGTGAGAAACTGGCATGTAGAATTTTGCTTTACTTGTTTGCTCTTGTTCCGGTTCTAATTTGGAATTTGTGTGGAAAATTCAGTGTGTAATATGATAATTATAGATACCAGGCTATTGTTGATTACTGAAATTGATGAATTGTGAGCTTGATTATTCCTGGTTATGCCTCACTCTTAATGGGGTTTGAACTTTTAATATTGGCCTCCTAACTAGATTGGTCTCAGGGACTTATAATTGACGCTTTTATAGGCTTTTTATAGGCTTACTGTTAAATCAAATAATTAGATATTTTTTTATTACTCATTTTAGTCAATACTAAATAACCTTTTTTGTTCTCGTATTAGATACAAAGTTCTAAATACCTTATTAAACCCCCAAATTCATGTTTAATTTGAAACTTTTTTCAACAGTATTTGAAAGTTTAACTGATGCGACAGCTGGTGCAAGTGTCCCCAAATCGATTAGCATAAAACTGATAATAAACTAAGCTTATGCCGATGCTGCCGGAGCCAACAGCTTGAACCAGAGCATCTCGAGTGACATGAATTTTGTCTCGAGTCGCAAATGCTGGCAAACATTTTGAATCCTGAAAAACAAAGATGGCTGAGCAAACACAAGAACAACAACAGCTTTATTTAAGCACTTTTGCCGCCGCCTTTCAGCCACCTTTTCGCCTTTCCCTGCCAGCCAAGGACACTTTAGCCTGCCAAAGATTATCAGTTCCACTTTAAATTATTATGATGGCACTGGCTCACCCCCAAGCCTGCCCAGCAAATTACGCTTCGTCCTTGAGCGCAGCGCGAAAATGGCAGTCCCGAAAAAATAAGCAGAATAAACGGTACAGTCGTGTGTTACGACCGTAGAATACCCGGGCTTGATATCTATAAAATTAGTAAAATAAACAATGAACGCATACGGTTTCGTGTTTTTATTTGAGTTGTATATAATTTATTTTATTATAATTTCTAATATATAGATTTCTGCATATTAAGAATATATATACTATATACCCCTTACTTCTGTGAATACCGGATACGAAAGGGAGCACCCAAAAAACAAAAGGGAGCGTATATCAATTTGGTGTTTCCTTCTCCTTTGCCGCTTATCTTCATTTTTGGGGCCACCGTCGGGTTTATGGTCAATTTTAGATTTTATATTCGCTGCTCTCGGTTTCTTATTGTTTTTCCGCGCTGCCTTTTCCCCCGCAAACACCTCACTCCCACCCTCACCCTCTGCAATTGTGTTGAATCGCGTATTTATTTTTGAATTTTTTTCCCATTCCCGTTTGATTTTATCGGTGTGCAAGCAACTTGTTTGCTTTCACTTTGCTTCGCTTTTGTTGCAGTTTTATTGGCCGGATTTTAAATCAATTGGGGTTTTTATTTTGCCCTAGCCTTTGCCTCTGCCAGTTTCAATTTGCTGTTCGATTCGCCAGTTTTGTTTAGTCAAAGGAAAACAATCTTTCCAGATACAGATGATTTGTTCTATATAATAAGTTTTCTCCTTAAAGAACATTTTTTATTTAAAATAGAAAGTTTAATCATTAGCTTTTAGGTGCTGTTTAAGCAACGTTTATAAATCTAAATGTAAATTTGCTATTTGTCTAGCGCTTGAGATTGATGAGAGCTAATAATTTGAGCTGTTGGATTGGCTTTTTATGGTCCAGCATAAAATTTCAAATTTCTTAGCCAGGATTTTATTATGGCGTCTGAAAATCGCTTGGCTTTCGCCATAAATTATGTGATAATATTTACAAATTATAAGTTAACAAGGCATCTACCTAAGCGAAGACTAATCTATGAAATAAATTCTCCTCTTTCACATTTAAACCAAATTATAATGATAATATTTACAAATTATAAGTAAACAAGATATCTACCTAAGCGAAGACTAATCTATGAAATAAATTCTCCCCTTTCACTTTTAACCATTTTGTTTTGTTTAATAATTCCATATTCAGTGCCAAGTCTGCTAATCTGGCAATTAGTATTCAATATGCTAAAGCTTACGGCTATTATTAAACCAGGAGCAGCAAGGTCAGGAGTGTGGAGCACACTATCAAGTTCAATAAACGTAACGACGCTTGATATTACAAAGAACGGCTACGGTTACGGGTTGTGGCATTTATGAGGGTCCATTATAATTTATGCGTGTGCCTAAACCTCTCGGATTTTTCTCGCTTGAGCACGTGTGTTAGTCCTTTTTGTTTTTCGCTTAAAGGATTTGGATTTGGACAATAAATTGTATTAGTCAGCACAATTCAAGGGGATTACGGGGTATACACGTTGTTCAAAGCTTACTAAATGAATAATAGACCAAAGGATAATACTTGGTACTGTCATTATTCGTATTTTCAATTCAATAATCTAGTGTGAATTTTCCATGAATCCGCTAACGCCAGGAGCCGCATTTCTTTGGCCAGCATTCGTGTTGGACTGAATCGGGATGCTGATAAAATAAGCTAACAGAATCTGAGCTAACAGGATGTTGCGAAAAGGGAAATTAATTCAGGGAAAATGTTAGCAAAGCCTCTCCCTACCGGGCAACATGTTCGTTGCAACACGTTGCATGCCTCGGTTCCTTTTGTTTGTTTACGCATTGTGTGGAACTTGTCACAGTTCCACTGAGACTTTTCTGGGTGGCAACCTGTTGCCGATGTCAGGAATCAACTTGAGAACTTAACCAAAATATTCGGGAAAATTACTTTTACATAATTCTATACCAAATTTATAAGCTTCGTTAACCATAGTTTGAAAAGAACCCGTTAACTAACTTCCCCCAGTCAGGCTTACCCATTTCACAATTAAGTCATTGTTGCCTCAAGTTTTTAATTGAAAATTATGAGCACATTACTATCAGCGACTAAGTGCATTAGTGTGTTGACTGCTCGAATGTGTCGCACCATAAATGCGAATATATAGCACCATATAACATAAAGTCTCTGGCAGACACGCAGCAACCTTCATGCGAAACATTGACGTACCCAGCCGCATTTTCCGGGCGAAACTTTTCATTGCCCTCGGAGTGCAACTAAGTGACGACTCACTTATGTGGCAGGCACTAAAATTTAATATGTCTGAGAGACGGTGAATAGAAAATGAAATTACTGTGGCCTTAGCACGGCGACAAGGGTGGCAGAGCTAGCATTTTTGTGGACAAATTTATATAGCTCGAGCTCTATTTATTAAATGGCATGCAACTTTAATTAATTTTGAGAGGAAGAATTAATTACATATTGAAAGTCGTACTGAGCATACCTTTTCGTGAATATCCATATAATGAGGTAAATAATTTAAGTGATCAATTATCGTTCCACGTCAATTAGCGCGAAACAATCTGAGATACACGCAATCACACTACAGTGTTGGCCGCAAATTTGTAAATGTCCGGTTGGCAATATTCTGCTTGTGGGTAATTGTGTGCCGGGACTGTGTGTGACCTCAGTAATTGAGTCGGTAATTTGAGGGATCCAGACAGTGTCCAATGAGAGCATTAGGCAATCGCAAGTCAAAGATGATTTATTACGCGTCAGCAGGAACAGCTGTGGAAGTTCGCCCTCAAGCCAATATTCTAATTTAAAACTAGTTACCGGACACTTGGCTGATTGCAGAAAAAAGCAAGCAAACTCAGAGCAAAAGTCTTGTGGCTAAACTCTGGACCGTTGACAGATATTTTACATGCTTTTAGCGCCTGTAAAAGTCCGTGGAAACATAAAAAGGCAAAGGACTAACAAGGGTCCTTGGTCCCTTGTAGAAAAAAAATGTAAAAAAAAGTATGGAAAGAGAGCAAACTTTTGCAATCTCTCACGGACTTTTAGACTTGGTGGAGAAGAGGAAGACTGGAGTTTTTGTTTTTTAATTTATGAGCCTCACACAACATTCTGATTATTAAGTTTCTGGTCAGCAGCTAATAACTTTCCATGCAATTATCCAAAGAAATCTATTAGGATAATATTGAAACAAAGCTAAGTATGATTTGGTGAATTTAATAGGTTTCCTTTGGAATCAATTTACTCCACTTTATGGGAAAAAAGATTATTCAAAAATACTTTATTTGAATTTCACTTCCGCACATTTTCTTCCGGCGGCTCACAATTCGCCTTTATAGCTTGAGAAACATTAATTTGCATTTTTATGATTTAATTTTCCAAATGCATTGTAATCAATAGCAAATAGTCAATTTTTATGACTTCCCTTCCGCGTTTGCCGAATATCATTAAAACTTCATAAAACGCTTTTATATCATTGTTTTGTTTTGATTAAAATATTTGGTAGATTGCGGAAACTCCACTTCAGGGTATTTTAATTTAATTTGTACTAAAAGCTTAATTCGTTTTTATGGTAGAATGTTGCGTATTAATGTATAATTAAAATAAACAAAATTCAATCATAAACACCAATGACCGCAGTCGTAAAAATATTTATACACTTCACATGTTTATTCACCGTATCGATGTATTTATACAAACTTGTTAAAATAAAGATATCTAATT
Source organism: Drosophila tani (assembly GCA_008042535.1). Taxonomy (NCBI): domain Eukaryota; kingdom Metazoa; phylum Arthropoda; class Insecta; order Diptera; family Drosophilidae; genus Drosophila; species Drosophila tani. Next base: position 22,496 of record VNJO01010053.1, on the reverse strand, counting down.
ATTTATCTTATTTGAAATTATAAATTTATTTTCATTTAAATTTTCCATGTAAAATGAAAGTACTTTAACGGGGGCATTTCCTTTTGTCATAAATTTTGTCATAACATTTGGATAACTATTTAAAATTTTCAGTTTTATGGCAGCAATTTTAGGCTTTTAAAATGAAGACATAGCAAGTGGAATCTGCCGCAATATGGGATACACTGCGTATGCGCGATTTGCGAACATAAAAATAGTTTATGACAGCTTAGGTTTATTTCTTTTTTATTCCATTGAGCTGCCAGCAAATTTGAGTAAGATAAATAAATTGGCAAGTAATGCAGGCTATATTATAATAAAGCAATATAAAACAAAAAAGCACTAAAATTAAACTTGTAGCTATAAATAAATTCTTTAAAGTAACGCATAAACGTAATACTTATATCCTTAGCGAATCCGGGCTTTGCTGTAACTCATAGTTAGCTCGATAAGGATATTCCCATTTTTGATTCATATACATTTCAGTTAAGGATGCCGAGTATTCTATATCCAAGGAAGCACAGACAATAAGCTTTAATATTAAATAGGAAAAAAGCACAGCGTATCATTTAACAAATCACAGAAATGTCGCTCAAGGGAATCCGAGAATCCCCGAGTCCCAGAATCCCCTAATCGCGTTTCCAGTCAGGATTCACCTTTCTGCTGCAGATTGGCCGGCAAATGCAAATTGTGCTGAGAGTAGAAATCTTTAATCAGGACCTTTATCCCCCATTCACATGCATGGTTATACGTACAATATATGTCTGCTGCCATTTTATCTTTGGCTGCAATTCGATTCGAATTCCCAGCTCGCTGTGTGACGCAAGTAATTTTATTGCTGCCTTTTGACTGCGCACAAAGGCAGTTCCTTGCCTTTCAAAACGCTTGTCGATTGCATTTTCCCATCGCCGCCAGAACATTGAACTGAATTTACCTTTATGCCAAAGTATCCTAACCAAATGCAAATCGAGGTTGTGGTCGTCGCCATTTCTGAAGTCAAGCTATGGAGGGACCTCCTAGCCATTTTACACTGACACTTTAACATGTATACTGAAAAATCTACTCTATCTATAAACCATATTTAAGGTTTGAGAATTTATTTAGAGATTTATTGAGATAACGTCAATCAATATTTACTTAAGTCACAAGGAAAACTCTCTAACTCATTTATTTTGTATTAAATGTAGAATATTATAATAAAGACTAATGATAATGATTATGGAATATAATTTCGATTAAGGTGTTTTATCATTAAATTACATTTAATCTTAGTATATTGGTAATATAATATCGATAGCCAGTGTCTTTTTTCATTAAATTTGGATGGATGATTCCTGAACTCTGATCCATCTAAAATGCTGACCATTTGTGGCTTTGAACGAGCCATATTTACACAATATTTGCTGTTTTTTTTTTTTTGAGCAACTGCCATTCTGTCTTAATGTTCCTTTTGCGTATACTTTTTTAGGTCAGCTGTCCGTTCTTCTGCGGTCGAAATGCAATTGAATTCATCTGCTGTCCCATGCTTTAAAGTGTGATGGAGCCATCTCGTTTTTTACCCAGCACGAGCACACACACGGCGTGTGTGCACAATTAATCAAACAACCGGCAACAAAAAAGAGCGTGCAGAACAGGACATATTCAATTATTCATACGCAATGTTAACCCGAATGTGCGGCGCATAACCACAAACAGGCGTCGCCCAACATAATGTTGATAAGTGTAAATGCCATATGTAAATGTTGTTCGTGCCAAGCCCACATGAAAACAAAAAATTGAAACCAAAACCGTTGTAACATAAAAATAGGGGGATGCTTATATTTATGAAATATTCCACAAACGTGAAATTCACAAGGGAAACAACTTAATTGGATCGGAAGGAGGCTAATTGAGTGTGGCAGGTGTCCAATATCCTTCTTCCTGGCACTGTTTGTGTTCAGTTTTTATTGGTTTAGGAAGTGTGTTTGACATGTGATCCACTGTGATGATCCACTTAATTCATTATTGTATGTAATTCATGTGAGAAACTGATATAGACATTTATCTTACCTCAAACCTTTAAAGTTTCAACTGCTTTTACGATTGTTGCAAAGTTCGTAATTGGTTTAATCAAAATTATTTCGTTTTATATTAAATTCCATTTAACTTTGAGCTTGTGCCAAGTGAGGCCAGGGCAAAATTCAACTATCTAAATTGCACGAGCGGGCGCATGATGGAAAAACGTTAATGGCACCACTGGGATGGAGGCAGAGTGATGCAAGAGCAGAGGAGGACATGGACCAGATAGCACACAGTGTGGGGGCGGGCATAAAAACAGCATTAGGTGAAGGGTTCTCCGGAATTTGTTGGTCATGTGGGTAAACAAGAAAGTTAATTACTTGCACAAGCACCAAATGCGATAAGCAACAAGAAATGTTATGGCATAATTTAATTTCAGGCAGATGCACAGGCATTCATACTGCTGTTAATTAGGCAGAACTACAATTTAATTGAATATAGAGCTCAGCATACTTGCATCTAGATGTTAATTCATTGTGTGTGCATTTTGTGTAGCTATAATCATCGGAAAATATTGATTGCAATGCGGTTTTAAGTAAGTTGACCAATAAAGACATCCCTTAAATTTACCAATAACCCCTCTTAACTGTTAATTTTCATCTTAATTAGAAATTCCCAATATTAAAGAAATGCAGGTACAAAGAACACCATTTCCTGCTCTCAGCCACGATCTTTCGAAATGCACCACATGGCCCTTAAGTCCTAATACAAAATTGAACCATGGTAGTCGTAAATAAATAATTCATGCCCGAGAGAGAAAGTCGATTGAAAATGGGAGTTTCAATTCCGGCAGAACACATCGAAGTCTAATGAATTTTTAGTGCTTCGCCAGTCCCAAAAAACCAATAAAAAATATTGTGGCATTGTTTTTGCTTCACAATTGGCTGAGCTCGAAATGCAATCGACTTTTGGGAATACATTTTGGCAACAGAGCTGAGAAAAGTCATCGAGAGTCAAGCGCAGCCATCAAATACGAATTTGGATTGCACAAACATAGTATTCCTTAGTAGACCGATGACGTTTGGGAAGTTTGAAGTACTTGTAGTTCAAGTTGCTACACTATAGTAACACAAATAATAAAAAAAACTATACCCTGAAAAAAAATGAACAGAAAAGACGTGTGTTTTTGACACTATGATTGAGCTTCCTCCAGACGATACAGGAGGAGATGACCAAGAAGACGATTTGAGAGAAGTTCCCTGTCGAGTTTTATGGCATCTGTTGAATCAGCAAGTCGAAGGGAATTGCGATGTATGTAGATGTAGAAACTACTTACTCGAAATTCCAAAGCAAGCGGCGAATCCCATTGAAAGGTCATCAAGTAACTTGGGAAATAGCCTACCCTATATCCCAGATGACCCAGCAAAAAGCCCCCCTCAAGTCTCAAGAACTTACCCCACATAAATCCCTCTTTCGATTAAAGTATTTCCATTGAAACTCCCACACTTATACCCTGCTCATAATTAATACAAATAAATCACGTATTGAGCTTACATTTGGTTATCGAGAAAGGAGACTTCCTTCCGGCAGCTGAGTGAAATCTAACGGCCATTTACAGAATAAATCTTGAAAAGTGTCACATTTGTTGACCCGCAAAAGGTTCTAGCGAAAGTTTCAATTTTGGCACGTCCCCGGGGCGCATACGTGATGTGATCCTTCCATCAAATGTCCATCAGTCAATTGTTTGGAACGGCAGCCGGTAAAAAGTCCCACCGTAGGCCCAAAACTAAAACGTTTATTCACGTATCTCTCTATTCGACGCATCCGAGATTGCTGCCGGATTTTGTATAAATATTTTATTATTTGCCGCGCCACATTTATCTTACGTGCACCTCATGCCCCAAATAAAATAGAAAACACCGGCCCGGGAAAATGAATTATTTCGGTTGGCTTTGGTAATGCCCTGTACTTGGGCCGCAATTTGATTTGTTTTCGTTGTTGCCGATTTTTCACACGTTTGCGCTTCGGTGGCGAAAGTTATTTTGCGACCCATAAAATTGATATACGAGTGAGCTTTTGTGGGTGTCCTAAGGATTTCTCTTCATTATTTATTCGCTGTTTCTTTCCAATTTTTGTTCTAAAGCTCACAGGCTTTGGCACTACTAAAAGTTGGCGGGATTGTCATTTGCGACATTTGCTTTCATTTCATTATTCATATCTGCTCATCTACTCTGCAAATCATTCATACGCCATGTGTGACGCTGGGAAAATAAAGTAGAGAAAAAACTGACAATGATTGACAGTTTTGCGCATTCTTTCCATCGCAATTGAATATTTTTCCAAGGCCCCTGAGACCGCGATGGGGTGGCCATAAAATATGGACATAAAAAAGAATTGCAATAACTAGATATAGCCACTAAATTTTATAAGGCAGTTCAATGCTCACCACAGTCAATTTCTGCTGCATTTGCCGTAAGAAAACAACAGAAGTCGGCCAAGTTTTATAGCCAATTAGGCGAGCGTTTTGCACAGTTCATTAAATTTAAATGATTGCATTTCTCGTCATAGTTTCGGGGCATTTATCCAAGCCAGCTCAGAATAAATCCGCAAAAATCCGAACTTTCTCCGACAACTTTTAAGCCGATTGCTGAAATTCAAGTCGCTCGCGGATTTCAATCTCAAACGTAATCTTATTACAGTCAAGCTGCAATATGATATTTTAGTCTTTTCGTCGCCATGGTAAGCTTGTGTTTAATTTTCCACTCAACAGAAAATATTACGTTGGCCTCAAGAATGCGTTGTGGCCCATGTGCTTGTGCCTTGTGGCTCGAGCGGAAGGGAGTTCGCGTTTCTGTCGTTCAAAACAAATTGAAAGTGCCTCAGGCTTCCCTTGGTGTCTTATTAAAATTTTACCATATTTGCGTAACTGTGTTTGCCGACAAAAAAAAGTTGTATACATTTTCCGGGCGAAGTGCACATTTTAATATACCTTAAGGGAAGTTTCATTAAAGGTGAGAAAATCTATGGGAGAGGAAAGCAAAACATAGACATTAAATTAAATAAAATATATTGTAAATGATGAGAAAATTAATAAATATGTAACCTTGTACATAATTGCTATAAATTGTATTTAAAAATTACCACTGTTATATCTCTAATACATTATATATACATTATAACCTCAAGTGGCATCAATTGTTGTGCCGCCCTTTAAGCTCTAAACCATAACCCATAACCCAAACCACACACACAACCCGTCAGCAACTGTTGACATCCTTCTTTAAAAAGGTTAATTGTGTCGTTCTAATGTCTTTAGCCATCCATGTGCGTGGCTTACGTGTTTGGGGTGCCAAAGCAGCTGAGATACGGGGAAGAACCCCCTACCACAAGCCACAAAGGAATTGCCACCAGGAACACGTTTTGTTTCAGTTTCTGTCCTCAAGACGGGAAAAATGCTTTCGATCTACGTGATGCTTGTCCCTCTCCGGTTTCGTTTAATGGAGAGCAAATGGTTTTATTTCTATTTACTTTCAGCTGCAGCTTGTAAAGCATTTTTTGAGAGAGACATTTACTCTATAGAATGTTGGGTTGCATTGGTATATTTTCGCAGGTATAGTGAGGCTTCAACCCAATTGACTTCTATCGATTTTGATCAATTTTAATTCCGTATGCAGAACTTTTTATCACAACAATATATGGCTGAAAACTTCTTGGCATATTCAGGCATCCCTTGGCTTGTCGAAACTAGAAATTCATTTTTAAATCGAACAAATAAAAGCACTTCTTCCACTCGAAACTTAGCTTTGCTTGCTTTCACTTCCCAGCAAGTGTGCATAAAGTTTTGCCTGCCATGTGAAGTCGAGAGATATTGAAAAGACTGGGATAAACTTTTCATTGATTGCTCTAGATAGGATAAATGTTCGCATTGTCGGAATATAGGTTGTCTAGTCAAAAATTAGTTTGAATTAATTTTAATTATTATTTCCCTTTTAAAGGTAAAGTAATTATATTAATAAACTTCGTTTTTATAGCGAATCAGCCTAATGACCATTATTTTCCGGCCATTCCATAGTGACTCCTTGCAGACTTCCCATCTTGATTAGCATTCGCCGCTTGTTTGCCAGTTTTAGTTGGTCGTTCGCCTTGCCTTTAAATTTCCGTTTCCGCTGCAAAGTCCCCGCAGCGGTGTCACCTCCATTGCGATGCCATTTCCGGCACGAAAAGGCGCCCGGGAGGTTGGCATCAAACAGCGCCATCAGCTCCGAAACTCGTCATCGTCATCGTCATCTCAGTGGACGTCCGTCATTGTCCTTCGCGCTTCCGCGTCATTTCCATTTACAACATCTTCACAGCTCCCCGCTGGCGGAGGGTTCCTGATTCTATTTTCCCGGTCGGCGGCGGCAGTTGACATCTGGCATAGTTGTTGGCACGCTGATGATGGCATCATAAAAAATGCCATCGACTGCAATTTTTCCCAGCTGATTTATTAATGTTGACAATCGAGGCAAGTTCGTTTTGAAAGTCCATTGAAATCGGAGTCTTATCGTTGTCTTGAACTTGAACTAGTTTCGGTTGAAATTATTTACATTACTGATTAAAGAGTAATGGGTAGCGGCTTGTGTCCGCTGCCCCAGAGCTCTAATTAGTTTCCTCATCCGTATTTTGAGTGCTCCTTTTTTGCTGTTCTACCGGCAATTAGCACCTTTCCGTCGAAAGTGGCGCTTCCATCCTAATTATGATGGCTATTTGGAATGACTTAAGATTTCAATGCAATATATCACTGTGGACGGCAGTCCACGTAGTGACGATAAGCACCGAGACTGTGGTGCGCACAGCCGTAGAAAGAAATCGTTATTTTTTTTTTTTTTCAATTTAATCTAATTTTTGCTTTTTCCACTACTTTGTCGGGAAAAAGGGAAATTTCTCGCGCCGATAACTTCTGAACGACTAAAGTTACAGAATCGTGTTGTTTTATGATAAAAAATTTTTTTTTATGCCTTTATCGATTTTTATAGTAACTTCAGGCCGTATAGCCCTTAAGATATTTCGGGGTACAATACATATCTCAGAAAATTTGCTTTCTCATTAAAATTAGTAGCAATGATCCCATATAGCTAACTTCTTATATGAATTTTGTTTGTTAATTCTTCCCATTTGAGTTTCAAACAAAAACTTATAACAACAATGGAAGACCAATGTATGTACATACATATGTCATTTTAAAAATTTCTGATATCAAACAAAAACACCTCTTAACGAGGTGAGGTATAAGTGACGATGGCACATTCAACTCAAAAAATTTCTGATACCAAATTTTGTGAAAATTAATAATTATTTAAACAAAAGTATTTAAAAATGTTTTAATTAGTTTCAATACGGCAGCTGAAAAATATAAAAAGGCAAAACAGGCAGCGTGCCGATATTGAAACTAATTAAAAAATGTTTAAATATTTTTGTTTGGCGGGGGCGGAACAGCTCAGTCTCGTCCAGGATTCGCTGCAGCAAATATAAATTTGTTGGCGCTGTGCCAAAATAAGAACTCCAGGGCTTAGATTTAAGTAATGTAAATATATATTTTAAATGAGACTTTCACCTCTTTTCCACCACACCTGCCCCAAGCGGGGCACAAGACGCCCTATCTCTAACAATTAGTGCACGCCCGACTCGCCGGCCAACGCCGTCTGGGTGATCACGCCGCGCTTACGCTCCGCTTGGACTGCTGCCTCCTCCGCTGCCCTCCTCTGCTGCCTTCTTCACTGCCGCTGCAGCCTCTGCGGCCACTGCTACAAAATTCTCAAGACCTGCCTCGCTCTTTTATACCCCCCTGCAGCTGCCATTCAGCAGCCCTCTCTCCCGCCAAAACTTCTTTCTCTCAATTTCTCCGCTTTCACTCAATCTCTCAAAATGCTTTCTATACTATACTATAATTCCCAACTGGTTCTGGCAACAGCTGACCTATAATAGTGACTAATTTCCTGCGATGATTCCTCCGATGATTCCCATCGAGGAATCCCATCGAGGAATCCCATCGAGGAATCTCATCGAGGAATCCTATCGAGGAATCTCATCGAGGAATCTCATCGAGGAATCTCATCGATGAATCCTATCGAGGAATCTCATCGAGGAATCTCATCGAGGAATCTCATCGAGGAATCCCATCGAGGAATCTCATCGAGGATTCTCATCGAGGAATTCCATCGAGGAATCTCATCGAGGAATCTCATCGAGGAATCCCATCGAGGAATCTCATCGAGGAATCCCATCGAGGAATCTCATTTTCAATATCGGCACGCTGCCTGTTTTACCTTTTTAAATTTTTCAGCTGCCGTATTGAAACTAATTAAAACATTTTTAAATACTTTTGTTTAAATAATTATTAATCGTCACAAAAGTTGGTATCAGAAATTTGTTGAGTTGAATGTGCCATATTCACTTTTCCTCACATCGTTAAGAGGTGTTTGATGAAAGTATTTTTATAGCCTTGTTGGCTAAGATCTTATATTTGTTTTGAATTCTCCTGGACCGAAATGTATTATTTAATAGATTATATATCTTATTTACTCGACAATTGCATTATATCTTACGAGTAAACACGCTCAAGTCACGTGTTATGCCCTGGATTTCAGCGGGGGTAGAATTTCTTTTAAAGAGCCTTTGTTTGTTTATTGTTTGTTTATTTTAATTAGAAAGTATGAGTATCAATTGCTTAAAGTTGACTGTATACATTGATTGTTTGGCTATTAATTTTTTTTCCATATTCCAGTCACGTGCTCAGCGAAAGGATGTGATAAAGCCATACATCACTCGATTTGTTAACCCCAAATTGCCCGTTTATTATCGCTGTGTGTGCCACCTGAATAACAATTGCTCCTGGCTCCTCCCTTCTCCTGATTTCCCCATAAATACATAATTTAAATGCGCCAATTCATCAACTTCATGGCTCAATGCCTTTTTATTTACCTTCCTCGATGTTTCGGTTCGAAAGTCCTTCACCCACATCACACACACATCGATATGGACTCCCCGATTTCGGGCATATCAAATTTATGCCCATGAGACAGTTGGCTTTTCGTTTGCATCCGTATCCGTTCAATGTCAATCCCCGCCCCATTTTGACATTTTTCTTGGGCGGAGCTCACGCAACAGGAAACGGAAACGCCGATTTGTCAATTGTCTGCCCTGCCACAGCCTTTTCCCGGCATAAGATTTATGTCAGCCCCGATACATTCTATACACGAATACCTGATTTTGCTTTTGCGCCACGCAATTTCTTATGGGGTGTTTATAGATCGAGGCAATTTGTAAGCAAATAACATTTATTCTGAAGTTCGCAGTTGAGTTTTTATACCAGGAATGCTATAATATGTGTAATACTTTTTTTCTTTTACAATTTGGTAGAAAGATTTACATTATCATTAATGGAGACACCGGGCTTGCTTATTGCATGATTGATAGCTCATTTTTCCTTAGAAAAAGCCGACTACCAGCTGAAAGTGGTCTTAACGCAAATTGCCAATTGACCACGTGAATGACACTTTCCGTGGGCTTACTTACTGTTACCATTTAAAAGTGTCAAGTGAAATGAGGTAATCAAAATAAGTGTGCAATCTTTTGGCACCTCAACTGCCAAAAGAAAAGCACACAAATGTCACGTAATGTCAGTCAAAGTGATAAAAAGTGTGCTTGCTGTCTATTTGTTAAAGTTTTCAGCAGCTTTTTTACCAACAAAAATTAATCAATATTAAATAATTAAATAAATAAAATTAAATAGTTTTAAAAGCACTTTTTTCATGGAATAAATTAATGATTTATTAAATAATTTTTAAAAACACTTTTCTCGTGGAATAAATTAATGATTTATTTGTTTCCATAAAGGTCGACTGATTTCGCACTTAAACATAAATTAACTAATGCACAAACTACATACATGGTTCGAACTTTAAAATAACTTAAAAAAGAAACCAAATGATAGCTACTCATGGGAATTATTGAAAGACCTAATGCGCCTTGGCCTTATAGGTGATTTTCCAGACCTCAAACAGGCAAATCGTTGAGTGGAAGCGATAGAAGATGGCCAGCGGCATGGAGATGTGAGTGATGATGGTCCAACCCCAGACGCCGAAGAACTCCAGGTGCGTCTCCCGGAACACGGCTCGTCCCTTGATCAGGGTATTCACGAACCAGATGGCAATGTTGGCCACGAGGAGGAACGTGATGATCTCTCTGCCCGGCTTCCTCCGCACCTGCTTGGCGCCCTTGCACCGCCGGTGACTAGCGTGCAGGATGAACATGGTCTGCAGCGATGTCTGAACCACGCCAAACACCTCCGCGATAATGCCCTCGACGCGATCCGGCACCGTGTCCCACTTGGCAAAGTAGCTGCCCAGGATGCTGAACATCCCGTACAGATACACGCCGGTCTGGGCCACAATCAGCAGGAGGTTGTCCAGGTCCATCGAGTGGTGTTCGTCGCTGGTGTCCTTGATGTAGCGCAGGTCACGCATGAGGATCATGCCTGTGGGGAAAGGTATTTAAATATATAATTATATTATAATTTAAACCCTGTCTTACCCGTTATCACAGCCGAAGCGCACATAAAGTACATGAAGGTCTCCCACAGAGTGACCTCCTGAGTGGCCACCAGCTCGTATCCCGGCTGCGTGTACAGCACAAAGTACATGATCATGGAGATAATGGTCATCACAATGATCAAGATGCCAAAGAAGAGGCCCTTGTGCGACTGTGAGCAGTCCACGGAAAAGTGGTGAGCAGGCTTCTGTGTCACGGGCTTGACGGAGTTTTTGCGGGTCTTGTCGATGTCTGGGATGGATTTCACAGTCTTCCACATCTCGAAGAGGATCACGGCGCAGATCAGGGAGTACTCAATGGTGCAGGGAAAGAGGAACGGCGAAAGCTGCTGAACCAGAGCACCCATGATGGTGGTGCGGGAGCAGCCACTAAAAGTGGCCGTAGTGGGCGAGGGCGTCACAGTCATGTTCGCAATAATAGTGCTCACGTTGGCCAGCACCGTCCTGTTCAGCGGATCCGTGACCGTCAGGTGGGAGTTAGGTAGATGGTGATGATGCAGGGATTCGTTTACGGCCACCCAGTCCGGGCGACTGGAGTTATTGTGGATGACCAGGTCGTGGGCGGGATCCACCTCGTGCTGGCCTATGTGGAATATCTCGTGCTTGGTCTCCTCAACCAGAACGTACAGCCACTCGCACAGATTGGTGGCCACCATGTGCATGAGTCCGAACCTCGAGGTAACCTTGTGCCGCGCCATATCCATGTAGGTGGTGTTCAAAAAGATGAACTGCACCTGGGCGATGCACAGAACCATCCTGCAAATAGGAGTGATGGCCACAAAGACATCCCGGCAGCCGGGATGGCCATTCAGCTCGAAGAACTGGCCAAACTCAAGGCCAGAGTATACCATGGTGCCAATGGCAAAGGCAATGGCTCCGACTCTCAGGTAGAAGCTGCCGAAATGGGTGACTTTGTGCTTCAGATGGACATTGCTGTTCTTTTCATCTGAAAATAAAAATATATATAAATATTTTAGAACAATTATTATTTAAAAACTTCAATTAAACTCACGAAAGTCTTTGAGTGCATTAAATAGCGATCGATTGCGGAAGGCACTGATGTACAGAAAAATCACAAAGAGTATGCTGCCTGCGTAGAGATACACGTAGAATCCCTGGTACACATATGTCGGTATCTGTTCCGATATCACCTCTGTGATGGGCAGACAAACGCCGAGCAGAACCAACAGCTTGCAATAGGTGGCCGACAGCGCTGAGCTTATGGCATCGCTGAAAAAATATTAAAAATAAATTAAAATCATTTCTATTCAGAATTAGGATTTTTAGTACTCACTTGCCCGTCCTTCGGTTTTTTTCCTTCTGCTGCTTGGCCTGATAGCTCTTGGCTCCATTATCAAAGAAGGCTGTGGATCCATTCCTTGCGCTTGCTGTTCCGCTTTGTAAGTTAATTGTAGCTGTGCTGCCGCTGGCTGTTCCTTGCAGGTTTCTGGAAATAATTTTAATAAAATATAAATTCATAATAATAAACTAGATTTGTTATAACAACACCTAAAAATTCCTTAATTTAAGTTATTTAACCAAAAAATGTACCCATTTCTGGCACTCCTCGGCGACAGGAAACCGTTGCCATCCTTCCGTCCGAATAGAGGAGGTCTTTGAGTGAGTATCTCCTGGAGGAGCAGCGATGGCCTGCGGGACACCTGCAGTGTGCAGGCAGAGTCATCGCGATGGATCCCAATGGTGGGCAGCGGAAGGAGGGCCTGCCTCTGGCTGGCATGCTCCACGAGATCCAGATTGGTCTGGGACTTGGCCAGCGGTGAGATGGGATGTGGCGACATGACCGGAATGCTGTGGTGGCCGCAGTGGTCGCAGGAGGTTCTGGCGTAGCGGATCACCTGGTTCGAGGTGGCTGCTACGGAGTGCGGAGGCGTTCCCGGGACCGAGGGAGGCAGCGAGCTGGGCGGCGATCTGGAGAACGAAGCCGACTTCTTGGGCACACTAATGGTTATATAATCACAGCCATCGGAGGATGTTTGTTTACTATCAAAGGATCAAAACCGGTTAGAGATGGTCTCTAAGGACTCAGTGCTTCCTGCAAGTGGTGCATATACACAAGAAAAAACCGTAAAGCCTGCGACGAGTTCAATGATTTTCTAACGACTGAATCTACCTTCGAGACCCTGGCTTCTGGTCAACCTGCAACCGCTTTCAGGTGGGTAACCAGCCTGACCCTGAAAGAGTCGCTCACTTTTTGATATATTTTCGGTGCTTTGATTGCTTTTTGATCGATTCCTGTCCACAAATGGAGATATTATCGCCGGGCGTGGATAAGAACACTGCGCGTGTTCCTGGGGAAATGGCTCTAATTTGTATATAAGTTTTATCAGCCCGAGTCTCATCAATCAAAACCCAATTAATTCTTTACTGTTTGCATATATATCAAGTGATCACGTTTTCTCCTTTTGTTTGGCGCAATCAGTGTCTGCAATTTGAGCTAGGGCTTTCACTACCAAAAGTTATTGTCAAGACAGTGACATCTATACGGATTTGGTGAACTTTTTCGATTAGATAAAATTCTTGTATAATATTATGAACAAATGGGAAAGAAAACAACAAGAATTGCTATTAATTTACGTTTATAAAAGTCTTAAGTGGTCGATGCTTAATGAAAAGTATTGACCAAACTATATTATATTGGTTGAAAGCAAAAATTAATCTAAAAAAATTACTCAGAGAGTTAGAGAAGCAATTAATTCGTCTTCCACGAATTTAATTAGTAAAAAAAAGTACAACTTATCGACTTTCAATGACTTTTTTTAATTTAAACGCTTTAAAAATCCATTTTCTATAAATTTCTCCCTTACTCTCTCACTATAATATCGATAGATAATGCTACTTCCGTGTATATGTGCCACTGCAGTTGCGAATTTGGTACCCGAACACCCACTTTTTGCCTTTGACCACATCGTGGTGATAATGAACTCGCTGCTTGGTTTTCCACAGATTTATCGGTTCGTCGTACATGTCGCTGGACTTGAGGTTAATGAGTGACATGACCCAGCCGCTGTGGAGTATTAACTTGATCTGAGAAAAATGGGAAATGAGCAGATCAGGCGCTGCTATATGAACCGATCGATCGATCGGTCTCGATAGCGCGATTTTCCGCGCCCTTACAGACTCGTGTCAGTGGGAAGACTGAGGTGTTTTCGAGGCAGTTACTCCAATTGTCGGAGCTATCGGCCAGACGATATTTGACTAACTGATTAGCGTTGTTATTAGCCTGCTATTTTTACCGTACAAGCGTACGGGTGTACGAGTGTGATCCGTGTGTGTAAATAAATCTATTGCAGCCTTATTATTGCCTTAATTTATTAGCCTATTTGCACTTCATCAGGGCGCTTGGCTCTGGATCCATCCCCAGTATATAGCATCTTCGGCTCTGTGTTTGTACATAAATTTTATGTATTAAGATCTCGCACGTTGGTGCGTTTTCATGCCGATCTCTGATAGCGTCGTCACAACTACTTGTCAATGTTGGTAACTATCGCTGTAAACAGCTCTGATTTTCTATATATACTTCATATTCTCCGCCGGTTATCTTTCGGGTCTAGACTTTGGCTATATGGGGCTGTTTACTGGGTCAACAGTGTTTGCCGATCTCGAGGGGATTAAATATTTACTCACATGAGTCAATCCTATGTACTCCCCAAATTATTTCAAAGACAGCGCTAATTGTAAAAATATCCACCGCATGTGACGTCATTAATGTATTTACCCAATTGTATAGGTTTGTGTCTGGCTTGGGGCTTTGAAAAAGGAAAAACCTTGGTGCTGACTCATCAGCTTCAGAGAAAGTTACAATGGATGTGTTAAACTTATTAAGCAAGATATTATGACAGACGTCTGCTACGGCAATAAAGTGTCTGAAACGTTTCAAATGAGCGGTTTTGGGTGTGAATATACTTATTGCCGTAAATAATATGAATATAATTTAATTAACTATCATTTAATATTGGGTAATGATATAAGAATTAATGTAGAAATCCCCTTTAAACTGGACATAAGGGTTCTAGGTCTAGTTTCTGGTTAATTAATACATTTAATTATTAATTTGCATAACACTTAACCTTAAGCTTTATAAAATATATCTTTATTAAATATTGTAACAATTTCTTAGCATTATTAACTATGACTATATAACATCTAATTTATTTGTAGGACTTAGTGATTTTAATAACTTTTATATATCCATTTAATTTGAAGATTTCTATCACTATATATTAATCACTTTTACCTGAAAGTAACAGACGGCATTCTTTCGTATTGAACTCCGCTATTTCGCTCAACCATTAATTATTTCACTTTTGTTTTAAGTTCTAATCACTGTTTTTATTTATTTATTTTCACACACAAATAATATATATATTTCTCTCAACTTTATTGTCCATTCATGATTCTGCAATAAAACCATCCGCTAATAATGTTGTGCAGATGGCCGCACAGTTCTTGGAAAACTGAACCCCGAACCAGACTTCCACTCTTATCTGGGGGTGTCTCCCACAAGTTTTTAATGCCAACAAATACACGGACAACGCCCTTGTACGCGTAAATTTGTGGTTAGTTAATACCCAGATATTAGCAAGGGTTTCGAGTCCAAAAACCCAAGACAGTAGCGGACCGCAGGCAGGTGTATTTTCCAAAGTTATCTATTTAGGGGTCAGCATTCCGACCCTGGCTATCAGCTGAGTAAGCAGCCTAGAAAATCAGTTTAAAATGGTTAGCAAAACTAATGTTTATTGCCACTATCAGTGCTTTAAAATCAGTGCAGTAACATCTGACGCCGCTTCTGTTTACGTTTGTAATCAATAACTACTGTCAATATTTGCCATATAAACATATATACATTTTCCATATCGATTTACACTTGAGGTTTCCCGCTGCTTATCGGACTGTACGATAAGAAAATTGCGATACAACAAAAGAAGTCGGGCAAATCATTGCCACCAAAATAAAATGACCTGTAATTTAAAGATAATTATTAAGTGTGTCAGCTGGTTATTTTGTGGTTAGTAACGCCTAGTACGGAAATGCGTAACTGTTTAAGTCACTACAAAAATAAATTCAAATAGAAAATATCATTTTAGAAATTGTCAAGGGGTGACATTGAACGTAATTGTTTATTTATCTTAATGTCAATAAGAGACCTTTAAAAAATAAGAGCCAATCTACATTAAAAATAATTTTCTTTTCTGATTTACAACGATTAGCCCCTAGGAGTACCCAATTAATTAAGAATATCAACAGTTTGAGATTTCTTTTGTTTTCATTAAATTGAAAAATAAACATGAATTGCCCCGCAGACATTTTTAATCATTAGCAAACACCCAAACCATAGTTTCTTTGGCCATTTTTCTAGAGAGAGTCGCTCACACAAGTTGTCCGACAATAATTGGCCAACTGAAAGCAATGTTGCAGAAGCCTGAAGTCATTATTAAATTAAAGAATACATTTTGGTATTAAGTAAAGTATTTTCAAGCTTTTTCATTTATTTTTTAAGATAAAGGTCAATTAATTTAAACTCTGGAACCTATTGAACTATAGAACTGTTTTGCATATTTGTGAGGTCCCGACAATAAATATTTAGATCCTGGAGCATCTGTTGCTCCATCGTGTGTCGTTAACATACGTCTGGAGGTTCCGCCAGCTCGATTTCTATCTGCGTATAATTTGTGCGAAAAACTTTGTCAAGCGATCTAATGCAGTTAGAGGCAGCTTCCAGGGAACAGGCTGCGGTGCCCACTCCGAAAAGTGCCCATTGTGCGGTAAAGTTGTGCTCACAGGACCAGGACCAGACCAAGCCCATGGCCAAAGCCAGGACCTACACCATGACTGGGAGTCCAACTACACTTGAAACAAAAGAGACCGCATTTTAATATAAATAATTATTTTTTATTATGTAAAACATAAAAGAGCTATAATAATACATTTTATAAATAGTTAAATATTTAATCTGATAACTAGAAATTGCTATAAATTTTTACTCAACCACCTTTACTTTTTCCCGAGTGCACTAGCGTAGACCACAGCTGATAAATTTGCAAATTTGCATGCTAATGAATGGCCTGGCAGGGAACTGTTGCTGCAAAGTTTTTAACTTATGCTTGCGCTTGCCTAGAGAAAATATGTAGAGACTCCTCTCCATGCCGCCATAGAGAGAGAGATGTATCTGGCCGCCAGGAGCAGCATTTCCATGAATTTTTGCCCACCGGCAAACTGAGGTAACCAAACAAGTTTGGGGCAAGCGCCATTAATTGCCTGCCGAACTTTGAGTGGCTTCCATCATTAAAGCCCAGAGTTGGATGTCTAAATGAATTTGATGTCAGCTAATTGGGATCTTATTTATCTTTCATTGCCTGGAAAATGTGGTGACATTTTATGAAAATGTTAGTTTTCCATTGGTTACAAAATTTCGTTGTAAGCGCAGAATGAGTGCCAAGAGTATTTTGGCGAACTTACTGCAGGCCTTGCTAATGACAGCGTCAAATAGTTGCCAAAATTTTAGTAATCGCTGTAATGGGCCTACGCTGCGTATGAGTGCTTTCATCGAAGTAAAGATAAAGTCTTCAAAAAATTTGGCAAGCAAATCTGTACAATTTTTATTTAGTTTTTAAGTTTAAGCACTCAGGCTTGCTCTTCCTTAAACGATCTAATAGTTCAAAGAGCTGCGACAATTTTACTTTATACAAAACGAACGGATTTCAAGTGCACTTGGCCAATTTGTTGAGTGTTTTAGGCCCTCGTTGAATCAGTCAGCTATTCACGCATTTACCTTTCACTCCAGGCTGGTTCATTCAGCTGCATTCTGTTTGAGTTTCACTCTGAGTGCATTCATGCCTGCGAACAGCGAGTTTTCCCCTGAAATAGAGGAAAAGCTTCACAGAAAAAGAGGTGACGAATAAATTGCCTGGGCAGATGGACATTCTGAAGTTTTGCTAATTTATGAGCTCCCCGCTGTAGTCATGATAAGACGTTCATTTTGTTAATTAACGTTTCAACCAAAAAGAAAATGGAAGAAAAGGCAAGAATTTTCCATCACAATTATTCACACCGCAGAATGAGCAGGGAACATCTGGTCTTTCTGCAAAAAAGGTTTATGACATTGTACTCGTAAGTATATTAAATCTACCTTTTCTCGCTCATTTCCTTGGCCAATTCGACCAGCACCATTTTCAGGCAATTGCCAGAAAATTGAACTTTCCTTTCTATATTTGCAGACATCCATAAGCCTATTTCGTATAATTCAATTTGGCCAAGGAGGTGCACAAATCGGTATTTATTTTGGCATTCATCACAGCCGGGGTGCCAAAATCAATCATCAGTCAAATGGTATATGCGTATTTCTGATTGAATTTCGGTCCATCAAATTGTATAGGATAATCCCCACATATACAAAGAACTCAAGGTTGATTCTTAATTAACCTTACAGTCTTGGGACTTAAATTTAAATATTTGCACTGCCCTCGTTGACCCTTTTGCCTCGATATTTATTGGCTTGAGAAAATATTTTCGTAAGGACCACGCCAAACAATTCAACGTCAGAGTCATGGCTGGCTCTCCCCTTGGGAAGTTTTCCGGCTCAACATCGCAACTCGGCACTTTGCTGTCCGAGGAAAGTTGGAGTGGAAACTTTTGGCACTCAGCTGCATTCTTCAGTCAAGTTAAATCCTTTGCCTGACTCCGCGAGTTCTGACAGCAGCGAAGCAGTAAAAGGACGCGGAGGACTCATGCATTCCGCCACGAGGTGCAAAAACAATGGCAGCCAATCAATCTTGAATGTTTGCAAGCTTTTAAAGAAATCGAATTGAATTGGGAGTTATTGCGCATGGGAATAAGATACAAAAAGGGAATCAGATACATTTTTATTTTATCAAAAATAAATCCTTAAATAAGACTGGGCTTCCGCTAGTTAAAATCAATTCTTATATTTTCTAAAAGAGTGTCTTTGAAGCAAATATTAAATGGCTTATCTAGCTCACCCTTTCCCTTAACAGCTACTACTCATGGAAATGACTATCAGAGTGGACTTGGCTTTATCGAGAGAATTTTCTCCAATCTGAGTGATAGTTCTAAACCCTGATTATTTTGCAGTTTTCGATTTCCGTGCACGTCTGGGAAATAAAAAAGCGCGTACGTCACGCGGAGTGAGCTGGCAGAATAACAAAATCAGTATGCCACATCACAATTGCCAATGACAATCTCCCGCCGCTCCACATAAGCTGGAAGAATGGATGACTGGAGCTGGGAGCAGGGAGCAGGAAGAAATGGGTTGGAAGTGGGTCCGACTGTCTTTGGGGGATCGGTGGGTCACAGTTGTTTTACATTTCAGCATCATTAGGCTTATGGGGGACGGGATGTGGCTGGAAATATGCTAATAAATGTATGGACGTGTGTGACAGTTCGCAGTCAAGGGGGCCATAAAGCAAACAGCGGGAGCAGGATCACAAGCAGGAGCAGGAGCAGCCGAAGGAGTCTAAGTGGATCAATTGCCATGAATGCCTTGGGATTGCTCGGATAAGACACTTGGCTTTGATGTTGCCACAATGATAGCATCTTATCCGATACGCGTTCCCTTCCTCCTGTTTCTGTTTTTGGGTGCTAAACTTTTAAGGCCGCATAAATTTCGGCACCGAGAAAATCCCGCTCAGCAGGCCAAGCAAGCAAGCTTTAAAATTTATTAAACTTCACACCCGCTGCCGGCACGGTAAACAAAAACGTAATAAATATTTTATATATGTGGACTGTGTGGACATGGTGCGGGGAATTCCCTAATGCAATTGCACAAACAGCTCAGGCCACCGCAATGCGGACGGCAAACAGCTTTGCCAGTGTAATGGCCTGTTATGGGAGTGGGTTCCGAGGATTCCAAGGACTACTCTCGGCGCTTGGAGTTTGTGCTTGAATTGCTCTGGAGATGGTGCGGCATAGAAAAACATAGTTATTTTTTCTTTTAACTGAAACAACTTGAGCCAATTTAGAGCTCAATTTAATGAGGAGTTTGCCAATCGGGGAAGAAGGAAAAAAAAAAGGTGATTGCTTTCCTCGGATCAGCATTAAAGAGTTATCAAATATTAATGTAAAATCATGGAATATTTACACAAAAATATTTAAAGCAGAAATAATAAATATATTATTACAATTAATAATAAGAAGGTAACTAAATAGATAATACAATTAAAAATCTCTCTTAAAGAATAAAGTTAACTTTAAGATATAATAATAAGAATTTTATCTCTGCAGAAAGGTCCTAAAATATCTCACGTTATTAAAGTTAATGTAAAGAAAACTGTTACACTTAATTATTCTTTAAAAAAACTTACTTTTTGCTTATCTAGTTCACTTTATTTTCCAAAAGAAGCGTAGAAACCAATGAATGCAATACCACAAATACGTTAGAAGTGAACGAGTCAAAGCTTCTTTGGCCTTTGGTTGCCTCTGGTTTTGTGGGGCGCCATTCAAGGCGGAAATGGAATTAGAAGTGGAATAGTTGCCTTTGTGGGACAGTTTCTGAAAGCCGTACAAGCCAAATCCAAAATTCAGCTCGATATAAAATGTACTGAAAGGGGAATTTATGACAAACGAACGAAATAAAGCCTCTGTCACACAGGGCGTATGCGCGATGCAATCACAAATTTGGTGGCGCAGTGAATAAAATCGCATTTCATACCCCGACAATGTCAATTAGTTAGATGTTGCCGGTGGTGGAACTCTTTCAATGTGGTTTCATTAGTGGCAGAGTTAATGGATCCCGCCCCTCGATCCTCGCCCCTCGTCATTTTTCCAGCACACTCTCCTCTTCTTTTCAGCGGTTTACTTTTCGACGCTCTGTGTGAAAAACTTTGCAGCTCCAATTTTCTCCCATAAAACTTTGGTTTTTTGTATAAGTTTCTCTCTCTCGCTTTTCCGTTGGCGTCTCTTTATTTTTTCGCTCTGTTTCAGTGTCCTTGTTGCGTATAAATTGCCGTCAATTAGTTTAATTGTTTTCCTAATGTTTTTTCTTTGCTCCCTCTGCACTC
The DNA here is from genome assembly GCA_008042535.1 of Drosophila tani. Lineage (NCBI taxonomy): Eukaryota > Metazoa > Arthropoda > Insecta > Diptera > Drosophilidae > Drosophila > Drosophila tani. Next base: position 1,858 of record VNJO01010053.1, on the reverse strand, counting down.
TCCGCTTTCCGCCCTGCACTCTCTTCCTCGGCGGCCATTGATGATCATCATTGATTAGTTGTGCAATTGTTTCGGAGCTGTCATTGCCTCTGTTTCATTTTTCCTCCATGTCGTTGTATATAATGGCCGTCAAATACAAAAGCTGCTGAGTTATTATTGGCGGCCATTGTTGGCCAAAATTGAATCCAACTGGGGAGAAAAAAAGGGGAAATCCTTTAAAAGAGAATCAATTTTCAGCTAGCTAAATAGCTATATAGGTATATTATAGATTTTTCTTTATTGTTTAGACGAGTTGCACTTATAGTTTATGGTGTTGAGAGGTACTTAAGATTTAAATTTAACTCGGATTATATTTTTATCTGACAAATTCTTCCTTTTGTGAATTCTTTGCTGAAAAAAACTTTCTCGCTTTGGGACACATTCCCTCGGAAAACTCAAATGCACACATGCATGTGAAAACAAAGATGGTTTTATTAAAATTGATGATGCTCCTCTACGACGCCTTCAAGTATGCCATAAATCTCTGTCAACTTTTCTCCACCGGCAAGGACAAACAAAAAATAATATTAAGCCATTGGCTGAATGACACATACGTAACGGAAATTTAACATCAAAACAGTTGCCTTAAAAACAAAATAGAAAAGTGCATGGCAAGTACTTAGTGGCTTTAATATTCTGGCTTCGTACTTTGTCGCTTATAAACATTTGCTTGTGCCACTAATCCCACAAAAAAATATGCGAAAATTATGCTTGGTTTCATAATAATGCAGCGAAAACCCAGCAAGAGCTTGTGTGATTTCATTCCGGATGGGGCTGCTTTTCTGTTGTTTTTCCGCCAAAAATTTCGGGTCTGTAAATTGCATGGAATGCAAATTTTCCAACGCCACAGGCTGATTCGTTTCGTTTCGCCGAAATTGTTATGACAGAACTGAAAAGCGTTTGCCAAGTTATTATTCACTTATTTTGATTTAATTTGGGCTTAACAAGATATTAATTTCCGGCATTGCGGGCTATTCAAAGGAAAATTCTTATTTTTTCTAGTTATTCAATAATAGCGAGTTTCATGAGAAATATCACTTTTCGTCTGTAAACTAATGTAAATTTAAAAATACTAAAATAAGAATAATTGTATAGTGTTAAGAATAATCGATAGTGTAACCGATAGTGTAACCGATAGTGTAACCGATAGCGTAACCGATAGTGTAATCGATATATGGATAGAGGAAAGATCGAATAAGAGAAACGGTCACTTGATCGAGAGCCAACAATAAGAAAAGACGCAAACAATAAAATACTACTGAAACTTGTTACAAAAATCAGGTGTGGGGTGTAACCCAAGACAATTCTACAAAACAACATTATAATGGAGTATGGTGCTATTCTAAAGAAATCAAAAGCCGAATTAATTGACATTTTAAAAACAAAAAACGTTTATTTCGGCGAAGACGCTACTATCGTACAACTGCGCAGTGCCGTAAAAAGTGTAATGGGCGAGAATAAAAACAAATCTGTAGTGACAAACCTAGAGAAAATCCTAGAGAACGATGAAGAAGCCAGAAATATAATAATTCCTGAAAATCTAAATGCGGTGACCGGCGACAACGAGAATATTCATGAGGATGCTGATGAAATAAAAAACATGATAGTTCCAGAAAGTTCGACTGATGCGGCTGGCGACAACGAGAATGCGCACGAGGAAGAAAGAGACAACCATAGTGTAGCGTCGGGCGGCAGTGCGGCGCCAATGGATGATGAAATATATGAGGAAACACGTAAAAAAACTTTTCAAAGCCGGCAGATGCAAGCATTATCGGAAGAGGCGGAGTATGTACAGCTAGAAATGAAACATTTAAACAAT